>AP025052.1:16235084-16597223 GCA_036186865.1 Eustoma russellianum
CCTTCTCTGGCGGATGACAATCCGAAACTGCATGGCCAAGTCTTCTGCATGAGGTACAAAATTGAGGCAACTCTTCATAAACCACAGATTGTAAGATCATTCGATTTTTTGATGCAAGTCTTGAGAGATATCCACTTCTACACATACACGTGCAACCGATCCATCCGCTGTCGCAACATCAAGCTTGATCGGCGTACCTATCGTGCGAACGATTTCGAACAGAGATTCTCGATGATGAAGATGAATCGGTAAGCCTGGAAATGCAATCCAAACCGGGACTATAGGGACATCAGCAGCAGGATCAAAATCAACAGTCCATTTCGTAATTCGCATGTGACAACCGGATATGTGCCAGGAACGGAGATAAAAACATAGTAAATAATCTGCTTTATTGCGAAAATTCAGAAGGATATGAGTTTGATCTATAAGCGTGATGCGCAAATCGTGATGAAACCCAATCTTTTCAAATACCTCACGGATCACCTTCAATGGAGGTCGGCCGTTCCAGAAAGTGCCGACCAATGAATGCCTAAACGGAGCAGCAAGGGCATCAATTTCCGAGTCAAGCAATGAAATCATTGGGATGCCCTTATAACGCAATACTGTCTTTGGCGATATATTGATACGTTGAGAAGAGCTTTCGCTTGCCACCACTGCAGCGAAGGAAGGCAGTGGCGTCGAAGACATTGGAGATGGTCAGAAAGATGATTGCTTTAGGTATTAAAAAGTGCAAAATTGAAGGTAGGATTGAAATCAAGACAAGAAAGGGATGATTGTGGAACTGGAAGTCAACGGCGGCGGCAGAGCCGCAATGACGGCGACAATCGCCTCTGCTGTGCGGCAGCCATGCCATTTTCCTATCTTAATATATATATATATATACACACACACGTGTTTGTGTATCTTTATTGGTTTCCCTTTGAATATATTTTCCATGGAACCATAATCCTTTAAACCACTTATTACATCATAGCCCAACATGTAACGTATACGTATATATATATATATATCCATACCATATATATGAATGTATCATATAGACCTACTTTCCATTAAGTTTGATAGTGCTTAATCCCATAAGAGACTATGTTTTAAATGACAAAGTCTCCCTTGGCTTTATCCAAAAGTAAGCCGGCGGTGGGAGGGGTCCTTTCCCTCCCAATTGCAATTACACCATAATTAGTGTGTCTCTTCCTAATCCTTAAGTCATTTATCATTGTGATTAAATGAGCACCATGAACTAACCATGAGTTCAACCCGGTGGTTAGGGACTTTAGTACCCTTATTGAGCTTGAGTCACTTTTTAGGAATTTAATGAGAAAGCTACTAGGAGACAATTCTTAATACCATCTTGATCCCTAATTCATCATTCCATGTCTCTTACGGTTTCTAAGGGAATTTTAAGGGTTTACATATCCTTTTTAACAACATCACCTTGTGATTACATTATGCATACTATCTTGTGTAATTGCTTTAGTAAGCAATTAAGAGGGTATCTACCTTTTTCTAGTAACAAAAAGGCCCCTTAATGTCCCCCCTTAACCCGGCGGCTAGAAAAGGGAGAAGTGCTTTTTCCTCTTTTCATCTTATAAATCCTTGATTAGTAGAACCCTTAAATGCTTTTCATGGTTTCTAACAAGGGTTTGTGGCTTGTAGTAAAAGTAAACTCCACTAAATATACCCATCCTTATAGGCCGACTTTTAAGTAGTAAAAAAAATATTTCAGCAACTCACTTGCTTCCTAGTTCCTACTTTGGGTAATATGCGGTTTTCCTTTACTGGTGAAATAAACGTGAGTATGGCCAATACGTTCTTCTTTCGAAACATTGTTCTATCTTAGGCGGGGTACAACACAACGTGATTCATCTTCATATCATATGAGATATAATTTGCGCCGTACAAGTATGAAAAGAAGCCATTGATGCATATGAGAAATCCATATCATAAAGATACATCTAGATCACGCCCCGTGTATACAAACCGAAATGCTTATCAAAAACAAAGATCATACTATGTGCATGATGGCATTGTCGGCCAAAGGCCAAATGGATTTTCACCAAACGTCTATTATATTGCATCTTCATCTCCCTTCTCACCTTTTGGAAGACCTAGAAAGGTCACCCAAATTTGGGTACCAAAAGGGACATTTGCACAGGGTTAAATGAATAACCCTTCAGAATGAAATCGAAATGCATGAGTTTTTTTTCTTATATGCACTTTTGATTTTATTTTCAAAATAAAGGGGGAGAGAATGCATGATTTAAGAGGGAGAGAGAGATTGATTGTGCAAATCAAGGGGGAGAGAATTCAAAATTCAAAATTCATAATTTGAATTTGTACACGATTGGAGGGGAGCGACTAAATTTAAATCATGAACTTAGGTTATTTTGTAAATCATCTAAAGGGGGAGATTGTTGAGAAAAAGGGATTTGGGTGATTCACAAAATGCATGATTTAAATAAAGCGTGCTAAAGAAATGCATGTCATATTTTATGACTTGACACGTTTTTGTAACAAACTTCCCTTATATACTTTATATATAATGTTGCCATACTAACAGCCATGAAGCTGTAAAGCTTACATCAAATGGCAAACATTTGTTGTGTTTGAACTATTTTCAGGTGCCACAATTAATGAACTAAACTAGTTCATTAAGTGAAGTACTTAGTTAAATGAACTAAGTAGTTCATTAAATTGAGAAATATTTGGAGAAGGCATAAAGGCAACAATCATGGACATGGAAAGTCTCCCTACACCTCTTAACCACACGTTTTCATAAATTATGTGTGTATACATATATTCAGGTTTTTTTAAACGTCACTATACACATATATTTCAACGTACTACCGACACGTTATATATTTTACGAACGTACGTTAACGTCAAACCACTATACTTACCTCATATTTATGAGTATATTCAGGTCTTATATCATATGATATAAGTCACGGTGAAGACAAAATTATTACGACACGTTACAAGGTTCTAAACCAAAAATTGTCGTATCGGGTGACAACTGAAACTTCGCCTGGCTAGCCCCTACACTTCAAAAATGGCCACAAATTTCATGGCGTACATGATATATTCAGCCATAAAATCATTCCATGTTTGCACACACAAATCACCCCAATTAAGGCCAAATTGTGGAGATTTCAAATTCAACATTTTTGTCACATGGGGCACCACTTATTTCAGCCTTTAGAGCTGAATATTGAAGTTATTATATGTATATTATGTGTGACATAATATATATAACATGTGCAAAATGTTTGAATTTAATCGGAGAAAAATTGCATAATCGACAAAAGTCGAAAATCCGGTTTTCTACGAACACGACACATGGAACTTTTTTGGCATGACATGTAACATGTATCTAGACACTTTTTAAATATTCAATACATACTAAAGTGTTCTATAAAAATCAATTTAGGGCTTATTGGAATATACCATATGTGTATAATTATTGTGCACTATTTTACAAAGTTTGCAAAAATAAATTCAGCACATGTTCAAGCTCATTCACATGCCTACTCAGCCTTGATGGAGCCTATGTGGAGCTTTGTTGGCATCTTGATTGGTCAAGAATGGACTACACAATGTTAGTGACATAATGGAGGAAGCTACACAAGATAATGTTTTAAATTTTGATACAAATGTAACACATGCTGAAAATTCAGCATGTGTTAATCAAGGTGGCCGAATTTTGTGTGCTAAATGATAATAAATTATATCTTCATTTTCAAGGGATTGATATGATAATAATATGGCAATATTTTGAATGTGTCTTGAATATTGCACATGCTAAAATTTTCAGCATGTGAAGCAATGAGTTGGCTGATTTTTTGAGTTAAATGAAGGACAATTTGTCTTGCAAATTAAGAGGGATTGATTATGTGATTTTTGGCAATGTTTCTATGATTAATTTGACACATGTTTTAAGTGAAATTTTTAGATTTGTACAGTCATCAAATGATGACAAATCTCATCCAATCAAGGAGTGCCAAATAAGCAAGGCCAAGATGATCATCCATTGAAGTGTTGCCAAGTAAGCAAGTTGATGTCACATCTATACAAGGCATTCTTCCAAGGACTTAAAAGAGAATTCTCAAGGTGAAGAAAAACCTAGAGGGGGGCGGCCAAGACTTGATAAAAGGAAGAAAAGAGAGCAAACAAAAATGCAAGAAAGGTCTCATAATTTCCAAATGCAATAGGAGTCTTCCACTTTCTTCTTCCACATTTCTTTCTTCTTCTTCTTCTCTTTCAAGCCTATTGTTCTTATATTCAAATATATTTAATAGGCTTTGTATAGACCACCATACACGCTCATTGTTGTAAAAGGTTGATCAATGTGTGATCAATCCTTCATTCGTTCGGTGGTGGTGTTCGTGAAAGGTGTGATTGCTTTTATCGTTTGTAAAGGGTTGGAGTTGGTGTATAACTCCAGCAACCCTTTGTGGTAAGGTGTTATTTTGTTTAGTGATAACCTAGGAAGGTGTCCTCAAAGACTGGAGTAGGTTGTATTAACTGAACCAGTATAAAATTTTCTGTGTTATTACTTTCAGTACTTTATTTTCAGTTTCCAGCACTGTGCATCATTTTCATTGCAGTAGTAAAAATATCAAAAGAATTTCAAAAATCCCAAAAAAAATTCAGAAACATAACCACACGTTTTAAGTTTCATTTGGATCAATTTTCAACCCTTTTGGACTAGTATAAGTTATTCAAACGTCAATAGTTCTGAGACTAGTGCAGTCTGATTTTCAGACTTGCAAAGGTCAAGACTTTGAATGTATTTGACATACTTCCCAAAGGAATTTTTCAAAAATGTTTCAAACCAATTAAATACATGTAGTAAGGGGGTTGTCATTAAAATTTCAGACCATTTGGAGCCATGATTTAATCGAAATAAAATTTTCAAATCAGACTACCGTTTCTGGCAGATTTGTGCAGTCTGGCCACAAATAATTTTTCAAAGGGTTAAAGGTTGAGTTTTGTTCTGAAATGTTTACGAGATACTTAGAACATCTGAGATTACAATCTCTCAAAATTTCATAATTTTTGAAGGCATGTAACCTAGCTTTTCAAATGTTGCAAAACAGGTCCTAAAAACAGAAAGTGTTTTTAGAAGTTGGGTTTTTGGATTAAAACATTTTTAAAAGCCAAATTTTCTGCATCCACTATTCAACCCCCCTTTCTAGTGGTGCCTTGCAGGTCCCAAAGATTGGTTGGGGAAATTGAAGAGGGAAACACATAAGGAAATGTTTCAAAAGAAACCACATGCTAAAAATATCAACACATGAAAAAAGAGAGCTGACAGATTTTTGCGATCTTTTCGCTTCAATTGTCTTCCAAAATTTAAGGGGACTGAATTGTGATTACATAGTAGTTATTCACCTTGATTTTGAGCACATGTTTTTAGATTTTTTTTGAAGAAATTGCAGCTCATTTAAAACGTGCCAAGGTGGATTAAAGATGTCCTATCAAGAAGTAACAACTAGGCAAAGACAAGTCACCTCTCCAATCATATTGTCCCAAGTAAGCAAGGTTTTGTCACCATCTATACAAAGCAATCCTCCAATGGCATTCAAGAAAATTCTCAAGGAAGAAGTTAACCCTAGGGGTGTGACCACAAGGTCATATAAAGAAGAACTTGGTGCAAGACAAGGCTAAGCAAAAATTGATATTCTTACAAGTGCAAAAAGCAAGACTACTCTCTTCTTCTTCCTTTCTTTCTCTTGCTCTTAGCCTCAAGCCTATCATTCATATATTCCACCTATTACATAGGCTTTGATTATATCACCTACACTCATTCATTTCTTGTAAAAGATTGATCAAGGTGTGATCAAACCTTCATTTGATCGGTGGTGGTGTTTGTGATTGGTTTGTTTGATTGTTTGATTGTAAAAGGGTGGAGTTGGTGTTTAACTCCAGTCACTCTTGTGTTAAGGTGTTTTTGTCTTTAGTGATAACCGAAGAAGGTGTATTCGAAGAGTGGAGTAGGTTGTTTTAATAGAACCAGTACAAAATTCTCAGTGTTCTTACTTTTCAACGCTTTACTTTTATTTTCCAGTTTTCTGTATCGTTTTCATTGCAATGGTAAAAATAGCAAATGAATTTCAAAGATCACAAAATTTTGCAGAAACATAGCCACACTTCCTAGCTTTGATTTGGCATAAGTTTTACCTCATTTTGATAAGTATAAGTCAGTGAAACATTAATAGTTCTGAGAATAGTGCAGTCTGATTCTTGGATTTGCAAAGGTTGAGAACATCAACGTGGTTGACATATTTGCCAAGGGAATTTTCAAGAACTATTTTAACCCATTAAAGTAAATATCTTAACGGTCTTACCATAAAAGTTTCAGACCATTTAGAGTTCCCAATTAATAGGAATCAATTTTTCATTTCAGAGTACAGTTTCTGGCAGATTTACGCAATCTATGCAAAAACGTGTTTTCAAGGGGTTAGGCTTGAAGTTTTAATTTGAAATTTTTGTGAGTCACTCACAACATCTAAGAGCACATCGTCATGAAATATCATAATTTTTGGAGATCTACAACTGGGTCATTTAGACAAACAAATCAGGATCTGAAAGCAGAAACTGTTTCAGAAGTGAGTAATTTGGTTCAAAAAGTTTTAAAAACCGAATTTTCTGCACTCACTATTCAACCCCCCTTCTAGTGGTGCTATAAATGTCCTAAAAGTGGTATCAGAGTGTAGGCACACTCACTACAAGAGGATCCAACGATCTTTGTGAGATGGCATCCAGTAGTCACAAGACCGAACAAGAAGGTATGTCGAGTCAAATGCCTCCTCTTTTTGACGGTGAGTCCTTTATACAATGGAAACTTAGAATGAAACTCTTTCTTATGACTATTGATATAGACTTATGGTCCATTAAAGAAGATGGTCCTTTTATTCCTTCTAAATTATCCACGGTTGATAGTGTCACTCTAGAAGTCGTAAAACCAAAACAAGAATATACTAGTTCATTAAATGAAGGCATATTTGGAGAAAGCTATATGGCACCAAACTTGAAATGGAAAGTCTCCTCATCTCATTCAATACACACGCCATTTACATACATATATATATATATATACATATATATATATATACATATATATATATATACATATATATCATAAAAAAAAAACATATATATATATATATATATACATATATATATATACATATATATATATATATGGTATTCCTCCGCCATAAGTGAGGCTCCTTTTCCATAATAAAGACATTTTCTTTCAAAATATATATATTATATCCATATATTTTAAAAAAAATCACTATATACTTATATTCCAACGTACCACCGACACGTTACATACATTATAAACGTATGTCTACGTCATACTACTATATACACCTCACATTTATGAGAATATTCAGGTCTTATATCATATGTTACAAGTCATGGTGGCTTCAAAATTATAACGACATGTTACAAGGTCATAAACCGAAAATTATCGTATCGGGTGACTACCGAAACTTCACCGATATGTCATGTACTTTCCGTATAAAGATGACCAGCCTATATACATCAAAATTATTCAAAAATTTCGTGATCCACATAATACAATCAGCCACAAGGTCATACCATGTTTGCACACATAAATCACCAACAATCTAGCCTAGATTTGTGGAGAGTTCAAACTCAATTCTATTTTGGCACATGGGGTGTTTATACTCAGCTATTGGAGATGAATATACACCTTATTTTATGTATACTATGTGTGACATAATATATATTACATGTGTAGGAAGTTTGAAATCAATCGGAGAAAAATCGCGTAATCGACAAAAGTCGAAAATTCGGTTTTCTACAACCCTACACACGTGGGACGTTTTCTTCATTGATGTAACATGTATCTAGACACTTTTACACATTCAAGACATGTTAAAGTTTTCTAAAAAATTCAAAATAGGGATGATTGCAATTTATCACATATGTGTGAATATTGTGCATTATTTGACAAAGTTGACATTAAAAGAATTTCAGCACATGCATCCTATTTTCACACACTATTTTCAGCACTCTTGGAGCCTAGGTGGAGCTTATTTGACACTTCAATTGGTGGAGGACATGCCACACATGATTGGTGACACTGAAGAGGGCAACACATAAGGAAAGAATTCAAAAGAAACCACATGCTGAAAATTTCAGTACATGAAAAAAGAGAGCTGGCAAATTTTTGCTATCTTTAGGCTTCAATTGTCTTCCAAAATTTAAGGGGATTGAATTGTGATTATATGGTAGTTATTCACCATGATTTTGAGCGTATGTTTTTAGATTGTTTTTGAAGAAATTCCAGCTTATTTAAAGTGTGCCAAGGTGGATTAACGATATCCTATCAAGAAGTAACAACTAGATAAAGACAAGTCATCCCTTCAATCATATTGCACCAAGTAAGAAAGGTTTTGTCACCATCTATACAAATCAATCTTCCAATGGCATTCAAGGCAATTCTCAAGGAAGAAGTTAACCCTAGGGGCGCGGCAACAGGGTTATAAAAAGAACGATGATGCAAGACAAGGCTAAGCAAAAATTGATATTCTTACAAGTGCAAAAAGCAAGACTACTCTCTTCTTCTTCCTTTCTTTCTCTTGCACTTAGCCTCAAGCCTATCATTCATATATTCCACATATTATATAGGCTTTGATTATACCACCTACACTCGTTCCTTTCTTATAAAAGATTGATCAAGGTGTGATCAAACCTTCATTTTGTCGGTGGTGGTGTTTGTGATTGGTTTGTTTGATTGTTTGATTGTAAAATGGTGGAGTTGGTGTTTAACTCCACTCACCCTTGTTTTAGGTGTTTTTGTGTTTAGTGATAACCAAAGAAGGTGTCCTCGAAGACTGGAGTAGGTTGTTTTAACCGAACCAGTATAAAATTCTCGGTGCTCTTACTTTTCAGCACTTTACTTTTAGCTTTTATTTTTTGTGTCATTTTTATTGCAACGGTAAGAATAGCAAATGATTTTCAAAAATCACAAAATTTTTCAGAAACATAGCTACATCCTAGCTTTGATTTGGCACAAGTTTCACCTTATTTGGATAAGTATAAGTCAGTCAAACGTTAATAGTTCTGAGACTAGTGCAATCTGATTCTCAGATTTGCAAAGGTTGAGAACATCAACGTGGTTGACATACATCCCAAGGGAATTTTAAAAAACTGTTTTAACACATTAAAGTACATATCTTGAGGGTCGTATCATAAACTTTTCAGACCATTTGGAGTTCCCAATTAATAGGAATAAATTTTGTATTTCGGAGTACTGTTTTTGGCAGATTTACACAATCTGTAAAAAAACGTGTTTTCAAGGGGTCAGGCTTGAACTTTTAATTTGAAATTTTTGTGACTCACTCACATCATCTGAGAGCACTTCATCACCAAATTTCATAATTTTTGGAGATCTACAACTAGGTCATTTAGATAAATCAAATCAAGGTCTGAAAATATAATGTTTTTTAGAAGTGAATAATTTGGTTCAAAAGGTTTTAAAAACTGAATTTTCCGCACTCACTATTCAACCCCATCTTCTAGTGGTGCTATACAGGTCCTACACCTACCACGACATATGTAATACCGCTATGTGTTGTGCTACACAGGAGGTTTCCGGATCGATGCACTCATGCAGTACGTGGTATAGGAGAGTTTTCCACACTGCATCATGTCCTGCTACCTTAGAGGCATCCTGCAGTTGCTACTCTTCCACTTGATACATGTCTTCTGACCTGGTGGCTCAAGAAACGATTTTAGACAGGTCAGCAGACACGTAGTTAATGCGGTGTGTGATTAGCTAGAAAGCATGACAGAGGGTAATTTTATATGGAAGCCTTACGATGATATCATTATGGCCCTGCCTAGTATTTGCTGAGAGAGATTGGAGCTGTGGCGTGCTCGGGTGCCTCTCATTCTATAGGAGATAGTTAAGCTGTATTTACCTTCTGGAGTAATGAGACAGTGTGGTCTTACACAAAGAGTGCTTGCTACTGTTGATGCGGGTCTAGAGCTGCATCACCGTGAGAGATAGATTGCGGGAGTAGACTATATGGCTCGGATCAAAAAATCTCTAGCTCAGTAGGATAAACACTACATTAGTATAGCGGAAGGGTAGTCCTACCCTGGCCGCATGGTTGATGACTCACAGTACATGCTGTGGTACAAACCTCGCACTCTCATTGCACTTGGTTAGTGTCGTCTTTAGCGTGTAGACGATGCCGAATTTTGTATTTCATTAGCTCATTTATGTTGCATCGTATTATTTGATGTGTTAAACTATACTCGATACAAATATTAGATATTACATGCAACTCAACTAGGCCGAGTGGTGCAAGCAGTGCGGTTAGCAAATTATATTACCGCTCTTCAGATCGGTATTATTATTCTTTGGTATGAGGGGTTCAGAGAATACGTAGACCATCCACTGGTTGATCCAGATACGCATCAGACCACATATAACTACATGCCTAAGTATGAGTTCATTAAGACTCATCCTACAGCACACACACACGCAAGGTCTTTAGGTGTCAACACTTCCCGCATTCCACCTGTACAAGGGAGACACGCCTTCAATGAGCAGGTTCCATTTGACACAGATGAAAGTTTCGTAACATTATTGTATGAATAATTTCTAACACACATTATGACTTACCAATATTAGTATAAGATTACAGGTTCTAGTGCAACATAGATAATTTTATAGATGAATCCGGTCTATGTCCTACTCACACGGGTGAGGAGATCATGTTCAGATGGTTTGAGTCTTTTCAGTCAACAAAACCGCATTATCAGGATGACGAGGGAGAGCCATCTCATTTCCCATCACATACAATGTCCCTTTGGACATCCTTACCAGCCAGACTTACTAGAGTTCCCAAATGTCGACAATGTCCTATAGATCTCCCAGGCATAGAGAACATATTAAAAAGGTTCACCCTATGATATAGGCAGACATCAGGTCGACCAGCATTAGATTATCTGTATACTGTATGTAATCAATTCTAAAAGTGGTTTTGTTGGTTTCGACTATATTAACGATTTGCGTATATTTCATACTATTTATATCTCATTGTCGATCATTAGTTGTTTACTATTTACGTGTCGTGTTTACGACATTTGTACTATTTGCTACAACAAAGTCTGAAAGTTATATTTTTCCAACACTAATCAAACTTAATAACATAAAACATTTATAAGTTAATAATATAATAATATTAATAATAGCATGAATGCATAAACAACATTTATGTAATAAAAATATCATTAGAGTTAGGTTAAGTTTAGGGTTGAGTGTTAGGGATTAGGGATTAGGGTTAGGAGTTAGGTTTAAAGTTAAGGTTAGGATTAGGGTTAAGGGTTACAACTAGGGTTAGCGTGAGGGTCTATGGTTATGTTTAATTGTTAGTGTTAAGGTTATGGTTAGGGTTTAGAGTTTATGGTTAGAGTTAGTGTTAAATTTTAAGAGTTTAAGGTTAGGGTTACAGTTATGGCTAAGGATAAGACTAAGACTAGGGTCTGTTGAGAAATATGTTTGGATAATTTTCAAGGTCATGATTTTAAGTGGTGGATACTTAAAAATGTCACATATAATGTTATAAATGATTAAAAGTTGAAAAAGTGAAGAAAAATGAGATCGACCTCTCAGGTTATTGCACTTCGATCGATCGATGTACATCAATCCCTACATCGATTGATCCATGTAAGGCAGAGAAAAACCAAGACCTTACTGTGAGACATCGATCTCTAAACCTGAGACACATCGATCGATCGATGTACACACTGAACTCTCACTTCGATCGATCGATGTAGGTCAAAGACAAACTCTGAAACTCATTGTGAGACATCGATCTCTCAAGCAGAGGCACTTCGATCGATCGATATCTAGGGATTTTAGAAATATTTTTCTAAAATGTGATATAATGGTTGTCTTCATTTGTACATGATTTATATATGTTTGTCATGTTGTTATTATGTGATTTTGATAAATATTTGCATTGTGACTGACATGCCTTAGAAGTTTCTACAACTTACCAAAAAAGGGCAAAATTGACATTTTGAGTTTGTGTAGGTACTTGACATGGTGACAATGTTTCAAGGACACATTCATCTCTTATTTATCATCACAAAGGTGTTATTATATCTATTTCTAACCATCGAGGTCATTTCTGGAGTTTTCTCTCACTAGGGGTATTTTGGTCATTTTACCTCCGAGGACAATTTCTGTATTTTTACTCAAGGAATCTCTTGAGTATCTTATTATCTTTGTTCTAGAGTTGATTCATGGTTATCTTGAAGATTATTTGGTGGTTCTCTATTTTATTTCTCTATTTGATGACATTATCGATAGTAGCGGGATATGTGACGGTATTCCATGTCACATTCTATTTTTTCTTGAAGACTTTCTTATATATGTTATTGAAGAGTCTTATTCATCATCTTGCAGAGATTATAAAGGTGTTAATGGTGTGAAATTCATCACAACATACAAGGAGAAATTGTGGGAATTTTGATGTTATATGTTGGTATAATCTTGTCAACTATTATTTGTTGATTTCTCTTCCAAAAATCTGCGTTGATATACAAATATACAGCCTCAAAAACATGCATAAATAGACAAAAATGATGATGTACTCATTTTATGACTTGGTGACAAGTGGACCTATTAACAACAAGCTAGTTGGAATTTTCAAACTTGAACGAAAGGCTAGTAAAAGGCTGCTGGGAGCTGATTTTTTAAGTGAAACTTTCAGACATTCACATGCTTATTCTTATGCCAAGAAGTTGAGGGAATATGCCATCTTATTCTTGTGTATTATCTTCACAATTTCCATGTCATGTTGCAAGACACAAAAATCGGCCAAAGGGTGCTCAAAGGTGGACCAATTGTGTTGTTTCATTTTACCAAGTGTACAAGGTGATTATGTGGCCAACCAATCATGTGAAGACAACTAAGAATTGATGATGAAGATGGTGACACATTAGAGATCTTATCTAAAAGGCCTATTTCACACTATAAATAGGAGGCAAAGGTGAAAAAGAAGAACACACACTTGAAAGCAAAAAGTTGAAGCTCATTGTCTTGCTATCTTCTTCTCTTTATTCTTATTTCATTCTTTGTGTAGCCAAGGTGTTCTTGTGATATTAGTTGAGTAGCTATTTGTAAGATTGGTTAGCCAAATTTATAATTCTATACCAATAGGTGGTAAAGGTGTTGCAACCAAGAATTGCATAGAGGTGTTCATTCAAGTCTTGAATAGGGTTGGTATTTAACCCAAGGATCAAGCTTGGTTCTTGCTGTACTTATGTTCATTTCATAGTGAAATCCAAGGAAAGGTGTTCATTGGGATTTGAGTAGGTCACATTGACCGAACCAGGATAAATCTTTAGTGGGCTTGTCTTCTTTCTACTTTTCTGTTTTTCTGCCCGTTTTCGCTGCACTTTTCACCCAACTTCACACGTCTTGGCAAAATCGCAAAACATTTTCCAAATTCGCGATTTTTGGTGGAGTTATACTTCACACTGTTAGCTTTCATTTGGAACAAAAATCACTTTATTTGAGCAAAGGAAAGTTAGCCTTTCAATCATCGCAAAATAACTGCTCCATTCTGGCTGCAACGAGAACTTGCATTCTAAATTTTTCAAGAATAGTTTCAGGTCAGGGCCTTTTGGAAACATAAACTAGACATCCTAAGGAGTTTTTTGACATAAAAATAAACCTTTTTGGTTGAGTAATCAAAGAGAAACACGTTTTCAAAGTTCAACACTATTCTGTCCAGCTTTGTCCAGATTGACCATGTGAATCTTTTTATTTGGTTGAAGGGCCAAACGATCTTATTTTTGTCTCTTTTTTGGATAGAGTCTAGTCAAGACATTGAAGTTAATTTCTGGAAAGTTTCATAATTTTTAGAGTTGTGTACACTGATTTTGTAATTTTTCAAAAACGGGTACTGAATCTGAGGAGGTCTCAGATTTTTTTTTCCAAAGGGGATTTTAATCAAGGGTGGTAGAGTAATTTCCGCTAACCACTATTCACCCCTCTCTAGTGGTGTTTACTGCAGGTGTACGGTCCAACAATTGGTATCAGAGTGAGGTCAACACCACTCTATAGAGCAAGATTCAAAACCATACGAAGAAGACAAGGCAAGAAACAACAATACACAGTATCCTGCTTATCTCAAGTCTAAGGTACATACAATGGCCATTGTTTCTCACAAAGGTGAGTTGGAAAGTATGTCTACACAATGCCCTCCTCTTTTTGATGGTAATAATTTTGTTTATTGGAAACTTAGAATGAGGCTATTCTTAATGACTATAGATATCGATTTATAGTCTATAGTTGAAGATGAGCCATACATTCCAACGAAAGTTGTACATGTAAACGGTGTAATTCAAGAAGTAGAAAAATATAAAAGTGAATGGTCGACCGAAGATAAAAAGAAAATGTCTATGAATGCTAAAGCTATGCTATTGCTTTTAAATGCACTTACGACTTCTGAAGAAGGATATGTTTCAAATTGCACATGTGCACACGACATGTGGAAATCTTTAGAATTCAAGCATGAAGGTACTAGCGGTGTAAAAGAGTAAAAAATAAACATGCTTATGACTGAACTTGAATCTTTCAAAATATTAACGAATGAATCCATAACATCTATTTATTTGAGGATTACTAATATTTTCAATGCACTTGAAGCTTTAGGTAAATCTTTTACCAGCAACGAAAAGGTTCAAAAGGTGTTGCGAAGCCTTCCTGCTGAATGGGATCCTAAAGTCACAACAATTGAAGAAACAAAATCAATCACTAAAATGGATGAATTGATCGGCTCACTTAGAGTTTATGAGGTAAAACTGAACCAACGAAAATTTGAGTCATCTAAATCATCTGGTAAGTCTATTGCTTTCAAATCCACTGAGTCACATATAAATAATGATGATAGTAATAATGATAATGAATTAGATGATGATTTAATATTAATAGCTAGAAAACTTAGAATGTTTTTTAAATGTCCTAATAGAAATGGAAAACAATCTTCTTCTACTTCTTCTCAACCTAAGAAAAACTCTAATAACAAGTGGTATAATAAAGAGTTAAAATGCTACGAATATGGTCAAAAAGGACATATCTCATATGATTGCCCAATAAAAAAATAATAATAAAAACAACAACAATAAACAAGACAATGAGACGCAAAAGTCTAAGGCAAAGGAGTCCAAGTCAAGAAGAGGCAAACGAGCAATGAAGGCGAGCACGTAGAGCGACTCGTCCGACTCATAATCTAACACTGAGGAAGCTCAAATCTGCTTCATATCCAACAAGGTAAGTTCTTCATCTGATGTAGATTCTGATAATGAAATGTCGTTTGATGAGATGTACGAAGAATTCCTAAAAATGCATGCACACTGTAAACGATTATCAAAAGAGAAAAAAACTAATTGAAGAAATTGACAAGTTGAAGACGTCCAACTTGGAATTTTCTGATCAATTAGAATCTTTTAAACAAGAGTCTAATAATACTCTTGATTCTTTTAAGATTAAAATTGAATCATATAGGAAAAATATACAAATTGTACAAACTGAAAATAGCCTGTTAAAATCCAAGGTAGAAAATTGTGACAGTGAAATATCTCAACTTAAAGCATCAAAACAAGACTTAAAAAAAATGTTAGAACAATTTAAGTTTGGTACCAACATGCTAAATACACTTATATCGTCACAAAAATATGGAAATGATAAAACTGGATTAGGATATAAAGAAGAAAATGTCAAAGTAGATAAAAAGACTAAGTTTGTTTCATTAAATACTAAACAACCTTATAAGACAACTAAAATAAATTCAACTTTGCCCACTACTCATTCTTCTATTTATTCCAAGTTAAAGAAGCGACATAAACCTGCAAAAGCAACTAGGCAAAATTTTGCATCTAGACAACCTAGAAATTATGTCTATATGTATACAAATGTGACTAGAAATAAAATGTAACCAACTCATTATAATGCATATAGACCAAAGTATAGGCAGCATTCTTATAGAAATACATATGACCATACACACATAGCACCATATAAGAAACAAAATCATATGCCTTACACACACTATCAAAATCGACCACCTTATAATAATTATCAACGAAGGTATAACATGTATAACAACACATCATCTTTTAAATGGAATGGACAAGTACATGTTAATCCTTTATATTCAACTAATGTCAAATATGTGCCTAGAAGGTACATCCAAGTTTGGATACCTAAGGGATATTTAAACAAGGATTGTACCCCTAACCTTCAAGGACTAAAGTAAAGGGTACCTAAAAATTTGTCTCCATTGTAAAAAAAACGTAAGGAATGCAAGAAGGAGGAAAAGTGAAAGAAACTAAAAACCAAATAATTTTTAGACAGAGGATGTTCAAGGCATATGACTGGCAACCCCAAACTATTCACTGAACTTGAACATATTGAGAATGGATGAAAGGTGACATTCGGTGACAACAAAAAAGGAAAAGTGTTAGAAAAGGAACAATTGGGGACCTGAACACATTTCAAATATGAACTGCATTGTTAGTAAGCAATCTTTCTTATAATTCATTAAGCATTTAGCAACTTATAGATTCCAGTTATCATGTTTCTTTTCTCCCTGATTCTTATGATATAACTAATGAAAAAGGAGAAATTGTATTGAAAGGAAATAGGGATGGTAACATTTATACCCTTTCCTTAGATAACATGTTAGATGCTAAGGTTAAGTTTTTAATATCACATGACTTAGATGTAAATTTATGGCATAAACGACTAGGCCATATAGGAATTTCAACTATTGAGAAGTTATCTAAGAAGAACTTAATTAGAGGCATGCCTAAGTTAGACTTAGATAATTTTCAAATGTGTGAAACATGTATTAAAGGAAAACATATTAAAGAAACATTAAAACCAAAACATGAAGTGAGTACTAGTCATGTACTAGAATTGCTTCACTTAGACTTATTTGGTCCAAGTAGGACAAGAAGTCTAGGTGGACACTACTATGTGTGTATCATAGTAGACGATTACTCACGATACACATGTACATTGTTCTTAACACACAAAGACGATAATTGGCAATCAAAAATCTTATTAAGCAGCTTGACAATCAGTTTGGAGAAAATGTTAAAAGAATTAGGAGTGATAGAGGTGGAAAATTTAAAAACAAAGATGTAGTCAAGTTTTGTGAATTACATGGAAAAAAACATGAATTCTCATCACCTAGAACACCACAACTCAATGAAGTTTTTGAACGTAAAAATAGAACAATTTAAGAAATCTCTAGAACAATGTTATGTGAAAATAAAATACCAAAAATATTTATGGGCTGAAGCTGTTAGTTGTTCATGTTATATTATAAATAGGCTTTCTATTATAAAGAAATTAAACAAAACACTTTACGAATTGTTAAACAATAGACAACCTAAGGTAGATTATCTTAGAGTTTTTGGTTGTAAGTGTTTTGTGTTGAACACTAAGGATAATCTAGATAAGTTTGAACAAAAGTCTATTGAATGCATATTTGTTGGTTATTCAACTAATTCAAGAGCATATAGGTGTTATAATCATGCATCTAGAAAAATAATTGAATCCATACATATGAAATTCAATGAGAACGCATATTTTGAAGTTAGTGATAAAACTCAACATAAACAAGAGAATAATGTTGAAAATATGTTTGATGATGATGATGTATTACTTGAGCCTGTACTTAGTCATCTAGAATCAACTTCCCCTGAACAAGATATGCATTAACCCTTAGGTGAAATAAATGAAGAAATTTTGCAATTGGAAGATAACACAACTAACTTGCAAGATGATCCAATTGTATACGATAATGTTCACACTAATGAAACATTTGAACAAGATGAGGGTGAACCTAGTCAACCTAGGAATTGGTGGTTTATAAAAGATAAACAAAAACACCCAAAAGAGTTAATCATTGGGTATCCAAGTGTTGGGGTTAGAACACGTAGAAACATAAGTCAAGCTAAAGGACATAGCTTAATCTCACACTTAGAACCTAAGAATGTTAAAGAAGCCTTACGTGATATATCATGGATAGATGCCATGCATGAGGAATTAAACCAATTCACCAGGAACAACATGTGTGACTTAGTACCTAAACCCAAAAATCAATCTATAATATGAACAAAATTGTCATTTAAGAATAAAATGGATGAACAAGGAAACATCACATGAAATAAGGCTAGGCTAGTCACACAAGGTTATAACCAACAAGAAGGAATAGATTATGAAGAAACCTTTGCACCCGTTGCATGACTAGAAGCAATTAGATTGTTACTTGCTATTGCAAGTTTAAGTAACATAAAACTCTTCCAAATGGATGTCAAGAGTGTATTCTTGAATGGATACATCCAAGAAGAAGTTTTTGTCAAACAACCCCCTGGATTTGAAGATCCAAAGAATCCTAACCATGTATAAAAGCTTAAGAGCGCTTTATATGGTTTGAAACAAGCTCCAAGAGCTAGGTATGATAGATTTGCAAACTTTCTTATTGCAAATAATTATTAAAGGGGAACCATAGACAACACATTATTCCTAATTAGAAAAGACAACGACCTATTAATAGTTCAAATATATGTAGACGATATTATCTTTGGTTCAACCAGCCCTACCCTAGTAAAGGACTTCGAAGAATGTATGAAGTCAGAAGTTGAAATATCAATGGTAGGAGAGTTGAATTACTTCTTAAGGCTTCAAATCAAACAAACCTCTCAAGGAATCCACATTAGCCAACTTAATTATATTAATGATATGATTAAGAAATTTGGATTTGAAGAGTTGAAACCAACATCTACCCCTATGAGTGTTAGTACCAAACTAGACAAAGGTGAAAATGGAAAAACTTTTGATTACACACTTTATAGGTCTATGATTGTATCACTGTTATATTTAACTGCGTCAAGACCTGATATCATGTTTAGTATGTGTATATGTGCTAGGTTTCAATCTTTTCCTAAAGTCTGACATTACAATATGGTGAAAAAGATATTTAGATATCTTAAACACACACCTCACTTAGGACTTTGGTATGATAGAAACGCTAAGTTAGAACTGTATGCTTATAGTGATGCTGATTATGGTGGTTGCATGATAGATTGAAAATCCACTAGCGGTACATGTCAATTTATAGGTACTAACTTGCTCTTGGTTTTCTAAAAAGCAAGCTAGTGTAGCACTCTTTACCACTGAAGCTGAGTATATAGCCTTAAGCTTATGTACTACTCAAATACTTTGGCTTGAACAACAACTTAGTGATTTTGGGATTAACATGAATAAGATTCCAATTTTCTGCGATAGCATAAGTGCGATCAAGCTTTCTCGGAATCTGGTACTTCATTCTAAGGCCAAACACATTGAGGTAAGATACCATTTCCTTCAAGACCATGTTTAAATAGGAGGACATGGCCATAGATCATGTAAGAACTGATCATCAAATAACTGACATCTTCACCAAACCCCTCAATCAAGCCACTTTTGAAAACTTACGAGCCAAGTTAGGAATGATAACCTATGATACAATCGCGTAATTTTATCTTTTGCATGATTTTGCAAATATAAAGAGGGAGATAGAATAAAAAATGATTTTAGATTGTAAGTCATGATTTGGAGATTGAATTATAAGTTAAGCTCAATTGGTGTAAGTTTTAATTGGTGTTAAATTGGCTTGGAGTATAGGTTAAGGGAGAGCTCAATTGGTGTAAGTTTTAATTGGTGTTAAATTGGCATGGAGCATAGGTTAAGGGGAAGCGTATAAGTTGAGGCAGAGCATATATGTCAAAAACATGTATCTAAAAAGAGTTTTGAAAGTTTGAAAACAATTGGTATAGAATTGGTGAAGTTTTCAAAACAAATTGGTATAAAATTGGTAGATGTGATAAACAATTGGTAAAGAGTTCTGGCATTAAAATCATTTAGGGTTATTTTGAAAATCATCCAAAAGGAAGAGAATGTTGAGAAATATGTTTGGATAATTTTCAAGGTCATGATTTTAAGTGGTGGATACTTAAAAATGTCACATATAATGTTATAAATGATTAAAAGTTGAAAAAGTGAAGAAAAATGACATCGATATCTCAGGTTATTGCACTTCGATCGATTTATGTATATCGATCCCTCACATCGATCCATGTAAGGCAGAGAAAAACCAAGACCTTACTGCGAGACATCGATCTCTAAACCTGAGACACATCGACTAATCGATGTACACATCTAACCCTCACTTCGATCGAATGATGTAGGTTAGAGGTAAACTTTGAAACTCACTGTGAGACATCGACCTCTCAAGTTGAGGCACTTTGATCGATCGATGTTTAAGGTTTTTAGAAATATTTTTTTAAAACATGATAAAATGGTTGTTTTCATTTGTATATGATTTATATATGTTTGTCATGTTGTTATTATGTGATTTTGATAAATATTATGCATTGTCACTAACATGCCTTGGAAGTTTCTACAACTTACCAAAAAAGGGCAAAATTGGCATTTTGAGTTTGTGTGGGTACTTGACATGGTGACAATGTTTCAAGGACACATTTATCTCTTATTTATCATCACAAAGGTGTTATTATATCTATTTCTGACCATTGGGGTCATTTTTAGAGTTTTCTCTCACTAGGGGTATTTTGATCATTTTACTCCCGAGGACAGTTTTGGTATTTTTACTCAAGGAATCCCTTGAGTATCTTATTATCTTCATTTTGGAGTTGATTTATGGTTATCTTGAAGATTATTTGGTGGTTCTCTATTTTATTTCTTTATTTGATGACATTATCGATAGTAGCTAGATATGTGACGGTATTCGATGTCACATTCTATTTTTTATTGAAGACCTTCTTATATATGTTATTGGAGAGTCTCATTCATCATCTTGCAGATATTTTAAAGGTGTTAATGGTGTGAAATTCATCACAACATACTAGGAGAAATTGTGGGAATTTTGATGTTATATGTTGACATAATCTTGTCAACTATTATTTGTTGATTTCTCTTCCAAAAATCTGAGTTGATATACATATATACAGCCTCAAAAACGTGCATAAACATATGGAAATGATGGTGTACTCATTTTATGGCTTGGTGACAAGTGGACCAACCAAAAACAAGCTAGATGGCAATTCAAACTTGAAAAAAAGGCGAGTAAAAGGTTGTTGGGAGCTGATTTTTTAAGTCAAACTTTCAGCCATTTACATGCCTATTCTTGTGCCAAGAAGTTGAGGGAATATGCCATCTTATCCTTGAGTATTATCTTCACAATTTTTATGTCATGTTGCAAGACACAAAAATCGGCCAAAGGGTGTTCCAAGGTGGACCAATTGTGTTGTTTCATTTTGCCAAGTGTACAAGGTGATTATGTGGCCAACCAATGATGTTAAGACAAC
This sequence comes from Eustoma russellianum, assembly GCA_036186865.1. Lineage (NCBI taxonomy): Eukaryota > Viridiplantae > Streptophyta > Magnoliopsida > Gentianales > Gentianaceae > Eustoma > Eustoma russellianum. The sequence goes on from AP025052.1 coordinate 16,256,532, forward strand.
TAAGACTAGATGATGAAGATGGTGACACATTGGAGGTATTATCTACAAGGCCTATTTCACACTATAAATAGGAGGCAAAGGTGAAGAAGAAAAATACACACTTGAAAGCAAAAAAGTTGACGCTCATTGTCTTGCTTTCTTCTTCCCTTCATTCTTGTTTCATTCTTTCTGTAGCCAAGGTGTTCTTGTGGTATTATTTGAGTAGCTACATGCCTCTTGTATCTCATTTGTAATATTGGTTATCCAAATTTATAAGGCTACACCAATAGATGGTAAAGGTATTGCAACCAAGAATTGCATAGAGGTGTTCATCCAAGTCTTGGATGATCGAGCTTGGTTCTTGTTGTACGTGTGTTCACTTCATAGTGAAATCCAAGGAAAGGTGTTTCTTGGGACTGAAGTATGTTACATTGACCGAACCATGATAAATCTTTGGTGTTCTTGTCTTCTATCTACTTTTCTGTTTTTCTTCCCGTTTTCACTGCATTTTTCACCCAACTTCACACGTCTTGAAAAAATCACAAAACACTTTTAAAATTCGTGATTTTCGGTGGAGTTATAGTTCACACTGTTAACTTTCATTTTCAACAAGAATCACTTGATTAGAGCAAAGGAAAGTTAGCCTTTCACTTGTTGTAAAATAACTGCTACATTCTACCTGCAATCTGACTAGTTTCAAGAAAACTTGCATTCTGAATTTTTTAAGAATATTTTCAGGTCAGTGCCTTTTAGAAACATAAACTAGACATCCTAAGGAGTGTTTTGACATAAAGATAAACCTTTTTGGTTGAGTAATCAAAGAGGAACACGTTTTCAAAGTTCAACGCTATTATGTCTAATTCTGTCTAGATTTACCATTTGAATCTTTTTATTTGGTTGAACGGTCAAACGATCTTATTTTTGTGTCATTTTTGGACAGAGTCTAGTAAAGGCATTAAAGCGGATTTTTAATCAAGGGTAGTAGTGTAATTTCCGCTAACCGCTATTCACCCCCTCTAGTGGTGTTTACTGCAGGTGCACGGTGCAACATGGTCACGGTTAGTATTAGCATTTACATAGAACATGATTGCAAAAGCGGTATTGGAAAGCCATAAGGCGCCATTGTGTTTGTCTTAGGGAAAAACCACTTTTGTCCTAATGCGACATTGGCAAAAGTGGTTGTGATAAGACATCATTGTGAATGGTGCTTTAGGACCTCTAAGGCACTATTCATAATGACACATTAGCTATTTTTTGAATTTTTCCCAAATGTATCTGTTTGTGAAATTTTTTTTAATAAAACTATATTTTTCAAAATTCCCCCAAGATGTGACTAATTGAAACTTAGGTGGCGAGCTATACACGACACAGGACCAGTAATTTTCGACACCGTCTTGACCCTCTTAAAACCTTATTTGGAATTTGATATCAAAATTAAAAATATAGATCCTGAAATAAGATTTAGAATGCAACTAGAGTAATTGTTATTGAAATGATAAAAGCCAAGATATTGATGAGATGAAACTAATTCAGATTTCTGAATTTTTCCTTATGAATTTCATCAACCTGTTGTCCGTAAGAGTCCAATCTTTAAACCTTCTCTTCTCCAATTCAACCGCACTTGATCTCCTACAAGCGTCTTACATTTAACTCTAATTCTGAACACCAGAAAATACCAACTAAACAACATAAACGTGAATTTAAGCCATAATGAAAATTCCTTACAGTCACCATCACTTCAACTATAATTTAATCTTGAATAGAGCATATCGAAAAGTGAATTTTAAAATAAAAATACATATTTTTATTTTCTTATTGATCTCTCTTTAAAAACTGTGAATTGAATGAACATATTTTCCTCCTTTCTTCTTTTCTTTTTTGTCTTTTCCTTATTTCCACTCCTTCTTGTTGTTTTCCTCCTTCCTATCGGTTTCTTCTGTGTTATTTGTTTGAGGTTTTCCTTTGTCTTCTTCTGTTGTTTTTATTTTTCTTCCTTTTCCCCCTTCCTTCCCCTCTTTCCTCCTTTGACAGTTTTCTCCGGAGGGTGTCATCTGTTACCCTCCGCATTTCGGTAGGAAAAAAATAATAGAAAAGAAAATTTAAATTCAATATCGATAAAATTTCGGTGGAATAAAAACTCGAATGGAAATTTATTAATACATCGACAGTATATAACAGAGTCACCTCATTAGGCTACACCCCAATGGTATTATAATTCGATGACATAATATAGATTAAGATAAAATACCTGCGATACAAACGCTCCTCAAATTAATCAAACGATAAGGTAACCGATATATCGGTATACGATCAAAGTAGGTAATGAAACATTAGGGGTTCACGATAAAGCTGAAATAACACTAGTTGTTAACAACTTAAGTTTTAGGCTAAATTAAATTAAATAAAAATACATGAAACAATAATTTTCACTACTTAAACAAAAGGAAAAATAAAACAAGACATAATAAATAACTTGAAAAAGAAGAAAAAGAAATATAGTTGGATTGTACACATGCAGCTGGTTCATCTGCAAAGCTAATGCCAAAATCGATAATTCCCCTCAAATGGAGCCTCCCGCCATCAGGTAAATTAAAACTCAACGTCGATGCGTCAGCAACAAACACATATTCTTCAGCAGGTGCAATTCTTCGAAACTCCTCCGGACACATGCTTGCGGCTATTTCCTTTAGGCTACCTTATATGACGCCCCTACGTGCGGAAACACAAGCCATTTTGTACAGTCTGATGTTTTTCGGACAATTGCATCGACAACTTATCATTGAAACAGACTGTCTTCAAGTTACACAGTCATCTATAAGCATGACAGTTTGCCAGAATACCAGCAATTACAACTGTTTCTTCAGCTAACGGGGAGCCAAATTACTTTCATCCCCAGAGAGATCAACATGGTTGCTCATCATTTGAGTCAATTTGCGCGTATAACTCCGATAACTCGCATGTACACTTCTGCCTCCCAGCTTCCTCCCACGGCACGTGGTTTATATTATACAGATGGGGTCCTACATTCATTGCGGATATAATACTCACGGCACATTAGTCTGCATCGTTGCCTGTATTACTGTGATACAGGCAACTTTGGTACGTCTGGCCATTATTTTTACACAGCTATATATAATTTTCAATAGAGATTTCTTCCCATTGTTGCCCGAGGTCTTAAGACCAAGGGCAACATCAGTATGTTGCGATGATTCATATGTTGTATTTTGGCACATCAGCATTGGATGGTTAGCTACTAATGTGTCTGGTCTTATTTTCGTGCGAGGATGCCAATACATATTTATCACTCAACTATGGCTTCATTCTAATTGGAGCTGCGTAATTGTATCGCCACAATGTACTATGTCCACATAGCTACACTGGTCGACTTTCCTCAACGCAGACAAGGCCTTCACATTGCGCGTGTACAAATTGCATCGTTGCCTGTACTATCAAGGTACAGGCAACTCTGGTATGTTTGATCACATTTTTCCCACTACTTCTTATGACTTTCCATAGCGAATTACTTCTATTGTTGCCCGCAGTCTTTGGACTGAGGGCAACATCGGTATGTTTCATTGATTCTTATCTGGTAAACTGGACCATCATCATTACATTGCATGCAACTCACGTACTATATCATGTTTTCTTACGAGGGAACCTACATCTGCTTTTCAATCAACAATGGCGAAACCACTTTCTACATCTCTACAAGGACTTCGTAAAACATATCATGTGTTCAAGAATACCCTGGTGGCAACACAACATATATCAGCACACCCCTCCAGTCAAGACTTATGAAGTTTTCACAAGCTACTTTTATTTGTTCATAGCTCTCACATTTAGCCAGCTTTATTCCAATGATATAAATATGTACGCTTTTTCCTTCGCCAAGGTTTTATCCACAAGGGTGGTTTTACTTGGCAAGGTTTTAATGCGGCATATCATATATGATTGGATGCTACACTTTATTGCTACTTTACACTTTCGTTTTTCTTATGATATACATTCATGTAATATGGTTGCCTCCACCACAAGTGAGGAATTTCTATTTTAATAAATACCTGCTTTTATAAAAAAAATATATTGTATAGTTGGATTGTACACATGCAGGGTTCCAATGATATAAATATGTACGCTTTTTCCTTCGACAATGTTTTATCCACAAGGGTGTTTTTACTTGGCAAGGTTTTAATGCGGCATATCATATATGATTGGAGGTTGCAACTCATAGTTCGCTTCATTATTTATTTTCGTATGATGACATTTCTGTAATATAGTATTCCTCCGCCAAAAGTGAGGCTGCTTATTTATATATATATGTAATTTACAAAAAAAATATTGTATAGTTGGCACCATTTAGGAAGAAAAAGGAAGAAGGAAATTATGATTAGAAAAATACCCCCAACAAAATACCAAGTGTAGAAAATTGTGTAGAAACCAAAGGATCACATTTCGTCCTATTCTACCTACTATCAACCTCTCTTACCCGCCACCTTACACCAAAGAGATAAAAGACAAAATTTTGTCTTCTTCAACCAATTATACATTATTTTCTTCTACGCAAAAACTTACACCATCTTACACACTTCTTACACTCTTTTCTTACACATCCAAAAAATCACCAACCATTCCCTTCCCACCTTTGTACCCGGCCATCCAATGGAAAAGGAAAGAGATATTTTGTCTTCAACCTACCTTAATACATCTCACTAAATTTTTCAAGTTCTTACACCATTCTTACACTCTTCTTACAATTTCAACCAAATCCAAACCACTCCCTTCCCCACTCCCACCATCCGATCATATGAAGCAATAAAGGAGAAAAGAATTTTTCTCACGACTCTCCACCTTTCTTCCATTTTCAAGATAACTTTCCATCATTTCATTTTCTTAACCGTTTCACATCTTCATAATTTTCTTTCTCCCACTTTCTCTACCTCCCAACCGTCCCCTCTCTCTTCCTCACATTTTCTTCAACTTATTTAATCTCCCACACTCCAACTTTTACACAGTTCAAACCATTATCATTCTTCCTTCCAACCTTCTCCAACCATCATGTCTATTTCTAATCCCTTACAAGACTTCAAGATGAAGTCTTTCTTTCCATTTTACCTCTCCCAACCATCCCCTCCCTCTCTGTCCCTCTCATTTTCATCTTCAACTCAATTCATCTCCTACACATCTTATTCTTCTCTCCCAAGGAAGAACAAGTCTTCCCAAGCCTCTCTTTCTCCCATGGCCAAAAATTGTAAGAGAAAAAGACCAAGAAAAACTTTCTTCTTCTTCTTCTTCTCATTTCATACTTAACAAATCTTCATATTCAAGACACTTCTCCTTCCTCTCCCAGAAAAGAAAAACAAAGTCTTTCAACCTCCATTTTCTCCTCTTGTTTGTGAGTTACAAAGCCCAAGCAAGGAGAAAACTTCCTTATTTCATCCTATATATTCATCCAAAACAATAACTACAACATTCTCCTTTAGTCCAACACCATGGCCGAATTTAAGAGGTAGGTGTAGCAAGATAAGAACATCACCTAAGATAAATGTATATTTCTCCATTTATCCATTTCCATATGTTGCTCACAAACTTTTCTATTTTAGTGAAAAAACCGTGGGTTATGTGTGGTACAAGGGAGAAGGTTTTTTTAATACAAGTGAAGGAACCTACACCTCCATATTAATGTTAAGGGATAAAGGAAAGTACTCTTCCTAGATCCTTCATGGATTTTCAAAGATCTATGTATGTATGTTCATATACAGTTGGATCATTCATGATATACGTTCAATGTCTTTGTATCAAGAATATGTAAAAGCTATGTTCATAAGTGGTGTAAATATGATAATATATATATATATATATGTGTGTGTGTGTGTGTACATACTGTTTGCTACTTACTGTTTTGCCTCATAATTTCCTTGTTCTTCATTACGCATCTATTGTTCTTCATTACGCAATCGCTGGATTGTGAGTTTTTGAAATCCACGGCGCCGCCATGGCTTCTGAGAAGTGATCTTTCGCTTCAATCTTAACGGCTCCAGCGCCTAGTCTCCCTCCTCGTCCTATAGCTAGATTCTATGGTGTTCCATCTATCAAGTTTACACACGAGGAGGTTAATGCATTAGCGGAATCCTTCAAATACTATCTTGTGGGAAGCTTTTGGTATGACCGTCCAAAGATTGATGCTATACGTAAATGTTTTAAGCGCATTGGTTTCATGGCTTCGGTTACAATAACTTTGTTGGATTCAACGCACATTCATATGAAATTTGATTCAGAGGCAGATTATTATCAGTTTTTTGCTCATCATACGTGGACTGTTTTATGTTATCACATGCGTGTTACTAAGTGGTCATATGATTATGATCCTAAATTTGATACTCCTATTGTGCCTGTGTGGATCTCATCCCGAGTTGCCTATTTATCTTCATAAACAATAGGCTTTGTTTGGGATTGCTAAAATTATTGGAAATCCACTAAAGGCCAATTCAGCAACCATGCAGCTTCTTCGTCCATCGGTTGCTTGTATATACATTGAACTTGATGTGTCACAGGAATTGCCTCAGCGCTTATATATTCAATGTGACGAATATAATTTCTTCCAGCCAGTTGAATATGAATCCTTGCCAACCTATTGCACATTATGTCAACTGCTAGGGCATTCCGCCAGTTCCTGTATAGTGCATAAGAGTATGGATGCTACATCTGAGCAGACACCAATGATGGTCTCTCACTAGCTGCCTAAATCAAAATTCAATGATGCTCAGCCCGCTCAGCGCTGGACTCCCAAGAAACATCCTACTGCGGCTACCATTGCTATCGCTCCCATTGCTGCGGCTACCATTGCAGAAGATGATCCTGCTCCCGTAATAGAGCATCCAATTGAGGGGATGCCAAATCCCGCTACGAATGACAGTGCTTGCCTAATCAATCAACCTCCAGTGCTTTCCACAATACTCTCTGATGAACCATCAAGCTCTTATAATATACCAATTGCTGAGATTTCATATGCTCACGACTTAGATCGCCTACTCTACAATTCAGCAGTGAAGGTTGCTATTGTAGAGGAGGAGCCAGACCCAATATTATCACATGCTTCAGATTCTGAGATCCATGATGATCAACCAATTGACACACAGGAACTACGTGCTGCAGTATTAGATGTTGCTACAGTGGTATCTAACACACTTCCACTCGATGATGGCTCCCTTAGTCTGGAGCATCCAGCTGTTGCACATGCTGTTGATAATTTGTTGCAAATACGTACTAGACGTCCGCGTCGAAAGAAAGGGGAAATGCCATTGTCACCCCCATTTCGGTTGTTACGCGTGGTGCCTTGCAACGTTCTTCCAGTAAATTCTTTTCACATGAGTCCCAATGAAGGTATTACTTTGGAATGTTAGAGGGATTCACACCTCTCTTGCTCGTATACTTTCTTTAATTCGGCAACATAGTCTGCATGTTTTGATTCTTATTGAACCTAAATTCGGTCCACAAGATTGGAATCTATTCGATTACAGTTTGGTTTTTTGCATGCTTGCTCTTCTACTGACGAAAATATTTGGATTTTCTAGAGGGCATCCTTTTTCGATCTTCTTGATATTCGGCATGGTATACAAAATACGCCTTTACACTTGCGATGATTACCTACTGGGTAAGATTTTTGGTTAACTGCAGTTTATGCTCGACATACAGTAGCAGCCTGTCAACCTCTGTGGGAAGATTTATTATTATTTCGAATGGGCATCACAATCCCTTGGCTAATTGGAGGCGACTTCAACACATTTCTCTCTCTAGATGAACATAAGGGTGTGGCTACTCCGGCTTTGCGCACTCTGTGTGACTTAAAGCATTTTGTTGAATCTTCTGACTTGCTTGACATTCCACTTCAAGGATGACGGTTTACTTGGACTGATGGATGGGGCATGGGTCAAGTTTGGTGTCGCATGGATCGTTTCCTTTCTACTCATGGCTTCTTTGATATATTTGATAATACCTTAGTCCGGACTCTACATCGGGCTATATCTGATCATTCTCCCCTTTTACTGCAATGCATGTCGGTGGAACCATAATGCCCATCTGCTTTTTTGATATTTGGATGCCTGGTTGACGCATGATGATTTTGCTGGTTTTGTGCGATCACATTGGAGACCGTATCAAACTGTAGGAGGCATGTATGGCTTTTACGGCAAGTTACGACAATTAAAGGCAAATTTACGACAGTGGAATAAAGACATATTTGAGAACATTTTTAGTGATTTATTGGTAGCGGAGGAGGAGACAGTGCGCACTGAGCGGGTCTCTGATGCCATGCCTACGGAAGATACTCGTTCAGCATATCATTTGGCCAAAGCACATCTTCTCACAATACAGACTAGGGCACATCATTATTGGAAGCAAAAATCTAATGCTAGGTGGATGAAAGAAGGTGATGCTAATACTGCTTATTTCCATCAAGTGGTCAAGGCTAGACGCCAATGCCAGGCAATTCTCACTATTAGATGCTTGGACGGTGGTGAATGCGTGACATCTCAATCAATTCAAGAAGAGGCCATTGATTTTTTTAGTCGGATGTTTAGTGCGGAACCCACGTATGATCATGAAACTTTATTGCAGCATATACCCCAGATATTGGCGCAGAACGATAATGAAGATCTTTTGATCCTGTCGCAGCCTAATGAGGTCCGAAGGGCTGTGTGGCAGTTAAGCCCGTCTAGTGCTTCTGGTCCAGGTGGCTTTCCTGGCTCTTTTTATAGATATTTCTGGGATGTATTGGATCTGGACGTCCTCCTTGTCGTGTAAGAATTCTTTTTGGGCTTTCGCATTCCAAAGGTAATGGCGACATCTTTGATTCGCTTGATCCTTAAAATTGCCAACCCTGGTACATTTTCTTATTATAGACCCACATGTTTAACCAACTTTCTCTCTAAAGTGGTCACCCAAGTTCTTACGTCTCGGGTCACCAAGTTATTGCCTCGCTTGATCTCCCCGGAACAAGCAGGATTTATGTCAGGACGTGGTATTGCTGAGCAAGTCCTAAGGCAGGAAATGGTCCATATTTTGGATCGTAAGTGTCGTGGTGGACAGGCTATGATTAAGTTGGATATGGCCAAGGCTTTTGATTGAGTGCCTTGGTATTATTTGGAACAACTACTCTTGCAGTTTGGTTTTCATGCCAGGTTTGTTAGGCTCATTATGAATAATTTGGATTCTATACAATGTTTGGTATTAATCAATTGCAAACCGTGTGAATATTTTCGACCTTCAAGGGGAGTGAAACAAGGGGATCCTTTATCGCCTATACTCTTTACTCTTGCTTCTGAAGGATTCTCTAGGGGACTCAATTGCTTTAGTCCAGAATGGGCTCTTAAGGGGCTTTCAGAGTGGTCATTCTCCCATGGTTTCACATCTTGGTTTCGTGGATGACTTGTTAGTTTTTCTAAATGGATCCTGTCAGAACCTGCAAATATTTTGAACCTTTCTAGAGCAATATCAGCGAGCATCGGGTCAATCAATCAATTATCATAAAAGTCAAATTGTAGTTGGAGGTGATATTTTGGCTTCTAGGGTGGCGTCTATCCTAAGCATGCGACAATCTTCTTTACCCATCAAATATTTGGGCTCATATCTCTTCAAAGGTATTAATCGTTCACAATATTGTACAACTTTACTTGCCCATTTTGATGCATGTTTGACAGTTTGGTCGCAAAGGCTTCTGAGCATGGCAGGCAGAATAACACTTATTAACTCAGTTCTCAGTGCAATGCCTCTGCATAAAATGGCAACTGCGCAACTACCCAAATATGTTATCACTGAACTATATCGAAAAATGTCTAATTTCTTGTTGGGACAAAAGCATCATTGGCGCGCCTGGCCCGTAGTGTGTCAACCGAAGAAGGAGAGTGGACTAGGGATATGGAATATAGATGCACTATAGAAGGCTTATGAATGTAAAATGTGGTGGACATACAAGACATCGGATTCTATTTAGGCACTTATATCAGACACAAATATAGGGCTCGATACGAGATGCGGGCATTTGCTTATGATTCTTCTGACTTGAAAAGGTTATGTCATATACATTCTTTCTGTGTTATGCATGCTCAGGATTCACCAGATGGATTATCCTAGATAGACGACAACCATGGGCAGTTTAGCCTTCATGTAGCATATAGTCTTGTCGGCATTCAGTAAGTCAATTCCCAATCAGTCGTTATATCTGGTGGAAGAATGCCCCGACGCAGGGACAGGTTCTTTTATGGCGATTATGGTTTAACAGCCTCCCTCTACCGGATAATGTTGCTGCCTGGCTAGTATCTTAGCCCATGTGCTGTTTTTTTGTCGGCAGGATTTTGTAGTCCAACGTCATATCTTCTATACATGTCCAGTGATTCGCACAATATGGGGACAACTTTATTTGCTTTTTAACGGCCCGCCTCTAACCGCTTCAACCTTCTGACGATATTTACGTGCTTAGTGCAGCCCAGCTGGTGCGTCCACTATGATAGGACAGCTTTCTGCGGTGGTCCCATTGTTGACCTCATGGGGCTTCTTGAAAGAATACACAGCAGTAACATTTCGGAATGACGTCTTTTCATTGTTTCGTCTTAGAGAGTGCATACGTGTAGGAGTATTCTCATAGTGTTCATCAATTTCTGTAACCAAATTTGCTGCTTCTATTTCGCATCTGGTGCATGCTCATTATTCCCCTCCTTTGTGCTCCAGCCCAATCCGGCTTATAAGGTGGAGATTACCACCAACGGGAAGGCAGAAACATAATATTGATGCCGTGGCTGGTCGCTGAGGGGCAGCTGGAGGGGCTATTCTGCGAAATCATCATGGTCAGCTGATCACACCTATTTGTTTTCCACTCCCGATATTGCCGCCTCTGCATGCTGAGTTGCAGGCTATGTTCTTCTCTCTTATTTATTTTACGATGTTCAGCTACATGGAGTTACAGATTGAGATCGAATGTCAAAATTTAGTGTCATTGATCACTACTTCCATCACACTATCAGGCCGTCTAGGTTCCTGAGGTATGTATGATATAACGATATGTATGAGGGACAAATGCTGTTGAAGGCGAGCATAAGGAAATTTAGTTGCCCATGCGCTAGCGCAGAATGGACTACTGAGGCAGGAGTTGTGCATATTTACCACTCTCTCAGCTCTCCCTCCTATGGTGCGGAGTGGTTTGCAGAGAGATATTACTACAACATACATTCGTCCTTAAGGAATCATGACATTGGCAATCAGCTTTATTTTCGCCTACATCTCTTTGGTGCAGGCAGCAGGGTATGTTTTTTCGTGAAATATATTATATGTGCACTTTATTGTTTGATAATCAACTAATGTCAGGTCCTTTGTGATTCCTGAGGTCAATGGTTCTTTCAAATCGCTTCACCGAGGGCTTCTCTATACATTATGGTCGACGGCATAGATTACAAGCTGTGTTGCCCGTACCACTATTGGTTACGGGCAACTCGGGTATTCGTTTACCACTTTTCTCATGCCTTCTTTTTGGATTTAATCTACATCTGTTTACATGTATCTTTGAACGTGTTTGTTATTTTGAGGTATACCAATGCCGACCATCGCTGGATATATGCATCGAAGACTAGGCTGCGCCTCTTTGTTTCTGCCTCTCGTGTTCACTCATTTTCTGCTGGATTGACTTTGTTTTTATTTACGCAACCAATATATAGTTTTTATATATATATATTTTCTTGTCTTTACTGTTTGGTTTGGGGGAGTCTCCCTCTATAGATAGCGTCAACAATGTAACCAATTTCACCTAATGAATGGATCAAAGAATATGGGTCCTTGACAGAAAAAATTGGTTTCCCCAAACAATATTCTACGGCATCGTTCTTTACAACCGATTTCAATTATTGGGATTACCAGCAGGCCTGGGTTAATACCATACTTTTTATATCCAGAATTTCAGATGTTCCCATACATGGTTAATATATTTTGATACAAAACAGATCATGTTATGCCCCGCACACTCCGTAGGTTAATAAAAAGGCCAAGAAGGAATTAAACGGAGTTTAATGATAGTCAACGGGAATTAATGACGGTCAACCATAACTAAATACGAATTAAATAATAGGATTAATGATAATTAAATGAAGGGATAAATATTAGAAACTAATTGTATTTAATTTAGAATTAAATAATTAGATTTATCCTTTAAAATAAATAGATAATATATATAATTTAGAAACACCAAACTTTTCCCCTTTCCATATAAAAACTGACAGAACGTCAGTTTTCTCATTACGCAGAGAAAACCGACGCTCTCTCCATCCCATAGGCGATTCTTGGCACCTTTGAAACCCTAGGAGAAGAACCCCTCCGAGAAGCAATCCGTTCCTCGTTTGTTCTTCAAATCTACTTCGAGTAATCAAAGGCAAGTAATCTGGTTATAAGTTCTTACGATTTGTGAAAGATAAAGGGCCTATTTTGATATCAATTTGGATCACCATGCAGTAATTTCTCTATGTGAATCTATTTGTGAGATCTATGTGTTTTGGTTTGAGTTTTGGCCATTATATGTTGAAATCTTGTTCGTTGATTGTTGTTTATGTGAGATCATGTAAATCCCAATCCCTTGAACCCTACTTTGTTGATAATGGTGGTTGAAGGGAGGGGAGAGTGGAAAGATTTGATTTTTGGGTTGATTTGATGATTACTTTGAGTGCTAGGCTTGAATTCGTGAATCGTATGTTAAAGATGTTGTCTTGGGTGAATTTAGGATGGATTGATAGTGGAAAATAGGCTTGGAATGGTTTTGAAGGAAGTTGGGGTCGAATTGGGGGTTATTTCTGCAGTTTCTGCAGAAAATTGCAGAATGGTGTTCTGGAACGGGGACGTCGATCGATCGACGTCAGGGTATGACGTACGTCGATCGATCGACGTATAGCAAGTGAGGGTATGACGTGCCTCAGAAGGACGTAGATCGATCGACGTAGATTGAGTGAGAGATCGACGTGCCTCAGATGGACGTCGATCGATCGACGTCAGGGTATGACGTACGTCGATCGATCGACGTCAGGGTATGACGTCAACCAGTTTTGTGAGAAAGCAAGGGAAGAAAGAGGGAAGCTAGGGGATCCTTTGGGTGACCTTAGGGACTTCTTAGGACCTGATTATGACTAGTTTAAGTCTTGGGAACATGACTTAAGATGGTGAATCCAGTTTGGAGAACTTGAAGGGTATTCGAATCGGAGTTCAACGTGGATGACTTAGAAGGGTTAGGAGATGAACGTACGAGGTGATTGAGAGTTCAATGATGGATGGTTAGGGATACTTGCCTTAGGATACGAACCTTAGAGTCAAGACTAAGTGTTGACGAGATGGTTGAAGCCTAAGTCATGATGTGTAAGTCGGTGAAAAGCTTGTGTGTTGCTTGTACTTGCGCATGTGTACATGAAATATGAATGTGACTTGCATACGAGAATGAGAAGTGAGAATGAAGAGAGGAGTCTTGCATCATGGCACGTGCATTTGCATATTGATTTGAAAAGAAAGGTGCTGCGGCACAGATTTGCGAAGGTGACCTGCAATGTAAACCGGGATGGAAATTTAAGCCGGGGCGCATTGTAGGGCACAAAAGACTGTAACGTAAACCGGGATGGAAATATAAGCCGGGGCGCGTTACAGGGCATAAAGTTGTCTGTAATGCTACTCGGGATGGAAATATAAGCCGAGGTGCATTACAGGGTATAAAGTTGGCTGTAACGTAAACCGGGATGGAAATATAAGCCGGGGCGCGTTACAGGGTATAAAGTTATGTGAAGTGACCGGACATTGTGACATGCATTGCACTGTTTTGAAAGAGAAAGTGTTCATGCATATGTGAATGTGTAGTGTAGTGCATCTATTGACATGCATCACGAGAGTCAATGTGGTATGAACGTGTGTGGTACCTGATTGCCTACGAATTGTTAAATGTGAATAAATTGTTGTACTTGCTTTACTACGTATTTCAATTCTACTTTTGAAAGTTTACAAGACATGTGCCCCTCAAGTCCCTTGGATTATATATCACTCATGTCTTGCCATGTGTTGATCCCGTATGTCTTATAAGCGGGTTACTTGCTAGCGTTTCGCTAAGGGTACTACTCTTATTGTGCAGATGAGCCTAGCTATGACATGATTTTCATTGAAGACGACGGCGAGTGGGCTGAGTGGGATGCTTAGAGTACCTATTGGCGAGTAGTCGAGACAGATGTTGTTTATTTCAGTTATTTCAGTTGTTTGAAGATTTGAGTTGGTGAACATCATGACTAGTTTGTTGGGATTTTAGTATTCTTGATGTACGAGTTGACGGTTGACATTCGTTAGATACATGTTCCCGCTTTTACTTTCGTACGTCACTGATGATGTGTATACGAGAGATGAGACGTCTTGTAGTCTTCTCAGTAAGCTACGACGGGTGCACCGGTTCGGATTCCGCTGTCCGGGTCGGGGCGCTACAGGTGGTATCAGAGCCTAGGCTTCAGATCTACCTCGGAGACCTAGGTTATGGCATGTAGAGTCCTAAGTTATGATCTTTACCTTAAGTTGATCTATTAGTCTAAGTACGCAATCTTAGATTTCAGTTTGATTGGGATGGGTGTGTGCGAGCGCGATAAAATGTGACCAATAAACTTTATTGTAGTTTATGAATTTCGTCTTACAGAACGCATGTGGCTTTCAGTATTTACCTATGAAATTGCTGAATGCTAATAAGCGTGGATTTTGCAGAGAATGCCTCCTCGCAGAGATAACCAAGGAAACGGTGGCAATGGGAACAATGACCCTCCACCACCACCACCAGTTCTAGTCCCACAAGCACTGATTGATGCTATCACAGTGATAGCACAAGGGGTTGCTCAGCAGCAGCAGCAACCGCAGCAACCTCCTCCCCCGCCGCCACAGCATGGCATAAGGTACTACATTGGGGAAATGCGTAAGATGCATGCCCCAAACTTCGAAGGGACCACTGACCCAGAGGTGGCTGGGTTCTGGCTCGATGAGGTAGAAAAGTGCTTCAGGCTTGTGCAAGTGCCTGAAGATTTAAAGGTGGACGTAGCCACGCCATTTCTGGTTGGCCGAGCTAATGCCTGGTGGAGCGGCATTCTGCCTAAGATGACCCCTCCTATCCAGTGGAGTCAGTTCGTGAAGGCCTACAAAGACTACTATGTGCCAGAGACTGCCATTCTGGAGAAGATGAGGCAGTTTGACAAGTTTGAGCAAGGGAGAATGTCTGTTTCAGATTATGCGGATAGGTTCCATGCCTTGGGTAAGTTCACGCCCATGGTTTTGGAGAACAACAGAATGAAAATGCTAAAATTCGAAGAAGGGTTGAACCCCCGCATAAGGACTGCCATAGCGGGGTCGAGTCTGAAAACATTCGAAGAAATGCTGGACGCGTGTTACCGGGTGGAGAGTGACATGCGTAGGTCACAGCTGAGAGAGGCCGAGAGGAGACGAGCAAGAGGCCGAGAGTAGAATCAAGCGGAAGTAGACCCGGACGTTGGGTCAAAATCCCTAGGAAAGTGCAAGCGGGGCCAGTGCAAAGGGCACCGCAACTAAACCAACCTGATCGGCAAGCACCTGCAGAATGCCCACACTGCCATAAAAGACACGTGGGCGAATGCTGGAAGGTAAGTGGAGCGTGCTTCAAATGTGGGAAGACGGGCCATAGAATTAAAGATTGCCCTGAATGGAATAATAAACCTCAGGCAGCAGCAGGGCCGGCCCCACAGCAGAGAGGCAGGCCTAATGCGAGAGTCCATGCGATGACGGACGCTGAGGTACAGGAGGATGCCAACGTCGTGACAGGTACAACTTAAGTTTAATAATAGCAGCCTAAGTTGAATTTTAGCCTTTTAAGTTGATGATTAAATATGCTTTATATGAGACCTTTATGTGCTGCACTTTCATGTTAGGTGTGATCTTAGTTAACAACGTGCCTGCAAACGTGTTATTTGATAGTGGCGCTAGCCACTCTTTCATTTCTAAGCGATTCGCCAAAGGACTCGACTGTCTACCCGAATGGCTTGAGAACCCATTTAGGGTACAGGCAGCAGGAGAACAAGTACTGATTTCTCACCATCAGTACAAAGACTGTGATTTGGAATTAGGTGGGAAGCTCTTCTCAGTGACCTTAGTTCCCATTCCGATGAAGGACTTTGACATAATATTGGGCATGGATTGGTTGACCAAGAATCATGCCAATATCGACTGTAAACTCAAGAAAGTAACTCTCAAAGACCCTGAGATGAATGACGTCACTGTGCAAGGGAATACCAAGATAACCAAACCTCCAAGGAAAATATACATGACGGCGATTAAGGCCTTTAAGGCTTTACAGAAAGGAGCAGAGGGGTTTATGGTATATGCTCTAGATGCGAAGCAGGAGGGTACCTCTATGGATCAGATTCCGGTAATCAATGAATTTAAGGACGTATTTCCGGACGACCTACCGGGAGTACCACCAACGAGAGAAGTGGAGTTCGAAATCAACTTGATCCCTGGAGCAGAGCCTATATCTAAGGCACCTTATAGAATGGCTCCAGCTGAACTTAAGGAGCTAAAGGGGCAACTTCAGGAGTTGCTGGACAAGAAGTTAATTCGCCCCAGTGTATCACCTTGGGGAGCTCCGGTTCTATTCGTAAAGAAGAAGGATGGCAGCATGAGGTTATGCATCGACTATCGGGAGCTGAACAAGATCACCATTAAGAATAAATATCCTCTACCAAGGATCGAGGATCTATTTGATCAGCTAAAGGGAGCTAGATGGTTTTCAAAGATCGACCTCCGGCAAGGATACCATCAGTTGCTTGTGAAAGCCGGAGACGTACCTAAAACGGCTTTTCGGACTCGATACGGGCATTATGAATTCTTAGTGATGCCTTTTGGACTAACTAATGCCCCAGCAGCTTTCATGGATTTGATGAACACCGTATTCCGAGAACAGTTAGACCAATTTGTAGTAGTGTTCATCGATGACATCTTGGTCTATTCCCCCGACGAACAAGCTCATGCTGAACATTTAAGGGTGGTGTTGCAAATTCTGAGGCAACAAAGGCTCTATGCCAAATTCAGCAAGTGTGAATTTTGGCTAAGAAGTGTAGCCTTCCTTGGTCACGTGATTTCCGAAGATGGGATCTCTGTGGATCCCAAGAAGATAGAAGCAATCACTGAATGGCCAAGACCCACAAATGTGACCGAAGTCAGAAGCTTCCTAGGCTTGGCAGGCTACTATAGGAAGTTTGTTGAGGGATTCTCAACGATAGCAGTACCATTGAGTCGACTTACTCAGAAGAAGACTAAATTCGAATGGACTGCTGAATGCGAGCAGAGCTTTACAGAGCTCAAGAAGAGATTGACCACAGCCCCGGTGCTGGCACAACCTTCCGGTACCGACGGTTTCGAGATCTATAGTGACGCGTCCAAGAAAGGACTAGGTATGTACACCATTACAATTAATGCATTGTATATACTTATGCAAGTCCTAAACTAACCCTCTGTTTATAGGTTGTGTCTTGATGCAAAACGAACGAGTCATATCGTACGCGTCAAGACAACTGAAACCATATGAGCAGAACTATCCGACGCATGACTTGGAGCTCGCAGCTGTGGTATTCGCTCTTAAGATCTGGAGACACTACCTATATGGGGAGAAATGTGCCGTGTTCACGGATCATAAGAGTTTGAAATACCTATTCTCACAGAAGGAATTGAATATGAGGCAAAGGAGATGGTTAGAGTTACTCAAGGACTATGACTTGACCATCAACTACCATCCGGGCAAAGCCAACAGAGTGGCGGACGCATTGAGCAGAAAGTCTAGCCACGCAAGACAGTCTCCATTGGAAAGAGAGATTGAAGAGTTTGACCTGGAATTGGTGGATTCAGTGGCAAATGTCCTCACAGCTTTGTCTATCAGCCCAGACTTGGTAGACCGAATCAAAGAGGCACAGTATAAGGACCCGACACTGAAAGAGATCCGCGACAAATTATCCACGGGACCGGTAAAGGATTTCCAGATGCGAGAAGATGGGAGTTTATGGTTCCAGAATCGGTTATGCGTACCAAGTAAAGACGAGCTCCGAACAGAATTGCTCCGAGAAGCGCATAACTCAAGAATGTCCATCCACCCCGGAAGTACTAAGATGTATAAGGACCTCAAAAGAAACTATTGGTGGATAGGGATGAAAAGGTCAATAGCGACATATGTTGAGAGATGTTTGATATGCCAACAAGTCAAAGCGGAACATCAACGACCTGGTGGTTTGATGAAACCACTGGAGATTCCGGAATGGAAGTGGGAGCACGTGACGATGGATTTCGTAATGGGACTACCCAAGACCCGCAATGGAAACGAGATGATTTGGGTAATTATGGACCGATTAACGAAGACGGCTCACTTTATAGCCATGCCACATGGTACCTCGTATGAGAGGTTATCCAATATCTATGTGGATAACATTGTAAGTCTGCATGGAGTCCCAGTCAGCATCGTATCGGACCGTGACCCCAAGTTCACCTCTAAGTTCTGGAGGGCATTCCAGAAAGCTATGGGTACAGAGTTGAGAATGAGCACAGCATACCACCCGCAAACGGATGGACAATCCGAGAGAACCATCCAAACCTTGGAGGATATGCTAAGAGCATGTGCCTTAGATTTTAAAGGAAACTGGGATAGCATGTTGAAGCTAATGGAGTTTTCATACAATAACAGCTATCACGGTGCAATTGGTATGGCACCATTTGAAGCTCTATACGGGCGCAAGTGTCGGTCCCCGGTTTGTTGGGACGAAGTTGGAGAAAGAACAATCACTGCACCTGAGTTGGTTGAACAGACGGTTGAAAAGGTGAAAGTGATAAGAGACAAACTCAAAGTGGCTCAAGATCGCAGCAAGAGTTGGGCTGACACAAAGAGGCGACCTTTGGTGTTTGAGGAAGGTGAAAAGGTATACTTACGAGTTTCACCCACCAAGGGAGTTGCAAGATTCGGAATGAAGGGCAAGTTAAGCCCTAGATATATTGGACCCTACGAAATACTTGGTAAAGTCGGCGAAAGAGCATACCGACTAGCCTTACCTCCGAACTTATCACAAGTCCATAACGTATTTCATGTATCTCAACTAAGGAAATACGTATCGGATCCAAACCATGTCCTTGAAGCTCAACCGTTGGATGTTAAAGAGGATGTCACTTACGAAGAACATCCTATAAGGATCGTGGATAGGAAAGATCAAGTCCTACGCCGACGCGTCATTCCGTATGTCAAAGTTCAGTGGAGTAACCATACGGAGCGCGAAGCCACGTGGGAGCTTGAGGAACAAATGAAGGAGCTGTACCCACAACTCTTCCAATAAGGTATGCCAGTTTCGAGGACGAAACTTCTTATAAGGGGGGAGGGATGTTATGCCCCGCACACTCCGTAGGTTAATAAAAAGGCCAAGAAGGAATTAAACGGAGTTTAATGATAGTCAACGGGAATTAATGACGGTCAACCATAACTAAATACGAATTAAATAATAGGATTAATGATAATTAAATGAAGGGATAAATATTAGAAACTAATTGTATTTAATTTAGAATTAAATAATTAGATTTATCCTTTAAAATAAATAGATAATATATATAATTTAGAAACACCAAACTTTTCCCCTTTCCATATAAAAACTGACAGAACGTCAGTTTTCTCATTACGCAGAGAAAACCGACGCTCTCTCCATCCCATAGGCGATTCTTGGCACCTTTGAAACCCTAGGAGAAGAACCCCTCCGAGAAGCAATCCGTTCCTCGTTTGTTCTTCAAATCTACTTCGAGTAATCAAAGGCAAGTAATCTGGTTATAAGTTCTTACGATTTGTGAAAGATAAAGGGCCTATTTTGATATCAATTTGGATCACCATGCAGTAATTTCTCTATGTGAATCTATTTGTGAGATCTATGTGTTTTGGTTTGAGTTTTGGCCATTATATGTTGAAATCTTGTTCGTTGATTGTTGTTTATGTGAGATCATGTAAATCCCAATCCCTTGAACCCTACTTTGTTGATAATGGTGGTTGAAGGGAGGGGAGAGTGGAAAGATTTGATTTTTGGGTTGATTTGATGATTACTTTGAGTGCTAGGCTTGAATTCGTGAATCGTATGTTAAAGATGTTGTCTTGGGTGAATTTAGGATGGATTGATAGTGGAAAATAGGCTTGGAATGGTTTTGAAGGAAGTTGGGGTCGAATTGGGGGTTATTTCTGCAGTTTCTGCAGAAAATTGCAGAATGGTGTTCTGGAACGGGGACGTCGATCGATCGACGTCAGGGTATGACGTACGTCGATCGATCGACGTATAGCAAGTGAGGGTATGACGTGCCTCAGAAGGACGTAGATCGATCGACGTAGATTGAGTGAGAGATCGACGTGCCTCAGATGGACGTCGATCGATCGACGTCAGGGTATGACGTACGTCGATCGATCGACGTCAGGGTATGACGTCAACCAGTTTTGTGAGAAAGCAAGGGAAGAAAGAGGGAAGCTAGGGGATCCTTTGGGTGACCTTAGGGACTTCTTAGGACCTGATTATGACTAGTTTAAGTCTTGGGAACATGACTTAAGATGGTGAATCCAGTTTGGAGAACTTGAAGGGTATTCGAATCGGAGTTCAACGTGGATGACTTAGAAGGGTTAGGAGATGAACGTACGAGGTGATTGAGAGTTCAATGATGGATGGTTAGGGATACTTGCCTTAGGATACGAACCTTAGAGTCAAGACTAAGTGTTGACGAGATGGTTGAAGCCTAAGTCATGATGTGTAAGTCGGTGAAAAGCTTGTGTGTTGCTTGTACTTGCGCATGTGTACATGAAATATGAATGTGACTTGCATACGAGAATGAGAAGTGAGAATGAAGAGAGGAGTCTTGCATCATGGCACGTGCATTTGCATATTGATTTGAAAAGAAAGGTGCTGCGGCACAGATTTGCGAAGGTGACCTGCAATGTAAACCGGGATGGAAATTTAAGCCGGGGCGCATTGTAGGGCACAAAAGACTGTAACGTAAACCGGGATGGAAATATAAGCCGGGGCGCGTTACAGGGCATAAAGTTGTCTGTAATGCTACTCGGGATGGAAATATAAGCCGAGGTGCATTACAGGGTATAAAGTTGGCTGTAACGTAAACCGGGATGGAAATATAAGCCGGGGCGCGTTACAGGGTATAAAGTTATGTGAAGTGACCGGACATTGTGACATGCATTGCACTGTTTTGAAAGAGAAAGTGTTCATGCATATGTGAATGTGTAGTGTAGTGCATCTATTGACATGCATCACGAGAGTCAATGTGGTATGAACGTGTGTGGTACCTGATTGCCTACGAATTGTTAAATGTGAATAAATTGTTGTACTTGCTTTACTACGTATTTCAATTCTACTTTTGAAAGTTTACAAGACATGTGCCCCTCAAGTCCCTTGGATTATATATCACTCATGTCTTGCCATGTGTTGATCCCGTATGTCTTATAAGCGGGTTACTTGCTAGCGTTTCGCTAAGGGTACTACTCTTATTGTGCAGATGAGCCTAGCTATGACATGATTTTCATTGAAGACGACGGCGAGTGGGCTGAGTGGGATGCTTAGAGTACCTATTGGCGAGTAGTCGAGACAGATGTTGTTTATTTCAGTTATTTCAGTTGTTTGAAGATTTGAGTTGGTGAACATCATGACTAGTTTGTTGGGATTTTAGTATTCTTGATGTACGAGTTGACGGTTGACATTCGTTAGATACATGTTCCCGCTTTTACTTTCGTACGTCACTGATGATGTGTATACGAGAGATGAGACGTCTTGTAGTCTTCTCAGTAAGCTACGACGGGTGCACCGGTTCGGATTCCGCTGTCCGGGTCGGGGCGCTACAGATCACAACGAAACATATCCCGTTGTGGTTCAATAGTTGGTGGGAACATTTTGGATCATGTGCAGAATATTTCATTGGCCAAGATACAGTGAAGACATCTTTTGATATTTTCTCAAAACACTATAACCCTACTGAAGAAGAAAAATATTTCTCCAAGCTTCTTGTATTTCATATGAAGTTCTATCTACCATGGGTTATGCAATGGCGGGTCGAATACACTCAAAATATGATTCCACTAATAAAGAGAGAATTCAATCAAAATTAAATTCTCAAATTGTTGTACCCCACCTAAAATAGTACGGTATCTAGGGTTAGGATGAAGTGATGCAATGAAACAGTATTTGAAAGGAGAATATTTATGGCCTTATTCACGTTTGCTTCAATATTAAAAGAAAATAGCATACTACCCAAAACTATGAATTATGGAGCAAGTGAGTTACAGAAATTTTTCCAAGATTACTCAAAATTTGGCCTAGAAGGTTGGGGGCATTAAAGTGGGGTTCCTTTTACCACAAGCAATAAACCCTTGTTGTAGTAGTGAGAGAAAGCATAGAAAGTTATATTAATCATTGAGAGCCATACTAAATGAGATTTAAAGGGGAAAAAAGGGGGAAAGTATTTCTTTTCCCTATTAAGGCCGCCGGGTAAAGGAAGCATCAAGGAGACCACCTTTTTGCTAAAAAGATTTAACTACACTCCTTAAGTGCTTATTAAAACAACAATGTAAATAGTTATGTATAATGTAGTCACAAAACCATGTTGTTGTAGGAATGTTCAACTTATTAAAAGTTCCACTAGCAACGTGGGATGCATGGAGCTAAGGAATTAAGGACCAAATGCTACCATTTTCTTCAACTATTTAGTAGTCCTTTTCATTAAACAATCTTGGTGGAACTACTAAACATACCCTAACCACCGAGATTAAATCATGGGTAACCCATGGTGATCCTTTTAAACCACCATAGAAACTTTGTAAAAAGTAGCTTAAAAATTATAAAAGGGGTATAATGATTAAGGAATAAATGGGTTTTGGGGGTAAAAACCCCTCCACCGCAGGGTCCTTCTCAATGGGGTGAACTAAGAGGACTTCACCCCTAACCATAGTCACCCTCGGGACTAACCACTTTAATCTCATGAAGAGTTTGTTCACATGATGTATCCATACGTGCATATTTACATGCATGATGTTGGACATATATATATACGTATAGATACATGTATATATACACGTCATATTTACATATATATATATATATATATATATATATTTATGCCTATGCCTTGATATTGGCCTAAAGGATTTTAGTTACATGAAAGGTGTATTTAAAGGATAATGGTTGAGAATACACTTTGAACACGCATGTGTGTATGTAACTAAGGTGGAGGAATGGGCAAGTTATGATCATGGATAAGATGCAATGGAATTGAACTTATGTATGTATAAGTGCAACCACTTATATTTTCGGCCATGAGGCCTTATGGAGCCAATAATGGTTTTAAGACTCTTCATGCAAATCCAAAAAGTAAACTATGATTAGGCTTTAAATGAGTGCTATGATTGTGTCCATGCACATGAAGGACCTTTTTCCCTCCTCTCATAAGGAGGCCGCCAGATGTGCCCTAGCCAAGAAGACTTGTCTCTCTCTTCATTTAACAAGGAATCTCCTAATACATTCTTAACTTGTTATTATTCAAAAAGGCTACTAAAGCATGATGGAACAACCCAAAAAGGGGGCTCCAACCGCCAGTTACCTAGGGAGGAAGTCAAGAGTCACCTTAGCCTACCATGGTTACTTCATCCTAACCACACAATAACTAAAGTAACTAAGGTTAACTAACTTAACCATGCCATGGAAATCCCTTAACCCCCTCTTGATTTCCAACGGCTACACCCTAGCCAAGTGAAAGAAATTCTCTCCAAAGAAACCCTTCCACTCAATCCTCAAGAATTCACAAAGAACTTTCTCTCTCTTTTCTCTTCAAAGCACACGACCAAGAGGAGCCAAGAAGGTTTAGGTTCATCCAAGAATCAAGTTTTCTAGGTGAGTATGTTCAAATCCTCAAGAGAATTTCTACATTTTCATAAAGTGAAGCTCACTTTGCTACTCTTTTCTTGCGCATAAACTGTGACTTCCATGGTCACTAGGTTCAAGTTTTCAAAGCTTTTAGGAGGTGTTAGTTGCTTAAGAGGTTTGAGCAACGTCTAAGCTCCATCTTGGTAAGTCCATCTAAGCCTCCATCTAGCTCTACCTTTTTCATGAGATGAAAGCTAATGTTTACTCTTTTTCTTCTTCCAAACCGTGGGGATAGGTAGTGAAGAGAAGGAGGATTTCACTCATTCCATACACCTTCCAAGCTAAGGAAAGGAGTAAGTTTGAAAAAGGCAAGTACGCTATAAATGTTCATGACTTGTGTGTGAAAGTGTCTGCTTGAATGTCTAGATGATATTAAGATTTAATCTTAGATGTGAAATGTTAAGTTTGATGCATGAAACTTTCGGTTTCTTGGAGAAGTGGCTTGCATGCTTGAGTTTCTTTCAAAGGTGGATTCTTTGCTTTTATAAGTATGAATATGATGTTAATCTAGGATGAATATGGCAAAGCTTTCTTCTTTGGCATGTAAGGGGGGGGTACGGTTGGATGGAAAAAGGGGGATAAATATGGTTCTTGTGGTATATTGTAATTTGCGGGGTAAAGGATGTGTTCAAGATGCATGCTTTACAATTTAAGCTTAACATGTTCTTTATGGAGATATGATTTAAGCCTTGCATGAGTCTAAAACGGGCTGTTTTGGGGTATGGTAAGTATACACCAATTATACCAAGAATGGATTCTAGGATGAACATAATGTGCAAGACCAAAGGAATGATGTGTATATCATTCAAACTGTTTTTGAGGTGACGTGTAGATGACTTTTAGCATGTCTAGTAAAGTTATGTTAAAAGGTGTATTTGATGATTAGTAAGTTATTTATGATAAATAACTCAAGTTGGAACACATTTAGTAAGAAGAGGTGACAAAATGGAAATTACTGGAACAGGGCAGAAAATGTGACGTTTTGCAAGCCCTGAATATGGATCTTAGAAGTATGCAATTAAGCTAATTTTTGGTATGACATTAACCTTATGTATGTAGTAAATGTGAGAGTTGGAATTTTGGTAAAATAACTTGTGGTTTGTCCTTAATGGAATTTTTAGTAAAATTGGTCAAGCTGGAATTACTGGACTGGACAGATTTTTAAGTGACGTAATGAATGACCCAGAAATGGACCCTAGGAATATGCAAATGGGCTGATTTTTGGTAGGATTCTAGCCCTATGTGTTTATTAAGTTTGTGAGTTAGAATTTTTGAAAAAGGACCTTCGGTTTGATCACAATAAATTTCGCGGTAAAACTGGTCATTCCAGAAATCAGCATGTACCGTTTTGAAAAAAATGAATAAATGACCCCTTGAAAGTTATTATGTTACTCTGAAAATTTTATTCCATGTACTTAGGACATTGATGAACATATCTATGCCAATTGTTCACCTTGGAATTATTATTTTATTGGATAATTGCCTAAGTTAAGTTGGTATCACTAATCTGGAAAACTGAGCAAAATTAAGGACTTGGTTGTATGGCTTTGTTCATTTGGGATTAGACTCATTTGTAAGGTTTGGGCTTATGAGACATAATTTTTGGTATGTCTACAGTATTTTTCCGGTAGTGGCCCAAATTAAATGAGACTAAATGGGCTTAAGAGAGGTAAAATAAAGGGGCACCGCACTGCAGAAATTCAGTAGTACCCTGTTGGTAATTAAATAATTTAAGTATCTTACGTATCACGTATCGTTACGAAAATTACATGACGAATAGAAATGACACTCTTATGTGTATGTATGACAAGAACTCATGATAATGGGCCTAAAACATGAGGTTTTGAGGCCGCGCAAATGAAACGATAATTCTGGAAATTTTTTTTCAGCCTAAAGAATAAGTTTGTACTTGTGTGTATGTAACGCATCATGTCATGGATTGCATAGTACATGTCATACATTGCATCATCGTCATTTACATGATTTATGGAACTGATTTTATGAGAAAGAATGATGAAAAAAGCGTTTTTAAAGAAAAGATTCTGCTTTTAAAAGAACGCTTTCCACCGGTACTGTGTGTGTTTTCTGGCCAGCAGGACCCGCTCCAGATCCAGGGTTAATTGATCTGATGATATTGACCGTTCAGGCCCGGAGAGAATAGACCTGATTATGATGATATTGACCGTACATGCCCGGAGAGAATAGACCTTGTAATTATGATTGATGACGTGACCGCTCCGAATTCGGGAATAATAGATTCGAAGAGAAATAAGTGACCGCCTCAGATCCGGGAGAATAGATCTGAATACTCTCTTGTTTTCTTGACGATGATGTTTTGAATGAAAGAACGAAAGAACTTATCTTCATTTTTATCATGATGCATCACACGTACATACTCATGCACGTTGCATTTAATGAGTCACCGAATATAAGTACATGATACTTACGCTAAGTTGTTATGACTTGGTAGCTCCTAAGTTATGATCTTTATTGAGTTATGAACCGTTATCAGGTATGAACTTTTATAAGTTATGCTCTTTGATAAGTTATGATCTTTGATAAGTTATGAGTTGATTACTTACGGGTTTTGGACGGAAGGCCGGGTATGTTTTAAACCAAATTTTTTTGGGGCTCGGTTCTCGTATGTACTTTCCATTTAATTCACGATTATTTATAGTTTACTTGCTGGTGACGTTGTCACTCACCCCTTATATTTTCCTCCCAGAACCCGCAGGGAATAAAGTTGAATGGATCGAAGATGAACCTAGGGTTCCTTACCCGTAGAAGCGCGAGAGGTGGACGACTTAAGAGACTTGATGAGATGGTTATGATTGATGGTCTTTTATGAAATTATGATGGAAACAATTACTTTTGGGATTTCCGTACTTTATGAACATGTTGTAAAACTAATGATGGTCGTCTAGACCTTTTTATTTTAAAAGTTTTTATTCTGCCTCGGTTTTGCTTACTTGTTGACGTGTAAGCATGAAAGTCCACATATTTTATTCTGGACTTTGTTATGTTATGGATTGATGCCTGGTACTCTCCGTAGTGAAGTACGGCGGGCGCACTGTATCCGGCTAGGCCGGGGTATGGGGCGCTACACAAATACTTATGACATAGATACAATTGCTCTGTTTGATACAGGAGCCGATCAACTCTTTTTATCCTAGAGAGATGTTCTTTTAGATTTTGTTTAACTTCTTTATTATTAAATACAGTGTTGACACTATTCGAGGATATTTGATAGGGTTTAAATATAGGTTGTTTGAATTTGTGTGGTGGTTGATCACTAGTTGTTTGTATTGGTTGTTTTTCATAATGTTTTGCTATTTTGTCTAACTGTTTTCCTATTGTATTTAGGTGTGTGTTAGTGTAATTATTTTGTAAGATAATATCTTTTGTATTCATGAGAGTTTTTCTCCTGTTTTTTTTTGGTAAGGAATAGCTTCCATAGTAGTTCCTGAATAATCAACTTTTATCCTTAAAAGGAGTGGATGATTTGAAACCTCTTATTCTGTGATGTAAGTGTTGTCCAGGTTTTTGTTAATTCTGTTAGTGGAGTTATATTTTTGAAAGGAAAAGTGATATTTTTTTTAAGCATGGAAAAATACAAAAAGTAACTATTACAAATTGTCTTCATCTTCATATTTTGTCTTTGTCTTGCTATTGCCTGAATATGAATATTGTGCCGTCTTCTTCGGTCTTGGTGTATTCATATTTGGTCTTGATGTCGTCGTTATTGTCCAAGATGCTTGAAAGTCTTCATTGGTGATATCTGTTATTGTATCTGTAATATTCATTTTGGTAGATCTTCACCATTTGATTATGTCTTTGATGATATTGTCCTTATTGCTATAACAATGCTGTCATTGGTAATCTTGTCCTTCATTAGTAATATTGTCCTTCATTTAATGAATGTATCCTTCATTTGCAGAATGTATATGATGTGATTTGATTCTCTTTTTTTTCAAATTGTTAATAAGTCAATTTCTTCTTCAATTTCAGGAGTATCCGATGCTGTAGAGGATTTGGATGATTGCATATATGGAGCAAAACGCTCTATTATTTGTTCCATCTCCTCTTGATTTTTGGCGGATGCCAACTGAGCCTGCATCCTCTGCTTCATTATTAAGAAATTTTCATCTCCCGGTCTAAGTAATGGCACAGGAGTCTTCATTTTGGCGTTCCAAAAAGTGATCTGTTCCATTGCCTTGGAGGGATTGAGGCTATTTGGTATATTGGACGCTGTCCACCATTTATTCTCTCTTTATTAGCGGAATCATATTTTGAGTGTACTCGACCCGCCATTGCATAACCCATGGTAGATAGAACTTCATATGAAATACAAGAAGCTTGGAGATATTTTTCTTCTTCAGTAGGGTTATAGTGTTTTGAGATAATATCAAAAGATGTCTTCACTGAATCTTGGTCGATGAAATATTTTGCACAGGATCCAAAATGTTCCCACCAACTATTGAACCACAACGGGATATGTTTCGTTGTGATCTATTTCATATCAAAATATATTAACCATGTATGAGAACATCTGAAATTCTGGATATAAAAAGTATTAAACCAGGCCTGCTGGTAATCCCAATAATTGAAATCGGTTGTAAAGAACGATGCCGTAGAATATTATTTAGGGAAACCAATTTTTTCTGTCAAGGACCCATATCCTTTGATCCATTCATCAGGTGAAATTATATATAATATTCTGAAGCTTGAATAAGCAATTTCATTTTGATTTTCTTTTGAAAAACTGTGTTTTATTTCGACAAATTTGGTCATAAGTAATATAGTTTGATAATAATCTGTTGTTTTTGTAGAATCCCATGATTTATAATAAAAATTTTTACCAAAATAATTTTCCAAAGCAATCATAGGATCTTTGTGAAAAAAGGAATGTTCTATTGTAGTAATATATTGGAAAAATGGTTTTTTAATAAAATTATTTTTCTGTACTATTTTCTTATAAGTAGGAAAAGTAGTAGTTTGTATTTGACTAGTATTAGGAGAAAATATTTTTTGTGAAACCGGTTTTTCTCTACTACCGTAGAGGTTTGTTTTTGAAAAATATTGAGTTGATATTTCTCGAACCAATCCTGGAATTCTGTACTTTGAGACAAATTCTCAAGCATTGAGAAGGTATTTGGGGTATTTGGGTTATTTAGAGAAGGAGATATTTCTGACTTGGGACTTATTTGGGTTATAGGGGTAGCTGGTATTTGATGTTGGAGACTTAAAGTTTCTTCTTCCTCGACCTTGTCGGCCCGTGTTTTGTGAGATTTTGGAGTGGCTAGAAGTTTCCCTTTATCCTTGGTTTTTCTGGGCATCATGTCGGTTTTTGAAGAAATTCTCATGTCAGAAAATCTGGGAAAGAATTTGTATCTCCTTTAATAAATTCAATATACACATCAGTTTCGACTATTTTTGGTAGATTAGGATCTGCAATATATAAACAAGGTATTTCTGATACAAGCTCCTTGATTTTCTTAACTACTGTAGTATGTTCTTCAGTCCATTGAGGAGGATGTTTTTTAAGTCTATTATGCAATGGTTTTGATAGTTTCATTATATTGGGGATAAAGTCAACAACATAATTTAGTGATCCAAGAAGCCTTTGTAATTGATTTTTGTCTAATATCTTATCTGGAAATTTGGAAGCAAATATTAAAGATCGTTCTATTGGTAAAATCGTCCCTTAGTGTAGATAGTGACCTAGAAATCTTATTTTTGTTTGGAACAAGGGCATTTTTGTTTTTGATAATACAAGTCCATTTTTCTTGTCTATATAGAAAAATGTTTTTATATTTTTAAAATGTTCTTCTATGGATCTTGACAATATTAATACATCATCTATATAGACAATACAAAAATTTGAATAGTCCATAAAGATGTTATTCATTATTCTTTGGTATTCTGATGGGGCATTTTTTAAACCAAATGGCATTAGTTTCCATTCGTATTGGCCGAATGGAACTGTAAATGCTATTTTATATCGATCTTTCTCCGATATTTGTATTTGCCAGAAACCAGATTTCATATAAAATTTTGAATATATATGTTGTACCCCGCCGAAAAGTCATATAGTACTTGAAGACTCATACAAGTGAATTAATAAAGTGGTATCCTTCAAGTGTCTTTCACTAAGTTTCCTTAGTGATTCTTTTATTTTAGGATGATAAGCAAATGATATAATCAATTCAAGCGTGAGTTAGGGACTATATGAAGTGGCCAATTCATTCCCAAAGGCTCAAGAAAATTCGGCCACAAGGCATATAAAGGGGCCTTAAAGGGGTTTTTCCCAAATTATAGGAGAGTTTAATCTTAAGGGGCCTCCCTAAAATAAGCCCAAATGAAAATTAAGGAGTGTAAGTAGTGGGCAATTCTCTCCCCAATCCTTGGAGAATTTCGGCCCTAGCCCAAGGGAAATTAAGAATTTCCTAATTTTATTTTATTTTAAAACAAGAAAAGGGAAATAATTAAAAAGGGGGCAAATACCCACATGGCTTCTTACTAAACCCATTTGGAAAGAAATTAAGTATGGTAAAGTTTTTCCCCAAGAGTCAAAACCGCCCCCCCCCCATGGTTGACCAAGAAAATTACCATGGTTACTTAATAATTACTACAAGGTTAAGGATGTAACACTAGTTGGGAAAAGTAACCTAGGTTAGCCATAAAGTAACTATAGTTGGCATAAAGTAACTATAGTTGGCATAAAGTAACTATGGTTGACATAAAGTAACTATAGTTGACATAAAGTAACCTTGGTTGGGTAAAAGTAACCAAGATTAATTAATTCTAGTAGCCTAACTAAACTATGGACAACTCCCTCCCCTTAACACTAAAACCCATGGCTGCATCCCTAGTCAAGGGAAGAAAAATTTTCTCCAAGCAATTTTAGAACACACCACTCTCAAGAGTCACAACGGAGCAAGGAGACTTCCCTATTTCTCCATTGTAGAACACGGCTAGTTGAGCCAACAAACCAAGATCTTCAAGCCTCAAGAACTCATCTAGGTAAGTACATGCTAAGTGTTCTAAATGAATTCCATGTTTCAAAGAATGAAACTCATATGGGTATCTCTTGTCTTGCCCGAAAACGTGACACCAAGATGATCATTATGAGAAGATTGGTCAAGCCACTAGGAGGAGCTAACATCTTGTGTAGGATCTGCAAGGCACCACTAGAAGGGGGAGGGGTGAATAGGTGGTGCGGAAAGTTTGGTTTTTAAAATTTGTTTAAACCTAAACAACACAACTTCTGAAAACAGATTCTGTTTTCAGGACCAGTTTTAAAACATTTTTAAAACCTGGTTATAGGTCTCCAAAAATTATGAAATTTTGAGAGAACTTAGCCTCAGATGTTATGAGGGTCCTCTAAAAATTTCAAATAACAATTCAACCTTTAACCCCTTCAAAAACCGTTGATACTCAGATTTCTCGAATCTGCCAGAAACGGTAGATGATTTTGAAAAATTTATTCCTATTTGTGTGAACGTCCAAAAGCTCTGAAAATTTAACCACTAACTCCTTATACACTATATTTAAATAGGTTGAAACAGTTTTGCAAAATTCTTTTGGGAAGTAGGTCAACTACAATCAAAGTCTCAACATTTGCAAGTCTGAAAATCAGACTGCACTAGTCTCAGAACTTTTGATGTTTCATTCACTTATACTTATCCAAAAGGGTTGAAACTTGTTCCAAATTAACCCTAGAACGTGTGAGTATATTTCTGGAAATTTTCGTGATTTTTGAAATTCGTTAACTATTTTTACAGATGCGAACAAGAAGGGTAATCAGTGCAGTAACTGAAAAGTAAATGCTGAAAGTAAATGGCACCAAGATTTTTATACTGGTTCGGTTATAAACAACATACTCCAGTCTTCAAAGAACACCTTCCTTGGTTCACACTAGTCATGCAACACAAATACACCTTACCACAGGGTTGATAGAGTTACACCTAACTCCAACCCTTTACAAACCTTGTACGGTGAATACAATTTGCACGAACACCACCACCTTGCAAGAATGAAGATTGATCACACCTTGATCAACCTTTTACAAAGATATGGAATATGTGGTGGTCTATATCAAGCCTATTCAAGATTGAAAGATATGAATACAATAGGCTTTCAAGAAGAAAGAAAGAAAGAGA
This sequence comes from Eustoma russellianum, assembly GCA_036186865.1. Taxonomy (NCBI): domain Eukaryota; kingdom Viridiplantae; phylum Streptophyta; class Magnoliopsida; order Gentianales; family Gentianaceae; genus Eustoma; species Eustoma russellianum. Next base: position 16,288,657 of record AP025052.1, read on the forward strand.
ATGTAGAAGAAGAAGGCTAGAACACTTTTGATCCTTGAACTTGCAACTCTTGTTTTTGTTCTTGTTTTGCTCTTCTTTCTCTCCTTTTAATTTGTTTTGGCCGCCCCCCTATAGTGATATCTCCCTCTTGAAAATTATCTTCTAAGTTCTTGGGAGAATGTAAGACATCATTGTGACATGGTCTTGCTTACTTGGCATCTTCTCATTGGATGATCATTTAAGCTTTGCTTACTTGGCACTTCATGATAGGTTGGATGTTGTCATCATTGATGACTTGGAAAAATCTGAGAAGAACACTTAAAACATGTGCCAAAATCATCACAAAATAATTTCCATAAATTATAAGATTATTACATAAATGTTGCAAGACAATTTTCTTACAAAATTGAGCCAAAAATTCGGCCATGCCATGCTGAATTTTCAGCATGTGCATCATTCCATTTCATTCAAAATAATGCCAAATTTAATTTGATTTTTCTTTATAAAATGAATCACCAATTGATGGTAAATAACTTTATCACATTGGAAATGAACATGGACATCTTTATGCTCAATAATTCGGCCACTCTATGTCTCACACATGCTGAAAAAATTTCAGCATGTGTGATATGTAGAATATCACACTTTATTAATTTAAATAATATTCAAAACATTTCCATTTCTTCTTCCAATCAATCACACAATAAAAGATGAAAAATTATATCACATTTATGTCAAAAATCCGGCCAGCCTTGTGTAGCATTCTGAAATTTTCAGCATGTGTTATAAGAGAGACAAATTTTGAATTCTTACCATTTGTAGCTTCTCTCTTTAATTCACCAACATTGCATGATTGATCCTTGACCAATCAATATGCCAACAAGGCTCCAAATAAGCTCCATCTCAGCTGTAGGTGGCGTTGGATATGTATGTGCATGTGCTGAAATTTATTTTTGCTAACTTTGTAAAATAATGCACATTTAATAATACACACATGTTATATTCCAATCAGCCCTTAATTTAATTTTCTAGAACACTTTAAGATGTATAACATATGTAAAAAGTGTCTAGATACATGTCACATGATGTACCAAAAACGTTCCATGTGCTGCGTGCGTAGAAAACCGAATTTTCGATATTTATCGATTACCCGATTTTTCTCTAATTTAAATTACAAATTTTGCACATATTATATATATTATGTTATACATAATATATATAATATATACTTTAAATCTCAGCACTTGGCTGGTCTAAAGTGGTACCATTAACATGTGACAAAATTAAACTTGGAATCTTCACATTTTGGCCTTAATGTGGGGTGATTTGTGTGTGCCAACATGGAAAGTATTTTTGGCTGAATATTTTATGTAACCCACGATATTTTTGATGATTTTTGAAGTATAGGGGCTGGCCTTTTATTTATGGCAAGTACGTGACACGTTGGCAAAGTTTTGGTATTCGCCCGATACGACAATTTTCGGTTTAAAACCTTTTATCATGTTGTATTTAAATTTGTCATCACCATATCTTATATCATATGATATAAGACCTGAATATACTCATAAATATGAGTTAAGTGTAGTGGTGTGACGTTAACGTACTTACGTAAAATATATATAACGTGTCGGTAGTACGTTGGAATACATGTGTATGTGCCTTTTTCAAAAAATCTGAAAATATATGTAATATATATGTATATGGCGTGTCACATTAAAGAGGGGAGGAGGAGAAAACTTTCCTTTCTTAGCCTTGTTGCCTTTGTGCATCTTCCAAATGTGGCTTCCTTTAATGAACTACTTAGTTTAATAAACTAAGTACTCCACTTAATGAACTAGTTTAGTTCATTAATGGTGGCACCTGAAAATAGTATAAACACAACAAATATTTGTCATATGATGTAAGCTTTAGCGCTTCATGGCTCGTTAGTCCGGCAACATTATATATAAGCTAAATAAGACAAGTAATAGTAATGTATCATGCATACATGTATATCTTATGCACGTTTTATCTTATGCTCGTTTTTGTGCACATTTAAATCATGTATTTCAAAATCACTCAAACCCCTTTTTCTCTACAATCTCTTCCTTTTGATGATTTTCAAAATAACTTATGCACATGATTTAAATCCTATCGCTCCCCCTTCAATTATGCATAAATTCAAAATTCGAAATTTAAATTCCGAATCCGCTCCCCCATGATTTATGCAATCAGTATCTCTCTCTCTTAAATCATGTTTTCTCTCGAATCCGCTCCCCCTTGATTTATGCAATCAGTATCTCTCTCCCCCTTAAATCATGCTTTCTCTCCCCCTTTATTTTGGAAAGCAAATCAAAAGATACCTGTAAAGATGAAAAAAAATCATGCATTTCATATATGTGCGTTCGTAAAGGTTATTTATTCAACCCTTTAAAAATGTTCCTTTTGGTACCCACATTTGGGTGGCCTTTCTAGGTCTTCCAAGAAGTGAGAAAGATGATGAGAACACAACATAATAAACTTTTGGTGCAACTGTATCTGGCCTTTGGCCAAGAACTCCTTTATACGCATTATATGTAGGACGTTTTTGATATGTCTTTGTGTTTGTATGCGTAGTGCGTGGATGGAATGAATGTCGTGTATGAATTACTCTTTTCTTTTCATATCTATGTGGTACAAAGTTGTATTTCACATGACGTGAAGAGGAAGTGGGGCGTGATGAGGAAATATGCAATTTTTGCGTCATCTTAGACGCCATTTTAGGCTTTTGGGGTGTCTACTTTCTTAGACACAACAAACTTAGTTTGTTTGGTGGATACTTCATTAGTATCAACGTATCCCAACCCCGTTTTGTCACTATCATGCTTTTGTGATAAGATAATACGATGTAGCATGTTAGATCCCGTGTCAAATTGTTTCACCTTTTTCTCTACATCCGCATTCCTTGATTTCAAGTTTGAAATCTCGGATTTCAATTCAATGTTCTCGGATGACAATGATGAAATTTCAGATTTTAATGAATTTATAATGCATGACGACTCTTCTTTTGAATCGTTTAATTGAGACACAAGATCTTTGTTAGAAGATTCTAACAATTTCTTGTCTTCAATTAATTGTTTCTTTTCTTTTGCAAGAGTCTTTGAAAACTTATGCAATTCTAAATAATGACTAAATAAATCATCATATGAACATTCAGAATCGGAATCAGAGTCGGAAGATACCTCATTTGATGCTTTAGATGTAAAGCATACTTGTGCCTTGTGTTCTTCCGTATCATCAGTCTCAGAGTCGGATGTGTCACTCCAAGTGGAGGCTTTGAATGCTCTTCTCCTTTGCTTAGGTTCTGAGACGAGTCTATTCTTGTTTCGATCCTTGTCAGGGTATTTGTTTGTTTGTTTTTCTTTATTATGGCAGTCATATGATAGATGTCCAAGTTTGCCGCATTCATAGCACTTTATTTCCTTATTTTTATTTTTATGATCCTTAGATAAGGTAGACTTATGTTTAATCGATTTTCTCAATATTTTTCTTAATCTTTTAGCCATTGTGATTAAGTCCTCATCATCGGAATCTGTGTCACTATCATCTACGACGTATTCATTTGATTTGAATGCTATAGACCTATCATTATTAGAAATGGACTCAGAATGTCTTAAAGCAAGTTTGTTTTCATATACCTTAAGTGATCCGATTAGTTCCTTCATTTTAATCGATTTGGTCTCTTTGCTTTCTTCTATGGCCGTTACTTTAGGATCTCACTCGGATGGAAGGCTTCGCAAAACCTTTTGTACCTTTTCCTGCATAGTGAAAGCGTCGAAAAGAGGAGACCTTACAGTTGACATTCCTTCTTGCACGGTTGTGGTTGCCATCTCACTGAATCGTTGGATTCTTTGAAGTGAGTGTTCCTGCGCTCTGATACCAATTGTAGGATCTGCAAGGCACCACTAGAAGGGGGGTTGAATAGGTGGTGCGGAAAGTGTGGTTTTTAAAATTTGTTTAAACCTAAACAACTCAACTTCAGAAAACAGATTCTGTTTTCAGGACCAGTTTTAAAACGTTTTTAAAACAAGGTTATAGGTCTACAAAAATTATGAAATTTTGAGAGAACTTAGCCTCAGATGTTATGAGGGTCCTCTAAAAAGTTTAAATTAAAATTCAACCTTTAACCCCTTCAAAAACCGTTGATACTCAGATTGCTCGAATCTGTCAGAAACGGTAAATGGTTTTGAAAAATTTATTTCTGTTTGTGTGAACGTCCAAAAGCTCTGAAAATTTAACCACTAACTCCTTATATACAATATTTAAATGGGTTGAAACAGTTTTGCAAAATTCTTTTGGGAAGTAGGTCAACTACAATCAAAGTCTCAACATTTGCAAGTCTGAAAATCAGACTGCACTAGTTTCAGACCTTTTGATGTTTGATTGACTTATACTTATCCAAAAGGGTTGAAACTTGTGCCAAATTAACCCTATAACGTGTGAGTATATTTCTGGAAATTTTCGTGATTTTTGAAATTTGTTAACTATTTTTACGAATGCGAACAAGAAGGGTAATCAGTGCAGTAACTGAAAAGTAAATGCTGAAAGTAAATGGCACCAAGATTTTTATACTGGTTCGGTTATAAACAACATACTCCAGTCTTCAAGGAACACCTTCCTTGGTTCACACTAGTCATGCAACACAAATACACCTTAGCACAGGGTTGATAGAGTTACACCTAACTCCAACCCTTTACAAACCTTGTACGGTGAATACAATTTGCACGAACACCACCACCTTGCAAGAATGAAGATTGATGACACCTTGATCAACCTTTTACAAAGATATGGAATATGTGGTGGTCTATATCAAGCCTATTCAAGATTGAAAGATATGAATACAATAGGCTTTCAAGAAGAAAGAAAGAAAGAGAATGTAGAAGAAGAAGGCTAGAACACTTTTGATCCTTGAACTTGCAACTCTTGTTTTTGTTCTTGTTTTGCTCTTCTTTCTCTCCTTTTAATTTGTTTTGGCCGCCCCCCTATAGTGATATCTCCCTCTTGAAAATTATCTTCTAAGTTCTTGGGAGAATGTAAGACATCATTGTGACATGGTCTTGCTTACTTGGCATCTTCTCATTGGATGATCATTTAAGCTTTGCTTACTTGGCACTTCATGATAGGTTGGATGTTGTCATCATTGATGACTTGGAAAAATCTGAGAAGAACACTTAAAACATGTGCCAAAATCATCACAAAATAATTTCCATAAATTATAAGATTATTACATAAATGTTGCAAGACAATTTTCTCACACAATTGAGCCAAAAATTCGGCCATGCCATGCTGAATTTTCAGCATGTGCATCATTCCATTTCATTCAAAATAATGCCAAATTTAATTTGATTTTTCTTTACAAAATGAATCACCAATTGATGGTAAATAACTTTATCACATTGGAAATGAACATGGACATCTTTATGCTCAATAATTCGGCCACTCTATGTCTCACACATGCTGAAAAAATTTCAGCATGTTTGATATGTAGAATATCACATTTTATTAATTTAAATAATATTCAAATCATTTCTATTTCTTCTTCCAATCAATCACACAATAAAAGATGACAAATTATATCACATTTATGTCAAAAATCTGGCCAGCCTTGTGTAGCATGCTGAAATTTTCAGCATGTGTTATAAGAGAGACAAATTTTGAATTCTTACCATTTGTAGCTTCTCTCTTTAATTCACCAACATTGCATGATTGATCCTTGACCAATCAATATGCCAACAAGGCTCCAAATAAGCTCCATCTCAGCTGTAGGTGGTGTTGGATATGTATGTGCATGTGCTGAAATTTATTTTTGCTAACTTTGTAAAATAATGCACATTTAATAATACACACATGTTATATTCCAATCAGCCCTTAATTTAATTTTCTAGAACACTTTAAGATGTATAACATATGTAAAAAGTGTCTAGATACGTGTCACATGATGTACCAAAAACGTTCCATGTGTTGTGTGCGTAGAAAACCGAATTTTCAATATTTATCGATTACCCGATTTTTCTCTAATTTAAATTCCAACTTTTGCACATGTTATATATATTATGTTATACATAATATATATAATATATACTTTAAATCTCAGCACTTGGCTGGTCTAAAGTGGTACCATTAACATGTGACAAAATTAAACTTGAATCTTCACATGTTGGCCTTAATGTGGGGTGATTTGTGTGTGCCAACATGGAAAGTATTTTTGGCTGAATATTTCATGTAACCCACGACATTTTTGATGATTTTTGAAGTATAGGGGCTGGCCATTTATTTATGGCAAGTACATGACACGTTGGCAAAGTTTCGGTATTCGCCCGATACGACAATTTTCGGTTTAGAACCTTTTATCGTGTCGTATTTAAATTTGTCATCACCATATCCTATATCATATGATATAAGACCTGAATATACTCATAAATATGAGTTAAGTATAGTGGTGTGACGTTAACGTACTTACGTTAAATATATAACGTGTCGGTAGTACGTTGGAATACATGTGTATGTGCCTTTTTCAAAAAATCTGAAAATATACGTAATATATATGTATATGGCGTGTCACATTAAAGAGGGGAGGAGGAGAAAACTTTCCTTTCTTAGCCTTGTTGCCTTTGTGCATCTTCCAAATGTGGCTTCCTTTAATGAACTACTTAGTTTAATAAACTAAGTACTTCACTTAATGAACTAGTTTAGTTCATTAATGGTGGCACCTGAAAATAGTATAAACACAACAAATGTTTGCCATATGATGTAAGCTTTAACGCTTCATGGCTCGTTAGTCCAGCAACATTATATATATGCTAAATAAGGCAAGTAATAGCAATGTATCATGCATACATGTATATCTTATGCACGTTTTATCTTATGCTCGTTTTTGTGCACATTTAAATCATGTATTTGAAAATCATTCAAACCCCTTTTTCTCGACATCTTGGTAGTTGAAATCCATTTCAAGCCCCATTCAAGTTTCATCTTGGTAAGGAAATCATATTCCCAATGAAGTTGTTTCTTTATTAAGATAGTAACTAATGTCATTCTTCTTTCTCCTCTCAAAAACCGTGGGCTACAAGTAAAGTTGGAGGAAGACTTCACTCCATTTCAACCAAGGCTCATGCTAAGGAAGAGCTCTAAGGTTCAAAGAGGCAAGTATACTCTAGCCAATCTTGCCTTATTTGTGAAGTGCATGCTTGAATGACTAGCCATTTTTAGGCTATGAATCTTAGTTAAAGATGCTAAGTACAAGATATGAAAACTAGTTGTTATAAGAAAAGTGATGGTATGAACAATTGATTGGTTACATGAAAGTGTTGTGACTGTTTTTGATGTGATTCATGAATAGACTATTTATGGTTAAAAACATGTTATGAGGCTTGAAAACATTATGTTGAAGTGTGTATTTGATGGTTATTTAGGCACTTTAAAGAATGAAGTTGCTTGGAAATTCTTGAACCATAAAAGTGACTAAGTGGTGAAATCACTGGTGCTGGACAGTTTTATGTGTCATGTTGAACGACCTGAAAATGAACCTTAGGAAGGTGAAAATTGGCCAAATTTTGGTATGGTGATAGATCTGTATGTTTATGAAATGTGTGAGTTGGAATTTCATTAAATGGAGTTGTGGTTTTTCCATAATGAAATTTTTAGTAAGAGTTGGTCAAACAGAATTACTGGAGCTGGACAGATTTATATTGCATGTTGTACGACCTGAAAATGAACCTTAGGAGTGTTAAAATGGGCTTATTTTTGGTATGATGATAGCCTTATATGTTGATAAAATATGTGAGTTGGAATTTTAGTAAAAGGAGTTGTGGATTATTTTTAATGAGGTTCTTGGTAAAACTGCTCAAACAGAGTTGCTGGTACAGGACAGTTTTGAGTAGTAAGTTGTGTGGCTCGAAAATGTACCTTAGGAATGTGCAAATGAGCTGATTTTTGGTATGATGATATTTTGATGTGTTTATGACATTTGTGAGTTGGAATTTTAGTAAAAAGAGTTGTGGTTTGGTCACAATTCATTTCGTGATACAACTGGTCATTCCAGTTTCTGCATGTATCCAGTTTGGGAATGTAATTAGATGACCCCCTTAAAGTTATTGGATTGTCTTGGAAATTTTATGGTAATTACTTAAGGCATAGATGTGCATGTTCATGTAAAGAAACCAGCATAAAACCTCCATTTTGATGGTTAACAACTGAGTTGAAGTTAGTGGTACAAAACTGGAAAATAGGACAGTTTAATGTCTTAAGTTGTAAGGCTTCGATCTTGATCATTTAGGCTTGAATATGATGTTTAGCCTTATGAATATTGTTCCTTGGTAAATTAGCTATATTTTCCAGGTGATGGATCAAAATGAGGTAAGGTTTTATTACCCACGAAACTGAGGTAAGGCGGTACTGCCCTACTGATTTCAGCAGTACCTTTGATGATAGTATGATGTTTGAGGCCGTTAGACATTTCAGAACGTTATGAAATTTTTATAGCATGTGGCTAAGCCTTCATTATGCATATGTATGGCATGGGTTTATGAATATGAGCACGAATTGACGAGCACAAGGATGTATGAACAGTATGTGAGTATAAAAGACAAGTCCGTGTATGCATGTTATGATGTATGTGTTCATGAGTTGCATAGTGCATGTCATACATTGCATCATCGTCACTTACATGATTTACATCATGATTTTATGTGAAAGAAATATGACAAGCGTTTCCAAAAAGATGATTTTTTTGTTTTAAAAGAACGCTTCCCCACCGGTACCGTGTGTGAGTATAAACTTGGTCAGTAAGAACCCGCCAGATCCGGGTTAAGTGATCTGACAGTAGGCCGTTCGGGCCCAGAAAGAATAGACCCGACGAGTATAAACAGTAGGTCGTTCGGGCTCGGAAAGAATAGACCCGACGAGAAGAAGATGAAGTTACCGTTCTGAATCCGGGAATAATAGATTCGAAGGGGAGATGTTACCGCCTCAGATCCGGGAAGATAGATCTGAACACTCTATTCTTTTATGACGATGATGATTTGAAAGAAAAGCATGAAAAGATCCTATTCTCATTCTTATCATGATGCATCACACGTACATATGCATGCATGTTACATTCATTAAGTCATTGTGTAGTGAGACATGATACTTAGACTAAGTTGTGATGACCTCGTAGACCCTAAGTATGACTTCCCTAAGTGATGACTCTTGTTATGTTATGAATTGATGCGAAGTACAGTCTTTTATTGTTATGTTCTTTAAGTAACGATCTTGCTTAAGTTATGATCTTGATGCATTAAGTGTTGATCACAACGGCATGGGATGGAGGGAATTATGCGCTACTCTTGCACATTCATATGCATTGCATATGGTCATGGGCACGATGATTGAGTCTATTTGCACTAGGATGTGTTATTACTTGCTTCGTGACTAAGTTATGATTTTATTGCCTTAACGGCTATTGATTGAAGGGATGAGATGCTAGCCAAATACTAGAAGTAATGTTACATAGGTTATGATCCTCCTATCTCTCGTTACCTAAGTTATAATTTCACTACTGTTGATACGTAAGCTATGATCTTATTCATGACATTTAGGCCAAGTTGTGATGAATTGGCAGCTCCTAGGTTATGATCTTTATTGAGTGATGACCTTTTTGTATGTCATGATCTTTATTGAATGATGATCCTCTCATAAGCTATGATCTCTGTTAAGTTTTAATCTCCGTTAAGCTATGACCTTGGATATACCTTGTGTTGACTTCTTACGGGTGTTTAATGGAAGGTCAGGTATGTTTTAAACTGAATTTTGGGGTTCGGTTCTAGTATGTACTTTCCAGTTAATGCATGATTGTTTATGGTATACTTGCTGGTGACTTTGTCACTCACCCCCTATTTTTCCTCCCAGAGGCTGCAGGGAATAAAATAGAGTGGATTGAGGATGAGCCTAGGGTCCCCTACCCATGAGCGCAACGAGGAGTGGACGAATTTAGGAGACATGACTGGCCAGCTATGACTGATGACTGATGACGTATTTGAGATGGAAAACATTTGTTTTGTGACTCTCAATACTTTTGATTGGAGATGTAAACTATGAATGATCGTGTGGATGATTTTAATTTGAAGTTTTAAATTCTGTCACGGTTTCGCTTACTTATTTGCGTATAAGCGCGAAAATCCATGCATTATATCATGGATCATGTTACGTATGGGACGATGCCTAGTACTCTCCTTAGTGAAGTACGGCGGGTGCACCGACTCCGGCAGGGCCGGGGTGCGGGGTGCCACAGGTGGTATCAGAGCTAAGGCTCCAGTTTCAGGCAGAATATAGAATTAAGTTATGGTCGTAGTCAACTAAGTTTGATTTTAGACCTAAGTCATGATCCTAGATGAGAGTTGAACTTAGACTAGGACGATTTAGACTAGAAATTAGGGTTTTGACCATATGATAAAACCCTAGTCGATGGCCATCTATAGAATGTAATCATGCCTGCTTGCATGACCATAAGATCGTATATAGATTACGAATTAAATGGTGTCGCTTATTCTGAATATTTATACCTTGAGTAAGACTCCGACACTTCGTAGTGCGGATGGCACCACAATTCAGTAAAATGACCTCATCACCGTCACCCCAGAAGGCAGTAGCTTTACTAGCAATAGTTAGTAAGAACACGTATTCCAAGGTTTGGCAGGGAATTTAGTTCAGAGTAGGTAGGAAGATGGATAAGTAAGGTTGAAGGTAATTCCATGCTGACACTGGTACTGGATATGATAAGGGCAAAGTTCTAAGAGGAGTTTTGTGAATTCTTCCTCTCCCAGGACTTAGTAACGAGAAGGGTTGAGGAATTTGACTCACTAAGACAAGGGTCAGGCATCACCGTACTCATTCATTACTTTGGGACAGTATGTTCCTTTGATTATGAGAGATGAAAGGTTTAAGGTGATCAGATTTATGCGCGGTCTAGTCCCCCAGATCAAATTAGGCTAAGTTAAGTCGTATTCAAGGACCTTTGGTGAATTATTAGAGGACCGCTACGAAGCGGAATGCGATAGTAAGGGAACGAAAGAATGAAAGAAACGATTTAACAAGCAAACGAAGTAGAAGGTTGAAACTGTACCCATATAAGGCTAGTTTATGCAGATGACAAAGAAACAACCAAGGTACGCCTAATAAGTGTGAAGTACCTATGTCCTCTGCTCTACTTCCTATTAACCAAGTATGAGTGACTATGATAGCTTTCTTTAAGTTATGATGAGTAGACCACAACTAAACAAGTAAGATTATTAGTGATAACATGACTAAGTATGACACCGTGTATGAGACTCGGGGTCCTCGTCATGATGCGTCACTAGTAGCACTTGTACACATTTTATTGCACTATATGGGGAATAGGTCATGATTATGAAAACCATGTTTTAAGAGAACGGGTCACCTTAGGATGATTTGAAATGTCATAAAGAGAACATAAGTTTCAAAGGAAAACCCACTTCTAGTTCGATTTTATGAAATGATCGCAAAAAGGGGTAAAAGTATTACGTAATAAGGCGATCAGCAAGACGGATGAACGTGGCACATACCTTATGAAGAGCTTGGTATGTGTACCTTATGGGAATTATTCCGGGTGTCTTGGGAGACTATTTCGTACGTAGGATGACCGTTACATGATCACTGAAAGGATGTTTACAGAAAAGAGCTAATGGTCTATATCCCAGAGTTAATGATCTCTGCCAAGTTTTTCATATTTTATGAAAAAGGAAATTATAAGCCTACTATGATCATGATTACACGGAATGGATTTCGTTATCAAGTACATAGTATCAAGGTTGCAAGTGCTTGATATGAGATAGGCTACGATAACACCTCTAGAGAATAAGGATAAGTTCTGATGAAACCTCTAAGATGAATGGAACAAAGCAGTTCTGAAGGAACTAAATAGACGCTTTATGCGATCTTATTTACCCAAAAGAAGAAACCACATGGGAAACGGAAGGCAACATGAGGAGTAGACGCCCCATTTTGTTGACTAGCCTGAAGTTTCGAGGACGAAACTTATATTAAGGGGGAGAATGTTGTACCCCGCCGAAAAGTCATATAGTACTTGAAGACTCATATAAGTGAATTAATAAAGTGGTATCCTTCAAGTGTCTTTCACTAAGTTTCCTTAGTGATTCTTTTATTTTAGGATGATAAGAAAATGATATAATCAATTCAAGCGTGAGTTAGGGACTATATGAAGTGGCCAATTCATTCCCAAAGGCTCAAGAAAATTCGGCCACAAGGCATATAAAGGGGCCTTAAAGGGGTTTTTCCCAAATTATAGGAGAGTTTAATCTTAAGGGGCCACCCTAAAATAAGCCCAAATGAAAATTAAGGAGTGTAAGTAGTGGGCAATTCTCTCCCCAATCCTTGGAGAATTTCGGCCCTAGCCCAAGGGAAATTAAGAATTTTCTAATTTTATTTTATTTTAAAACAAGAAAAGGGAAATAATTAAAAAGGGGGCAAATACCCACATGGCTTCTTATTAAACCCATTTGGAAAGAAATTAAGCATGGTAAAGTTTTCCCCCAAGAGTCAAAGCCGCCCCCCATGGTTGACCAAGAAAATTACCATGGTTACTTAATAATTACTACAAGGTTAAGGATGTAACACTAGTTGGGCAAAGTAACCTAGGTTAGCCATAAAGTAACTATAGTTGGCATAAATTAACTATAGTTGGCATAAAGTAACTATAGTTGATATAAAGTAACTATAGTTGACACAAAGTAACCTTGGTTGGGTAAAAGTAACCAAGGTTAATTAATTCTAGTAGCCTAACTAAACTATGGACAACTCCCTCCCCTTAACACCAAAACCCACGGCTGCATCCCTAGTCAAGGGAAGAAAAATTTTCTCCAAGCAATTTTAGAACACACCACTCTCAAGAAGTCACAATGGAGCAAGGAGACATCCCTATTTCTCCATTGTAGAACACAGCTAGTTGAGCCAACAAACCAAGATCTTCAAGCCTCAAGAACTCATCTAGGTTAGTACATGCTAAGTGTTCTAAGTGGATTCCATGTTTCAAAGAATGAAACTCATATGGGTATCTCTTGTCTTGCCCGAAAATGTGACACCAAGATGATTATTAGGAGAAGATTGGTCAAGCCACTAGGAGGAGCTAACATCTTGGTGGTTGAAATCCATTTCATGCCCCATTAAAGTTTCATCTTAGTAAGGAAATCATATTCCCAATGAAGTTGTTTCTTTATTAAGATAGTAACTAATGTCATTCTTCTTTCTCCTCTCAAAAACCGTGGGCTACAAGTAAAGTTGGAGGAAGACTTCACTCCATTTCAACCAAGGCTCATGTTAAGGAAGAGCTCTAAGGTTCAAAGAGGCAAGTATACTCTAGCCAATCTTGTCTTATTTGTGAAGTGCATGCTTGAATGACTATCCATTTTTAGGCTATGAATCTTAGTTAAAGATGCTAAGTACAAGATATGAAAACTAGTTGTTATAAGAAAAGTGATGGTATGAGCAATTGATTGGTTACATGAAAGTGTTGTGACTATTTTTGATATGATTCATGAATAGACTGTTTATGGTTAAAAGCATGTTATGAGGCTTGAAACCATTATGTTGAAGTGTGTATTTGATGGTTATTTAGGCACTTTAAAGAATGAAGTTGCTTGGAAATGCTTGAACCATAAAAGTGACTAAGTGGTGAAATCACTGGAGCTGGACAGTTTTATGTGTCATGTTGAACGACCTGAAAATGAACCTTAGGAAGGTGCAAATTGGCCAAATTTTGGTATGGTGATATATCTGTATGTTTATGAAATGTGTGAGTTGGAATTTCATTAAAAGGAGTTGTGGTTTGTCCATAATGAAATTTTTAGTAAGAGTTGGTCAAACAGAATTACTGGAGCTGGACAGATTTATATTGCATGTTGTACGACCTGAAAATGAACTTTAGGAGTGTTAAAATGGGCTTATTTTTGGTATTATGATATCCTTATATGTTTATAAAATGTGTGAGTTGGAATTTTAGTAAAAGGAGTTGTGGATTATTTTTAATGAGGTTCTTGGTAAAACTGCTCAAACAGAGTTGCTGGAACAGGACAGTTTTGAGTAGTAAGTTGTGTGGCTCGAAAATGTACCTTAGGAATGTGCAAATGCGCTGATTTTTGGTATGATGATATTTTGATGTGTTTATGACATTTGTGAGTTGTAATTTTGGTAAAAAGAGTTGTGGTTTGGTCACAATTCATTTCGTGATACAACTGGTCACTCCAGTTTCTGCATGTACCCAGTTTGGGAAAGTAATTAGATGACCCCCTTAAAGTTATTGGATTACCTTGGAAATTTTATGGTAATTACTTAAGGCATAGATGTGCATGTTCATGTAAATAAACCAGCATAAAACCACCATTTTGATGGTTGATAACTGAGTTGAAGTTAGTGGTACAAAACTGAAAAATAGGACAGTTTAATGTCTTAAGTTGTAAGGCTTCGATCTTGATCATTTAGGCTTGAATGTGATGTTTAGCATTATGAATATTGTTACTTGGTAAATTAGCTATATTTTCCAGGTGATGGATCAAAATGAATAAGGTTTTATGACCCACGAAACTGAGGTAAGGCGGTACTGCCCTGCTGATTTCAGCAATACCTTTGATGATAGTATGATGTTTGAGGCCGTTAGACATTTCGGAACGTTATGAAATTTTTATAGCATGTGGCTAAGCCTTCATTATGCGTATGTATGGCATGGGTTTATGAATATGAGCACGAATTGACGAGCACGAGGCTGTATGAACAGTATGTGAGTATAAAAGACAAGTCCGTGTATGCATGTTATGATGTATGTGTTCACGAGTCGCATAGTGCATGTCATACATTGCATCATCATCACTTACATGCTTTACGGCATGATTTTATGTGAAATAAAGATGACAAGCGTTTTCAAAAAGATGATTTTCTTTGTTTTAAAAGAACGCTTCCCCACCGGTACCGTGTGTGAGTATGAACTTGGCCAGTAAGAACCCGCCAAATCCGGGTTAAGTGATCTGACAGTAGGCCGTTCGGGCCCGGAAAGAATAGACCCGACGAGTAGAAACAGTAGGCCGTTCGGGCCCGGAAAGAATAGATCCGACGAGAAGAAGATGACGTTACCGTTCCAAATCCGGGAATAGTAGATTCGAAGGGGAGACGTTACCGCCTCAGATCCAGGAAGATAGATCTGAACACTCTATTGTTTTACGACGATGATGATTTGAAAGAAAAGCATGAAAAGATCCTATTCTCATTCTTATCATGGTGCATCACACGTACATATGCATGCATGTTAAATTCATTAAGTCATTGTGTAGTGACACATGATACTTAGACTAAGTTGTGATGACCTCGTAGACCCTAAGTATGACTTCCCTAAGTGATGACTCTTGTTATGTTATGAATTGATGCGAGGTACAGTCTTTATTGTTATGTTCTTTAAGTAATGTCTTGCTTAAGTTATGATCTTGATGCATTAAGTGTTGATCACAACGGCATGGGATGGAGGGAATTATGTGCTACTCTTGCACATTCATATGCATTGCATATGGTCATGAGCACGATGATTGAGTCTATTTGCACTAGGCTGTGTTATTACTTGCTTCGTGACTAAGTTATGATTTTATTGCCTTAACGGTTATTGATTGAAGGGATGAGATGCTAGCCAAATGCTAGAGGTAATGTTACATAGGTTATGATCCTCCTATCTCTCGTTACCTAAGTTATGATTTCACTACTGTTGATACGTAAGCTATGATCTTATTCATGACACTTAGGCCAAGTTGTGATGAATTGGCAGCTCCTAGGTTATGATCTTTATTGAGTGATGACCTTTTTGTATGTCATGATCTTTATTGAATGATGATCCTCTCATAAGCTATGATCTCTGTTAAGTTTTAATCTCTGTTAAGCTATGACCTTGGATTTACCATTTGTTGACTTCTTACGGGTGTTTAATGGAAGGTCAGGTATGTTTTAAACCGAATTTTGGGGTTCGGTTCTTGTATGTACTTTCCAATTAATGCATGATTGTTTATGGTATACTTGCTGGTGACTTTGTCACTCACCCACTATTTTTCCTCCCAGAGGCTGCAGGGAATAAAATAGAGTGGATTGAGGATGAGCCTAGGGTCCCCTACCCATGAGCGCAGCGAGGAGTGGACGAATTTAGGAGACATGACTGGCCAGCTATGACTGATGACTGATGACGTATTTGAGATGGAAAACATTTGTTTTGTGACTCTCAATACTTTTGATTGGAGATGTAAACTATGAATAATCGTGTGGATGATTTTAATTTGAAGTTTCAAATTCTGCCACGGTTTCGCTTACTTATGTGCGTATAAGCGTGAAAATCCATGCATTATATCATGGATCATGATACGTATGGGACGACGCCTAGTACTCTCCTTAGTGAAGTACGGCGGGTGCACCGACTTCGGTGGGGCCAGGGTGCGGGGCGCCACAATATAAACGTGGAATGTAGTTTTGATAGTAGGCCTTTTTAATTTGGTATAGGATATCTTATCCATTTTAAAGCTTTATTTAGAGGTTTATAGTTAATTACCAATCTTGGTGATCCTCTTTCCATTTCAGAGCTTTTATTTACATAAAATGTTGCACAACTCCATGGGGATCTAGACTTTTGGTTGAGACCTTTCTTTTCTAATTCTTGTATTTCTTTTCTGCAATGTTGCTCTAATTCAGCATTCATTTGAATTGGTCTAGCTTTTGTTGGTATATTTTCTTCCTTGAATTCTGGTGTATATGGCAAGTCAACAATATGTTGTTTTCTTGACCAGAATGCGTTTGGTAATTCTGAGCAAAGTTCTAATTCAAGTAATTTTTGTAGGTCATGTATTTTATTTTTATAACTGGATTTTCTAAGGATTTTTGTATCTTAGCTGTAGATACTGTATCTTTAAGATTTTGTAAATGAAAATTTTTACTTTGAATAATTGTGTTAATTTGTTCATTATGTTTTGAACATGCCTTAATTAAATCTAGATTTTTTGTTTTAGGTTTTTCTAAAAACTCAAATTTAAGTCTTTTATTTTGTATCTTAAAAGTAATAAACTTATTGTCTACATTATATGGTGTTATTAGATTCATAAACGGTGTTCCTAAGATAACACCATGATGAATATCATCAACTACCAAAAATTCTGTTTTGATAGAGGTATTTGAATTTATAACAAAGGCTTCAGTTTTATATTTGACTTTAAGCTTAGAATTATTTGCTGCTGAAAGTCTAGTTGTTGTGGGTTCTCTATAGCAACTAGGAACCAGGTCTGTTTTAATGCAATTTAGATCGGCTCCTGTATCAAACAGAGTAATTGTATTTATATCATAAGTATTTAAGAATTTAATTTTGATTCTTATCAGATATTTTCTAGAAGTTATTTCTCTTAGTGCAAATAAAAAATCACATGGTATATTTGTAAGATTTTCTATTATGTTTGTTTCTTCGTTTGGAATATCTGGATTTACTTCTGTGTCTGATTCTTCAGTTATCTTTTTTAAAAGAACTTTTATAACTTCTGAGTCTTGTTTTTGTATATCTTTGGGTTCTTTTAACTCAACTTTTACTTCTTTTATTTCCTTTTGAAGTTCTGGTATAGATACATTTTGTTTTTTTTGTTCGCTTATGTTTATATAATATTTTTGTGAGATCATAATGGCTTGAAGCTATATTTGGTAGTAATTGAAGTTTTTGTACTTCTTTTTCCTTAGAAGTCTTATCTATAAATTTGTCAAGAAGATCTTTTTGTATTGTAGGATCCTCTATATATTTTAATATATCTAATATTGTTTCTTGATCTTTTGTTAAAACAAATATTATTTTATCATTATCAGAAGATTCTGATTCTGAAGAGGTGTTAGTTTCATCAACTTGCAGAGCTTCTTCAGATTCAAAGGATGCGAATCAGGTAGTTAATACTGAAGAAGTCATAATAGAAAATTTTCATAAAGCTGTAAATAACTGGGTCATTCCAAGGATTAAGAAATCTGAAATATATGAGTCTTCTCTCTTCAATATGCTAAAATCAGACTACATAATCAAAACGAAAGAAAGAGATATCTCTCTTTCAAAACCCTTTGAAACAATACAATTACTTTCTTATAAATCTCTTGAAAAACATAGGAAGAAAGGTTTCCAATATCTCTATGTAGGACTAATACAAGTAGGAATCAAACCTTTAACTAGAGAAGGTTTAGATACATCAATATTAATTGTCCTAAGGGATATTCGTCATAATAACTTTGAACAATCACTTCTGAGTTTGTTTGAGTCCAGTCTTTGTACAGGACCAATCTCGTTTGATTGTTATCTGAATTTTTCATGCTCCTTAAAAGATACACAAATATTAAAAACTTTGGTCTTACAAATTAAAACACATGGATATGATATGTTACCAGGATCAATTTCTTTGGCATTAATATATCATATTCATTATAAAGTAATGAGTTCCATGTTTGTTGGTCCTAAACCAAAAAACTCCTTGAAAAAAGGAGAAACAATGATACTACATACAGATTTATCAAGATCTAATGCTATAATATCCAGATCTATAAAATGGAATGATGTAAATCTTCCACAAGAATGGATCCTTGCAGAAGCAGTAAAAGCCATAAACCAAGAAAAACATCAGCCAAATACAGAATTAACAAAAATAAGACAATTAAATGATGGATATGTAAAACTAAGCTTTGCTAGAAGCTTCTCAACTAGGGATAATGATATAACTGATGTAGCCTCCACTTCTAGTACAATAAATCCGTGAAGATATTCTACTAGTTCTAGTACCATAAATCTTGGAAGATTTTCACAAATACCATCTGTGAAAAATACTCCATATCAAAAACCTCGCTTTTCAACATCAGATATTGATAATACAAATTCTTTCTTTAGAAATGCAAATTATACTACGGAGATCCCAAAACCAGTTTATTCTAGACTAGAATACAGCCCACCAAATAGTCCGACTCAGTCTGCAATAACTGAGAATATTGCAAATGAATTAAATGTCATAGAT
Organism: Eustoma russellianum; assembly: GCA_036186865.1. NCBI lineage: Eukaryota > Viridiplantae > Streptophyta > Magnoliopsida > Gentianales > Gentianaceae > Eustoma > Eustoma russellianum. Next base: position 16,307,709 of record AP025052.1, read on the forward strand.
AAAGAATATGTGGTAAACAATAATCTTTTACATAATGAACTTTACAATAATGAAAATATAGATAAAAGAGAATGGTTCTTTAGACACTATAATGATACTAGAAAACAAATTCAAGAACAGTATTATGAATTTATCAATAGTAATAAAATTAATATATTCTTTTTTGACTCGTTCGAAATATATGCTTCACAAAATAATATCACTTTTCCATTCAAAAATATAACTCCACTAACAGAATTAACAAAAACCTGGACAACACTTACATCACAGAAGAAGATGGTTTCAAATCATCCACCCCTTTTAGGGATAAAAGTTGATTATTCAGAAACTACTATAGAAGCTATTCCTCACAAAAATATAGGAGAAGAAACTCTCATGAATACAAAAAATATTATCTTACAAAATAATTACACTAACAAACACCTAAATACAATAGGAAAACAGTTAGACAAAATATCAAAACATTATGAAAAACAACCAATACAAACAACTAGTGATCAACCACCACACAAATTCAAACAACCTATATTTAAACCCTATCAAATATCCTCGAATAGTGTCAACACTGTATTTAATAATAAAGAATTTAAACAAAATCTAAAAGAACATCTCTCTAGGATAGAAAAGAGTTTAGACAATAGTAATTCCATCACAAATGAAGTCGTAGCTGATACACCCACTACATCCATGTATGTTGCTAGTCGAACTAGGAATAAAATAGCTAATGAAAAGGAAATATCAACTACCTCCAAAATAAATACATTAGAAGTAAAAACAGATTCTGAAAGTGATATTAGTAAAGCTCTTGAACACTTTCAACAACAAAATTCACAAACAACACCACATTCTCTAGAGAAAATAGAATGGAATAGATCTATAATTCCTATCCAAACATCTCTTGATTTATACATAAAACCAATCTCACAATATAGATTTAATTCAAACTCCATTTACACATGGACAATAGATGGAATGTCAGAATATCAAATTCTGAATATTCTACAACAAATGACAATGGCAGAAAATGCCTACCGAACACAACTAACAACAGATGATAAAGCAATAGCAGAGCATCTTATTTTCGGATTTTCTGGTCAACTTAAAGGTTGGTGGGATCATTATTTGACTCCATTACAGAGACAAGAAATATTAGATGCAGTAAAAATTGATCAAGAAGATAATCCTATATATAAAAATGAAGGAGAAACAATTCCTTATGCGGTAGCTACACTTATATTATGTATATCTTTACATTTCATAGGTGATCCTTCACATATCAAAGATAAAAACGTTGAATTACTATCAAATCTAAAATATAGAAAATTAAGTGATTTCCAATGGTATCAAAACACTTTCCTAACTAGAGTAATGTTTGGGGAAGACTCAAACCAACCATTTTGGAAAGAAAAATTCCTTGCAGGCCTCCCTAATTTATTAGGAGAAAAAGTTAGAAATAAAATAAGTGATATGTCAGGTCAACAAATTATCCCATATTCAGCCTATACTTATGGAGAACTGATAAGTATAATACAGAAGGAAGGTTTAAGAATCTGCCAATATATAAAATTACAAAGTAGTCTTAAAAAAGAGTTAAGACAAAGCAAATCCGAATTAGGTACCTTTTGTAAGCAATTAGACAATGAGCCTGATCAATTTTATAAAAAAGAATGTAACGGACACTGTTCTAAAAAATATAATAAGCAATCTCCATATCAAAATAGATACAATAAAAAGAATACATACAATAGAAATTTTAGAAGATTTCAAACACCTACCTATTATAAAAATAAAAACAAAAACAAAAACTATACAAAAAAGCCTTATAGGAAAATGAACAACTATAAGAAAAATACCAATACAAAAGATTTTAAAAATATTGAATGTTACAAATGTCATAAAAAAGGACATACTGCAAATTACTGTAGATTTAATGCAAAATTACAAGAACTAGATCTTGATGAATCAATTCTTAATAAAATTTCTAATCTTCTAATAGATTCATCCGAATCCGATACATCTCAATCATCCTTTGAATCTGAAGAAGCTCTGCAAGTTGATGAAATTAACACCTCTTCAGAATCAGAATTTTCTGATAATGATAAAATAATATCTGTTTTAACAAAAGCTCAAGAAACAATATTAGATATATTAAAATATATAGAGGATCCTACAATACAAAAAGATCTTCTTGACAAATTTATTGATAAGACTTCTAAGGAAAAAGAAGTACAAAAATTTCAATTACTACCAAATATAGCTTCAAGCCATTATGATCTCACAAAAATATTACATAAACATAAGCGAACAAAAAATCAAAATGTATCTATACCAGAACTTCAAAAGGAAATAAAAGAAGTAAAAGTTGAGTTAAAAGAACTAAAAGATAAACAAAAACAAGACTAAGAAGTTATAAAAATTCTTTTAAAAAATATAACTGAAGAATCATACACAGAAGTAAATCCAGATATTCCAAACGAAGAAACAAACATAATAGAAAATCTTACAAATATACCATCTGATTTTTTATTTGCACTAAGAGAAATAATTTCTAGAAAATATCTGATAATAATCAAAATTAAATTCTCAAATACTTATGATATAGATACAATTGCTCTGTTTGATACAGGAGCCAATCTAAATTGCATTAAAACAGACCTGGTTCCTAGTTGCTATAGAGAACCCACAACAACTAGACTTTCAGCAGCAAATAATTCTAAGCTTAAAGTCAAATATAAAACTGAAGCCTTTGTTATAAATTCAAATACCTCTATCAAAACACAATTTTTGGTAGTTGATGATATTCATCATGGTGTTATCTTAGGAACACCGTTTATGAATCTAATAACACCATATAATGTAGACAATAAGTTTATTACTTTTAAGATACAAAATAAAAGACTTAAATTTGAGATTTTAGAAAAACCTAAAACAAAAAATCTAGATTTAATTAAGACATGTTCAATACATAATGAACAAATTAATACAATTATTCAAAGTAAAAATTTTCATTTACAAAATCTTAAAGATACAGTATCTACAGCTAAGATACAAAAATCCTTAGAAAATCCAGTTATAAAAAATAAAATACATGGCCTACAAAAATTACTTGAATTAGAACTTTGCTAAGAATTACCAAACGCATTCTGGTCAAGAAAACAACATATTGTTGACTTGCCATATACACAAGAATTCAAGGAAGAAAATATACTAACAAATGCTAGAACAATTCAAATGAATGCTGAATTAGAGCAACATTGCAGAAAAGAAATACAAGAATTAGAAAAGATAGGTCTCATCCAAAAGTCTAGATCCCCATGGAGCTGTGCAGCATTTTATGTAAATAAAAGCTCTGAAATAGAAAGAGGATCACCAAGATTGGTAATTAACTATAAACCTCTAAATAAAGCTTTAAAATGGATAAGATATCATATACCAAATAAAAAAGACCTACTATCAAAACTACATTCCGCGTTTATATATTCAAAATTTGGTATGAAATCTGGTTTCTGGCAAATACAAATATCGGAGAAAGATCGATATAAAACAGCATTTACAGTTCCATTCGGCCAATACGAATGGAAAGTAATGCCAATTGGTTTAAAAAATACCCCATCAGAATACCAAAGAATAATGAATAATATCTTTATGGACTATTCAAATTTTTTATTGTCTATATAGATTATGTATTAATATTGTCAAGATCCATAGAAGAACATTTTAAAAATCTAAAAACATTTTTCTATATAGTCAAGAAAAATGGACTTGTATTATCAAAAACAAAAATGTCCTTGTTCCAAAAAAAATAAGATTTCTAGGTCACTATCTACACCAAGGGACGATTTTACCAATAGAACGATCTTTAATATTTGCTTCCAAATTTCCATACAAGATATTAGACAAAAATCAATTACAAAGGTTTCTTGGATCACTAAATTATGTTGTTGACTTTATCCCCAATATAATAAAACTATCAAAACCATTGCATAATAGACTTAAAAAGCATCCTCCTCAATGGACTGAAGAACATACTACAGTAGTTAAGAAAATCAAAGAGCTTGTATCAGAAATACCTTGTTTATATATTGCAGATCCTAATCTACCAAAAATAGTCGAAACTGATGCGTCTGATATAGGATATGTAGGAATTCAAAAGCAACTATATAATGGAAAAGAGTCAATAGTTCAGTATACTTCTGGTCATTGGAATGACACACAAAAATCATATTCTACGATTAAAAAAGAAATATTGAGCGTCGTCTTATGCATTCAAAAATTTCAAAGTGATTTGCTAAATCAATAATTTCTTTTACATATAGACTACAAGGCTGCAAAAGAAGTTTTACAAAAAGATGTAAAAAACCTAGCTTCAAAACAGATTTTTGCCAGATGGCAAGCATTATTAAGTATATATGATTTTGATATTGAATTTATTAAAGGAGATATAAATTCTGTCCCAGATTTTCTGATACGAGAATTTCTCCAAAGACAGACATGATGCCCAGAAAAACCAAGGATAAAGGGAAACTTCCAGCCACTCCACAATCCCGCAAAACATGGGCCAACAAGGTCGAGGAAGAAGAAACTTCAAGTCTCCAACATCCAATACCAGCTACCCCTATAACCCAAATAAGTCCCATGTTAGAAATATCTCCTTCTCTAAATAACCCAAATACCCCAAATACCTTCTCAATGCTAGAAAATTTGTCTCAAAGTGCAGAATTCCAGTATTGGTTCGAGAAATATCAACTCAATATTTTTCAAAAACAAACCTCTATGGTAGTAGAGAAAAAACCGGTTTCACAAAAAATATTTTCTCCTAATACTAGTCAAATACAAACTACTACTTTTCCTACTTATAAGAAAGTAGTACAGAAAAATAATTTCATTAATTTTATTACTATTGATACCACGATACCTGTTGTAACCCGATAAGAGAATCCTTCTCGTACCTAAGATTTGAGTTAGTGAACATGTGACGATATACGCTTGTAATTGTAATTGATTAAGTCAATGATCATTATTATAAAGTATATTACGAAAAATACTATGTGCACTATAGGAAAAGATCCAATTTCCCCATGGCCTTGTAAGGTTTCGGCCAATAGCCAAGAAAGGCTAAAAACTTTCTTAAATCACTATTTAAAAAATAAACAAATGGAATGGATATGTATTTTTAGTAAAGAAAAAGAAAAGGTAGCAAAAATTTACTAAGGCTTAGTTGGGGTCATTAAAGACCCCAACCGCCGGCTGGTTTAGGGGCGAGGCTAATTAAGGAGGATTAACTTACTAGAGTTAATGAACCTCTAACCAAGGGTCAACTAACTAGAGTTAACTAAAAGTAACTAAGGTTAGTCAAAAGTAACTATGATTAGCATAAAGTAACCTTGGTTAACTAACAAGTAACCAAGGTTAGAAATTTAATTTGAGTAACTAAGGTTAATTCCTTAACCTTACCATAGTCAAAACCCTCACCCCACCCTTTTAACCCAACGGCTACAACATAGTAGCCAAGAGAAAGTTCCCTCCAAAAAGAAAACAATCTCCATCTCACAACATTCAACAAGAAACACACCTCACTTCCTTCATCCCTAAACCACACGGTCAAAGGGCATACCAAGGAGGCTAAGATCCATACAAGATCAAGAAGAATAGGTAAGTGCATCCTCAACTATTCAAGGAGAATTCTTGTATTTTATCAAGTTTAAGGACTCACTCCTCTCTTTTGCCCTAAAAAAGTGACCGTCAATGGTCATTAGGCTCAATAATCTCAAGCCTTTAAGGACTCTAGCTTAGAGAAGCTTGGACACCACTCAAGCTCCTTTTGGTAAGTCATCTAGCCCTCTTTCTAAGTGAATATATTAGCTAAAGGTGTAAACTAATCTTGCTCCTTTTTCCTGTTCATCACCGTGGGATATACGCATAAGAAGGGAGAAAGATTTCAACTTCTCTACACCTTTCCAAGAAGAGTAAGCAAAGAAGGCAAGTACACTATACTCTTTGTGGTTTAAATGTGAAAGTGTGTGCATGAATGGCTAGCTATACTTAAGATCTAACCTTAGTTGAGTTATATTAAGTTTTGATGCCATAATTTTTGGCCTAGGGCCATTTGGGGTGTAGGTGGGAGATTTTGTTCCAAAGATGTAATCTTTGAAGAGTATATGTGTTAATCTAAGATGGATAGGTCAAAGATTCTCTCTTTTCCATGATGGAGGCTCACGGTAGGAAGGGGTGAAGGAGACAAGTGTGTCTTTGCATGAAAATGTTAACTTAATGGAGAAATGGAGACAAGCTTAGTTCTTGTTGTGTGTTGCGCATATCATGCTCTTAGATACATCATTTTATTGCATGCACCGAAAATGGGGATGTTGGTAAAGGGGGGCACGTGTGTGCCCAAAGTTGTTACTAAGTGTTGTGTTAATAGGAATGTGCATGTGAGTCAAAGAATGATGTATGAGGGTGTATGAACTGTTTTATGTGGGATTTGCATGTGGGATTGTAGCCTGGATAAGCCTGTAATCTTTCTATAAAAAGAGTAAGTTGAGGACTATTTAAGTGGTTGTGACAAAAAAATGTAAGTTAAGGACACTTAGGAAGGAAATACGACAACTAGGAAAAAGTTTACTGAAACTGGACAGAAACTTAGACTAATTTGTGAGACATGAGAAGAACCCTTAAGAACTTTCAATTCAGTTGATTTTTGGTATGACGTTAGTTTTATGTGTATATTAGATGTGAGAGTTGGAATTTCATCAAAAGGAGCTACGGTTTAGTTTTAATAAATTTTCATAGTGAGGATGGTCCTGCTGAAAATGCTGTTCTAGACAGAAATTAAGTAACGTGTTGAGTAGCCTAGAAATGGACCTTAGAGCTATGCAAATTAGCTAAGGTTTGGTATGACATTAACCCTATGAGAAAGTAAAGGTGAAAGTTGGAATTTTGTCAAAATGAGTCCTGGTTTATTTTTTTATGAATTTTCTAGTAAAATGGGTCAGACTGAAATGCGCTGGATTGACAGAATTTGTGTGGCATGTTGCATGATCTGAAACTGGACCTTAGAAAAGAACAATTGGGCCAAATTTTGGTGGGATTCTATTCCAACGAGTTTATTAAGCTGGAGAGTTGGAATTACCTAAAAAGGACTAAAGGTACGGTCACAATAAATTTTATAGCGAAATTGGTCATGCCAGAATTCAGTTTGTAACCGCTTTATGAAAAGAATATATGACTCCCTTATCGATATCGTAATTCCATAAAATTTGCATGACAACCACTTAAGGCGTACATGAAGGACTACATGTGAGCCAATTGGTCTAGACTGATTATTTCAGTAGGAAATCACCAAGGAGAAGTTGGTGCCACTAAGCTGGAAATTTCCAGCATAGCGACGAGATGTGTCCATTCGTTTATGTCACGCATTATGCCACGGTTTGCATATGACATGTCATGCATTGCATCATCGTCATGTATATGATCTACGGCATTATTTTTATGTGAAAGAAAGATGAAAAGAATTTTCAAAAGATGATTTTTGAAAGAACGATTCCCCGCCGGTACCATGTGTGAGTATGAACTTGGCCAGTAAGAACATCAGTAGATGACGTTACCGTTCCGAATCCGGAAATAATAGATTCGAAGGGGAGACGTTACCGCCTCAGATCCGGGAAGATAGATCTGAACACAGTAGATGACGTTACCGTTCCGAATCCGGGAATAATAGATTCGAAGGGGAGAAGTTACCGCCTCAGATCCGGGAAGATAGATCTGAACACTCTATTATTTTACGACGATGATGATTTATAAGAAGAGCATGAAAGATCATATTTCCATTTTCATCTCAATGCATCACACGCACATATACATGCATGTTACATTCATGTAGCGACTCATGAGATTTAAGTTGTGATGACCTCGTAGACCCTAAGTATGACATCCCTAAGTGATTATCCTTGTTGTGGTATTCATCAATACAAGTTATAGTCTTTTAATGTTATGTTCTGCTGTGGGTAATGATTCTTCTTAAATTATAATCTTGCTACATTAAGCGAAGATCATTATCGAGTATTGGATAGAGGACATGTATGCTTCTAAACCGAAAATTTTGGGGTTCGGTTCTTGTCCACACTTTCCATTTAACCCTCGATTATTATAGTATACTTGCTGGTGACATTGTCACTCACCCTTCTTTTTCCTCCCAGAGGTTGCAGGAGACAAAGTATAGTGGATCGATGACGAAGCTAGGGTCCCCTACCCGTGAGTGCAGTGAAGGATGGACAGATTTAAGAGATCAGACTCGCCAGCTCTAAGGGATGATTTATTTATGTATTGGGATGGAAAACACTTGTTTGTGAACTTTTTGATACATTTGATCTGGGTTGTAAACTTTGAATGGTGGTGATGATGTTTTAATTTCGAAGTTTTAAATTCTGCCACGGTTTCGCTTGCTTATTTATATGTAAGCGCTAAAATCCATGCATCTATATCATGGATCACGACACGTATGGACGACGCCTAGTACTCTCCTTAGTGAAGTACAGCGGGTGCACCTACTTCGGCAGGGCCGGGGAGCGGGCCGCCACAGGTGGTATCAGAGCAAAGGCTCCAGATCCGGGCAGAATATAGAATTAAGTTATGATTGTAGTCAACTAGGTTTGATCTTAGATCTAAGAATTGATTTTAGACGAGAGTTGATCTTAGAATAGGACGGCTCAGACTGGAAGATTAGGGTACAGCCCAGTGATATGCCCTAATTAATGACCAATCACAAAATTAAAGTATAACGTATGTGCATATATGCTCTTCCTACATGCTTAAGTAAAATTTTGCTATTTATTTTGACATTCCTGTGTTAAATAAAGCCGACACTGCATACTGCAGATGGTACGACCCAGAGGGAGACCAGCCAGAGCTCGACCCAGGGTGCAGAAGCCTATTCCTCCTCCACCTGCGCAAGTCCCTCCACCCCCGCCGCCTCAAGGCCAAAACCCACCGCCAGTTCAGAACGTCCCCTCACCACAAGGACCTTTTCCACCCATGATGCCAGACATTAATGCTTTTCAAAATTTTTGCCAAACAGTCACCCAAATTGGGCAAGTAATGCTGCAACAGAATAACCCTCAACCTCACGAGCCGGTCAGAGATGCTTAGTATTATTTTGAAAAGCTAAAGAGAGCCAACGTTCCGCCCTTTGAAGGAAAGTCAGATTCTGATGCTGCTGAGAAGTGGCTTGATGAGGTGGAAAATTGTTTCGAGCTTATCTGAGCCCCAGATGACGTAAAGACTCAAGCAGTTAGACCATTCTTATTAGGAGAGGCCAACCAATGGTGGAAGGCCAATCTACAAGCCTTGCCAAGACCAATTTCCTGGGAAAGGTTCCTCTAGGAATTTAACAAGTTTTACATACCAGCATCAGTCAAACTGCAGAAAAGACATGAGTTTGAATCTCTAATGCAAGAATCTGGAATGACGGTAGCAGATTACGCCAACAAATTTGATGAGGCTGAGGAGCAGCCTCCTAATGAGGAGCTTGCACAAGGTGCCCTTAACCATAAGGGGCCGTTGACAAGGAGCCAAGCCAAGAGAATTAATGGTTTTCAACTTGGTTTTGATGTTGGCTCTTTTCTAACCAAACATGTGCAAGATGAACCAATGGATGTTCCTCCTAAATGGGTGCTCATTGTTGAGCTTAAGAACTGATTATCCAATGATAGCCAGTCCGCTTGTTGGTGCCGTTTCTGTGGCTTTTAGTTATCTTTTCGTTTGCTTCTTTTAAAGTTTGTTTAGAATACTTATGTTTGGTGTATGAGTGTGTTTTGTAGGTGTTACAAGTCTTGGATCAAACATCTTGAGCTTTGGAAAGGAGGGCTTCTCAGATTTGGGCCAAGCTTGTCCACACAAGGCTGTTTTGGGATTTTGGGCTTTCAATTGAGATGGAGCGTGCTAGCATGGATGGTAAGCAACGAGCTGAAATGATCAAAAAGTTGCATGAAAAAGTTAAACTTCAACTTGAACGAAAGAATAAACAGTATGCCAAACAAGCTAACAAGCATAGAAAAGATGTTGTGTTTTATCCTGGAGATCTTGTTTGGTTGCATTTAAGGAAGGAACGATTTCCTAAGGAGAGGAAGTCCAAGCTTATGCCTAGAGGAGATGGACCTTTTAAGGTCATTCAAAAGGTTGGTCCAAATGCTTATGTGCTTGATCTTCCTCCAGACAGGTATGGTTCAGTTTCCAACACCTTCAATGTAAGTGATCTTTCCCCTTTTGAGCATTTTTATCTCGATGATTCGAGGGCGAATCCTTTTGAGGAGGGGGGGATTGATGAGGCTGAGGAGCAGCCTCCTAATGAGGAGCTTGCACAAGGTGCCCTTAACCATAAGGGGCCGTTAACAAGGAGCCAAGCCAAGAGAATTAATGGTTTTCAACTTGGTTTTGATGTTGGCTCTTTTCTAACCAAACATGTGCAAGATGAACCAATGGATGTTCCTCCTAAATGGGTGCTCATTGTTGAGCTTAAGAACTGATTATCCAATGATAGCCAGTCCGCTTGTTGGTGCCGTTTCTGTGGCTTTTAGTTATCTTTTCGTTTGCTTCTTTTAAAGTTTGTTTAGAATACTTATGTTTGGTGTATGAGTGTGTTTTGTAGGTGTTACAAGTCTTGGATCAAACATCTTGAGCTTTGGAAAGGAGGGCTTCTCAGATTTGGGCCAAGCTTGTCCACACAAGGCTGTTTTGGGATTTTGGGCTTTCAATTGAGATGGGGCGTGCATGGAACCAGCTGGACCTTGAAGTAGACTTAATTTGGAGCAACTTTCATGTTTTGGGTTTTGCCAAAATCAGTCCACAAAAAGAGATACAAGAGCTGCAAGAAAGAAGTCCAAAACAAGCCCTATTATGCAAATTAGGGTTTCGGTTTGCTTGAAGCAAGGGGCAGCCGCCTAGGCCTCTTCAAGGGCGACTAAGAGACTTTCCATAATGATATAAATCAGCTTGGAAGGATTGGAATGAATTATGGAAGTCATAAATTGAAGATTTGGAGCAAATAAGGAGATAATTCAAGAAAATGGAAGTTACCAAAATTAGATCTTGTGTCACAAGGAAAGGCTATTGGCGTTTTTAAGGAGGCAAAGGAGGCACAAGGCAAGTCTAGAAGAATGGCAATAATGCAACAATTGAGGATTGAGACAATAATTGGGGATTTGCCAAGAGAAGGGAACTTACCATAATTAACAAAATTCAGATTCTTGCACATTAAGGGAAGGTGGCGCCAAGATGGAGGCATCCAAGAAACCCTAGCCGTTTTGTGGAGGGGGTTTTACAAGACTTGTAGTCATATAAATAGATCACTTAGCATTTCTTTGAGTAGTTAGACTAGTTTTCATCTTTGAACTAAAAACCCTAGTGTTTTATGTTATCTTTTGTTCTTGAGTTTTCTTGAATAAAAGTTTGTGTTTTTCCTTTGGTTTACACATATCTAAATCAAGGCTAGACCCAATTAAGGATTGTGTGTTCCTTGTTGGTGATCCACAATCCAAGGATACGGAACGACGTGTTGGATTGAGCGGATTCAAACACACCTAACCAAACGAATTTGGAGGCTTGAAGGAAGGTGGTTGCTTGGCACCATTGTCCATCACATTCAAGGCTTGAAGGACGTTTGGAGAGTGAAGAAAGATCGAGACAACATCAATATACGAACCATATTCGTATCAAAATTCATAGCTCTGGGAAGATTTCAACCATCCACCATGAATGATGAAGAAACCAAAATGTTAAAATTCGAGAGAGGACTGAACCCCAAAATCCGAACATGGTTGGTTAATGCCAACCCAGCAAATTTTGGAGCCCTTCTAGATGCCTGTTACAGAATTGAACGAGATATCATCCGTCGGGATGAATTTAGCCAAAAGAGGGGAAGAGAGGTGACCGGGAGCGGAGGGCCCCGTAAGTCCGCAAGGCAAAATACAAAGGGCCCAGGGCGTCAAGGGAAGAATCGATTTCACCGCCGCTCCCAAAAGAACCAATCACAGAACCAAGGGCAGCAATATGCCATTCCAAGTTGTCCTCATTGCGGTAAGCGCCACGTAGGAGAATGTTACGTCCAAGCAGGGAAATGTTTTGGATGCGGTCAGACAGGGCACATCTCTAGGGACTGTCCAAACAAAGGAACCACCTGCTTTGAATGCGGGAAAACAGAACACATGGCTAGGGAATGTCTGGAAAAGGGGGCCCAGCAGCCACAACAGCCGCCAAAACCTCAGCGTCAGCGCACCAATGCACGAGTTCACGCTATGACTGACGCAGCTGCTGAAGAGGCCAAGGACGTAGTGACAGGTATTTTCCGAAAATCTTACTAATTCTCTCTTTTACAATACTGTTGCCTTATGGTTGCTTAGTAAGTATTGTATGATTCAGGAGCTATACTAGTATGTTCAATACCTGCCAACGTGCTATTTGATAGTGGCGCTAGCCACTCTTTCATATCAAAGAGATTTGCAAAGAATATTGAGAAAACCCCAACCTATAGCGATGCACCTTATAGAATTCAAGCAGCTGGGGAGCAGGTGCTTGTAGCCCACCATGTTTTCGAAAATTGTGAACTTGAGTTTGATAATCATCGGTTTGACGCCGATTTAATCTCCATACCTATGACGGACTTCGATGTAATTCTTGGAATGGACTGGCTCTCCAAGAATTATGCCAACATCGACTGTAATGAAAAACAGGTTACCTTTAAGGGCCCCACACGTAAAGAAGTAACTTTTCAAGGAGGATCAAAGTTACAGAAGAGTCCTAAGAACATTTATGTAAATGCAATCCGCGCTAGTAAAGCACTAAGGAAAGCACATGAAGGATATCTTATCTACGCCATAAACACTGATCAAGCAACCATAGACCTGTCCCAAGTTCCAGTAGTTCGCGAATACCCAGATGTTTTTCCAGAAGACTTGCCAGGTCTTCCTCTAGAACGAGAGATATCTTTTGAGATCAACCTAGTTCCAGGAGCTGATCAAAGGCTCCCTACAGAATGGCCCTGGCAGAACTAAAAGAGCTGAAGGAGCAGTTACGCGAATTGCTGGAAAAGAAATTGATCCGCCCAAGTGTTTCACCTTGGGGAGCTCCAGTACTGTTCGTCAAGAAGAAGGACGGAAGTATGCGGTTGTGTATTGACTATAGGGAGCTCAACAAGATCACTATAAAGAATAAGTACCCTTTGCCAAGGATCGACGACTTGTTCGATCAGCTTCAGGTAAGAAAACAAAATTTTATTTTAGCAATAAGTTTATTATGAACCCTACCTAAAGATATCCTGATGCAGGGGGCAAGGATTTTCAGTAAAATTGATCTTCGCTTGGGATATTTCCAGTTGAAGATCAAGGCTGAAGACGTCCAGAAAACTACATTCAGAACCCGTTATGGGCATTACGAATTTTTAGTAATGCCATTCGGACTAACCAACGCCCCTGCAGCATTCATGGATCTAATGAATCGAGTCTTTCAAGACCAACTAGATAAGTTCGTTGTAGTCTTCATCGACGACATTTTGATATATTCACCGGATGAAGAGACCCATGCAGCCCATTTAAGGGTAGCTCTGGGCATCCTACGAAGAGAACATCTGTATGCAAAGTTTAGTAAATGCGAATTCTGGATACGAAGTGTAGCATTTCTAGGGCATGTGATATCTGAAGAGGGTATATCAGTAGATCCCAAGAAAATCGAGGCAATCACGGAGTGGCCCAGACCGACAAATGTTACAGAGGTACGAAGTTTTCTCGATCTCGCTGGTTACTATCGGAAGTTCGTGGAAGGATTCTCTCGAATTGCTATGCCTTTAACCCGATTAACCCAGAAGAAAACCAAATTTGAATGGACCACAGATTGTGAGAAGAGCTTTACTGAATTGGAGAGGAAACTGACCTCTGCCCCAGTCTTAGCACAACCTATTCCTGAACAAGGCTTTGTTGTATATAGTGATGCTTCTAAGAACGGACTGGGATGTGTGCTAATGCAAAAAGATCGAGTGATTGCATACTCATCCCGACAATTGAAGCCATTTGAACAAAATTACCCAGTACACGACCTCAAATTGGCAGCTGTGGTCTTCGCACTAAAAATATGGAGGCACTATTTATATGGCGAAAAGTGCGAAATTTTCACGGACCACAAAAGTCTCAAGTATCTGTTTACCCAAAAAGAGCTGAACATGCGACAACGAAGATGGCTAGAATTAATGAAGGACTATGACCTATCAATTCAGTATCACCCGGGGAAAGCCAACAAGGTAGTAGACGCATTAAGTAGAAAAACAAGTCATCCACGCCAACCACCTTTGCAGCGTGACATGGAGGAATTTGATCTAGAAGAGGTTGATTCGATTGAAGGTATGCTAGCAAAGTTGGTGATAGTTCCTTCCCTAATAGACAGAATTAAAGAGGAGCAAGAAAAGGATGAAACCCTAAGGAAGATGAAGGATCGGGTACGAACAAGACCCACCGGAGGATTTAAGGTTCGAAACGACAGTAGTTTGTGGTTTCAAGAAAGATTGTGTGTACCCAATAATGAAGACCTACTGAATGAAGTTCTTAAAGACGCACATAACTCGCGATTATCCATCCACCCTGGGGCAAATAAGATGTACCAAGAGTTGAAACGACGATTCTGGTGGCGTGGCATGAAAAGACAGATTGTTGAATTTGTGGGAAAATGCCTCGTTTGCCAAAAGGTGAAAGCAGAACATCAGAAACCCGCTGGGTTGCTGCAGCCTCTCGAAGTTCCCGAATGGAAATGGGACCATATCACGATGGACTTTGTTACCGACCTGCCTAGAACGAGAAGCGGTTACGATGCTATCTGGGTGGTAGTTGATCGACTAACCAAGTCTGCCCATTTCATGGCTATGACCATCAAAGCTCCACTGGAAAAATTGGCTACGATGTACGTGGAACCAATTGTGAGTCTCCATGGAGTACCCCTAAGTATCGTATGTGACCGCGATCCTCGCTTCACATCACGGTTCTGGACAGCTTTTCAGAAAACGATTGGCACTGAGATTCACATGAGCTCGGCATTTCATCCCCAAATGGATGGTCAATCAGAAAGAACCATTCAGACACTGGAAGACATGTTGCGATCCTGCACACTTGACTTTGGGGGAAGCTGGGATCGAAGTCTCAAGCTAGTAGAATTTTCTTATAACAACAGTTACCATCGATCCATAGGGATGGCCCCGTACGAAGCACTCTATGGAAGGAAATGCCGTTCTCTGCTCTACTGGGATGAAATAGGAGATAAGATTTTCACTGGACCCGACCTAGTAGAGCAGACTCGAGAGAAAATAAAAATCATAAAGCAAAAGTTACAAGCGGCCCAAGATAGAAGCAAGGTTTGGGCAGATGAAAAGCGACGACCGTTAAAATTTCAAGTTGGGAAAAAAGTGTTTCTAAAGGTATCGCCGACGAAAGGAGTTAAAAGATTTGGTATTAAAGGGAAGTTAAGCCCAAGATTTATTGGGCCATACGAGATTCTTGAAAAGATTGGAGAAGTTGCTTATAGACTCGCTCTACCTCCCACACTATCTCAAATACACGATGTGTTTTATGTATCCCAACTACGACGGTATGTGCACGATCCTAGCCATGTCATAAAAGATCAAACTTTGAGGCTGGAAGCCGACAAGACATATGAGGAAGAACTAGAAAAGATAGTTGATCGTAAGGAAAAGGTGCTAAGGAAACGAACAATACCAATGGTCAAGGTGCAATGGAAGAACCATTCTGTAGATGAGTCTACCTGGGAAATAGAAGAGAACATGAAGAACTTGTACCCTCACCTCTTTGATTAGCACTTTCAAGTTTCGAGGACGAAACTTATAATAAGGGGGGAGGATGTTGTAACCCGATAAGAGAATCCTTCTCGTACCTAAGATTTGAGTTAGTGAACATGTGACGATATACGCTTGTAATTGTAATTGATTAAGTCAATGATCATTATTATAAAGTATATTACGAAAAGTACTGTGTGCACTATAGGAAAAGATCCAATTTCCCCATGGCCTTGTAAGGTTTCGGCCAATAGCCAAGAAAGGCTAAAAATTTTCTTAAATCACTATTTAAGAAATAAACAAATGGAATGGATATGTATTTTAGTAAAGAAAAAGAAAAGGTAGCAAAAATTTACTAAGGCTTAGTTGGGGTCACTAAAGACCCCAACCGCCGGCTGGTTTAAGGGGGGAGGCTAATTAAGGAGGATTAACTTACTAGAGTTAATGAACCTCTAACCAAGGGTCAACTAACTAGAGTTAACTAAAAGTAACTAAGGTTAGTCAAAAGTAACTATGATTAGCATAAAGTAACCTTGGTTAACTAACAAGTAACCAAGGTTAGAAATTTAATTTGAGTAACTAAGGTTAATTCCTTAACCTTACCATAGTCAAAACCCTCACCCCACCCTTTTACCCCAACGGCTACAACATAGTAGCCAAGAGAAAGTTCCCTCCAAAAAGAAAACAATCTCCATCTCACAACATTCAACAAGAAACACACCTCACTTCCTTCATCCCTAAACCACACGGTCAAAGGGCATACCAAGGAGGCTAAGATCCATACAAGATCAAGAAGAATAGGTAAGTGCATCCTCAACTATTCAAGGAGAATTCTTGTATTTTATCAAGTTTAAGGACTCACTCCTCTCTTTTGCCCTAAAATAGTGACCTTCAATGGTCATTAGGCTCAAGAATCTCAAGCCTTTAAGGACTCTAGCTTAGAGAAGCTTGGATACCACTCAAGCTCCTTTTGGTAAGTCATCTCGCCCTCTTTCTAAGTGAATATATTAGCTAAAGGTGTAAACTAATCTTGCTCCTTTTTCCTCTTCATCACCATGGGATATACGCATAAGAAGGGAGAAAGATTTCAACTTCCCTACACCTTTCCAAGAAGAGTAAGCAAAGAAGGCAACTACACTATACTCTTTGTGGTTTAAATGTGAAAGTGTGTGCATGAATGGCTAGCTATACTTATGATCTAATCTTAGTTGAGTTATATTAAGTTTTGATGCCATAACTTTCGGCCTAGGGCCATTTGGGGTGTAGGTGGGAGATCTTGTTCCAAAGATGTAATCTTTGAAGAGTATATGTGTTATTATGTGTTAATCTAAGATGGATAGGTCAAAGATTCTCTCTTTTCCATGAGGGGGGCTCACGGTGGGAAGGGGTGAAGGAGACAAGTGTGTTTTTGCAAGAAAATGTTAACTTAATGGAGAAATGGAGACAAGCTTAGTTCTTGTTGTGTGTTGCGCATATCATGCTCTTAGATACATCATTTTATTGCATGCACCGAAAATGGAGATGTTGGTAAAGGGGGGGGGGGGGCGCGCATTCGTGCCCAAAGTTGTTACTAAGTGTTGTGTTAATAGGAATGTGCATGTGAGTCAAAGAATGATGTATAAGGGTGTATGAACTGTTTTATGTGGGATTTGCATGTGGGATTGTAGCTTGGATAAGCCTGTAATCTTTCTAGAAAAAGAGTAAGTTGATGACTATTTAAGTGTTTGTGACAAAAAATGTAAGTTAAGGACACTTATGAAGGAAATACGACAACTAGGAAAAAGTTTACTGAAACTGGACAGAAACTTAGACTAATTTGTGAGACCTGAGAAGAACCCTTAAGAACTTTCAGTTCAGTTGATTTTTGGTATGCCATTATTTTTATGTGTATATTAGATGTGAGAGTTGGAATTTCATCAAAAGGAGCTACGGTTTATTTTTAATAAATTTTCCTAGTGAGGATGGTCCTGCTGAAAATGTTGTTCTGGACAGAAATTAAGTAACGTGTTGAGTAGCCTAGAAATGGACCTTAGAGCTATGCAAATTAGCTAATTTTTGATATGACATTAACCCTATGAGTAAAGTAAAGGTGAAAGTTGGAATTTTGTCAAAATGAGTCCTGGTTTATTTTTTTTATGAATTTTCTAGTAAAATGGGTCAGGTTGAAATGCGCTGGATTGACAGAATTTGTGTGGCATGTTGCATGATCTGAAACTGGACTTTAGAAAAGTACAATTGGGCCAAATTTTGGTGGGATGCTAGTCCAACGAGTTTATTAAGCTGGAGAGTTGGAATTACCTAAAAAGGACTAAAGGTACGGTCACAATAAATTTTATAGCGAAATTGGTCATGCCAGAATTCAGTTTGTAACCGCTTTATGAAAAGAATATATGACTCCCTTATCGATATCGTAATTCCATAAAATTTGCATGACAACCACTTAAGGCGTACATGAAGGAATACATGCGAGCCAATTGATCTAGACTGATTATTTCAGTAGGAAATTACCAAGGAGAAGTTGGTGCCACTAAGCTGGAAATTTCCAGCATAGCGACGAGACGTGTCCATTCGTTTATGTCATGCATTATGCCACGGTTTGCATATGACATGTCATGCATTGCATCATCGTCATGTATATGATCTACGGTATGATTTTTATGTGAAAGAAAGATGAAAAGCATTTTCAAAAGATGATTTTTGAAAGAATGATTCCCCACCGGTACCGTGTGTGAGTATGAACTTGGCCAGTAAGAACATCAGTAGGTGACGTTACCGTTTCGAATCTGGGAATAATAGATTCAAAGGGGAGACGTTACCGCCTCAGATCCGGGAAGATAGATCTGAACACAGTAGATGACGTTACCGTTCTGAATCTGGAAATAATAGATTCGAAGGGGAGAAGTTACCGCCTCAGATCTGGGAAGATAGATCTGAACACTATATTATTTTACGACGATGATGATTTATAAGAAGAGCGTGAAAGATCATATTTCCATTTTCATCTCAATGCATCACACGCACATATACATGCATGTTACATTCATGTAGCGACTCATGAGATTTAAGTTGTGATGACCTCGCAGACCCTAACTATGACATCCCTAAGTGATTATCCTTGTTGTGGTATTCATCAATACAAGTTATAGTCTTTTAATGTTATGTTCTGCTGTGGATAATGATTCTTCTTAAATTATAATCTTGCTACATTAAGCGATGATCATTATCGAGTATTGGACAGAGGACAGGTATGCTTCTAAACCGAAAATTTTGGGGTTCGGTTCTTGTCCGCACTTTCCATTTAACCCTCGATTATTATAGTATACTTGCTGGTGACATTGTCACTCACCCTTCTTTTTCCTCCCAGAGGTTGTAGGAGACAAAGTAGAGTGGATCGATGACGAAGCTAGGGTCCCCTACCCGTGAGTGCAGTGAAGGATGGACAGATTTAGGAGATCAGACTCGCCAGCTCTAAGGGATGACTGATTTATGTATTGGGATGGAAAACACTTGTTTTGTGACTTTCTGATACATTTGATCTGGGTTGTAAACTTTGAATGGTGGTGATGATGTGTTAATTTCGAAGTTTAAAATTGTGCCACGGTTTCGCTTGCTTATTTATATGTAAGCGCTAAAATCCATGCATCTATATCATAGATCACGACACGTATGGACGACGCCTAGTACTCTCCTTAGTGAAGTACAGCGGGTGCACCGATTTCGGCGGGGCCGGGGTGCGGGGTGCCACAATACCCACGAATCTGATTTAAAAATACAGTAATTCCAGCCATTATAAACATAAAATAAAAAGGGAAATTGGGAATAGGATTAGGTAGAACTAATTCCAGCTAGTATGAACATAAAATAAAAGGGAGAAGGGAATATGATTAGGCGGTGTATAACCGTCCAAGATATATATATATATATATATATATATATATATATATCAAAAATTCAAAACTTAGAAGAACATAAATTTAAAAGAATCAAATCATACCATATATTTCTTCAAAAGTATTGGAGATACAAATATTGAAGGACTACTGGGATTCGTGGGAGGAATCTGTGGTTATCTGAGTACTCTAGGGAGAGGAATGGACAAGGAGATCTGAGATAAGATCTGAGAGGTGTTGGAAGTGAGAGAGTTTTCATCTGAGGGAATGAAAAATTGTGTCTTCCTCTATCCGTTGCCCTCTCTTTTACAGAGTGGTGTAATCATTTTCTTATTTCTTTTTTTTAAGTATGGAAAATACAAAAAGTAACTATTACAAATTGTCTTCATCTTCATCTTTTGTCTTTGTCTTGCTATTCCCTGAATATGAATATTGCGTTGTCTTCTTCGGTCTTGGTGTATTCATATTTGGTCTTGATGTCGTCGTTATTGTCCAAGATGCTTAAAAGTCTTCATTGGTGATATCTGTTATTGTATCTGTAATCTTCATTTTGGTAGATCTTCACCATTTGATTATGTCTTTGATGATATTGTCCTTATTGCTGTAACAATGCTGTCATTGGTAATCTTGTCCTTCATTAGTAATATTGTCCTTCATTTAATGAATGTATCCTTCATTTGCATAATGTATATGATGTGATTTGATTCTCTTTTTTTTCAAATTGCTAATAAATCAATTTCTTCTTCAATTTCAGGAGTATCCGATGCTGTAGAGGATTTGGATGATTGCATATATGGAGCGAAACGCTCTATTATTTGTTCCATCTCCTCTTGATTTTTGGCAGATGCCAACTGAGCCTGCATCCTCTGCTTCATTATTAAGAAATTTTCATCTCCCGGTCTGAGTAATGGCACAGGAGTCTTCATTTTGGCGTTCCAAAAAGTGATATGTTCCATTGCCTTGGAGGGATTGAGACTATTTGGTATATTGAACGCTGTCCACCATTTATTCTCTCTTTATTAGCGGGATCATATTTTGAGTGTATTCGACCCGCCAGTGCATAACCCATGGTAGATAGAACTTCATATGAAATACAAGAAGCTTGAAGATATTTTTCTTCTTCAGTAGGGTTATAGTGTTTTGAGAAAATATCAAAAGATGTCTTCACTGTATCTTGGTCGATGAAATATTCTGCACAGGATCCAAAATGTTCCCACCAACTATTGAACCACAACGGGATATGTTTCGTTGTGATCTGTTTTGTATCAAAATATATTAACCATGTATGGGAACATCTGAAATTCTGGATATAAAAAGTATTAAACCAGGCCTGCTGGTAATCCCAATAATTGAAATCGGTTGTAAAGAACGTGCCGTAGAATATTGTTTGGGGAAACCAATTTTTCCTGTCAAGGACCCATATTCTTTGATCCATTCATCAGGTGAAATTATATATAATATTCTGAAGCTTGAATAAGCAATTTGATTTTGATTTTCTCTTGAAAAACTGTGTTTTATTTCAACAGATTTGGTCATAAGTAATGTAGTTTGTAATCTGTTGTTTTTGTAGAATCCCATGATTTATAATAAAAATTTTTACCAAAATAATTTTCCAAAGCAATCATAGGATCCTTGTGAAAAAAAGAATGTTCTATTGTAGTAATATATTGGAAAAATGGTTTTGTAATGAAATTATTTTTCGGTATTACTTTCTTATAAGTAGGAAAAGTAGTAGTTTGTATTTAACTAGTATTAGGAGAAAATATTTTTTGTGAAACCGGTTTTTTCTCTACTAGAGGTTTGGTTTTGAAAATTATTGAGTTGATATTTCTCGAACTAATCCTAGAATTCTGCACTTTGAGACAAATTCTCAAGCATTGGGAAAGTATTTGGGGTATTTGGGTTATTTAAAGAAGGAGATATTTCTGACTTGGGACTTATTTAGGTTATAGGGGTAGCTGGTATTGGATGTTGGAGACTTGAAATTTCTTGTTCCTCGACCTTGTCGGCCCATTTTTTGTGGGATTGTGGAGTGGCTGGAAGTTTCCCTTTATCCTTGGTTTTTCTGGGCATCATGTCTGTTTTTGGAGAAATTCTCGTGTCAGAAAATCTGGGACAGAATTTGTATCTCCTTTAATTAATTCAATATCAAAATCATATATACTTAATAATGCTTGCCATCTGGCAAAAATCTGTTTTGAAGCTAGATTTTTTACATCTTTTTGTAAAACTTCTTTTGCAGACTTGCAGCCTATACGTAAAAGAAATTTTTGATTTAGCAAATCACTTTGAAATTTTTGAATGCATAACACAATGCTCAATATTTCTTTTTTAATCGTAGAATATGATTTTTGTGTGTCATTCCATTGACCAGAAGTATACTGAACTATTGACTCTTTTCTATTATATAGTTGCTTTAGAATTCCTTCATATCCTATATCAGACGCATCAGTTTCGACTATTTTTGGTAGATTAGGATCTGCAATATATAAACAAGGTATTTCTGATACAAGCCCCTTTATTTTCTTAACTACTGTAGTATGTTCTTCAGTCCATTGAGGAGGATGTTTTTAAGTCTATTATGCAATGGTTTTGATAGTTTCATTATATTGTGGATAAAGTCAATAATATAATTTAGTGATCGAAGACACCTTTGTAATTGATTTTTGTCTAATATCTTATCTGGAAATTTTGAAGCAAATATTAAAGATCGTTCTATTGGTAAAATCGTCCCTTCGTGTAGATAGTGACCTAGAAATCTTATTTTTGTTTGGAACACGGACATTTTTGTTTTTGATAATACAAGTCCATGTTTCTTGACTATATAGAAAAATGATTTTATATTTTTAAAATGTTCTTCTGTGGATCTTGAAAATATTAATACATCATCTATATAGACAATACAAAAATTTGAATAGTCCATAAAGATGTTATTCATTATTCTTTGGAATTCTGATGGGGCATTTTTTAAACCAAATGGCATTCGTATTGGCCAAATGGAACTGTAAATGCTGTTTTATATCGATCTTTCTCCGATATTTGTATTTGCCAGAAACCAGATTTCATATCAAATTTTGAATATATAAACGCGGAATATAGTTTTGATAGTAGGTCTTTTTTATTTGGTATAGGATATCTTATCCATTTTAAAGCTTTATTTAGAGGTTTATAGTTAATTACCAATCTTGGTGATCCTCTTTAAATTTCAGAGCTTTCATTTACATAAAATGCTGCACAACTCCATGGGGATCTAGACTTTTGGATGAGACCTTTCTTTTCTAATTCTTGTATTTCTTTTCTGCATTCATTTGAATTGGTCTAGCTTTTGTTGGTATATTTTCTTCCTTGAATTCTGGTGTATATGGCAAGTCAACAATATGTTGTTTTCTTGACTAGAATGCGTTTGGTAATTCTGAGCAAAGTTCTAATTCAAGTAATTTTTGTAGGTCATGTATTTTATTTTTTATAACTGGATTTTCTAAGGATTTTTGTATCTTAGCTGTAGATACTGTATCTTTAAGATTTTGTAAATGAAAGTTTTTACTTTGAATAATTGTATTAATTTGTTCATTATGTATTGAACATGCTTTAATTAAATCTAGATTTTTTGTTTTAGGTTTTTCTAAAAACTCAAATTTAAGTCTGTTATTTTGTATCTTTAAAGTAATAAACTTATTGTCTACATTATATGGTGTTATTAGATTTATAAACGGTGTTCCTAAGATAACACCATGATGAATATCATCAACTACCAAAACTTGTGTTTTGATAGAGGTATTTGAATTTATAACAAAGGCTTCAGTTTTATATTTGACTTTAATCTTAGAATTATTTGCTGCTGAAAGTCTAGTTGTTGTGGGTTCTCTATAGCAACTAGGAACCAGGTCTGTTTTAATGCAATTTAGATCAGCTCCTGTATCAAACAGAGCAATTGTATATATATCATAAGTATTTGAGAATTTAATTTTGATTCTTATCAGATATTTTCTAGAAGTTATTTCTCTTAGTGCAAATAAAAAATCAGATGGTATATTTGTGAGATTTTCTATTATGTTTGTTTCTTCGTTTGGAATATCTGGATTTACTTCTGTGTCTGATTCTTCAGTTATCTTTTTTAAAAGAATTTTTATAACTTCTGAGTCTTGTTTATGTTTATCTTTGAGTTCTTTTGACTCAACTTTTACTTCTTTATTTCCTTTTGAAGTTCTGGTATAGATACATTTTGATTTTTTGTTCGCTTATGTTTATGTAATATTTTTGTGAGATCATAATGGCTTGAAGCTATATTTGGTAGTAATTGAAGTTTTTGTACTTCTTTTTCCTTAGAAGTCTTATCTATAAATTTGTCAAGAAGATCTTTTTGTATTGTAGGATCCTCTATATATTTTAATGAATCTAATATTGTTTCTTGATCTTTTGTTAAAACATATATTATTTTATCATTATCAGAAGATTCTAATTCTGAAGAGGTGTTAATTTCATCAACTTGCAGAGCTTCTTCAGATTCAAAGGATGATTGAGATGTATCAGATTCGGATGAATCTATTAGAAGATTAGAAATTTTATCAAGAATTGATTCATCAAGATCTAGTTCTTGTAATTTTGCATTAAATCTACAGTAACTTGCAGTATGTCCTTTTCTATGACATTTGTAACATTCAATATTTTTGAAATCTTTTGTATTGGTATTTTTCTTATAGTTGTTCATTTTCCTATAAGGCTTTTTTATATAGTTTTTGTTTTTATTTTTATAATAGGTAGGTGTTTGAAATCTTCTAAAATTTTTATTGTATGTATTCTTTTTATTGTATCTATTTTGATATGGAGATTGCTTATTATATTTTTTAGAACGATGTCCGTTACATTCATTTTTGTAAAATTAATCAGGCTCATTGTCAAATTGCTTACAAAAAGTACTAATTCGGATTTGCTTTGTCTTAACTCTTTTTTAAGACTACTTTGTAATTTTATATCTTGGCAGATTCTTAAACCTTCCTTCTGTATTATACTTATCAGTTCTCCATGAGTATAGGCTGAATATGGGATAATTTGTTGACCTGACACATCTCTTATTTTATTTCTAACTTTTTCTCCTAATAAATTAGGGAGGCCTACAAGGAATTTTTCTTTCCAAAATGGTTGGTTTGAGTCTTCCCTAAACATTACTCTAGTCAGGAAAGTGTTTTTATACCATTGGAAATCACTTAATTTTCTACATTTTAGATTTGATAGTAATTCAACGTTTTTATCTTTGATATGTGAAGGATCACCTATAAAATGTAAAGATATACATGATCTAAGTGTAGCTACCGCATCAGGAATTGTTTCTCCTTCATTTGTATATATGGGATTATCTTCTTGATCAATTTTTACTGCATCTAATATTTCTTGTCTCTGTAATGGAGTCAAATAATGATCCCACCAACCTTTAAGTTGATCAGAAAATCCGGAAATAAGATGCTCTGCTATTGCTTTATCATCTGTTGTTAGTTGCATTCTAAAGGCATTTGCTGCCATTGTCATTTGTTGGAGAATATTCAGAATTTGATATTCTGACATTCCATCTATTGTCCATGTGTAAATGGAGTTTGAATTAAATCTATATTGTGAGATTCGTTTTATGTGTAAATCACGAGATTTTTGGATAAGAATTATAGATCTATTCCATTCTATTTTCTTTTGTAGTTGAAAGTGTTCAAGAGCTTGACTAATATCACTTTTAGAATCTGTTTTTAATTCTAATGTATTTATTTTGGAGGTAGTTGCTATTTCCTTTTCATTAGCTATTTTATTCCTAGTTCGACTAGCAACAGACATGGATGTAGTGGGTGTATCAGCTACGACTTCATTTGTGATGAAATTACTATTGTCTAAACTCTTTTCTATCCTAGAGAGATGTTCTTTTAGATTTTGTTTAAATTCTTTATTATTAAATACAGTGTTGACACTATTTGAGGATATTTGATAGGGTTTAAATATAGGTTGTTTGAATTTGTGTGGTGGTTGATCACTAGTTGTTTGTATTGGTTGTTTTTCATAATGTTTTACTATTTTGTCTAACTGTTTTCCTATTGTATTTAGGTGTGTGTTAGTGTAATTATTTTGTAAGATAATATTTTTTGTATTCATGAGAGTTTCTTCTCCTGTATTTTTGTAAGGAATAGCTTCTATAGTAGTTCCTGAATAATCAACTTTTATCCCTAAAAGGGGTGGATGATTTGAAACCATCTTCTTCTGTGATGTAAGTGTTGTCCAGGTTTTTGTTAATTCTGTTAGTGGAGTTATATTTTTGAAAGGAAAAGTGATATTACTTTGTGAAGCATATATTTCGAACCAGTTAAAAAAGAATATATTAATTTTATTACTATTGATAAATTCGTAATACTGTTCTTGAATTTGTTTTCTAGTATCATTATAGTGTCTAAAGAACCATTCTCTTTTATCTATATTTTCATTATTGTAAAATTCATTATGTAAAAGATTTTTGTTTACCACATATTCCTTATCTATGACATTTAATTCATTTGCAATATTCTCAGTTATTGCAGACTGAGTCGGACTATTTGGTGGGCTGTATTCTAGTCTAGAATAAACTGGTTTTGGGATCTCCGTAGTATAATTTGCATTTCTAAAGAAAGAATTTGTATTATCAATATCTGATGTTGAAAAGCGAGGTTTTTGATATGGAGTATTTTTCACAGATGGTATTTGTGAAAATCTTCCAAGATTTATGGTACTAGAACTAGTAGAATATCTTCACGGATTTATTGTACTAGAAGTGGAGGCTACATCAGTTATATCATTATCCCTAGTTGAGAAGCTTCTAGCAAAGCTTAGTTTTACAGATCCATCATTTAATTGTCTTATTTTTGTTAATTCTGTATTTGGCTGATGTTTTTCTTGGTTTATGGCTTTTACTGCTTCTGCAAGGATCCATTCTTGTGGAAGATTTACATCATTCCATTTTATAGATCTGGATATTATAGCATTAGATCTTGATAAATCTGTATGTAGTATCATTGTTTCTCCTTTTTTCAAGGAGTTTTTTGGTTTAGGACCAACAAACATGGAACTCATTACTTTATAATGAATACGATATATTAAAGCCAAAGAAATTGATCCTGGTAACATATCATATCCATGTGTTTTAATTTGTAAGACCAAAGTTTTTAATATTTGTGTATCTTTTAAGGAGCATGAAAAATTCAGATAACAATCAAACGAGATTGGTCCTGTACAAAGACTGGACTCAAACAAACTCAGAAGTGATTGTTCAAAGTTATTATGACGAATATCCCTTAGGACAATTAATATTGATGTATCTAAACCTTCTCTAGTTAAATGTTTGATTCCTACTTGTATTAGTCCTACATGGAGATATTGAAAACCTTTCTTCCTATGTTTTTCAAGAGATTTATAAGAAACTAATTGTATTGTTTCAAAGGGTTTTGAAAGAGAGATATCTCTTTCTTCCGTTTTGATTATGTAGTCTGATTTTAGCATATTGAAGAGAGAAGACTCATATATTTCAGATTTCTTAATCCTTGGAATGACCCAGTTATTTACAGCTTTATCAAAATTTTCTATTATGACTTCTTCAGTATTAACTACCTGATTCGCATATGTATTTGATGTAGAGCTAAATGAAGCAGATCTATTAAACATTTCTTCCATTCTTAAACTTTCTTTTAGATCTTGTTTATATTCTGGCTACCAACACCCTGACGCATACATGATTTATTGCTCGTTGAAGAGGCTTATTACCCAGCGTGTACAAGGTAACAAATTATCCCATATTCAGCCTATACTTATGGAGAACTGATAAGTATAATACAGAAGGAAGGTTTAAGAATCTGCCAAGATATAAAATTACAAAGTTGTGGCGGCCTGCATCCCGTCCTAGCCGGAACCGGTGCACCCGCCGTACATCACTAAGGAGAGTACCAGGCGTCGATCCATAGCGTATCGTAATCCATGATAAAATGCATGGATTTTTGCGGTTATACGTCATCAAATAAGAGAAACCGTGGCAGAATAAAAACTTTAAATTAAAAACATCCACGAGATAATCCTTAGTTTACAACCCAAGTCAAATGTGCCAAAATCCTCAAAAGTAAATGTTTCCTAACATGATTACATAATCAATCATCAGTCCCAATCGGCATGTCATGTCTCCTATTCCATCCATCCTTCGCTGCACTCACGGGTAAGGAACCATAGGTTCATCCTCAATCCACTCTACTTTGTTCTCTGCAGCCTCTGGGAGGAAAAATAGGGGTGAGTGACAAAGTCACCAGCAAGTATACTATAATAATTGAGGATTAAATGGAAAGTGCATACAAGAACCGAACCCCAAAATTTTGGTTAAGAAACTTACCTGTCCTCCATCCTGTGGCGCCCCGCATCCTGGCCTAGCCAGAATCGGTGCACCCGCCATACTTCACTAAGGAGAGTACCAGGCGTCGATCCATAACGTATCGTAATCCATGATAAAATACATGGATTTTCGTGCTTATACGTCATCAAGTGAGCGAAACCGTGGCAGAATAAAAACTTTAAATTAAAAACATCCACAAGATAATTCTTAGTTTTACATCCCAAACCAAAAGTATCCAAATGCTCAAAGGTAATTGTTTTCCATCACAATCATAAAATCAATCATCAATCACCTCCAGCATGCCAAGTCACCTAGTCCGTTCGTCTCTCGCTGCACTCACGGGTAGGGAACCCTAGATTCATCCTCAATCCACTCTACTTTGTTCCCTGCAGCCTCTGCGAGGAAAAATAAGGGGTGAGTGACAAAGTCACCAACAAGTATACTATAATAAATGAGGATTAAACGGAAAGTACATGCAAGAACCGAACCCCAAAGTTTCGGTTTAGAAACATACCTGTTCTCCATTCAATACCCGATGGTGATCAACACTTAATGCATCAAGATCATAACTTACACAAAATCGTTACTTAATAAAGTACATAACAACAAAATACTGTGACTTGCATCAATTCGTAACATATCAAGGATCACTACTAATGAGGTCATACTTAGGAACTACAAGTTATAACAACTTAGTCTAAGTATCATGTGTCACTACAGATGACTCATTAAACGTGACATGCATGCATATGTACGTGTGATGCATCATGATAAAAATGAGAATATGATCTTTCATGCTTTTCTTTCAAAACATCATCATCGAGAAACAACAGAGTGTTCAGATCTATCTTCCCGAATCTGAGGCGGTAACGTCTCCCCTTCAAATCTATTATTCCCAGATTCGGATCGGTAACGTCATCACTTTTTAGGTCTATTCTCTCCGGGCCCGAATGGTCATTATCATGTCTATTCTCTCTGGGCCTAAACGGTCATATCATCAGGTCTATTCTCTCCAGGCCTGAACGGTCATATCATCAGATCAATTAACCACGGATCTTTGCGGGTCCTTACTAACCAGGCACATACACACACGGTACCGGTGGGAAGCGTTCTTTTAAAACAGGATCATTTCTTTAAAAATGCTTTTCATCTTTCTTTCGCATAAAACAAATGCCATAAATCATGTAAGTGACGATGATGCAATGCATGACATCTAATATGCAAACCATGACATAATGCGTTACATATACACATATGTACAACTCGTCGCTATGATGGAAAACTTTCCAGCATGAACACTCCTTGTATTCGGCCCTAATCCCTCGTAGTTAGGCCCACTAACAATAATGCTCGTCATGAGTATGCATAAAAATGCCTTATTTGTTCATAATAAAATTCTCGTGACGATACAAAATGCGTAAGACACTTAGTTTAATTAATCAACAAGGCTGCTGAATTTTGGCGATTCAGCGCCCCTTTCTCTGGTCTTTCATGTAAGCCCATTAACCTCTTTTATTTTGGGCCAGCTTTGAGAACTTATTATTGACATTTAACATTCCATTAATAGGTGATTGTAAGCCCAAGTCTAATAACTAGCCTAAGTCCATTCGGTTAAGGCCATCTAATAAGTTCCTCAATTCTGCCCAAAATCTCAGATTAGTGATGCCCATTTATTTACGGTGTTTACCCTTCAATTAGTCATTCTAAAAATAAGTGGTTTACATAGATGGGTTCACCTATGTCTTAAGTAGTTGGTAGATAAATTCCGCGGATTTATAATATCGTTAAAGGTATCATTTATCCTTTTCCTTAAAACCGCCTCATGCAGATTTCTGGGGAGACCGATTTTAATATAAATTTTACTGTGACCACACCGTAACTCCTATTTCAGAAATTCCAACTCTCAAGCTTAGTAGACACTTTTAACTAGTATCACACCGAAAATCAGCCCAATTGCATATTCCTAAGGTCCATTTTCCGGTGACTCACCATGTCATATAAAATCAGTCCAGTCCAGTAAAATTTCCAGCATGACCAGTTTTGGTGAAAATTTCATTAAAAATAATCCGCAATTCTTTTTAACGAAATTCCAACTCTCACATCAAATACACACATAAAGCTAGTGTCACACCAAAAATCAACTAAATTGAAAGTCCCTAAGGTCTCTTTTCGGGTCTCACAACACAGCCTAAAATCTGCCCTGCTCCATTAATTACAGATTTGATCATGTTACATTTCTAAATGGCCCTAACTTGCATTGTTTGTCATAAATCCTTTATTAACCTTCAAAATTACCATCTTATGGGGAATTTTACAGATTCAACACGCTACAACATCATATGCAAATCCCTTACAAAACAGTTTGTACACCATATGCATCATCCTTTGGCCAAGCATACCACATTTCCACTAGTTCAACATTAACAACAATTTTGGTGCATACGCACCCTAGTCACCAACAGCCCATTTCGGTACATGCAAGGCAAAATAATATATCCACACGGAACATGTTAAGCTTAACACACAAAGACATAATCTTGTCTCCACTTTACCCCATAGTTTACATTTCATGCAAAACCATCCCTATTTCTTTAACCCCTTCCACCGTACACCCCATCCATGGAAAAGAAAGAATCTCTAGCATGTTCATCTTAGGTTACACATAATAGTGCATAAAACCAACAAAGATTCCATCTTCAAGCAAGAACTCACACATATAAGCCATTTAACCCCTAGGCCGAAAGTTTATGCATCAAGGCTTAGCATAACACCACTAAAATTGAATCTTAAAGTTATCTAGCCATTCATGCAAGCACTCTCACATTCAAGCCTCAAAAATTATAGTGTACTTTCCTTCATAGTCTTTGGATCTTGCTTGAGCTTGGTGGCACAAGAAATACTTCCTCCTATATTTTCCTATCACACATGGTTTAGGGATATTTGTTAGCCATCACTTGGACTACATAATACAACTTAGAGGAGGAAATGGAGGGTCTTACCATTTGCATCTTAGATGGATTGAGGGAAATCCACTCTTGCTAGGCAATACCTTCGTTTGGGATCTTGAAAACCTTTACCTAAACTATGAAGTCCATGGTTTTGTCAAGAGGGTGATGCCATGTAAGTTTCATTCCTTCAAATGTAACTTCGTAATGATTGTGGAGGATTGTCTTACCTAGATAAATCTTGAGGTTGTAGTGGTTTTTGGACTTCCACTTATTCAATGCTTTGCCCGGTTGCACTTGAAAGGGACGAGGGAATATTTTGAAGTTTATTCTTTTGGATCAAGACTACTTAAGAGGTTTTTAATTTAGGGAGGCATTTTGTGTGTCAAAAGAGGAGAGATTAACTCCTCTTGGAGTAGGCACCCGACGGCTCTTTCATGGGTAGAGGGAAAGACTTGACTTGAAAAGCTCTCCATATTCAACTACCTTATTTATTCAAGGTTTCTTAATGATCTTGCTTGCTATAGCTTATCTCATAAGGCCTTATGGCCGGAATATGCATGTATACTCCATGTATATATTTTCCTCAATAATGCATATATATATATATATATATATATATATATATATATCTCATATCCCAATCATTTAAGTGTACTTTTCATAAACACAATTCATTGGGCTGCACTTTTATACATATGACCGATATATATATATATATATACATACATACACATATCCCACATATGTTTCTCATAATTCTTACCCACATGTGTATAGCTATATAGGTCCGTATATATATTTGTACTTCCTTTGAAATAAGTCATGAACCTTAAAAGAAGTACGCGTTTATGACCGAAAATACTAAATGAATGTGTGTATATTTATATATTTTAACCGTATAGATATATGTATGTACATATATCATACTTCTCCGAAAATCATTTTATTGCCATATATATATATATATATATATCTAGATCCGTATGTATATATATACCGATATGAATATCCACATGTATTAGTCATAATCTATCCATTTTATAGATCTTGTTGTTACCTTAGAACATAAACAGGGATGATCCATCTTGATGTAAATGTATGCCTAGATCTTTGAAATTCATGAAGCATCAAGAAGATACATAGAGCCGTGTATTTCCTCTAGACGGTTCTTTAAGTAGACTTTTCATCGCATTGTAATCCATTGAGTCATCCGTTACATGGTAGCTTTCACTGTATACTATACACGTACACATATTCGTACATTTCTATATATATATATATATACATATATATCCAGTGCTTACATAAACGTGTCATGTGACCTATTCTTTGCCAAGTTAAATCCGCTAGACCTTAAGAGTTTCTATAATTAAAGGATAAAGTTCCTTTGGTCTTACCTAAAAAATGGTACCCAATGGCTATATTGGGAATGGATGAAGAGAGTTCTCAATTTATTAAGGGCTTAATTAGGCCCATCTTCTGGAGTTTGTAAAAGGGCCCTTATCCCAATTAGTTACTCCTTAAAATCCCTTTTTTTTGCCGGAAACATATGCGAATGTGTGTGATTCAATTGAATCTTATCCATGCTCTCATTTCCCTTTCTCTATATATTATATATACATACACGTGTTTGTGTATTACTATGGCTGCCCCTTACGTATTTTTCCCGTGGACCATAATCCATTTAGCCCCTAATCATATGATAGTCCATCCCAAGATGTATATGTATATCCAGATGTATTCCCATACCATATGTATATGGGCGTGTCACATAGTCCGACTTCTCATTTAAAGTTGCCTAAAAATACTTCTTCTAATTTAATCAATTTAGTATTCTTACATAAACTTCCAACGGCTCGCTTGCTTCATGTTTTACGCTTTGGGGGTATGCTAATTCCCTTTTTAACCTTAAATAATCGTTGGTAAGCCAAAGATATCCCCCTTTCGAGGTATCATTCATTTACCTTGCTTCACCCCATCCTTAGATGCCATACTAATTTTTGGGCGGGGTACAACATTCTCTCCCCTTAAAATAAGTTTCGTCCTCGAAACTGGGAATAGTGGGGCCTACGCTTCCATGTTTCCCCGGTCCTTGTACAACTTTTAGTTGTTTACCCTGTCCATTCATCACTGCCTATGTTGAATCTTCCCTCAAGGTTCCCTATCATATTCCTTTATGACTCACTTGATTTGGAATAAGTAAGACAAAACGTAGGTATTTTTGTTTGGAGAATCCAATGTACCTGTCAGTAGTTTAGGTGTTCCGAGATCCTTGGATGCATCATCATTCGATCTAGGCTAGCGCCTCTGATCTCCTTATGCGTGGCTCCATAAGGATACGGCCGCCACCTTCTACCCTCTCTCTTCATACGCTTATTCAGTCTCCTTTGTTCTTCCATTATCCAGATATCGTGCTCCACTTTATAGCAGTCCCTTATCAGTCCATCGAAAGTATTTGGGTATACTTTTCCTATTCTAGCTTTAATCTGGGGATTCAGACCACGTACGAATTTAGTTATCTTCCACTGTTCATCCTCCATGATCAAAGGAGCATACCGTCCTAACCTGGTAAACTGACGGACATATCCTGATACCGGGGTGCCCGATTCTCGCTTTAGTGTATCGAATTCTTCAATTCTCTCAACCACTAACTCCAGTGAGAGGTAAGCTCCACAAAATTCTTCCAGGAATCTCGCCCAGGTTATAGGTCGAGACAGTGACTAGACCCTCTTCCTCCACCATTGACTAGCTTTACCGATCAGGAATGGCCGAACAATTAGTGCTCTCATCTCATCTGGTACTCGAACTCTAACAAGGTGGTCCTCAACCTCGTCCAACCACATTTCAGCTTCTTCAGGTTTGGCCTCTCCGCCGAAACTCGGAATTTGTGCTTTAGCTAATTGGCGGTAGTAAAATCCGATACTTCCCTGGGGTGACAGTGACGATGTCCACGTATCAGTCTGTGGGGCCATCTGCACCACATAGCATCTGTTTATTTGCGGTCATACCAGAATAAGTGGCACTATTTAACTTGTAATCTAATAAAAGTTCTTAGTGGCACATAAATAGATTTGATACGGTTCGTATTTTAATGAAAGTCCGTAACCAAGGGTTTTGTTATCAACCGAAACCCTCACTTCCTAGTCTAAGTCATCCTAGTCTAAGGTCAGCTCTCATCTAGGATCATGACTTAAGTCTAAGATCAAACTTAATCGTCTACAATCATGCCTTAGTTCTATATTCTACCCGGATCTGGAGCCTTGGCTCTGATACCACCTGTGGCGCCTGCATCCCAGCCTAGCCGGAATCGGTGCACCCGCCGTACTTCACTAAGGAAAGTACCAGGCGTCGATCCATAACGTATCGTAATCCAAGATAAAATGTATGGATTTTCGCGCTTATACATCATCAAGTAAGCAAAACCGTGGCAGAATAAAAACTTTAAATTAAAAACATACACAAGATAATTCTTAGTTTTACATCCCAAACCAAAAGTATCCAAATGCTCAAGTCACCTAGACCGTTCGTCACAATCATAAAATCAGTCATCAATCATCACCAGCATGCCAAGTCACCTAGCCCGTTCGTCTCTCGCTGCACTCACGGGTAGGGAACCCTAGGTTCATCCTCAATCCACTCTACTTTGTTCCCTGCAGCCTCTGGGAGGAAAAATAGGGGGTGAGTTGTAGTTCCTAAGTATGCCCTCATTAGTAGTGATCCTTGATATGTTACGAATTGATGCAAGTTACAATATTTTGTTGTTATGTTCTTTATTAAGTAACGATTTTGTGTAAGTTATGATCTTGATGCATTAAGTGTTGATCACTATCGGGTATTGAATGGAGAATAGGTATGTTTCTAAACCGAAACTTTGGGGTCACAATCATAAAATCAGTCATCAATCATCACCAGCATGCCAAGTCACCTAGCCCGTTCATCTCTCGCTGCACTCACGGGTAGGGAACCCTAGGTTCATCCTCAATCCACTCTACTTTGTTCCCTGCAGCCTCTGGGAGGAAAAATAGGGGGTGAGTTGTAGTTCCTAAGTATGCCCTCATTAGTAGTGATCCTTGATATGTTACGAATTGATGCAAGTCACAATATTTTGTTGTTATGTTCTTTATTAAGTAACGATTTTGTGTAAGTTATGATCTTGATGCATTAAGTGTTGATCACTATCGGGTATTGAATGGAGAATAGGCATGTTTCTAAACCGAAACTTTGGGGTTCGGTTCTTGCATGTACTTTCCATTTAATCCTCATTTATTATAGTATAGCAAGCATGTGTCACTACACGATGACTCATTAAACGTGACATGCATGCATATGTACGTGTGATGCATCATGATAAAAATGAGAATATGATCTTTCATGCTTTTCTTTCATAACATCATCGTTGAAAAACAACAGAGTGTTCAGATCTATCTTTCCGGATCTGAGGCGGTAACGTCTCCCCTTCGAATCTATTATTCCCGGATTCGTATCGGTAACGGCATCACTTTTTGGGTCTATTCTCTCTTGGCCCGAACGGTCATTATCAGGTCTATTCTCTTTGGGCTTAAACAGTCATATTATCAGGTCTATTCTCTCTGGGCCTGAACGATCATATCATCAGATCAATTAACCCCAGATCTGGGTGGATCCTTACTGGCCAGGCACATACACACACGGTACCGATGGGAAGCGTTCTTTTAAAACAGGATCATTTCTTTAAAAACGCTTTTCATCTTTCTTTCACATAAAACAAATGCCATAAATCATGTAAGTGACGATGATGTAATGCATGACATGTAATATGCAAACCAAGGCATAATGCGTTACATATACACATATGTACAACTCGTCGCTATGCTGGAAAAATTTCCAGCATGAACACTCCTTGTATTCGGCCCTAATCCCTCGTGGTTAGGCCCACTATCGATAATGCTCGTCACGCGTATGCATAAAAATACCCCATTTGTTCATAATAAAATTCTCGTGGCGATACAAAAATGCGTAAGACACTTAGTTTAATTAATCCCGAAACAGGACTGCTGAATTTCAACAATTCAGCGTCCCTTTCTTTGGTCTTTCATGTAAGCCCATTAACCTATTTTATTTTGGGCCAGCTTTGAAAACTTATTATTAACATTTAATATTCCATTAATAGGTGATTGTAAGCCCAAGTCTAATAACTAGCCCAAGTCCATTCGGTTAAGGCCATCTAATAAGTTCCTCAATTCTGCCCAAAATCTCAGATTAGTGATGCCCACTTATTTACGGTGTTTACCCTTCAATTAGTCATTCTAAAAATAAGTGGTTTACATAGATGGGTTCACCTATGTCTTAAGTAGTTGGTAGATAAATTCCGCGGATTTATAATATCGTTAAAGGTATCATTTATCCTTTTCCTTAAAACCGCTACATGCAGATTTCTGGAGTGACCGATTTTACTATAAATTTTAGTGTGACTACACCGTAACTCCTTTTTCATAAATTCCAAATCTCGAGTTTAGTAGACACCTTGAACTAGTATCATACCGAAAATCAGCCCAATTGCATATTCCTAAGGTCCATTTTCCGGTGACTCATCATGTCATATAAAATCAGTCCAGTCCAGTAAAATTTTCAGCGTGACCAGTTTTGGTGAAAATTTCATTAAAAATAATCCATAACTCCTTTTATCCAACTCTCACATCAAATACACACATAAAGCTAGTGTCATACCAAAAATCAACTAAATTGAAAGTCTCTAAGGTCTCTTTTCGGGTCTCACAACACAGCCTAAAATCTGTCATGCTCCAGTAATTACAGATTTGATCATGTTACATTCCTAAATGGCCCTAACTTGCATTGTTTGTCACAAATCCTTTATTAACCTTCAAACTTACCCTCTTATGGGGAATTTTACAGATTCAACACGCTACAACATCATATGCAAACCCCTTACAAAACAGTTTGTACACCATATGCGTCATCCTTTGGCCAAGCATACCACATTTCCACTAGTTCAACATTAACAACAATTTTGGTGCATACGCACCCTAGTCACCAACAGCCCATTTCGGTACATGCAAGGCAAAATAATATATCCACACGGAACATGTTAAGCTTAACACACAAAGACATAATCTTGTCTCCACTTTACCCCATAATTTACCATTTCATGCAAAACCACCCCTATTTCTTTAACCCTTTCCACCGTACACCCCATCCATGGAAAAGAAAGAATCTCTAGCATGTTCATCTTAGGTTACACATAATAGTGCATAAAACCAACAAAGATTCCATCTTCAAGCAAGAACTCACACATATAAGCCATTTAACCCCTAGGCCGAAAGTTTATGCATCAAGGCTTAGCATAACACCACTAAAATTGAATCTTAAAGTTATCTAGCCATTCATGCAAGAACTCTCACATTCAAGCCTCAAAAAGTATAGTGCAATTGCCTTCATAGTCTTTGGATCTTGCTTGAGCTTGTTGGCACAAGAAATACTTCCTCCTATCTTTTCCTATCACACACGGTTTAGGGATATTTGTTAGCCATCCCTTAGACTACATAATACAACTTAGAGGAGGAAATAGAGGGTCTTACCATTTGCACCTTGGATGGATTGAGGAAAATCCACTCTTTCTAGACACTACCTTTGTTTGGGATCTTGAAAACCTTTACCTAAACCATGAAGTCCACGGTTTTGTCAAGAGGGTGATGCCATGTAAGTTTCATTCCTTTAAATGTAACTTCCTAAAGATTGTGGAGGATTGTCTTACCTAGATAAATGTTGAGGTTGTAGTGGTTTTTGGACTTCTCCTTGTTCAATGCTCTGCCCGGTTGCACTTGAAAGGGAGGAGGGAATATTTTGAAGTTTATTCTTTTGGATCAAGACTACTTAAGAGGTTTTTAATTTAGGGAGGCTTTTTGTGTCAAAAGAGGAGAGATTAACTCCTCTTGGAGTAGGCACCTGACGGCTCTTTCATTGGTAGAGGGAAAGACTTGACTTGAAAAGCTCTCCACATTCAACTACCTTATTTATTCAAGGTTTCTTAATGATCTTGCTTGCTATAGCTTATCTCATAAGGCCTTATGGCCGGAATATGCATGTATACTCCATGTATATATTTTCCTCAATAATGCATATATATATATATATATATATATATATATATATATATGTCTCATCGGAGATAACATATGTACCTAGGGAGGCAAATCAACCAGCTCATTTTCTAGCGCAACATGGTCAATTTCATCAGCATCTTACAATATTCACAACAGTAGCTGCACTACCGCCGCTAGTTCGGGCAAGCTATCATACTGAAAACACCCCACATATTCGACATGGATACAGCTCTTGATCAGTATTGTTGCCCATATCATAAGATATGGGCAACGCGGGTACGCATTATCCTCCCTATGAGACTTCTACATTGCGTTATACTTCTTGCACATCTCGCATGTCATATAATCTCGTTTCCCATATCAGCAGATATGGGTAACCAGGGTAACTTTTCCACCGCTGATTTTTGTTTCAACTCGCATGGTATTACTACTGTTTCTTATAGCTTTTGTAACTCTACTAATTTGAAATTATGCTTGTGCATGGAATCTGGGGTGCAATGGCAACATCGGAGGCACACACTGTGGCGGATCAAGCAAGGGCTGCATCATGTTACACTTTCTCAACTTACGGACACTCTACAACTATCTTTTTTATGTTCATGTACTTACACCAATCATATAAATATGTACGCTTTTTCCTTCGACAAGGTTTTATCCACAAAGGTAGTTTTACTTGGCAAGGTTTTAATGCGGCATATCATATATGATTGGAGGCATCAAATTATATGTTCACTATACTATTATTTTGCATTCATGGACAAACATTGTAATATGGTTTTCCTCCACCATAAGTGAGGCATAATAAAAATTCTCTTTTCTTGCAAAATATATATATATATATATATATATATATATATATATATATATGTGTATATATATTTATCTCATATCCCAATCATTTAAGTGTACATTTCATAAACACAATTCATTGGGCTGCACTTTTATTCATATGACCGATATATATATATATACATACACATATCCCACATATGTTTCTAATAATTCTTACCCACATGTGTATAGCTATATAGGTCCGTATATATATTTGTACTTCCTTTGAAATAAGTCATGAACCTTAAAAGAAGTACGCGTTTATGACCGAAAATACTAAATGAATGTGTGTGTATTTATATATTTTAACCGTATAGATATGTGTATGTACATATATCAGACTTCTCTGAAAATCATTTTATTGCCACATATATATATATATATATCTAGATCCGTATGTATATATATATATACCGATATGAATATCCACATGTATTAGTCATAATCTATCCATTTTATAGATCTTGTTGTTACCTTAGAACATAAACAGGGATGATCCATCTTGATGTAAACGTATGCTTAGATCTTTGAAATTCATGAAGCATCAAGAAGATACATAGAGTCGTGTATTTCCTCTAGACGGTTCTTTAAGTAGACTTTTCATCGCATTGTAATCCATTGAGTCATACGTTACATGGTAGCTCTCACTGTATACTATACACGTACACATATTTGTACATTTCTATATATATATATATATATACATACACACACACATATATATCCAGTGCTTACACAAACGTGTCATGTGACCTATTCTTCGCCAAGTTAAATCCGCTAGACCTTAAGAGTTTCTATAATTAATGGCTAAAGTTCCTTTGGTCTTACCTCAAAAATGGTACCCAACGGCCATATTGGGAATGGATGAAGAGAGTTCTCAATTTATTAAGGGCTTAATTAGGCCCATCTTCTGGAGTTTGTAAAAGGGCCCTTATCCCAATTAGTTACTCCTTAAAATCCCTTTTTTTGCCGAAAACATATGCGAATGTGTGTGATTAAATTGAATCTTATCCATGCTCTCATTTCCCTTTCTCTCTATATATTATATATATATATACACGTGTTTGTGTATTACTATGGCTGCCCCTTATGTATTTTTCCCATGGAACATAATCCATTTAACCCCTAATCATATGATAGTCCATCCCAAGGTATATATGTATATCCAGAGGTATGCCCATACCATATGTATATGGGCGTGTCACATAGTCCGACTTCTCATTTAAAGTTGCCTAAAAATACTTCTTCTAATTTAATCAATTTAGTATTCTTACATAAACTTCCAACGGCTCGCTTGCTTCACGTTTTACGCTTTGGGGGTATGCTAATTCCCCTTTTAACCTTAAATAATTGTTGGTAAGCCGAAGATATCCCCCTTTCGAGGTATCATTCATTTGCCTTGCTCACCCCATCCTCAGATGCCATACTAATTTTTGGGCGGGGTACAACACAACCAATACTCGATAGTGATCAACACTTAATGCATCAAGATCAAAACTTAAACAAAATCGTTACTTAATAAAGAACATAACAATAAAAGACTATAACTTGCATCAATTCGTAACATACAAGGATCATCACTTAATGAGGTCATACTTAGGAACTACCAAGTTATAACAACTTAGCCTAAGTATCATGTGTCACTACACGATGACTCGATTAACGTGACATGCATACATATGTACGTGTGATGCATCATGATAAAAATGAGAATATGATCTATCATGCTTTTCTTTGAAAACATCATCGTCAAGAAAACCATAGAGTGTTCAGATCTATCTTCCCGGATCTGAGGCAGTAACGTCTCCCCTTCGAATCTATTATTCCCGGATTTGAAACAGTAACGTCATCACTTATCGGGTCTATTCTCTCCGGGCCCGAACGGTCCATATCAGGTCTATTCTCTCTGGGCCTGAACGGTCATATCATCAGATCAATTAACCCCGGATCTGGGCGGGTCCTTACTGGCCAGGAACATAAGCACACGGTACCGGTGGGAAGCGTTCTTTTAAAACAGGATCATTTTCTTTAAAAACGCTTTTCATCTTTCTTTCGCATAAAACAAATACCATAAATCATGTAAATGACGATGATGCAATGCATGACATGTATTATGCAAACCATGACATAATACGTTACATATACACATATGTACAACTCGTCGTTATGCTGGAAAAATTTCCAGCATGAACATTCCTTATATTCGGCCCTAAACCCTTGTAGTTAGGCCCACTAACAATAATTCTTGTCATGAGTATGCATAAAAATGCCTTATTTGTTCATAATAAAATTTTCGTGACGATAAAAATGTGTAAGACACTTAGTTTAATTAATCACGAAACAAGGCTGCTGAATTTTGGCGATTCAGCGCCCCTTTCTTTGGTCTTTCATGTAAGCCCATTAACCTCTTTTAATTTGGGCCAGCTTTGAAAACATATTATTAACATTCCAGTAATTGGTGATTGTAAGCCCAAGTCGAATAACTAGCCTAAGTCCATTCGATTAAGGCCATGTAATAAGTTCCTCTATTCTGCCCAAAATCTCAGATTAGGGATGCCCACTTATTTATGGTGTTTACCCTTCAATTAGTCATTCTAAAAATAAGTGGTTTACATATATGGGTCCACCTATGTCTTAAGTAGTTGGTAAATAAATTTTGCGGATTTTGTAAATTTCGTTAAAGGTGTCGTTTATTCTTTTTCCTAAAACCGCTACATGCAGATTTCTGGATTGACCGATTTTACTATAAATTTTAGTGTGACCACACCGTAACTCCTTTTTCAGAAATTCCAACTCTCAAGATTAGTAGACACCTCAGGCTAGCATCCTACCAAAAATTAGCACAATTGCATATTCCTAAGGTCCATTTCCTGGTTGCTCATCATGTCATATAAAATCTGTCTAGCCAGTAAAATTTTCCAGCATGACCAGTTTTAGTAAAAATTCCACTAAATATAATCTGTAACTCTTTTTAACGAAATTCCAACTCTCACATCTAATATACATGTAATACTAGTGTCATACCGAAAAATAAACTAAATTAAAGGTCCCTAAGGTCTCTTTTCGGGTCTCATAAAACAGCCCAATATCTGTCCTGTTCCAGTAAATTTCCTAGGTGTCACATCTCTTTCCTAAATGGCCCTAACTTGCATTGTTTGTCATAAACACTTCATTAAGCTTCAAACTTACCCTTTTTATGGAAATCTACAGGTTCAACACGCTACAGACATCATAGGAAATCTCTTACAAAACAGTTTGTACACCACGTACATCATCATTTGGCTAAGCATATCACATTCCCACGAAAACAACATTAACAACGATCTTTGGTGCATAGGCACCCTAGTCACCAACAGACCTTTTCGGTACATGCAAGGAAAAACAATATATCCACAAGGAACATGTTAAGCTTGATACACAAAGGCATAGTCTTGTCTCCACTTTACCCCATAATTTACCATTTCATGCAAAACCACCCCTATTCCTTTAACCCTCTTTACCGTGTGCCCTAACCATGGGAAAAGAAGAGATCTTTAGCATGTTCATCCTAGATTACAACATAATAGTGCATAAAACCACTAAAGAATCCACCTTTAAGCAAGAACTCACACAAATACACCACTTAGCCCCTAGGCAAAAGGTTATGCATCAAGGCTTAGCATATCACAACTAAGATTAAATCTTAAGGATTATCTA
This sequence comes from Eustoma russellianum, assembly GCA_036186865.1. Lineage (NCBI taxonomy): Eukaryota > Viridiplantae > Streptophyta > Magnoliopsida > Gentianales > Gentianaceae > Eustoma > Eustoma russellianum. Next base: position 16,350,371 of record AP025052.1, read on the forward strand.
GCCATTCATGCAAGCACTCTTACATTCAAGCCTCAAAAAGTATAGTATAACTGCCTTTATAGTCTTTGGATCTTGCTTGAGCTTGTTGGCACAAGAAGTACTTCCTCCTATCTTTCCCTATCACACACGGTTTAGGGGTATTTGTTAGACAACCCTTAGATTACATAATACAACTTAGAGGAGGAATGGAGGGTCTTACCATTTGAACCTTGGATGGATTGAGGGAAATCCACTCTTCCTAGAGCACTACCTTTGTTTGGGGTCTTGAAAACCTTTGCCTAAACCATGAAGTTCACGGTTTTGTTAAGAGAGTGGTGCTATGTAAGTTTCATTCCTTCAAATGTAACTTCCTAAAGATTGTGGAGGATTGTCTTACCTAGATAAATCTTGAGGTTGTAGTGGTTTTTGGACTTCTCCTTGTTCAATGCTCAGCCCGGTTGCTCTTGAAAGGAAGGAGGAAATATTTTGAGGTTTATTCTTTGGATCAAGACTACGCAAGAGGTTTTTAATTTAGGGAGGCTTTTTGTGTCAAAAGAGGAGAGATTAACTCCTCTTGGGGAGGTAACCGGCGGCTCCTTCATGGGGAGGGGAAAAGGCACTCTTTAATTGACAACCCTCATACATTCCAACTACATTGCTCATTTAAGGTTCCCAAATAATTTTGAATGTAATGACTTGTCCCTCCTAGGGCCTTATGGACGAAACACACATATGTATTCCATATATACATTTTCTCTCAATAAAGCATATATGTATATGTATGTATGTATATGTATTTATCTCATATCATGATCAGTTGGGTGTACTTTTCTTAATCATAAATTCATTAGGCTGCCCTTTTGTACATAAGGCCCCTATTTATGTATATACATCTACCCCACATTTATTTTTCATAATTCTTACCACATGTGCATAGCTATATATATCTGTATATATATATATGCATATACACACATATATATATTTGTACTTCCTTTGAAATAAGTCATAAACCTTAAAAGAAGTACACTTTATAGCCGAAAATACTAAGTGGATGTGTGTATATTATATATATTTTAACCGTATAGGTGTGTGTATATATATATATATATATATATATATATAATATACCTTTATATATATACATACATAATATTAAAAGAACTGAGTTGAATGGCTTCGTCTTCACCAGGCTTACCCGGCGGCGCACCGCGTACTTTCGCAGCTGTAGTCGCAACTTCGACGGCAACAGAGATCGCACCAAAAGTAATTTCCAAGCATAAAGGACATCCCTTGATTGCCTTTTCTGATGAGGAAATTGATGCACTTGCCTCTCCTTACCGGCTTGCACTCATCGGAATATTTTGGTTTGGAAGGCCTCCGATCAAGATCATTCGACAGGTATTTGAGAGAATTGGATTCAAAGCAGACGTAAAAATCACTCTTTTAGATCAATCCCATGTGCTTCTGAATTTTATGCATGAGCCAGATTATATACGATGTTTCTATCGATGTTCTTGGACAATAGACGGCTGCATAATGCGAGTCACAAAATGGACGATTGATTTCGATCCATCAGCAGATGCTCCAATCGTGCCTATATGGATTGATTTTCCAGGTTTACCAATACACTTTCATCGAAAGGCAGCACTGTTTGAAATCTCACGTGTAGTTGGCCATCCGATCAAGTTAGACGTTGCAACGGCAGATGGACTACGTCCATCGGTTGCTCGTGTTTGTGTGGAGGCAGATGTCTCAACAGATCTTCCCAAGAAGATGTTTTAGCAGGGTAAACAAAAAATCATCCAACAACAAATAATATATGAGGACTTGCCATCTTTCTGTGCAGACTGCCGCAGACTAGGTCACACCGCTGCCACATGTGGAGACAAGGATATTGATAAATCTTCCAAACCCCAAAAGAGCGCCACCAGATGGACCCCAAAAAAGAATCAAAAAGGCCAGGCCTTGGATCCGAAAACTGTTGTTTTGCTTGCCAAAAGAACAAATACACAGGAGGAACATCAAGATACTGCATCTCCAAAATTTCATGCAGAGACACCTTTTACAGCCTCTGATCAACCGATGTATAATGTAGGAGAAGATGATGAAGCAATACCAGATGCTTCTAATCCAGAGGATGACCTCAATGCCGATAGGGATCAAGATATCTCTGCTCCAATACTCCCATCACACTCCATTGAGAATATTGTTGATCCCTTACAGTGCCAAACAGACAGCTTCCATAACAATCATGGTGCCACAGATGACGCATTCTTGACTATTCGTACCCAAGAGGAAGATCCTGACTACTGTCAAGTCTCAGATTCAGACCTTCATCATGATATCCAACGGAATTCAATGGATGATAGCTCACTTTTCCAACTCAGGAAGCAGATGGTTGAGGATGCAAAAAAATTTAATAAACGTCTATCCTCTCGACCATCGAGTACAAATGATGAGGATATCTTGCATGATTGTTTAACTAATACTAATTCAGATCATGAGGGGTTCATTCCAGCACCAACTAAACGCAAACACAGACTACGTAGAGAATTGCCTCCCTGACCACCATCAACTGTGGTAACTAGAAGTGCAATCCGTATGGGCTCTACACCACCCCAAAACTCCTTATGAATGCCATTACATGGAATACGGGAGGTATAGGAACATCCCTCCATAGACTGACGTCTCTAGTACGTGACACACATTTGGATATTCTAGTAATCATTGAACCTAAACAGCGACCAACAAAGCTTACCTCCTACAGATTAAAATTGGGATTCTCTAATGATTTGTCAACTTGTCAGGAAAATATATAGGACTTTTGGAAAGCGACTTCATTACACTTGTTGGACGTTCGTCATGGTGAGCAAACCTTCCTTTTCTCTTTTCACTTTCTACCTACTCAACAAGATTTTGCTTGGTCGATGGTTTATGGTAGACATACAATAGCTGAAAGACGACCTTTATGGGACTCTTTAATTGAGGTTTCTCGTTCCATCACTATGCCATGGATAGTTGGCGGAGATTTTAATACATTTCTTTCATTAGAAGAACACAAAGGAAGATCTATACCACCTCTTCGAGTTATGGATGACTTTAAGGATTGTGTGAACATTTGTGGCCTTCAGGATCTTCCCATCAACGGCACATTATTCACTTGGGCACGTGGTGCGGGTCCAGGACGTGTATTGCGGCGTTTAGACAGATACTTATGCACAACCTCATTCTCGAATATGTTTGCGGACATTATAGTTCACCATCTATCAAGAGCAACTTCTGATCATGCTCCTCTTCTCATAAAATGTACTCTATCGCAAACACGCCCTTACATCCCCTTTCATTACATCAATGCCTATGCGTTACACCCAGATTTTGTGTTATATGTCAAGGAAAAATGGCAGCAATACCCAATGACTGGAGGCATGCGTGGCCTATATTCCAAACTTACTCGACTCAAGAAGGATCTTCGAACATGGAACCGAGAAGTATATGGAAATATTTTTGACAATGTAAAGATGGCAGAGGCTAACTATAAACGACATGAAGCCCATTTTGATGAAGATCCTACGCATGATAATAGAACAGCAATGTCTCTTGCACATGCACAACTAATTCAGGCGGACAAAGCACAGACATCCTACTGGGCACAGAAATCACGAACACGCTGGTTAACAGAGGGCGAAGAAAACACAGCCTATTTTCATGCGCTAGTCAAGGACAAGAATCGCAGACAGCTTATACGGGGATTGCATAGCAGATCAGGAATTACATTGCATGAAAATGTTGAATTAGGCGAAGAAGCAGTTTCTTTCTTCGAACACCTTTTTACGCAGGAGCCGGTGGTTGGCGTAGACAAATTTCTTATTGATATTCCTGCACTAATAACGCGCGCAGATAACAACATGCTTATTGCTGTGCCAGATGAAGTTGAGATAAAAAATGCAGTTTGGCACCTTAGCCCTAGCAGTGCTGCTGGACCAGACGGGTATAACGGCCATTTCTTCAGGACATGTTGGGATGTAATTCATTTAGATGTTACTCTTGCCGTTCAAGAATTCTTTTTGGAGGTACCTCCGCCTCAGGTAATGGTCTCATCTTTAATTACTTTAATTCCCAAAAAATCACGCCCTTCAACATATGCAGATTTTCGTCCAATATGTCTATCCAATTTCATTAGCAAGTTGACTACCAGAATAGTAGCCACACGACTAAATACTTTATTACCAAAACTCATCTCTCCTGAGCAAATAGGATTTCTAAAAGGCCATGATATCAGTGAACACGTTTTAATGGCAAACAAGATGGTACATATGATAGACAGGAAAGCTCATGCTGGGAATGTTATGATCAACTTGGACATGACAAAGGCCTTTGATAGAGTTAACTGGACATATCTAGAAGCATTGATTCGTAAATTTGGGTTTGACCCAAGATTCATTCGTATTATAATGAATAATATGAGTCTATCCAAGCTTTGTATCTCCATCATATGGATATTTTTCACCCACACGAGGAGTCAAGCAAGGTGATCCATTATCCCCCTATTCTTCATCATTTGTTCTGAAGGTTTCAGCCGAGGTTTAAATAATCTCTTCCACAAGGGATCTCTTCGCGGATTTTCTGCGGGATGGACTCAGGCAGTTTCACACTTAGCCTATGCAGATGATTTACTACTGTTTCTAAACGGCTCTACACAGAACTTGCGCAAGTTTCAGTCTTTTCTCCATGCATACCAATCAGCATCTGGGCAACTTGTCAACTATTCAAAGAGTCAATTTGTGACCAGCTCTTATATCTCACAGTAACATCTCAGTATGATCTCTCAAATTTTAACAATGCATTCATCTACACTACCAATAAAGTATTTGGGTTCTTATCTCTATCGCGGTGTCAATAGGCCAGCATACTATACTACACTGCTTCAACACTTTGATGCAACTCTTACAGGGTGGGCCAGCCGATTGTTCAATCCTGGGAGTCGTTTGATTTTGCTAAAATCAGTTCTTTCTGCAATGCCTCTACATATATTAGTCGCGGTTCGCCTTTCTAAGGGTGTTATCAATACACTTAATCGCAAAATTGCATCATTTTTATGGAATGACAAGCATCATTGGGTATCCTTCAAAGATATATGCTACACCAAATCAGAAGGAGGGCTAGGGGTACATAATTTGATATATATTCAGCGTGCTTATGATTGTAAACTATGGTGGTCTTATCATAACAAAACAACAATTTGGATGACTTTCATGCGCCAATGTTATGGTTCTCGTGATGATTTCATGGCCCGTATATATGACTCCCAAGGATGGAAGAGATTATGCTCTACACACTCTTTATGTAGTCAATTATCATCTGGTGCTCCCAATCCAGTGTGGACTTCAAGTGCTACTGGATTATTCTCTATTCGGCAAGCATATGAAGACATTCGACCAGCTCGTGTGAAGTTACTTTCACATAAATTCATCTGGTGGCGAGGTATCCCAAAATCAATTAGCATATTTCTATGGAGATTATTTCACTCTGCAATACCTGTTGAAGATAACCTTCGGAGATTTTTTGCAATATGCCCAATAGTCCAACCCACATGGCTCAGACTATCAATAATATTGGACGGGCCACAGTGCAATCATGCCTCACTATGATCACTTCTGCTGCAATTGTGGCTTTCATCCTCTGCAAAAACACTCAAAGGAAACCTTCGTGTGGTAGGTCCTATTATGTTGTGTTGGTCCATTTGGCGCATCTACATTAATCATACGTATGGAGATGGGGACTTGCCTCTCACAAACTTATATAGTCTTGCTCGGCGATCCTGTTATGATTGGACTACTACTCTACATGGAACATCCTTAGCTCAATACGACCTATCTCTTATTGAATCTGGGTTTTCGACAAAACTGCGGCCAAAAATAGTGCTATCGCTGAAGTGGAAGTTACCTCCATCAGGCAAATTAAAATTAAATGTTGACGCGTCAGCAACAAGCACATATTCTACAGCTGGTGCAATATTGCGTGATTCATCCGGCCACATGATTGCTGCTCTATCCTTCAGGTTGCCTCCATTAACACCTTTACGCGTAGAAACACAGGCCATTTTGTTCAGTCTTTTGTTGGACAATTACATCGTAACTTGATCATTGAAACGGACTGTCTTCAAGTAACACAACCAAACACGGCCTTGGTGGACTTACCTGAGTACAAACGCTTACAATCATTTCTTCAGCTTACGGGCAGTGAGCTACTATTCATCCCTCAAGAGATCAACATGGTAGCACATCATTTAAGTCAGTTTTCATGAATAACGCCAGCCACACAGATTTTCACATCTCCTGCTCAGTTACCTCCGACGGTGCGTGGATTTTATAATACAGATCGAGTGCTACACGCCATTCGAACCTAAATATCACGGCTTCATACTTTATATTGTTGCCTGTAGTCTTAAGTTACAGGCAACCCAGGCACGTGTCCTCAGAACTCATCAGATCGAGTTTTTTGTTGAAGCTTTATTTACTTTGTTGCCCGCAGTCTTAGGACTACGGGCAACATTGGTATGTTGCTGTGCCTTATGTATGATTATTAAGCATATATGCAATGGATATTTCGATAATACTGCCTTCTTTCATTTTTTCATGCCAGGATACTGCTCTCTGCTGCTCATTTCACAATGCTGGAACATTGCATCTCACTGCATCAAGGGGTGGACAAACTCAACTGCTGCGTCAAGCTCATTTACTTACATCACATTTCGTTGCCCTCATGCTCATCCAGGATTCCTGTACACTATTGTAATATTGCCATGTACACTAGTTTACTTAATGCTACTCCGTAGGCAGATTCAATCCAATCATATAAATATGTACGCTTTTTCCCTCGCCAAGGTTTTATCCACAAGGGTGGTTTTACTTGGCAAGGTTTTAATGCGGCATATCATATATGATTGGAGACTGCATATTATAGCCACTTTACATTCTCTTTTTCATACGATATACATTCTTGTAATATGGTTACCTCAACCATAACTGAGGTTTTTTTAATTCAATAAAACCCCACCTTTATTCAAAAAATATATATAACATACCTTTCCGAAAACCATTTTATTGCATATATATATATATGCCTAGATCCGTATATATATGTGTACCAATATGTATACCCGCATATATTATTCATAATCTATCCATTTTCTAGATCTTGTTATTACACCTTAGAACATAAACATGGATGATCCATTTTGATGTAAACGTATGCTTAGGTCTTTGAAATTCATGAAGTATCAAGAAGATACATAGAGTCATGTATTTCCTATATACGGTTCTTTAAGTAGACTTTTCATCGTATGATAATCCATTAAGTCGTTTATTACATGGTAGCTTTCACTTTATACTATACACGTACACATATTCATACCTATCTATATATATATCCGGTTTTTACACAAGCTTGTCGTGTAACCTATACTCCGCCAAATTAAATATGCTAGGCCTTAAGAGTTTATATAATTAATGGCTAAAGTTCCTTTGGTCTTACCTCAAAATGGTACCCGGCGTCCATATTGGGGATGGATGAAGAGAGTTCTTTATTTATTAAAGGTTTAATTATGCCCATCTTTTGGAGTGTGTATAAGGAACTCTATCCTTGGAACCCCTTAGCCGAAATCATATGTGGGTATAAGTAATTCAATTGAATCTTACCCATGATCCCATTTCCTTTTCTTTATAGATGCACGTGTTTGTGTATTAATATGGGCTTTCCCTTACGTATGTTTTCTATGGACTGTAATTCATTAAACCCCTTATCATATGATAGCCCATCATGTGGCATATATGTATATCCAAATGTATGCCTATACCATACATATATGGACGTGTCACATAGTCCGGCTTCTTCTTTGAAGTTGCCTATCTAAAAAAAACTTCTTCTAATTGTTCCCAATTCTAAGGGCAAACAATTTAGTATTCTTACGTAAACTTCCAATCAGCCCTCTTGCTTCATGTTTTACGCTTTGGGGATACGTTAATTCCCTTGAATCTTAAACATCCATAGGTAAAGCCGAAGATATCCTCCTTTCGAGGTCTCATTCTCTTGCCTTGCTTCACCTCAACCCTAGATACCGTAATAATTTTGGGCGGGGTACAACAAAAGAAGTCTTAAAAAAGAGTTAAGACAAAGCAAATCCGAATTAGGTACATTTTGTAAGCAATTTGACAATGAGCCTGATCAATTTTATAAAAATGGATGTAACGAACATTGTTCTAAAAAATATAATAAGCAATCTCCATATCAAAATAGATACAATAAAAATAATACATACAATAGAAATTTTAGAAGATTTCAAACACCTACCTATTATAAAAATAAAAACAAAAACTATGCAAAAAGGCCTTATAGGAAAATGAACAACTATAAGAAAAATACCAATACAAAAGATTTCAAAAATATTGAATGTTACAAATGTCTTAAAAAATGACATACTGCAAATTACTGTAGATTTAATGCAAGATTACAAGAACTAGATCTTGATGAATCAATTCTTGATAAAATTTCTAATCTTCTAATAGATTCATCCGAATCCGATACATCTCATTCATCCTTTGAATCTGAAGAAGCTCTGCAAGTTGATGAAATTAACACCTCTTCAGAATCAGAATCTTCTGATAATGATAAAATAATATCTGTTTTAACAAAAGGTCAAGAAACAATATTAGATATATTAAAATATATAGAGGGTCCTACAATACAAAAAGATCTTCTTGACAAATTTATAGATAAGATTTCTAAGGAAAAAGAAGTACAAAAACTTCAATTATACCAGAACTTCAAAAGGAAATAAAAGAATTAAAAGTTGAGTTAAAAGAACTCAAAGATAAACAAGAACAAGACTCAGAAGTTATAAAAATTCTTTTAAAAAAGACAGCTGGAGAATCAGACACATAAGTAAATCTTGATATTCCAAACGAAGAAACAAACATAATAGAAAATCTTACAAATATACCATCTGATTTTTTATTTGCACTAAGAGAAATAACTTCTAGAAAATATCTGATAAGAATCAAAATTAAATTTTCAAATACTTATGATATAGATACAATTGCTCTGTTTGATACAGTAGCCGATCTAAATTGCATTAAAACAAACCTGGTTCCTAGTTGCTATAGAGAACCCACAACAACTAGACTTTCAGCAGCAAATAATTCTAAGCTTAAAGTCAAATATAAAACTGAAGCCTTTGTTATAAATTCAAATGCCTCTATCAAAACACAATTTTTGGTAGTTGAAGATATTCATCATGGTGTTATCTTAGGAACACCGTTTATGAATCTAATAACACCATATAATGTAGACAATAAGTTTATTACTTTTAAGATACAAAATAAAAGACTTAAATTTGAGTTTTTAGAAAAACCTAAAACAAAAAATCGAGATTTAATTAAGGCCTGTTCAATACATAATGAACAAATTAATACAATTATTCAAAGTAAAAATTTTCATTTACAAAATCTTAAAAATACAATATCTACAGCTAAGATACAAAAATCCTTAGAAAATCCAGTTATAAAAAATAAAATACATGACCTACAAAAATTACTTGAATTACCAAACGCATTCTGGCCAAGAAAACAACATATTGTTGACTTGACATATACACCAAATTTCAAGGAAGAAAATATACCAACAAAAGCTAGACCAATTCAAATGAATGCTGAATTAGAGCAACATTGCAGAAAAGAAATACAAGAATTAGAAAAGAAAGGTCTCATCCAAAAGTCTAGATCCCCATGGAGTTGTGCATCATTTTATGTAAATAAAAGCTCTGAAATAGAAAGAGGATCACCAAGATTGGTAATTAACTATAAGCCTCTAAATAAAGCTTTAAAATGGATAAGATATCCTATACCAAATAAAAAAGGCCTACTATCAAAACTACATTCCGCGTTTATATATTCAAAATTTGATATGAAATCTGGTTTCTGGCAAATACAAATATCAGAGAAAGATCGATATAAAACAGCATTTACAGTTCCATTCAGCAAGTAATGCCATTTGGTTTAAAAAATGCCCCATCAGAATACCAAAGAATAATGAATAACATCTTTATGGACTATTCAAATTTTTGTATTGTCTATATCGATAATGTATTAATATTTTCAAGATTCATAGAAGAACATTTTAAAAATATAAAAACATTTTTCTATATAGTCAAGAAAAATGGACTTGTATTATCAAAAACAAAAATGTCTTTGTTCCAAACAAAAATAAGATTTATAGGTCACTATCTACACCAAGGGACGATTTTACCAATAGAACGATCTTTAATATTTGCTTCCAAATTTCCAGATAAGATATTAGACAAAAATCAATTACAAAGGTTTCTTGGATCACTAAATTATGTTGTTGACTTTATCCCCAATATAATGAAACTATCAAAACCATTGCATAATGGACTTAAAAAACATCCTCCTCAATGGACTGAAGAACATACTACAGTAGTTAAGAAAATCAAGGATCTTGTATCAGAAATACCTTGTTTATATATTGCAGATCCTAATCTACCAAAAATAGTCGAAACTGATGCGTCTGATATAGGATATGGAGGAATTCTAGAGCAACTATATAATGGAAAAGAGTCAATAGTTCAGTATACTTCTGGTCATTGGAATGACACACAAAAATCATATTCTACGATTAAAAAAGAAATATTCAGCGTTGTGTTATGCATTCAAAAATTTCACAGTGATTTGCTAAATCAAAAATTTCTTTTACGTATAGACTGCAAGTCTGCAAAAGAAGTTTTACAAAAAGATGTAAAAAACCTAGCTTCAAAACAGATTTTTGCCAGATGGCAAGCATTATTAAGTATATATGATTTTGATATTGAATTTATTAAAGGAGATACAAATTTTGTCCCAGATTTTCTGACACGAGGATTTCTCCAAAAACAAACATGATGCCTAGAAAAACCAAGGATAAAGGGAAACTTCTAGCTACTCCACAATCCCGCAAAACATGGGCCGACAAGGTCGAGGAAGAAGAAACTTCAAGTCTCCAACATCCAATACCAGCTACCCCTATAACCCAAATAAGTCCCAAGTCAGAAATATCTCCTTCTCTAAATAACCCAAATACCCCAAATACCTTCTCAATGCTTGAGAATTTGTCTCAAAGTGCAAAATTCCAGGATTGGTTCGAGAAATATCAACTCAATATTTTTCAAAAACAAACCTCTACGGTAGTAGAGAAAAAACCGGTTTCACAAAAAATATTTTCTCCTAATACTAGTCAAATACAAACTACTACTTTTCCTACTTATAAAAAAGTAGTACAGAAAAATAATTTCATTAAAAAAACATTTTTCCAATATAGTACTACAATAGAACATTCCTTTTTTCACAAGGATCCAATGATGCTTTGCAAAATTATTTTGGCAAAATTTTTTATTATAAATCATGGGATTCTACAAAAACAACAGATTATTATCAAACTATATTACTTATGACCAAATCTATTGAAATAAAACACAGTTTTTCAAAAGAAAATCAAAATGAAATTGCTTATTCAAGCTTCAGAATATTATATATAATTTCACCTGATGAATGGATCAAAGAATATGGGTCCTTGACAGAAAAAATTGGTTTCCCCAAACAATACTATATGGCATCGTTCTTTACAACCGATTTCAATTATTGGGATTACCAGCAGGCCTGGTTTAATACTTTTTATATCCAGAATTTCAGATGTTCCCATACATGGTTAATATATTTTGATACGAAACAGATCACAATGAAACATATCCTGTTGTGGTTCAATAGTTGGTGGGAACATTTTGGATCCTGTGCAGAATATTTCATTGCCAAGATACAGTGAAGACATCTTTTGATATTTTTTCAAAACACTATAACCCTACTGAAGAAGAAAAATATTTCTCCAAGCTTATTGTATTTCATATGAAGTTCTATCTACCATGGGTTATGCAATGGCGGGTCGAATACACTCAAAATATGATTCCGCTAATAAAGAGAGAATTCTATATAAAATGGTGGACGGCGTTCAATATACCATATAGTCTCAATCCCTCCAAGGCAATGGAACAGGTCACTTTTTGGAACGCCAAAATGAAGACTCTTGTGCCATTACTCAGACCGAGAGATGAAAATTTCTTAATAATAAAGCAGAGGATGCAGGCAGTTGGCATCCGCCAAAAATCAAGAGGAGATGGAACAAATAATAGAGCGTTTTGCTCCATATATGCAATCATCCAAATCCTCTACAGCATCGGATACTCCTGAAATTGAAGAAGAAATTGACTTATTAAAAATTTGAAAAAAAGAGAATCAAATCACATCATATACATTCAGCAAATGAAGGATACATTCATTAAATGAAGGACAATATTACTAATGAAGGACAAGATTACCAATGACAGCATTGTTACAGCAATAAGGACAATATCATCAAAGACATAATCAAATGGTGAAGATCTACCAAAATGAAGATTACAGATACAATAACAGATATGACCAATGAAGACTTTCAAGCATCTTGGACAATAACGACATCAAGACCAAATATGAATACACCAAGACCGAAAAAGACGATTCAATATTCATATTCAGGGAATAGCAAGACAAAGACAAAAGATGAAGATGAAGACAATTTGTAATAGTTACTTTTTGTATTTTTCCATACTTAAAAAAAATAAGAAAATGATTACACCACTCTATAAAAGAGAGGGCAACGGACAGAGGAGGACACAAGTTTTCATTCCCTCAGATAGAAAACTCTCTCACTTCCAACACCTCTCAGATCTTATCTCAGATCTCCTTATCCATTCCTCTCCCTAGAGTACTCAGATAACCACAGATTCCTCCCAAGAATCCCAGCAGTCCTTCAATATTTGTATCTCCAATACTTTTAAAGAAATATATGGTATGATTTGATTCTTTTAAATTTATGTTCTTCTAAGTTTTTAATTTTTGTTAAATATATATATATATATATATATATATATATATATCTTGGACGGTTATACACTGCCTAATCCTATTCCCTTCTCCCTTTTTATTTTATGTTTGGCTGGAATTAGTTCCGCCCAATCCTATTTCCTTATCCCCTTTTAACATTTTGTTCTTTTTGTGTTCTTCTATTTTTGTTTATATTGTTTATCTATATATCTTGTTTCTTCTGCATTTACATTTGCATTTTTCTATTCTGCTTCTCTTGTTAGAAGCTATCAAATCATGGGTATCTTGGTATCCAGAGCCAGGTTGAGTAGATCTATCCATATTTATTTTCATTCTTATACAATCTAAGATACTTATTTATAAACTGGTGAGTGTTTGCCTTGTACACGCTGGGTAATAAGCCTCTTCAACGAGCAATAAATCCTGTATGCGTCAGGGTGTTGGTAGCCAGAATATAAACAAGATCTAAAAGAAAGTTTAAGAATGGAAGAAATATTTAATAGATCTGCTTCATTTAGCTCTAAATCAAATACAGATGCGAATCAGGTAGTTAATACTGAAGAAGTCATAATAGAAAATTTTGATAAAGCCATAAATAACTGGGTCATTCCAAGGATTAAGAAATCTGAAATACATGTGTCTTCTCTCTTCAATATGCTAAAATCAGACTACGTAATCAAAACAGAAGAAAGAGATATCCCTCTTTCAAAACCCTTTGAAACAATACAATTACTTTCTTATAAATCTCTTGAAAAACATAGGAAGAAAGGTTTCCAATATCTCCATGTAGGACTAATACAAGTAGGAATCAAACATTTAACTAGAGAAGGTTTAGATACATCAATATTAATTGTCCTAAGGGATATTCGTCATAATAACTTTGAACAATCACTTCTGAGTTCGGTTGAGTCTAGTCTTTGTACATGACCAATCTCGTTTGATTGTTATCCGAATTTTTCATGCTCCTTAAAAGATACACAAATATTAAAAACTTTGGTCTTACAAATTAAAACACATGGATATGATATGTTACCAGGATCAATCAAACGTTTGGTTTTTCTGGCGTGACTCGCATTTTAATTTGTTGACAGTGCAGGATGAAGGGCAAGTTGTACACTTCACACTTTTATATCGGCCCCTTCAATATAATTTTGTATTATCTACAGTTTATGGAAACCACACTTCATATCTTCGCCGTTCATTGTGGGCTTCGTTATGTACATTCTCAGAAGAATCTGATTTACCTTGGGTGATAGGTGGAGACTTTAATACATTTCACTCTATATCTGATCATGAAGGCTGTTCACATCCATCTCTCACTGCTTTACAGGATTTTAATGATTGCATAGAATCATGCGGTTTGATGAAACCATAGTTTCATGGATCAAAATTCACATGGACTGATGGTAGGGGCCTTGGAAGAGTCCGCCGAAGATTAGATTGGTTATTTCTTAACACTACTTTCCATGACAAGTTTGATGACCTACAACTTACGCATCTTCCCCGTATTGCTTCTGATCATACTCCATTGTTATTCTTATGCCGAATCAGTCCACCTCCGAGCCGTCGTTCTTTCCGATTTCTTGACTCTTGGTTGCTACATCCGGATTTTCATAATTATATGCAAGCTGCATGGAATTCTTATCCTACTACTGGCGGAATGTATGGCTTTTACTCAAAGTTATTCAAACTCAAGAAGGATGTGCAGCGGTGGAACAAAGAAATATTTGGTAATATATTCTCTAATGTCCAGCAGGCCGAAATAAATCTCTCACGTGCTGAAAACCTTTGGGACACTAATCCAATGGATGAAACACGGATAGAATATCATAGAGCAAAGGCGGAATATCTTCAAGCCTCCTCTTATGAATTACACTTTTGGAAACAAAAAGCACGCGTACAATGGCTAAAAGAAGGGGACGCTAACACCCAATATTTTCACTCCATTGTCAAAGTGAAAAGATTGAACCTACGTATCCAACAAATACAATCAAGTGCCGGAGTGGTATACATTGCACCTGACGCTATCATAGCTGAAGCAGTATCCTTCTATACATCTTTATTTGCTCGAGAGCCTACTAGTAATTATGATGATATTCTTCGTCATATTCCGAGATTAGTTTCCTCCGAAGACAATACATTCTTAACGCAGTTACCAATGCCGGAGGAGGTGAAATCTGCGGTTTGGCATTTGGACCCTCATAGTGCCGCCGGACCAGATGGTTTTAACGGTAATTTTTATCGATCCTGCTGGTCAATTATTCAAATTGATGTAATTAAAGCGGTACATGATTTTTTTCTAGGCGTTCCTTAGCCTACTGTGATGGCTAGTGCACTAATAACTTTGATCCCGAAAAAACATTCCCCCTGCTACCTTCAGTGATTTTCGTCCAATATGCCTCACTAATGTTTTGAGCAAAGTCTGTCCACAAATCATTGCTAGTCGCTTGAGTACATTATTGCCGCGTTTAATGTCTCCAGAACAAACGGTTTTCCTACCAGGAACTGATATTTCTACCTAAGTACTATTGGCTCGAGAGATGATACATATGATGGATAGGGGTGGTTCACAGCTCTGCTTAAAGTTAGATATGATGAAAGCATTTGACAGGGTCAGCTGGGAGTATTTGAAGATCTTACTACACACCTTCGGCTTTTCAGACTTCTTCATTCGCATTATTCTTAATCATTTGAGTGCCACTATGTTAGCAGTATTAATTCATGGTTAGCCATCTTCAACTTTTCGGCCGTATAGAGTGGTTAAGCATGGAGATCCATTGTCTCCATTATTATTTATTCTTGCATCTGAAGGTTTTAGCAGGGGATTGAAAGCTTTAACGGCAGCTAGAGTGCTACAGCCTTTCCGTCTGGGGCGCATACCATTTACAATCACACATTTGGCCTATGCGGATGATTTGCTGATATTTCTACGCGGTACAGAACGGAACCTTCAACATTTTCATACCTTTCTTACACAATACGAAACTGCTTCAGGTCAAAAGGTTAATTTCCAAAAAAGCAGTATTATTCCGTCTGCCTGGATAACTACACAGCAATGTCAGAATTTTGTAAATATTCTAGGCATGCGTCTTTCAAGCCTCCCATTTCGTTATCTTGGTTCTTATTTACATAAGGGTCTCACCCATTCCAGATATTGTGTTTCATTACTTCAACATATTGATAATAGACTACAAGGGTGGCACTCCAAATTGCTTTCCTCAGCTGGTCGCCTAGTCTTGCTACGTTCAGTGATAGCAGCATTACCACTTCATGTCATCGCTGCAGGTGGCTTACCGAAATCGGTGATTAAGGTGATACACCGAAAGATAGCTACATTCTATTGGGGGCGTAGACACCATTGGGTATCATGGACTACTATCTGCAAGCCTCGAGATGAGGGGGTTTAGGTCTACGCAACATGAACAAGTTACAACGGGTATATCATTGCCGGAATGGTGGTCATATCAACAGAATTCCACACTTTGGAGAAGATACATGCATGCCAAATATGGACACCGTCAGGATTATCTACCACGCTTAACAGACTCGCCCATATGGAAGATTATTTGCAGAATCCATTCCTTCTGCCTAACACAGACCGAAGGTCAGGGAGGCCACATCACATGGTTACGCACGCCCATGGGAGAATTTTCTTTGAAAAGTGCTTATGATAATTGCCGTATATCTGCTCCCAAACTGCTCTCTGCAACGTTTATTTGGTACAAGCATCACTCACCACCTATTCAGATGCTCTTATGGCATCTCTTTAATTCGACAATACCTTTTGAGGATTATATTGGAAAGTATTCCACTGCTCGTCCAACGCAATGTCCATTCTGTAAAAATGAGTCGGCAACAGTGGATCATGTCTTTCTATATTGTTCTTATGTGCGTCCCCTATGGCAGTATTTTCCTAGTGAGCTACATTGTCCTCTTCCATCCTCATTACGGCTTCGTCAGTATCTTCTTTCTTGGTGGTATCGTTCATCCTTTACCTCTCTCATTGGAGTTTATAAAATTGTCATCCCAGCAATTATCGTATATAACATATGGTGTGGCTATACCTCAATAGTCTATGGGGACAAAACTCATATAACGTATACATCACTACGGACCTCCATACGCTATGACATTATTTTTTGTCACAAAAAAGTCGCGGGATCCAAAATTGCTACTAGCTCTAGGCAGATTTTCACTTGGCTGCCGTCGTTCCATCATCCGAGACCGCTGATGATTCGCTGGGTCACCCCGCCCTCTGGTCTGTTGAAATTGAATGTAGATGCTGCTGTTGGTAGAAATTATGCAGCAGGGAGTACGATATTGCGAGATCACATGGGTTCATGCATAGGAGCGATTTCCTTTAGACTCCCTCCGAGTGCACCACTGCATGCAGAGATTCAGGCTGCCGTTTTTGGAATTCTATATTTCCTTCCGTTACATCGCACATTTATACTGGAGTCAGATTGTGCTCAGCTGATAGATCGTTTGTCACGACAGCACCTTGTACACGGGAATTATCATCTTCGACAGCTACACACACTAGTTCATCTCCATCGACTTGACTACAATCACATTTATTGCGAGGCAAATATGGCAGCACATTACTTAGCGCAACATGCTATGTTAAATCCACATACTCAGCACTATACCTCTCATACTCTGCCTTCATTAGTACGTGCTTCAATCTCATTGGATCTCACTTCTTTGCACTTGCGCGTGCCTTGACACTTTACAGTCTTCCACATAGATTGGCGCTTTTTCAGACTTACTGCTTGCATCCTACGGGATCCAGGCAGGCATGGTATGGTTCACTATCTATTTGTCTACATTTTATGCTATTTCTTTCTCATACATAACATACATCATTCTCGTTTCATTGGAATGGGCTGGTTATCATGTGACAACACTCTATTGCCATCGTTCATTCGAGGACTGCATTGCTTGGCCATACACTACTCATGCATCGCGCACAGGGCAAACAATGATTGTTTTCTTGGAGCTGGAATTTTACCACTGTCGCCTTGGCTTCAGCTTAGTCAAGGCAACTTGGGTATGCATTTGGCCTTTCTGCTTATGATTATTACTTTTCTCTTTTCCGTTGGAATAATATACTCTTTCCACTCTCACGAGGTACATATCATCCTGGCTCCCACAATCTCAAGTGGCGGACGATTTACTGCAATCAGGCCATCACTCTAAACTCGGACAACAGCAGGCCCGATAGCTTCAACCTACAGCTTCTATAAATTCCATATCAATGACAGCTGTATAAATATGTACGATTTTTCCTTCGCCAAGGTTTTATCCACAAGGGTGGTTTTACTTGGTAAGGTTTTATTGCGGCATATCATATACGACTGGAGATATGTCATTATTGGATTTTTATATCATGTATTCGCATACTCTAACAATTGTAATATGGCTTTCCTCCGCCAAAAGTGAGGTTTCTATAATAAAAATTCTGTTTCAATAAAAAAATAAAATAAATAAATATACTAAGAAAGGAAAATGGGAGCATGGGTAAGATGCAATTGAGTTACATACACACACATGAGTTTTCAGCCATAGGGTTTTAAGGAGTAACTAATGGGATAGGGTTCCTCATACAAACTCCAAAAGATGGACATAATTAAGCCTTTAATAAATGAAGAACCTCCTCCATCCATTCCCATTATGGCCGCCGGGTACCATTTTGAGGTAATATAAGAGGAACTTTATCAATTAATTATAGCAATTTTTTTAAGGTCTAACAAATTCAACTTGGTGGAGGATAGGTTACATGACACACTTGACATATATGGACTTGTACATAGATATGTATGTATATGTGTACATGTATAGTATAAAGTGGAAGCTACAACGTTATAAATGGCTTAATGGATTACAGTACAATGAAAAGTTTACTTACAGAACCGTATATGGAAAATACGCAAATCTGTGTATGTGTAAAATAGATAGCTTTGTGTATAATTTATGTGTAAATACATATTGGCATATATATATATATACACGAATCTAGGTATATATATGGCATTAAGTATGTTATACGTATATACATATACGGTCATATATATATATATACACATCCACTTGGTATTTTCGGCCATAATGTGTATTTTAAGGTTTATGACTTATTTTAAATTGTGAGAAAATATAAATATATATATATAGGTGTATGTATATATATATATATATATATACGGATATATATAACTATATACATGTGGGTAAGAATCATGAAGAAATATATATGTGTAGGATATATGTACATATTTCAGCCATAAGGCCTTATGAAATAAGTCATGGAACTCAAGGTCATTAAGAAAACCTTAAAGGAACAAGGTAGTTGGGTGTAAAGGGATTTTTCAATTAAGGATGTCTTTCCCTTTCCCCATAAGGAGAGCCGCCGGTTACCCTACCCAAGAAGAGTTAATCTCTTCTCTTTTAACAAAAAGCTTATCTAACACCTCCTAAGTATTCTCTATCCAAGTAATTACTCCAAGTACTTCCCCTCCCTCTCAAGAAACCCGGCTGGAATGTGATCCAAGAAGGTCCAAGAACCATCCACTCTCAAGGCTTGTATAGGTAAGACAAACATCAATAGTTTTAGTAAATTACACTTTAAAGGATGAATCTCATGTAGCCTCCTCTTCTTTGATGAAACCATGAACATCACGGTCCTAGGAGAAGGTTTCCAAGACAACAAACAAAGGTAGTGTCTTGGCAAGAGTGGATTTCCCTCAACCCGCTCAAGATGCAAATGGTAAGACCCTCCAATACTCAACTTAGTCGTATTATGTAATCAGAGAAGTGGCTAACAAGTGCCACCATAAACCGTGTGTGATAGGAAAAGGGGGGAGGGAGTACTCCTTGTGCCAACAAATTCAAGCAAGATCTAAGGACTATGAAGGCAAGTACACTATACTTATTTGTGTCTTGAATGTGAAAGTGCTCGCATGAATGTCTAGATAACCTTAAGATTTAATCTTAGATGTGAAATGCTAAGCCTTGATGCATGAAACTTTCGGCCTAGGGGTTAAATGGCGTGTATGTGTGAGTTTTTCTCCAAAGGTGGATTCTTTGTTGATTTTAAGTACTAATATGTGATAAATCCATGATGAACATGCTAAAAGATCCCTCCTTTTCCATGGATGGGGGATACAGTTGGAAGGAGGTAAAAGAAATAAGGGTAGTTTTGCAAGAAGTGATAAACTATAGGGTAAGGTGTGAACAAGATTTATGCTTTTGTGTGTTAAGCTTAGTATGTTCTTTGTGGAGATGTGATTTCGCCTTGCATGTACATAAAAAGGGGCTGTTTTGGGGGTTAGGGTGCATGTGCACCAAAATTTTGCTAAGGTTCGTTTTAGTGGGATTATGGTATGCATGGCCAAAGAATGTGTATGTGGTATACAAGCTGTTTTGTAAAGATTTGTATATGAAGTTTGTAACGTGTTGAATCTGTAAATTTCCCACGGAAAAGGTGAGTTTGAAGCTTAATAAAGTGTTTATGTCAAACAATGCAAGTTAGGGCCATTTAGGAATGAAATGTGACAAACTTTGGAATTTACCGGAGCAGGGCAGATTTTAGGCGGTTTTGTGAGACCCGAACAGAGACCTTAGGGACCTTCAATTTAGTTGATTTTTGGTGTGACATTAGCTCTATGTGTATGTTAATTATGAGAGTTGGAATTTCATTAAAAGGAGTTATGGATTATTTTTAACAAAATTTTTATTTAAACTAGTCATGCTGGAAAATTTCTGGGCTAAACAGATTTTATATGACATAATGTATGATCAGGAAATGGACCTTAGGAATATGCAATTGGGCTGATTTTTGGCAGCATACTAGCCTTATTTGTTTAAAAAGCCTGAGAGCAAGAATTTTTGAAAAAGGATTCACGGTGTAGTCACACTAAAATTCGTAGTAAAATCGGTCAATCCAGGATTCAGCATGTAGCGGTTTTGGGAAAAAGAATAAATGACTCCTCTAATGATATTATAAATCCGCGAAATTTATTTACCAATGAACCCTTCTATGCAAGCCACTTATTTTATAATCATTAATTGAAGGATAAACACCATAAATAAGTGGGCGTCACTAATCTGAGATTTTGAGCAGAATTGAGGAACTTATTATAAGGCCTTGTTCGAATGGACTTAGCCTAGTTATACGAATTGGGCTTACAATCACCAATTAATGGAATGTTTATAATAGTTTCCCAAAGCCGGCCCAAATTAAAAGAGGTTAAATGGGCTTACACGAAAGACAAAAAGAAAGGGGCGCTGTATTGCCGAAATTCAGCAGCCTTGTCTCGTAATTAATTAGACTAAGTGTCTTGCACATTTTATATCATCACGAGAATTCTATTATGAATAGAAAGGACATTTTTATGCGTATGTATGACAAGCATTCATGATAGTGGGTCTAACTATAAGGGAATGAGGCCAAGTATATGGATTGATAATGCTGGAAATTTTTCCAGCATAAGGAATGAGTGGCACGTATGTGTATATGTATTGCATTATATCATGATTTGCATAGTACATGTCATGCATTGCATCATCGTCATTTACATGATTTATGGAATTGATTTTCATGCGAAAGAAAGATGAAAAGCGTTTTTAAAGAAAAGATTCTGTTTTAAAAAGAACGCTTCCCACCGGTACCATGTGTGTATGTTTCTTGGCCAGTAAGGACCCGCCCAGATCCGGGGTTAATTGATCTGATGATATGGACCGTTCAGGCCCAAAGAGAATAAACCTGATATGGACCATTCGGGCCCGGAGAGAATAGACCCGATAAGGGATGACGTTACCGTTCTAAATCCTTGAATAATAGATTCGAAGGGGAGAAGTGACCGCCTCAGATCCGGGAAGATAGATCTGAACACTCTATTGTTTTATTGACGATGATATTTTGAAAGAAAAGCACGAAAGATCATATCCTCATTTTTATCATGATGCATTATACGTACATATGTATGCATGTCACTTTTATTCAGTCATCGTGTAGTGACACATGATACTTAGACTAAGTTGTTATAACTTGGTAGTTCCTAAGTTATGATCTTATCAAGTAATGATCCTTGATATGTTACGAACTTATGCAAGTTGCGGTCTTTTATTGTTATGTTCTTTATTAAGTAACGATTTTGCTTAAGTTAAGATCATGACGGATTAAGTGTTGATCACTAACGGGTATTGAATGGAGGTCAGGTATGTTCCTAAACCGAATTTTTTGGGGTTCGGTTCCTGTATGTACTTTCCATTTAATCCTCGATTATTTATAGTATACTTGCTGGTGACTTTGTCACTCACCCCCTATTTTTCCTCCAAGAGACTGCAGGGAACAAGGTAGAATGGATCGAGGATGAACCTAGGTCCCCTACCTGTGAGCGCAGCAAATGATGGATGGACTAGGACACATGACGTGCTGGTCATGACCGATTGACTTTTTATGTAATTGATGGAAAACATTTACTTTTGAGGATTTCAGTACTTTGGATTTGGGTTGTACAAACTAAGAATGATTTCGTAAATGTTTTTAATTTGAAGTTTTTATTCTGCCACGGTTTCGCTTACTTGATGACGTGTAAGCACGAAAGTCCATGCATTTTATCATGGATTACGACACATTATGGATCGACGCCTGGTACTCGCCTTAGTAAATTACGGCGGGTGCACCGTATCCGGTTAGGCCGGGATGCGGGGCGCTACACATTCTCTACAGAAAATAGAATGAAATAGATCTATAATTCCTATCCAAGCAACTCTGATTTACACATAAAACCAATCTCACAATATAGATTTAATTCAAACTCCATTTACACATGGACAATAGATGGAATGTAAGAATATCAAATTCTAAATATTCTACAACAAATGACAATGGCAGCAAATGCCTACAGAACGCAACTAACAACAAATGATAAGGCAATAGCAAAGCATCTTATTTCTGGATTTTCTGGTCAACTTAAAGGTTGGTGGGATCATTATTTGACTCCATTACAGAGACAAGAAATATTAGATGCAGTAAAAATTGATCAAGAAGATAATCCCATATATACAAATGAAGGAGAAACAATTCCTTATACGGTAGCTACACTTATATTATGTATATCTTTACATTTTATAGGTGATCCTTCATATATCAAAGATAAAAACGCTGAATTTACTATCAAATCTAAAATGTAGAAAATTAAGTGATTTCCAATAGTATAAAAACACTTTCCTGACTAGAGTAATGTTTAGGGAAGACTCAAACCAACCATTTTGGAAATAAAAATTCCTTGCAGGCGCATTAAATCTGGGCGAAGATACTCTTGCTTATTTAGGCTCAGCAAGGAGGGGTGATGAGGCTAGATGCAATAGTAATTTGCAGTATGTCCTTTTTTATGACATCTGTAACATTCAATATTTTTGAAATCTTTTGTATTGGTATTTTTCTTAAAGTTGTTCATTTTCCTATAAGGCTTTTTTGTATAGTTTTGAAATTTGCTCAGAATTACCAAACGCATTCTGGTCAAGAAAACAACATATTGTTGACTTGCCATATACACCAGAATTCAAGGAAGAAAATATACCAACAAAAGCAGATATAGGATATGGAGGAATTCTAAAGCAACTATATAATGGAAAAGAGTCAATAGTTCAGTATACTTCTGGTCATTGGAATGACACACAAAAATCATATTCTACAATTAAAAAAGAAATATTGAGAATTTTGTTATGCATTGAAAAATTTCAAACTGATTTGCTAAATCAAAAATTTCTTTTACGTATAGACTGCAAGTCTGCAAAAGAAGTTTTACAAAAAGATGTAAAAAACCTAGCTTCAAAACAGATTTTTGCCAGATGGCAAGCATTATTAAGTATATATGATTTTGATATTGAATTTATTAAAGGAGATACAAATTTTGTCCCAGATTTTCTGACACGAGAATTTCTCCAAAAACAGACATGATGCCCAGAAAAACCAAGGATAAAGGGAAACTTCCAGCTACTCCACACTCCCGCAAAACATGGGCCAACAAGGTCAAGGAAGAAGAAACTTCAAGTATATATATATATAGTGTGTGTGTGCGCGTGTATGGCCCTCTCTCCCCCCGACGACCATGGCGGCGGCGACAGGTCTTTTGCCGCCATCGTCTCTGCAGCCTCCTCCTCCATCTCGATCTCCTTGAAAGCGGTTTCTAAGCGCAAAGGACATCCTATGGTCTTTTTTACAGATGCTGAAGTTGATGCTTTAGCCTAGCCTTACTAGTTATCTCTTGTCGGAACTTTTTGGTTCGGCCGATCGTCACTCAAGATCATTCAGGATGTATTTGATCGCATTGGATTCCGATTAGACTTCAAGATCACACTTCTTGATCAATCTCATGTCTTGCTGAATTTCACACATGAACTATGTAGAGAAAAAGAGGTTTGAGTGATTTCAAAATACATGATTTAAACGAAATGCATGACATATTTCATGACATGACATGTTGTTGCACATAACTTGCCTTATATACTTCATATATAATGTTGTCGTACTAACGAGCCATGAAGCTTTAAAGCTTACATCAAATGGCAAACATTTGTTGCGTTTGAACTATTTTCAGGTGCCACCATTAATGAACTAAAATAGTTCATTAAGTGAAGTACTTAGTTAATTAAACTAAGTAGTTATTAAAGGAAGCAATATTTGGAAAAGGCACAAAGGCAACAAGTTGAAGAAAGGAAAGTTCTCCCTCTCCTCTCCACACATATATTACACGCCATCATATATATACATATATATATTTTCAGATTTTTTTAAAAAGGCACATACACATTTATTCCAATGTACTACCGACACGTTACATATTTTACGTACATACGTTAACATCACACCACTATATTTAAATCATATTTATGAGTATATTCAGGTCTTATATCATATGATATAAGTCATGTTGATGACAAATTTAATACGACACGTTAAAAGGTTATAAACCGAAAATTGTCGTATCGGGCGAATACCAAAACTTTGCCAACGTGTCACGTACTTGCCATAAATAGATGTCCAGCCCCTACACTTCATAAATGGCCACAAATTTTGTGGCTTACATGGTATGTGCAGCCATAAAATCATTCCATGTTGGCACACACAAATTACCCCACATTAAGGCCAAAATTTGGAGATTCTAATTTCAATTTTGTCACATGGTTTAAGTGTCACTTTAAGATATTATGCATATTATGTGTAACATAATATACATAACATGTGCAAAAGGTTGGAATTTAATTAGAGAAAAATTGGGTAATCGATAAACATCAAAATTCGGTTTTCTACGTACACGACACATGGAACGTTTTTGGCATGTCATATAACATGTATCTAGACACTTTTTACATATTTCATACATCTCAAAGTGTTATAGAAAATTCAATTAAGGGGTGATTGGAATATACCATGTGTGTCTAATTAAATGTGCATTATTTTACAAAGTTTGCAAAAATAAAATTCAGCACATGTATATACACATTCACACGCCTAGCTCAGCTGAATTGGAGCATATGTGGAGCTTTTTTGGCATCTTGATTGGTCAAGAATAAATCATGCAATGTTGGTGACTTAAAGAAAGGAGCTACAAAATGTAACATTTTCAATCTTGTCACAATTGTGACACATGCTGAAAATTCAGCATGTGTGCTAATGGCTGGCCTTTTTATCCCCTTTAATGAGCCATATTTTGTTGTATTGAAACTTGTGGATAATTGGGAGATAATATGGAAGTGTTTTGAATATTCCATAGAAATAAATAAGGTGATATTCTCAAATATCACACATGCTGAAAATTTCAGCATGTGTGGATGAATGTTGGCCGATTTTTTGGCCTCATTGGTGTCTAATTTCTATTCCATAATTTGATTAAAATATTGTGTACTAAATGGTGATTGAATTATTATTTAATTTCAAGGATTAAATCAAAGTAAACTTGGCAATATTTTGAATAAAAGGTGAATGTTACACATGCTGAAATTTCAGCATGTGCAAGAGACTTTATGGCCAATTTTTTCAAGGTAATTTGGAGAAAATTGTCTTTCTAATTTTGTGTGATGATCTTGGGAATTATGGTAACTATTTTATGATTATTTTGGCATATGTTTTAAGTGTTATTCTCAGATTTTTCTAGTCATCAAGTGATGACAACATCCAACCAATCAATGAGTGCCAAGTAAGCAAGAGCTTAATGATCATCCAATGAGGAGATGCCAAGTAAGCAAAGACATGTCACAATGATGCCATATACTCTTCCAAGGACTTAGAAGATAATTTTCAAGAGGGGAAGACCATCAAGGGGGCGGACAACTCAAGTTAAAAAGGAAGGAAGAGAGCAAAACAATAACAAGAACAAGCCTTGCAATTTAAAAGAACAAAAACGTTCTAGCCTTCTCTTCTACACTCTCTTTCTTTCATCTCTCTAAAATCCTATTGTACTTACATTCATATACTTGAATAGGCTTCATATAGTCCATCACATATTCATTATCATTGTAAAAGATTAATCTTGCACTTGCCAGGTGGTGGTGTTCGTGACAATTGTATTCTCATACAAGGTTTGTAAAGGGTTGGAGTTGGTGTGTAACTCCATCAACCCTGCTGTAAGGTGTTACTTTGTGTTGTGTGTTTAGTGCTAACTGAGGAAGGTGTCCTCGAAGACTGGAGTAGGTTGTTTATAACCGAACCAGTATAAAATTCTTGGTGTCATTTACTTTCAGCACTTACTTTCAGTTTTAGCACTGTTTATCGTTTTTTTTCACGTTCGTAAAAATAGTAAACGAATTTCAAAAATTAAAAAACTTTTCAAAATCATAGACACACGTCTTAAGGTTAATGTGGCACAAGTTTCAACCCATTTGGACAAATATAAGTCATCCAAACGTCCAAAGTTCTGAGACTAGTGCAGTCTAATTTTCAGGCTCGCAAAGGTTGAGACTTTGATCGTATTTGACTAACTTCCCAAAAGAATTTTCCAAAAATGTTTCAACCCATTTAAATAAAACGAATAAGGGGTCAGTCTTTAAATTTTCAGAGCATTTGAAGTTACGTACAAATAGGAATTAATTTTTCAAATCAGTCTACCGTTTCTGGAAGATTTGTGCAATCTGACCACGAACAAATTTTCAAGGGGTTAGAGGTTGAATTTAAATCTGAAAGTTTTAGGAGATACTCATAACATCTGAGACTAAGTTCTCTCCAAATTTCAGAATTTTTGAAGACCTGCAACCTAGTTTTCAAAACGTTTTAAAACTGGTCCTGAAAACCGAAACTGTTTTCAGAAGTTGAGTTCTTGGTTAAAAACTATTTTAAAAACCACATTTTCCGCACCAACTATTCAACCCCCCCTTCTAGTGGTTCCTTGAAGATCCTACAAGTGGTATCAAAGCGCAGGAACACTCACATCAAAAGGATCCAATGATCTAAGTGAGATGGCAACCACAAACTTCAAAAACGAACAAGAAGGTATGTCCAGTCAAAGGCCTCCTCTCTTTGACAGTGAGTCTTTCATTCAATGGAAATTAAGAATGAAACTTTTTCTTATGACAATTGATATTGATCTTTGGTCGATTATAGAAGATCATCCATTTGTTCCATCAAAGTTATCCACTGTAGATGGAGTCACACTAGAGGTCGTTAAGCCTAGACAAGAGTATACTAGTGAGGATAAAAAGAGACTAAGCATGAACGCTAGGGCTATGTAGTTACTTTTAAATGGACTAAGTAAAAGTGAATCCAGTTATGTTTCAAATTGTTCTAGTGCGCAAGAAATGTGGAGAATACTTGAAATGAAACACGAAGGCACTAGTCAAGTAAAAGAGTCCAAGATCAACATGCTTATGTCCACACTAGAGTCATTTAAATTATTGCCTAATGAATCTATCGTTGATATGGATCTTCGCTTGACTAACATTTGCAATTCTCTTGAGTCTCTTGGCAAAGCCTTTACTATGCAGGAAAAGGTACAAAAGGTCTTGCGAAGCCTTCCATCCGAGTGGGACCCTAAAGTGATGGCAATAGAAGAAAGCAAAGAAACTAAGTCAATCAAGATGGAAAAATTAATTGGATCACTTAAGGTTTATGAGAACAAACTCACCATAAGGAAATCAGAATCATCAAAAAAAGGTAAAGCTATTGAATTTAAATCAAATGAATACGTCTCTACTTCGTCCGATCACGTAGAAGATAGTGATTCTGAATCAGATAACGATGACTTAATTTTATTGGCTAAAGGCTTAAGAAAATTCATGAGAAAGTCGTTTAGAAACAAAACTAAGTCTACTTCGACTAAAAGAAATAAGAACAAGACAAACGACAAGGATGTTAAATGTTATGAATGCGGTAAACATGGACATCTATCATATGACTGCCCTAATAAAGAAAAGCAAACAAACAAATACCCTGACAAGGATCGGAACAAGAATAGACTCGTCTCAGAACCTAAGCAAAGGAAACGAGCTCTCAAAGCCTCCACTTGGAGTGATACACGGATTCCGAGACTGAAACAGAAGAGGAGACTGCACAAGTATGCTTTGTGTCCAAAGCATCAAACGAGGTATCATCTGACTCTAATTCTGACTCTGAGCCTTCTTATGATGATCTTTTTAGTCAGTACTTAGAATTGCATAAATTCACTAAGACTCTCGCGAAAGAAAAGAAGCGATTAATTGAAGACAAGAAACTGTTAGAATCTTCTAGCGAGAATCTTGTCACTCAATTAAACGATACAAAAGAAGAGTCATCATGTATCATTACTGCATTAAAGATCGAGAAAATGATGAAACAGTTTGATACAGGATCTAACATGCTAGAGCGTATTATCTTGTCACAAAAGCATGATAGTGATAAAACAGGTTTAGGATACATTGAAACAAATGAACTATCCATTAAACCAACCCAGTTTGTAGTGTCTAAGAAAGTAGACACCCCAAAACCAAAAACAGCGTCTAAGATGACGCAAAGACCCCCTCTCCCCTCCTCACGCCCCAATTCTTCCTCATATCATGCGAAATACAATTTTGTGCCATATAGATATGAGAAGAAACAAGGGATGCATACACGACATTCATTTCATCCATCTAGATCACACACTATGCACACTAACACAAGGACATATCAAAAACGTCCTACATAGAATGAGTATAAAGGAGTTCTTGGCCAAAGGCCCAAAGTGCACTCACCACGTGTCTACTACATTGCACCTTCATCTACATTCTTACCATTTACTAGACCGAGAAGGATCACCCAAGTATGGGTACCGAAAGGTACTTTTACTAAGAGGTGAATAACTAACTCGTAAGGACCCAAAATTAAAAGGGTACCTAAATCATTTTCGCACATTGCAGGGAACCCACACATCAAAAGATACATCTATCAAGTGGTTCCTTGACAGTGGTTGCTCGAGGCACATGACGGGTGACCCAGGCCTATTCACGAAATTGAAGAAGGTCACAAAAGGCGGATCCATGACCTTCGGAGACAACAACGAAGGCAAGATCATCGGAAAAGATGCAATTGGAAACCCAAGCACTCTTCAAATCTCGAACGTCTTTTCGGTAAGCAACTTATCTTATAATCTTCTTAGCATTTCGCAGTTTATTGACAATTTTTTTGATGTGTATTTTACTCACCCATATTACAATATAATAAATCAAAATGGAGAAACAGTCTTAAAAGGAAAACGAGAAGGAAACATTTTTACACTTTCTATGGATGATATGTTAGACGCTAAGGTTAAGTGTTTCATGTCAAATGAACCTAACGTAAATTTGTGGCATAGACGTTTAAGACATATTGACATTACTACACTAGAAAAACTCCAACGAAAGAACCTAATACGAGGATTGCCTACACTTGATTTAGACAACTTTAAGTTGTGTGAATCTTGCATAAATGGCAAACAAACACGCGAGTAACTTAAACCTAAGAATGAAATAAGCACGACTAGAGTTTTAGAATTATTACACATTGATTTGTTTGGTCCTAGTCGCACTACGAGTCTTGGTGGGCGTCACTATGCTTGCGTGATTGTTGATGATTTTTCTCGTTATACTTAGACTTTGTTTCTTGCACATAAGGATGATAGTGCTATTGAAATTGCTAAACTGATAAAACAACTTGAAAATCAATATGGCGTTAATATGAAAAAGATAAGAAGCGATAGAGGTGGTGAATTTAAAAATAAGGATATGATTTCATTTTGCGAAGAAAAAGGAATTAAGCACGAGTATTCGCCACCTAGAACTCCACAATTAAATGGAGTAGTAGAAAGAAAGGATAGGACATTACAAGAAATTGCTAGAACTAAATTGCCTAGATTTTTGTGGGCGGAAGCCATAAACCATGCATGCTACATAGTAGATCGCTTGTCCATTAGAAAGAAAATAAATAAGACGCCTTATGAGATATTAAATGATCGCATGCCTAAAATTGACTATTTTCGTGTGTTTGGATGCAAATGTTTTGTTTTAAATACAAAAGACAATTTAGATAAATTTGAATCTAAATCAATTGAATGCATCTTTGCTGGATATTTTGTAAATTCAAAAGCATATAGATGTTATGATCCTCTCACTAGACAAATTATAGAATCTATTCATGTGAAGTTTAATGAATTCGGTGAGACTGATAAAGATAAAGAATATGATGATGATTTTGAATTGAAACCCGTGTTGAACAATGATGATGGCACGTTTGATATGCATGATATGCATGATACACTAGAAATGCATGATCACTTAGAAATGCATGAGAATGTAGAAAATAATCAACCAAGATGGCATAGAGATCACCCACACAATCTCATCATAGGCGATATCACACATGGTGTGCGTCCACGTAGAAGAATAAATCCGGAAGAAATAAATCAATTTCATGCAATGATTTCTGAAATTGAACCTAAAAATATGCATGATGCTTTGAATGATTCTTCTTAGATTGATGCTATGCATGACGAACCTAATAAATTTGTTAGAAATGACGTATGGGATTTAGTGCCACGACCACAAGATAAGACCATAATAGATACAAAGTGGGTTTTTAGAAATAAAATGAATGAAAAAGGAAAAGTTGTTAGAAATAAAGCTAGCTTGTGGCACAAGGCTATAATCAAGAAGAAGGAATTGATTATGATGAAACATTTGCACCCGCAGCACGTTTAGAAGCTATACAAGTTTTACTTGCCATTTCTTGCATGAAAGATTTTAAATTCTAACAAATGGATGTGAAAAGTGCATTCTTAAATGGATTTATACAAGAAGAGGTATACGTGAAATAACCACCCGATTTTGAAGATTTGAATCATCCTAATCACATGTACAAACTAAAGAAGGCACTATACGGACTAAAGCAAGCACCTAGAGCATGGTATGATCGTTTTGCTACTTTCCTATTAGAAAATGGTTTTAAAAGAGGTACTATAGATAGTACATTATTTTTGAAACAAGATAAATCGGATTTACTTATTATTCAAGTTTGCGTTGATGATATCATTTTCGGTTCTACTTCTCATAAACTTGTTGAAGATTTTGAAAATTGCATGAAATCCGAATTTGAAATGTCTATGGTTGGCGAATTGAACTACTTTCTTGGTTTGCAGATTAAACAAACGAGTAAAGGCATCCACATAAGCCAAGCTAAATATATAAATGATATGATTAAAAAGTTCAATTTTGAGAATTTAAAACCATCCCCTACCCCTATGAGTGTCACTACTAAATTAGATAAAGATGAACATGGAAAGGATTTTGATAATGCCTTGTATAGATCTATGATTGGTTCTTTACTATATCTTACTGCTAGTAGGCCTGATATCATGTTCAGTGTATGTATGTATGCATGTTTTCAAAGTCAACTTAAGGTGTCTCACTATAATGAGGTAAAAAGAATATTCTGATATATTAAGCACACACCCACCTTAGGCATTTGGTATGATAAAGATTGTGACTTTAATTTGCATGCCTACACTGACGCTGATTATGGTGGATGTAAGATAGATAGGAAAAGCATGAGTGGCACTTGCCAATTTATAGGAAACTCAATTATTTCATGGTTTTTAAAAAAGCAAGCAAGCGTAGCTTTATCCACTACTGAAGCTGAGTACATGGCACTTAATCTTTGTTGCACACAATTATTATGGATAAAACAACAACTTTCGGACTTTGGAATTACCGTAAATAAAATTCCTGTATGTTGTGATAGTATGAGTGCAATTAACTTATCTAAGAATCCCGTGTTACACTCTAAGGCCAAGCATATAGAAGTACGCTATCACTTTTTTCGTGATCACGTAAATAATATTGATATTGTCATAGATCACGTACGCACAGAGGCACAAGTAGCGGATATCTTCACTAAAGCCTTAAATCAAGCCACGTACGAAAATCTTCGTTCTAAATTAGGCATGATTTCTGCTGATTTGATTTGATTATCTTTCCATATTTACATGCATTTTTGATTGACTTTCCAAAATAAAGGGGGAGAGAATGCATGATTTAAGAGGGAGAGAGAAACTGATTGCATAAATCAAGGGGGAGCGGATTTGAAATTTGAAATTCAAAATTTGAATTTATGCATGATCGAAGGGGGAGCGATAAGATTTAAATCATGCATGTAGGTTATTTTGAAAATCATCAAAAGTGGGAGATTGTAGAGAAAATGATGTTTGAATGATTTCAAAATACATGATTTAAATGAAATGCATGACATATTTCATGACATGACATGTTGTTGCACATAACTTGCCTTATATAGTTCATATATAACGTTGTCGTACTAACAAGCAATGAAGCTTTAAAGCTAACATCAAATGGAAAACATTTGTTGTGTTTGAACTATTTTCAGGTACCACCATTAATGAACTAAACTAGTTCATTAAGTGAAGTACTTAGTTAATTAAACTAAGTAGTTCATTAAAGGAAGCAATATTTGGAAAAGACACAAAGGCAACAAGTTGAAGAAAGGAAAGTTCTTCCTCTCCTCTCCACACATATATTACACGCCATCATATATATATATATATATGTATATATTTAGATTTTTTTTTAAAAGGCACATACACATTTATTCCAACGTACTACCGACACGTTATATATTTTACGTACGTACGTTAACATCACACCACTATATTTAACTCATATTTATGAGTATATTCAGGTCTTATATCATATGATATAAATCATGGTGATGACAAATTTAATACGACACGTTAAAAGGTTATAAATCGAAAATTGTCGTATCGGGCGAATACCAAAACTTCGCCAACGTGTAACGTACTTGCCAAAATAGATGGCCAGCCCCTACACTTCAACAATGGTCACAAATTTCGTGGCTTACATGGTATGTGCAGCCATAAAATCATTCCATGTTGGCACACACAAATTACACCACATTAAGGCTAAATTGTGGAGATTCAAATTTCAATTTTGTCATATGGTTTAGACGCCACTTTAAGATCAGCTAAGTGCTGAATATTAAAGTTTAATTTATGTATATTATGCGTAACATAATATATATAACGTGCAAAAATTTGGAATTTAATTAGAGAAAAATCGGGTAATCGATAAACATCGAAAATTTGGTTTTCTACGTACGCGACACATGGAACATTTTTGGCATGTCATATAACATGTATCTAGACACTTTTCACATATTTCATACATCTCAAAGTGTTCTAGAAAAGCTGATTAGAATATATGATGTGTGTCTAATTAAATGTGCACTATTTTACATAGTTTGCAAAAATAAAATTCAGCACATGTATCTACACATTCACACGCCTAGCTCGGCTGAATTGGAGCATATGTGGAGCTTTGTTGGCATCTTGATTGGTCAAGAATAAAGCATGCAATGTTGATGACTTAAAGAAAGGAGCTACAAAAGGTAGCATTTCAAATCTTGTCACAATTGTGACAATAATTGGGAGATAATATGGAAGTGTTTTGAATATTCCATGGAAACAAATAAGGTGATATTCTCAAATATCACTCATGCTGAAAATTTCAGCATGTGTGGATGAATGTTGGCCGATTTTTTGGCCTCATTGGTGTCTAATTTTTATTCCATAAATTGATGAAAATATTGTGTACTAAATGGTGATTGAATTATTATTTAATTTCAAGGATTAAATCAAAGTAAACTTGACAATATTTTGAATAAAAGGTGAATGTTACACATGCTGAAATTTCAGCATGTGCAAGAGACTTTATGGCCGATTTTTTCATGGTAATTTGGAGAAAATTGTCTTGCTAATTTTGTGTGATGATCTTGGGAATTATGGTAACTATTTTATGATTATTTTGGCACATGTTTTAAGTGTTATTCTTAGATTTGTCTAGTCATCAAGTGATGACAACATCCAACCAATCAATGAGTGCCAAGTAAGCAATAGCTTAATGATCATCCAATGAGGAGATGCCAAGTAAGCAAAGACATGTCACAATGATGCCATATACTCTTCCAAGGACTTGGAAGATAATTTTCAATAGGGGAAGAGCATCAAGGGGGCGGACAACTCAAGTTAAAAAGGAAGGAAAAGAGCAAAACAATAACAAGAACAAGCCTTGCAATTTAAAAGATCAAAAACGTTCTAGCCTTCTCTTCTACACTCTCTTTCTTTCTTCTCTCTAAAAGCCTATTGTACTTACATTCATATGCTTGAATATGCTTCATATAGTCCACCACATATTCTTTATCATTGTAAAATATTGATCAAAGAGTGATCAATCTTGCACTTGCCAGGTGGTGGTGTTCGTGACAATTGTATTCTCATACAAGGTTTGTAAAGGGTTGGAGTTGGTGTGTAACTCCATCAACCCTGTGGTAAGGTGTTACATTGTGTTGTGTGTTTAGTGCTAACCCAGGAAGGTGTCCTCGAAGACTGGAGTAGGTTGTTTATAACCGAACCAGTATTAAATTCTTGGTGTCATTTACTTTCAGATTCTGTTTTAGCACTGTTTATCCTTTTTGATTACGTTCGTAAAAATAGTAAACTTTTTTCAAAAATGACGAAACTTTCCAGAATCTTAGCCACACGTCTTAGGGTTAATTTGGCACAAGTTTTAACCCTTTTGGACAAGTATAAGTCAATCAAACATCCAAAATTCTGAGACTAGTGCAGTCTGATTTTCAGGCTTGCAAAGGTCGAGACTTTGATAGTATTTGACTTTCCCAAAAGCATTTTTCAAAAATGTTTCAACCCATTTAAATATAAAATATAAGGGGTTAGTGGTTAAAATTTCAGAGCATTTGGAGTTACGTAAAAACAGTCTACCGTTTCTGGCAGATTCGCGCAATCTGACCACTAACGATTTTTGAAGGGGTTAGAGGTTGAATTTAAATCTGAAATTTTTAGGAGACACTCATAACATCTGAGGCTAAGTTCTCTAAAAATTTCAGAATTTTTGAAGACCTAAAATCTAGTTTTAAAAACGTTTTAAAACTGGTCCTGAAAACAGAAACTGTTTTCAGAAGTTAAGTTCTTGGTTCAAAACTATTTTAAAAACCACACTTTCCGCACCAACTATTCAACCCCTCCCCCTTCTAGTGGTGCCTTGCAGATCCTACAAGTGGTATCAGAGAGCAGGAACACTCACTTCAAAGGATCCAACGATTCAGTGAGATGGCAACCACAAATCTCAAAACCGAACAAGAAGGTATGTCGAGCCAAAGGCCTCCTCTCTTTGACGGTGAGTCTTTCATTCAATGGAAATTAAGAATGAAGCTTTTTCTTATGGCAATAGATATTGATATTTGGTCGATTATAGAAGATGGTCCTTTTGTTCCATCAAAGTTATCTACTGTCGATGGAGTCACACTAAAAGTCGTCAAATCTAGACAAGAATATACAAGTGAGGATAAAAAGAGACTAAGCATGAACGCTAGGGCTATGCAATTACTTTTAAATGGATTAAGTAAGAGTGAGTCTAGCTATGTCTCAAACTGTTCTAGTGCACAAGAAATGTGAAGAATACTCGAAATGAAACACGAAGGCACTAGTCAAGTAAAAGAGTCCAAGATAAACATGCTTATGTCCACACTCAAGTCGTTTAAATTATTGCCTAATGAATCTATTGTTGATATGGATCTTCGCTTGACTAACATCTACAATTCTCTTGAGTCTCTTGGTAAAGCCTTTACCATGCAGGAAAAGGTACAGAATGTCTTGCGAAGTCTTCCATCCGAGTGGGACCCTAAAGTGACCGCAATAGAAGAAAGCAAAGAAACTAAGTCAATAAAGATGGAAGAATTAATTGGATCACTTAAGGTTTATGAGAATAAACTCACTATACGGAAATCAGAATCATCTAAACAAGGTAAAGCTATTTCTTCTAAATCAAATGAATACGTCTCTACTTCTTCCGATCACATAGATGATAGTGATTCTGAATCGGATAACGATGACCTAATTCTATTGGCTAAAGGTTTCAGAAAATTTATGAGAAAGTCATTTAGAAACAAAAATAAGGGCACTTCGACTAAAAGAAATAAGAACAAGACAAATGATAAGGATGTTAAATGTTATGAATGCGGCAAACTTGGACATTTATCATATGACTGCCCTAATAAGGACAAGCAAACAAATAAATACCCTGACAAGGAACGGAACAAGAATAGACTTGTCTCAGAACCCAAGCAAAGGAAACGAGCTCTCAAAGACTCCACTTAGAGTGATATATCGGATTCCGAGACTAGAACCGAAGAGAAGACTGCACAAGTGTGCTTTGTATCCAAAGCATCGAATGAGGTATCATCTGATTCTGATTCAGACTCTGAGCCTTCTTATGATGATCTTTTTAGTCAGTACTTAGAGTTGCATAAATTCACTAAGACTCTCGCTAAAGAAAAGAAACGATTAATTGAAGACAAGAAGATGTTAGAATCATCTAACGAAAATCTTGTCACTCAATTAAACGATTCTAAAGAAGAGTCATCATGCATCATTAATGCATTAAAAACAGAGATTTCATCATTGACCACGCAAAATCATGAAATGAAATCCGAGATTTCAAGTTTGAAATCATGGAATACAGACTTAGAGAAAATGATGAAACAGTTTGATATGGGATCTAACATGCTACATCGTATTATCTTATCACAAAAGCATGACAGTGATAAAACGGGTTTGGGATACGTTGAAACAAATGAAGTATCCATCAAAACAACTAAGTTCGTAGTGTCTAAGAAATTAGACACCTCAAAACCAAAAACGGCGTCTAAGATAACGCAAAGATCTTCTCTCCCCTCCTCACGCCCCAATTCTTCCTCATATCATGCGAAATACGATTTTGTGCCATATAGATATGAGAAGAAACAAGTAATGCATACACGTCATCCATTTCATTCATCTAGATCACGCACTACGCACACAAACACAAGGACATATCAAAAACGTCCTACATACAATGTGTATAAAGGAGTTCTTGGCCAAAGGCCCAAAATGCATTCACCACATGTTTACTACATTGCACCTTCATCTACATTCTTGCCATTTGCTAGACTAAGAACGATCACCCAAGAATGGATACCGAAAGGTACTTTTACCAAGAGATGATTAACTAACTCGCAAGGACCCAAAATTAAAAGGGTACCTAAACCATTCTTGTACATTGCAGGGAGCCCACACATCAAAAGATACATCTATAAAGTGGTTCCTTGACAGTGGCTGCTCGAGGCACATGACGGGTGACCCGAGCTTGTTCACGAAATTAAAGAAGGTCACAAAAGGCAGATCCGTGACCTTTGCAGACAACAATGAAGGCAAGATCATCGGAAAAGGTACAATCGGAAACCCAAGCACTCTACAAATCTCAAACGTCTTTTTGGTAAGCAACTTATCTTATAATCTTCTTAGTATTTCTCAATTTATTTACAATGGCTTTGATGTGTGTTTCACTCACCCTTATTGCAATATAATAAATAAAAATGGAGAAACCATCTTAAAAGGAAAACGAGAAGGAAACATCTTTACGCTTTCTATGGATGATATGATAGACGCTAAAGTTAAGTGTTTTATGTCAAACGAACCTAATGTAAATTTGCGGCATAGACGTTTAGGGCACATTGGCATTTCCACACTAGAAAAACTCCAACGAAAGAACCTAGTACGAGGATTGCCTACACTTGATTTAGACAACTTTCAGTTGTGTGAATCTTGCATAAAAGGCAAACAAACACACGAGTCACTTAAGCCTAAGAATGAAATAAGCACGACTAGAGTCTTAGAACTATTACACATTGATTTGTTTGGTCCTAGTCGCACTACGAGTCTTGGGGGGCGTCCCTATACATGCGTAATTGTTGATGATTTTTCTCGTTATACTTGGACTTTATTTCTTGCGCATAAGGATGATAGGGCCATTGAAATTGCAAAGCTAATAAAGCAACTTGAAAATCAATACAGTTTCAAAGTGAAAAAGATAAGAAGCGATAGAGACGGTGAATTTAAAAACAAGGATATGATTTCATTTTCCGAAGAAAAAGGAATCAAGCATGAGTTTTCGCCACCTAGAACTCCACAATTAAATGGAGTAGTAGAAAGAAAGAATAGAACATTACAAGAAATTGCTAGGACTATGTTATGCGAAAATAAATTGCCTAGTTTTCCGTGGGCGGAAGCCGTAAACTGTGCATGCTACATAGTGAATCGCTTATCTATTAGAAAGAAAATAAACAAGACGCCTTATGAGATATTAAATGATCGCATGACTAAGATTGACTATTTTCGTGTGTTTGGATGCAAATGTTTTGTTTTAAATACAAAAGATAATTTAGATAAATTTGAATCTAAATCAATTGAATACATATTTGTTGGATATTCTGTAAATTCAAAAGCATATAGATGTTATGATCCTCTCACCAGACAAATCATAGAATCTATTCATGTGAAGTTTAATGAATATGGTGAGATTGATAAAGATAAACAATATGATGATGACTTTGAATTGAAACCCGTGTTGAATGAAGATGATGGTGCGTTTGATATGCATGATATGCATGATACACTAGAAATGCATGATCACTTAGAAATGCATGATAACATAGAAAATAATCAACCAAGATGGCATAGAGATCACCCACATGATCTCATTATAGGCGACATCACTCACGGTGTGCGACGACATAGAAGAATAACTTCGGATGAAATAAATCAATTTCATGCTATGATCTCCGAAATTGAACCCAAAAATGTGCATGATGCTTTGAGTGATTCTTCTTGGATTGATGCTATGCATGATGAGCTTAATCAATTTGTTAGAAATGATGTACGGGATTTAGTGCCACGACCACAAGATAAGACCATAATAGGCACAAAGTGAGTGTTTAGAAATAAAATGAATGAAGAAGGAAAGGTCGTTAGAAATAAAGCTAGACTTGTAGCACAAGGCTATAATCAAGAAGAAGGAAATGACTATGATGAAACATTTGCACCCGTAGCACGTCTAGAAGCTATACGACTTTTACTTGCCATTGCTTGCATGAAAGATTTCAAAGTTTATCAAATGGACGTATAAAGTGCATTCCTAAATGGATTTATACAAGAAGAGGTATATGTGAAGCAACCACCCGGTTTTGAAGATTTGAAACATCTCGATCACGTGTACAAACTAAAGAAGGCACTATACGGACTAAAGCAAGCACCTAGAGCATGGTATGATCGTTTTGCTACTTTCCTTTTAGAAAATGGTTTTAAACGAGGTACTATAGGTAGTACATTATTTTTGAAACAAGATAAATCGGATTTACTTATTATTCAAATCTACGTGGATGACATTATTTTCGGTTCTACCTCACATAAACTTGTTGAAGATTTTGAAAATTGCATGAAATCCGAATTTGAAATGTCTATGGTTGGCGAACTTAACTATTTTCTTGGCTTGCAGATTAAGTAAACGAGTAAAGGCATTCACATAAGCTAAGCTAAATATGTAAATGACATGATTAGAAAGTTCAACTTTGAAAATTTAAAACCATCCCCCACCCCTATGAGTGTCACCACTAAATTGGATAAGGATGAACATGGTAAAGATTTTGATAATGCCTTATGTAGATCTATGATTGGTTCCTTGCTATATCTTACTGCTAGTAGGCCTGATATCATGTTCAGTGTATGCATGTGTGCACGTTTTCAAAGTCAAGGTAAGGTGTCCCACTATAATGCGGTAAAAAGAATATTCCGCTATATTAAGCACACGCCTACCTTAGGTATTTTGCATGATAAAGATTGTGAATTTAACTTACATGCTTATACTGATGCAGATTACGGTGGATGTAAGATAGATAGAAAATGCACGAGTGGCACTTGCCAATTTATAGAAAACTCACTCATTTCATGGTTTTCCAAAAAAGCAAGCAAGCATTGCTTTGTCCACTACTGAGGCTGCGTACATGGCACTTAGCCTTTGCTGCACACAGTTGTTATGAATAAAACAACTCTCGGACTTTGGAATTACCGTAAATAAAATTCCTATATATTGTGATAGTATGAATGCAATTAACCTGTCTAAAAACCCCGTGTAACACTCTAAGGCCAAGCATATAGAAGTACGCTACCACTTTCTTCGTGATCACGTAAATAATGGTAATATTGTCATAGATCACGTACGCACAGAGGCACAAGTAGCGGATATTTTCACTAAAGCCTTAAATCAAGCCACGTACGAATCTCTTCGTTCTAAATTAGGCATGATTTCTGCTGATGTGATTTGATTTGATTCTCTTTCCTTATTTACAGGCATATTTTGATTGACTTTCCAAAATAAAGAGGGAGAGAAAGCATGATTTAAGGGGGAGAGAGATACTGATTGCATAAATCAAGGGGGAGCGGATTTAAAATTTAAAATTCAAATTTTGAAGTTATGCATGATTGAAGGGGGAGCGATAGGATTTAAATCATGAGTACAGGTTATTTTGAAAATCATCAAAAGGGGGAGATTATAGAGAAAAAGGGGTTTGAGTGATTTCAAAATGTATGATTTAAATGTGCTTAAAAACGTGCATGACATAAATGTGCATGACATATTGCATATAACTTTCCTTATATAGTTCATATATAATGTTTCCGTACTAACTAGCCATGAAGCTTTAAAGCTTACATCAAATGGCAAACATTTGTTGTGTTTGTACTATTTTCAGGTGCCACCATTAATGAACTAAACTAGTTCATTAAGCGAAGTACTTAGTTAATTAAACTAAGTAGTTCATTAAAGGAAGCAACATTTGGACAAGGCAAAAAGGCAACAAGAGTAAGAAAAGAAAGTCTCCTCCTCCTCCTTCACCACATATATACACGCATATATATACATAAATATATATATTTTCAGATTTTTTGAAAAAGGCACATACACACATATTCCAACATACTACTGACACGTTATATATTTTACGTATGTACGTTAACGTCACACCACCATACTTAGATCATATTTATGAGTATATTCAGGTCTTATATCATATGGTATAAGTCATGGTGATGACAAATTAAATACGACACGTTAAAAGGTTCTAAACCGAAAATTGTCGCATCGGGCGAATACCGAAACTTCGCCAACGTGTCACGTACTTGCCATAAATAGATGGCCAGCCCCTACACCTCAAAAATCTCTATAAGTTTCGTGGGTGTGATGTTATTTCTAGCCATAAAATCATTCCATGTTGGCACACACAAATCACCCCACATTAAGGCCAAATTTCGGAGATTCCAATTTCAATTTTGTCACATGTAAATGGAACCACTTTAAGACCAGCCAAGTGCTGAATATTAAAGTTTATATTATGTATATTATGTGTAACATAATATATATAACATGTGCAAAAATTTGGAATTTAATTAGAGAAAAATTGGGTAATCGATAAACATCGAAAATTCGGTTTTCTACGTACACAACACATGGAACGTTTTTGGCACATCATACGACATGTATCTAGACACTTTTTACATATGTCATACATCTTAAAGTAATCTAGAAAATTAAATTAAGGTCTGATTGGAATATACCATGTGCGTATTATTAAATGTGCACTATTTTATAAAGTTTGCAAAAATAACATTCAACACATGTATATACATATCATACACGCCTGTACCAGCTTGATGGAGCCTATGTGGAGCCTTGTTGGCATATTGATTTGTCAGGAATCAAGCATACAATGTTGGTGACTTAAAGAAAGAAGCTACAAAAGGCAATGTTTCAAATTTTATCTCATTTGTAACACATGCTGAATATTTCAGCATGTGGATTATAGGCTGGCCGAATTTCATCCATTATGAGGCTATATTTTGTGTCTTGAAACATGTGATTAATTGGAAGACAATTTGAAAGCAATTTGAATAAGATATGAAATTATAATTGTGATATCTTGAATATCACACATGCTGAAAAATTTCAGCATGTGTGTGAATGAACCTAGGACGATTTTTGGCCATGTTATTGTCCAATTTTATTCCCAAAACTGATGAGAATATTGTCTACTAATTGGTGATTTATTTTTAAGAGAAAAATCAAAGAAAACTTAGTAACAATTTGAAATGAACACCCATGTATCACATGCTGAAATTTCAGCATGTCAAGTCTCAATAATGGCCGATTTTTCATCATTGTTGTGAGGAAATTATCTTGCTTAATTTATGTGACGATCTTGAAAGTTATGGTAATTGTTTTATGGTGATTTTGGCACATGTTTTTAGTGGAATTCTCAGATTTTCCTAGTCATCAAGTGATGACAACATTCAACCAATCAATGTGCCAAGTAAGCAAGAGTTAAATGATCATCCAATGAGGAGGTGCCAAGTAAGCAAGATCATGTCACAATGATGCCACATATTCTCCCAAGGACTTAGAAGATAATTTTCAAGAGGAGTAATAGCACCAAGGGGGGCGGCCAAATCAAGATTAAAAGGAAAGGACGAAGAGCAAAACAAAGACAAGAAAAAGTATTGCAATCTTGAAGCTAAAAAATGCCTACATCCTCTTCTTCTACACTCTCTTTCTTTCTTCAACCTAAAAGCCTATTGTATTTATATTCATATAATTGAATAGGCTTCTCTTAGACCACCACACATTCTTTATCTTTGTAAAAGATTGATCAAGGTGTGATCAATCTTCAATCTTGCAAGGTGGTGGTGTTCGTGTGCATTGTATTCAACATACAAGGTTTGTAAAGGGTTGGAGTTGGTGTGTAACTCCATCAATCCTGTGGTAAGGTATTTTTGTGTTGTGTGATTAGTGTGAGCCGAGGAAGGTGTTCCTCGAAGACTGGAGTAGGTTGTTTATAACCGAACCAGTATAAAATTCTTGGTGTCATTTACTTTCAGCACTTATATTCTGTTTCAGCACTGTTTATCCTTTTTGATTACGTTCGTAAAAATAGTAAACGTTTTTCAAAAATTACGAAACTTTCCAGAATCTTAGCCACACGTCTTAGGGTTAATTTAACAAAAGTTTCAACCCTTTTGAACAAGTATAAGTCAATCAAACATCCAAAGTTCTGAGACTAGTGCAGTCTGATTTTCAGGCTTGCAATGGTTGAGACTTTGATAGTATTTGACTAACTTCCCAAAAGAATTTTTCAAAAATTTTTCAACACATTTAAATATAACATATAAGGGGTTAGGGGTTAAAATTTCAGAGCATTTGGAGTTACGTACAAATAGGAATAAAGTTTTCAAAACAGTCTACCGTTTCTGGCAGATTTGCGCAATCTGACCACTAATGATTTTTGAAGAGGTTAGAGGTTGAATTTAAATCTGAAATTTTTAGGAGACACTCATAACATCTGAGACTAAGTTCTCTCAAAATGTTAAAATTTTTAAAGACCTACAAACTAGTTTTAAAAACGTTTTAAAACTGGTCCTGAAAACAGAAAATGTTTTCAGAAGTTAAGTTCTTGGTTCAAAACTATTTTAAAAACCACACTTTCCACACTAACTATTTACCCCCCCCCCTTTCTAGTGGTGCCTTGCAGATCCTACAAGTGGTATCAGAACGCAAGAACACTCACTTCAAAGGATCCAACAATTCAGTGAGATGGCAACCACAAATCTCAAAACCGAACAAGAAGGTATGTCGAGCCAAAGGCCTCCACTCTTTGACGGTGAGTTTTTCATTCAATGAAAA
Source organism: Eustoma russellianum (assembly GCA_036186865.1). Lineage (NCBI taxonomy): Eukaryota > Viridiplantae > Streptophyta > Magnoliopsida > Gentianales > Gentianaceae > Eustoma > Eustoma russellianum. Next base: position 16,394,455 of record AP025052.1, read on the forward strand.
TTAAGAATGAAGCTTTTTATTATGGCAATAGATATTGATCTTTGGTCGATTATAGAAGGTGGTCCTTTTGTTCCATCAAATTATCTACTGTAGATGGAGTCACACTAGAAGTCGTCAAATCTAGACAAGAATATACAAGTGAGGATAAAAAGAGACTAAGCATGAACGCTAGGGCTATGCAATTACTTTTAAATGGATTAAGTAAGAGTGAGTCTAGCTATGTCTCAAACTGTTCTAGTGCACAAGAAATGTGGAGAATACTCGAAATGAAACACGAAGGCACTAGTCAAGTAAAAGAGTCCAAGATAAACATGCTTATGTTCACACTCAAGTCGTTTAAATTATTGCCTAATGAATCTATTGTTGATATGGATCTTCGCTTGACTAACATCTATAATTCTCTTGAGTCTCTTGGTAAAGCCTTTACCATGCAGGAAAAGGTACAGAAAGTCTTGCAAAACCTTCCATCCGAGTGGCACCCTAAAGTGACCGCAATAGAAGAAAGCAAAGAAACTAAGTCAATAAAGATGGAAGAATTAATTGGATCACTTAAGGTTTATGAGAATAAACTCACTATACGGAAATCGGAATCATCTAAACAAAGTAAAGCTATTGCTTTTAAATCAAATGAATACGTCTCTACTTCTTCCGATCATGTAGATGATAATGATTCTGAATCGGATAACGATAACCTAATTCTATTGGCTAAAGGTTTAAGAAAATTTATGAGAAAGTCATTTAGAAACGAAAATAAGGGCACTTCAACTAAAAGAAATAAGAACAAGACAAATGATAAGGATGTTAAATGTTATGAATGCGGCAAACTTGGACATTTATCATATGACTGCACTAATAAGGACAAGCAAACAAACAAATACCCTGACAAGGAACGGAACAAGAATAGACTCGTCTCAGAACCCAAGCAAAGGAAACGAGCTCTCAAAGCCTCCACTTGGAGTGATACATCGGATTCCGAGACTGAAACCGAAGAGGAGACTGCACAACTATGCTTTGTATCCAAAGCATCGAATGAGGTATCATCTGATTCTGATTCAGACTCTGAGCCTTCTTATGATGATCTTTTTAGTCAGTACTTAGATTTGCATAAATTCACTAAGACTCTCGCTAAAGAAAAGAAGCGATTAATTGAAGACAAGAAGATGTTAGAATCATCTAACGAAAATCTTGTCGCTCAATTAAACGATTCTAAAGAAGAGTCATCATGCATCATTAATGCATTAAAAACAGAGATTTCACCATTGACCACGCAAAATCATGAAATGAAATTCGAGATTTCAAGTTTGAAATCAAGGAATACAGACTTAGAGAAAATGATGAAACAGTTTGATACGGGATCTAACATGCTGCATCGTATTATCTTATCACAAAAGCATGACAGTGATAAAACGGGTTTGGGATACGTTGAAACAAATGAAGTATCCATCAAACCAACTAAGTTCGTAGTGTCTAAGAAAGTAGACACCCCAAAACCAAGAACGGCGTCTAAGATAACGCAAAGATCTTCTCTCCCCTCCTCACGCCCCAATTCTTCCTCATATCATGCGAAATACAATTTTGTGCCATATAGATATGAGAAGAAACAAGTAATGCATACACGTCATCCATTTCATTCATCTAGATCACGCACTACGCACACAAACACAAGGACATATCAAAAACGTCCTACATACAATGAGTATAAAGGAGTTATTGGCCGAAGGCCCAAAGTGCATTCACCACATGTTTACTACATTGCACCTTCATCTACATTCTTGCCATTTGCTAGAACGAGAAGGATCACCCAAGTACGGGTACCGAAAGGTACTTTTACCAAGAGGTGAATAACTAACTCGCAAGGACCTAAAATTAAAAGGGTACCAAAACCATTCTTGTACATTGCAGGGAGCCCACACATCAAAAGATACACATATAAAGTGGTTCTTTGACAGTGGCTGCTCAAGGCACATGACGGGTCACCTGAGCTTGTTCACGAAATTAAAGAAGGTCACAAAAGACGGATCCGTTACCTTTGGAGACAACAATGAAGGCAAGATCATTGGAAAAGGTACAATCGAAGAGCCAAGCACTCTACAAATCTCAAACGTCTTTTTGGTAAGCAACTTATCTTATAATCTTCTTAGTATTTCTCAATTTATTGACAATGGCTTTGATGTGTGTTTCACTCACCCTTATTCCAATATAATAAATAAAAATGGAGAAACCGTCTTAAAAGGAAAACGAGAAGGAAATATCTTTACGCTTTCTATGGATGATATGGTAGACGCTAAAGTTAAGTGTTTTATGTCAAACGAACCTAATGTAAATTTGTGGCATAGACGTTTAGGACACATTGGTATTTCCACACTAGAAAAACTCCAACGAAAGAACCTAGTACGAGGATTGCCTACACTTGATTTAGACAACTTTCAGTTGTGTGAATATTGCATAAAAGGCAAACAAACACGCGAGTCACTTAAGCCTAAGAATGAAATAAGCACGAATAGAGTCTTAGAACTATTACCCATTGATTTGTTTGGTCCTAGTCGCACTACGAGCCGTGGTGGGCGTCACTATGCATGCGTAATTGTTGATGATTTTTTTCGTTATACTTGGACTTTATTTCTTGCGCATAAGGATGATAGTGCCATTGAAATTGCAAAGCTAATAAAGCAACTTGAAAATCAATACGGTTTCAATGTGAAAAAGATAAGAAGCGATAGAGGCGGTGAATTTAAAAACAAGGATATGATTTCATTTTATGAAGAAAAAGGAATCAAGCATGAGTTTTCGCCACCTAGAACTCCACAATTAAATGGATTAGTAGAAAGAAAGAATAAAACATTACAAGAAATCGCTAGGACTATGTTATGCGAAAATAAATTGCCTAGATTTCTGTGGGTAGAAGCCGTAAACTGTGCAAGCTACATAGTGAATGGCTTATCCATTAGAAAGAAAATAAACAAGACGCCTTATGAGATATTAAATGATCGCATGCCTAAGATTGACTATTTTCGTGTGTTTGGATACAAATGTTTTGTTTTAAATACAAAAGATAATTTAGATAAATTTGAATCTAAATCAATTGAATGCATCTTTGTGGATATTCTGTAAATTCAAAAGCATATAGACGTTATGATCCTCTCACAAGACAAATCATAGAATCTATTCATGTGAAGTTTAATGAATATGGTGAGATTGATAAAGATAAAGAATATGATGATGACTTTGAATTGAAACCCGTGTTGAATGAAGATGATGGTGTGTTTGATATGCATGATATGCATGATACACTAGAAATGCATGATCACTTAGAAATGCATGATAACATAGAAAATAATCAACCAAGATGGCATAGAGATCACCCACATGATCTCATTATAGGCGACATCACTCACGGTGTACGACCACGTAGAAGAATAACTTCGGATGAAATAAATCAATTTCATGCTATATTTCCGAAATTGAACCCAAAAATGTGCATGATGCTTTGAGTGATTCTTCTTGGATTGATGCTATGCATGATGAGCTTAATCAATTTGTTAGAAATGATGTATGGGATTTAGTGCCACGACCACAAGATAAGACCATAATAGGCACAAAGTAAGTGTTTAGAAATAAAATGAATGAAGAAGGAAAGGTCGTTAGAAATAAAGCTAGACTTGTAGCACAAGGCTATAATCAAGAAGAAGGAATTGACTATAATGAAACATTTGCACCCGTAGCACGTCTAGAAGCTATACGACTTTTACTTGCCATTGCTTGCATGAAAGATTTCAAACTTTATCAAATGGACGTAAAAAGTGCATTCCTAAATGGATTTATACAAGAAGAGGTATACGTGAAGCAACCACCCAGTTTTGAAGATTTGAAACATCCCGATCACGTGTACATACTAAAGAAGGCACTATATGGACTAAAGCAAGCACCTAGAGCATGGTATGATTGTTTTGCTACTTTCTTTTTAGAAAATGGTTTTAAACGAGGTACTATAGATAGTATATTATTTTTGAAACAAGATAAATCGGATTTACTTATTATTCAAATCTATGTTGATGACATTATTTTCGCTTCTACCTCACATAAACTTGTTGAAGATTTTGAAAATTGCATGAAATCCGAATTTGAAATGTCTATGGTTGGCGAACTTAACTATTTTCTTGGCTTGCAGATTAAGCAAACGAGTAAAGGCATTCACATAAGCTAAGCTAAATATGTAAATGACATGATTAAAAAGTTCAACTTTGAAAATTTAAAACCATCCCCCACCCCTATGAGTGTCACCACTAAATTGGATAAGGATGAACATGGTAAAGATTTTGATAATGCCTTATATAGATCTATGATTGGTTCCTTGCAATATCTTACTGCTAGTAGGCCTGATATCATGTTCAGTGTATGCATGTGTGCATGTTTTCAAAGTCAACCTAAGGTGTCTCAGTATAATGCGGTAAAAAGAATATTCCGCTATATTAAGCACACGCCCACCTTAGGCATTTGGTATGATAAAGATTGTGAATTTAACTTACATGCTTATACTGATGCAGATTACGGTGGATGTAAGATAGATAGAAAAAGCACGAGTGGCACTTGCCAATTTATAGGAAACTCACTCATTTCATGGTTTTCCAAAAAGCAAGCAACCGTTGCTTTGTCCACTACTGAGGCTGAGTACATGGAACTTAGTCTTTGCTGCACAGAGTTGTTATGGATAAAACAACAACTCTCGGACTTTGGAATTACCTTAAATAAAATTCCTATATATTGTGATAGTATGAGTGCAATTAACCTGTCTAAAAACCCCGTGTTACACTCTAAGGCCAAGCATATAGAAGTACGCTACCACTTTCTTCGTGATCACGTAAATAATGGTAATATTGTCATAGATCACGTACGCATAGAGGCACAAGTAGCGGATATTTTCATAAAGCCTTAAATCAAGTCACGTACGAATCTCTTCGTTCTAAATTAGGCAAGATTTCTGCTGATGTGATTTGATTTGATTCTCTTTCCTTATTTACAGGCATATTTTGATTGACTTTCAAAAATAAAGGGGAGAGAAAGCATGATTTAAGGGGGAGAGAGATACTGATTGCATAAATCAAGGGGGAGCAGATTTGAAATTTAAAATTCAAAATTTTAATTTATGCATGATTGAAGGGGGAGCGATAGGAATTAAATCATGAGTACAGGATATTTTGAAAATCATCAAAAGGGGGAGATTGTAGAATAAAAAAGGTTTGAGTGATTTCAAAATGTATGATTTAAATGTGCTTAAAAACGTGCATGACATAAATGTGTATGACATATTGCATATAACTTGCCTTATATAGTTCATATATATTGTTTCCGTACTAACGAGCCATGAATCTTTAAAGCTTACATCAAATGGCAAACATTTGTTGTGTTTGTACTATTTTCAGGTGCCACCATTAATGAACTAAACTAGTTCATTAAGCGAAGTACTTAGTTAATTAAAGTAAGTAGTTCATTAAAGAAAGCAACATTTGGACAAGGCACAAAGGCAACAAGACTAAGAAAGGAAAGTCTCCTCCTCCTCCTTCACCACATATATACACGCATATATATACATAAATATATATATTTTCAGATTTTTTGAAAAAGGCACATACACACATATTCCAACGTACTACCAACACGTTATATATTTTACGTACGTACGTTAACGTCACACCACCATACTTAACTCATATTTATGAGTATATTCAGGTCTTATATCATATGATATAAGTCATGGTGATGACAAATTAAATACGACACGTTAAAAGGTTCTAAACCAAAAATAATTATGTAGGTGTGTCGTTCTCCGATAGAACTTCCTTAAAGTAAATATTATAGGAAATTTAATATAATTATGTAGGTGTGTCGCACGACACAAGTGAAATGACAAACTACCCTTCCCACAGTATGTAAAAATCGGCCATAAGGGCCTTGGAGAAGCCTAGACTTTTCCTTATTATCACAATTATGTAGTTAGTAAGGCTACAATAAAATAGGTTATCTTGGAACCAACAAAGTAAGAAAAGAAAAAAATTAAGCATGGAAATGGGGCACCCCCAAGGATAAGAAATCGGCCACCTCCCCCTATGGTTGACCAAGAATGATTACCATGTTACTTAATGTTACTACAAGGTTGAAACAAATAACTCTAGTTGGGTAAAATAACCAAGGTTAACCATAAAGTAACCAAGGTTGACATAAAGTAACTATAGTTGGCATAAAGTAACTATAGTTGACATAAAGTAACTATAGTTCACATAAAGTAACTATAGTTGATATAAAGTAACTATGGTTAAACTAAAGTAACCATAGTTAGGTAAAAGTAACCTAAGCTAATTAATTCTAGTTAGCCTAAACAAAGACAAGGAAAACCCCTCCCCATCTCCCTCATAACTCACGGCAGCCCCATAAACCAAAGGGAGAGAATTTTCTCTAGCATATTTAACACTTAAGAAGTTACAAGGAGCAAGAGCCTCCCTTATTTCTTCATCAAGAACACGGTTAGTAAGCCTAAGGAGATCCAAGATCTTCAAGCCTCAAGAACTCATCTAGGTAAGTTAAATGTTAAACTTCTAAGTGAGTCTTATATTTTAAAGGATGAAGCTCACATTGGTACCTCATTTCCTTGCTAAAAAAAAACGTGACCATCAAATGGTCACTAGGAGAAGATTCTTCAAGCTACTAAGAGGAGCTAACATCTTGGTGGTGTGAATCCATTTCAAGCTCCATTCAAGCCTCATTTTGGTAAGATGAATCTAACCTCAATCTAGCTCCATTCTTCATTTAAAATGATAGCTAATGTTCACCTCCTTCCCCTCTTCAAAAACGTGCTGCACATGTGAAGAGGAGGAAGACTTCATTCCATTTCAACCAAAGCTCAAGCAAAGGAGAAAGCTCTAAGGTTCAAAGAGGCAAGTATACTCTAGCCAATCTTGCCTTATTTGTGAAGTGCATGCTTGAATGTCTAGCCATTTTAAGTTATTAATCTTAGTTGAAGGAAGCTTGAACAATAAAAAGGTAAAGAAGTGCTAAAACTACTGGAACTGGCAGATTTGTGTTGCTGGTTGTATGGTCTGAGAACGAATCTTAGAAATGTTAAATTAAGCTAAGTTTTGGCATGACACTAGCTCTATGTGTTGAGTAAGTGTGAGAGTTGGAATTGCAGTAAAAAGAGTTCTGGTTTATTTTTAATAATTCGTTTGGTAGAACTGCTCACACAGAAGTACTGGAGCTGGACAGTTTTGATGTGTCATGTTTTACGATCTGAACAATAACCTTAGGAGTGTTCAAATTGGCTAATATTTGGTATGATGTTAGCCTCACATGTATATGAAGTGTGAGAGTTGGAATTTCATTAAAAGAAGTTGTGGATTGTTTTTAATGAAATTTTTAGTAAGGGTTGGTCAAACAGAAATACTGAAACTGGACAGTTTTTGGTAACATGTTGTATGACCTGAAAATGGACCTTGTGAGGGTTCAAATGTGCTAATTTCTGGTATGGTGATATACTTATGTATTTATTAAGTGTGAGAGCTGGAATTTCATTGAAAGGAGTCATGGTTTATTTTTAATGAAATTCTTAGTAAAACTGCTCAAACAGAGTTGCTGGAACAGGACAGTTTTGAGTAGTAAGTTGTGTGACTCTAAAATGCACCTTAGGAATGTCCAAACGGGATGATTTTTGACATGGTGATACTTTGATGTGTTTGTGACATCTGTGAGTTGGAAATTTGGTAAAAAGAGTTGTGGTTTGGTCACAATTCAATTCGTGATATAACTGGTCATTCCAGTTTCTGCAGGTACCCAGTTTGGGAATGTAATTAGATGACCTCCTTAAGCTTATTGGATTGCCTTGGAATTTTTATGGTAACTACCCAAGACATAGAGGTACAGGGTCATGTAAATAAACCATCATAAAACTATCATTTTGATGGTTAACAACTGAATGGAAATTGGAGTATAAAACTGGAAAACAGGACAACTTAATGTCTTAAGTTGTGAGGCTTTGTTCTGGATCACTTAGGCTTAAATGTGATGTTTATCCTTATGAATATTACTCCTAGGTATGTTAGCTATGTTTTCCAGGTGTTGGATCAAAGTGATTAAGGTTTGATGATCCATCAAAATGAGGTAAGGCGGTACTTCCCTGCTGATTTCAGCAGTACCTTGATGATACTTGATGTTTTGAGGTCGTTAGACATTTCGGAATGTTATGAAATTTTTATGGCATGTGTCTAAGACTTCATTATGCATGTGTATGATATGAGTTGATGAAAATGAGCACGAATTGATGAGCATGAGGCTGTATGAACAGAGTATAATTGCTGGACAGTTTTTCCAGCTTAAGAGACGAGTCAGCATATGCGTGTTATGATGTATTTGTCCACGAGTCGCATGTTGCATATCATACATCGCATTGTCCATGTTCATACGGTTCATGAAACGGATTTTATGAAAAAGAATGATGAGAAAGATCTTTGAAAGAGAGGTTTACGATTGCGAAAAGATTCCTATGGTACCATTTATTTCTGGCCAGCTTAACCCGCTCCAGATCCGGGGTTAATTGATCTGAAGAGTTATAAGAACCGATCCAGGCCCGGTATAATAGGTCTGAAGATGATCACGATTACAAGAACCGATCCAGGCCCGGTATAATAGGTCTAAAGATTATAAGAACCGATCCAGGCCCGGTATAATAGGTCTGAAGAGTGTAAGAACCGAGCCAGGTCCGGTATAATAGACCTAAAGGTGATCATGTTATAAGAACCGAGTCATGCCCGGTATAATAGGCTGACACACTCTCTTGTTTTAAGATGAGCATGATTTAAAAGAAAGAAAGAAAGTTCAAGTATTTTCATGTCTTCATTATGCACTGTATTTGCATACTCATACACATTGCATACGGTCATGAGCATGATGTCTAGTCTGTGCCCTGAGTTGTGTCTTTACGTGCTACATGACTATGTTATGATTTTATTGCCTTAGTGGCTATTGACGGAAGGAATGAGATGCTAGCTAAACGCTAGACGAAATGTTAGTTAGGTCATGATCTTTCGTTACCTAAGTTACGATCTTATTGTTGTTGTTATGTAAGCTATGATCTTATTCCCTTTATGATCAAGTGATGCTTCTATTACCTTGGTGGCATTTAAATGGAAAGACAGGTATGATGGTAAGAGACCAAATTTCGGGAATTCGGTTCTTGTATGTACTTTCCATTTAATGCATGATTGTTTATGGTGTACTTGCTGGTGACTTTGTCACTCACCCCCTATTTTTCCTCCCAGAGTTTACAGGAAACGGGGGTAGCAAGGATTGATGACGAGCATAGGATCCCACATCCGTGAGAATACGAGTGAATGACAGCTTAGGGATTCTATTATGATGGATCCATAATATGGCGGATTTATGTTGGAAGCGATGATTGCAGAAGTACTGATGTAATGAATGTGGTTGTAAAACTTATGTCGGATGTATAGAATGATTTATGTAAAAGTTTCAAATTCTGCCGTATTTTTTTTTATCTACCTGTTAAGATCGTGACTTGGTAATCCATGATTATCCATGGGTTTTACGAGTTAAGTATCGACGCTTTGTACTTTTCCGAAAGGGAAGGTACGGCGGGTGCACCGTACGAGGGGTAGCCGAGTACGGGGCGCTACAGGTGGTATCAGAGCGAAGGCTCCAGATCTGGGCAGAATGTCGAACTAAGTGATGATTATAGTCAACTAAGTTTGATCTTAGACCTAAGTTCTGATCTTAGATGAGAGTTGACCTTAGACCAGGATGATTTAGACTGGAAATTAGAGTTTTGACCATATGTTAAAGCCCTAGTCGATGGCCATCTATGGAATGTAATCATGACTGTTTGCATGACCATAAGATCATATAGGGATTACGAATTAAACGGTGTCGCTTATTCTGAATGTTTATACCTTAAGTAAGACTCCGGCACTTCGTAGTGTGGATGACACCACAATTCAGTAAGATGACATCATCACTGTCACCACAGGAGGCAGTAAACATTACTAACAATAGTTAGTAAGAGCATGTATTCCAAGGTTTGGCAGGGAATTTAGTTCATAGTAGGCAGAAAGATGGTTAACTAAAGTTGAAAGTAACTCCATGCTGATACTGGTACTGGATAAGGTAAGGGCAAGGTTCTAAGAGGAGTTTTATGAGTTCTTCCTCTCAGAACTTAGTCACGAGAAGGATTGAGGAATTTGACTCACTAAGACAGGGGTCAAGCATCTCTGTACTCATTCATTACTTTGGGACAGTATGTTCCTTTGATTATGAGAAATGAAAGGTTTAAGGTGATCAGATTTGTGCGCGGTCTAGACCCCCAGATCTAATTAGGCTAAGTTAAGTCGTATTCAAAAACCTTGGGTGAATTATTAGAGGACCGCTATGGAGCGGAATGCGATAGTAAAGGAACGAAAGAATGAAAGAAACGATTTAACAAGCAAATGAAGTAGAAGGTGGAAACCGTATCCATATAAGGCTAATTTATGCAGATGACCAAGAAACAACCAAGGTACGCCTAATAAGTGTGAAGTACCTATGTCCTCTGCTCTACTTCCTATTAACCGAGTATGAGTGATTATGATAGTTTTCTTTAAGTTATGATGAGTAGACCACAAGTAAGCAAGTGAGATTATTAGTGATAACATGACTAAGTATGACACTATGTATGGGACTCGAGGTCCTCGCCATAATGCGTCACTATTAACACTTGTACGCATTTTAATGCAGTATAGAGGGAATATGTCATGACTATGAAAACCATGTTTTAAGAGAGCGGGCCACCTTCGGATGATTTGAAACATCCTAAAGGGAACATAAGTTTCAAAGGAGAACCCACAACTTCTAGTTCGATTTTATGAAATGATCGCAAAAAGGGGGTAAAAGTTATTACGTGATAAGACGATCAGCAAGACAGATAAACGTGGCACATACTTATGAAGAGCTTGGTATGTGTACCTTGTGGGAATTATTCCGGATGTCCTTGGAAGCTGTTTTGTACGTAGGATGACAGTCACATAATCACTGAAAGAATGTTTACAGAAAAGAGATAAAGGTCTATATCCTAGAGTTAATGATCTCTGCCAAGTTTTTTTTTCATATTTTATGAAAAAGGAAATTATAAGCCTACTATGATCATGATTATACGGAATGGATTTTGTTATCAAGTACATAGTATCAAGGTTGCAAGTGCTAGATATGAGATAGATTACGACAACACCTCTAGAGAATAAGGATAAGTTCTGGTGAAATTTCTAAGATGAAAAGAACAAAGCAGTTCTGAAGGAACTAAATAGACGTTTATTGCGATCTTATTTACCCAAAAGAAGGAACCACATGGGAAACGGAAGGCAACATGAGGAGTAGACGCCCCATGTTGTTGACTAGCCTGAAGTTTCGAGGACGAAACTTATATTAAGGTGGGGAGAATGTTGTACCCCGCGAAAATTGGTATATACTGAGAATTGTATAAAGCGATTTAAGGAGAGAATAATGTGATACCCCACGGGAATTCGCCTATACCGCCGACTCCTATGAGACGAATCACTAAGAATTAGTCAACCGGTTACATTATTTAAATGTAACTACATTTATTTGTCATTCTCCGATAGAACTTCCTTAAAGTAAATATTATAGGAAATTTAATATAATTATGTAGGTGTGTCGCACGACACAAGTGAAATGACAAACTACCCTTCCCACAGTATGTAAAAATCGGCCATAAGGGCCTTGGAGAAGCCTAGACTTTTCCTTATTATCACAATTATGTAGTTAGTAAGGCTACAATAAAATAGGTTATCTTGGAACCAACAAAGTAAGAAAAGAAAAAAATTAAGCATGGAAATGGGGCACCCCCAAGGATAAGAAATCGGCCACCTCCCCCTATGGTTGACCAAGAATGATTACCATGTTACTTAATGTTACTACAAGGTTGAAACAAATAACTCTAGTTGGGTAAAATAACCAAGGTTAACCATAAAGTAACCAAGGTTGACATAAAGTAACTATAGTTGGCATAAAGTAACTATAGTTGACATAAAGTAACTATAGTTCACATAAAGTAACTATAGTTGATATAAAGTAACTATGGTTAAACTAAAGTAACCATAGTTAGGTAAAAGTAACCTAAGCTAATTAATTCTAGTTAGCCTAAACAAAGACAAGGAAAACCCCTCCCCATCTCCCTCATAACTCACGGCAGCCCCATAAACCAAAGGGAGAGAATTTTCTCTAGCATATTTAACACTTAAGAAGTTACAAGGAGCAAGAGCCTCCCTTATTTCTTCATCAAGAACACGGTTAGTAAGCCTAAGGAGATCCAAGATCTTCAAGCCTCAAGAACTCATCTAGGTAAGTTAAATGTTAAACTTCTAAGTGAGTCTTATATTTTAAAGGATGAAGCTCACATTGGTACCTCATTTCCTTGCTAAAAAAAAAAACGTGACCATCAAATGGTCACTAGGAGAAGATTCTTCAAGCTACTAAGAGGAGCTAACATCTTGGTGGTGTGAATCCATTTCAAGCTCCATTCAAGCCTCATTTTGGTAAGATGAATCTAACCTCAATCTAGCTCCATTCTTCATTTAAAATGATAGCTAATGTTCACCTCCTTCCCCTCTTCAAAAACGTGCTGCACATGTGAAGAGGAGGAAGACTTCATTCCATTTCAACCAAAGCTCAAGCAAAGGAGAAAGCTCTAAGGTTCAAAGAGGCAAGTATACTCTAGCCAATCTTGCCTTATTTGTGAAGTGCATGCTTGAATGTCTAGCCATTTTAAGTTATTAATCTTAGTTGAAGGAAGCTTGAACAATAAAAAGGTAAAGAAGTGCTAAAACTACTGGAACTGGCAGATTTGTGTTGCTGGTTGTATGGTCTGAGAACGAATCTTAGAAATGTTAAATTAAGCTAAGTTTTGGCATGACACTAGCTCTATGTGTTGAGTAAGTGTGAGAGTTGGAATTGCAGTAAAAAGAGTTCTGGTTTATTTTTAATAATTCGTTTGGTAGAACTGCTCACACAGAAGTACTGGAGCTGGACAGTTTTGATGTGTCATGTTTTACGATCTGAACAATAACCTTAGGAGTGTTCAAATTGGCTAATATTTGGTATGATGTTAGCCTCACATGTATATGAAGTGTGAGAGTTAGAATTTCATTAAAAGGAGTTGTGGATTGTTTTTAATGAAATTTTTAGTAAGGGTTGGTCAAACAGAAATACTGAAACTGGACAGTTTTTGGTAACATGTTGTATGACCTGAAAATGGACCTTGTGAGGGTTCAAATGTGCTAATTTCTGGTATGGTGATATACTTATGTATTTATTAAGTGTGAGAGCTGGAATTTCATTGAAAGGAGTCATGGTTTATTTTTAATGAAATTCTTAGTAAAACTGCTCAAACAGAGTTGCTGGAACAGGACAGTTTTGAGTAGTAAGTTGTGTGACTCTAAAATGCACCTTAGGAATGTCCAAACGGGATGATTTTTGACATGGTGATACTTTGATGTGTTTGTGACATCTGTGAGTTGGAAATTTGGTAAAAAGAGTTGTGGTTTGGTCACAATTCAATTCGTGATATAACTGGTCATTCCAGTTTCTGCAGGTACCCAGTTTGGGAATGTAATTAGATGACCTCCTTAAGCTTATTGGATTGCCTTGGAATTTTTATGGTAACTACCCAAGACATAGAGGTACAGGGTCATGTAAATAAACCATCATAAAACTATCATTTTGATGGTTAACAACTGAATGGAAATTGGAGTATAAAACTGGAAAACAGGACAACTTAATGTCTTAAGTTGTGAGGCTTTGTTCTGGATCACTTAGGCTTAAATGTGATGTTTATCCTTATGAATATTACTCCTAGGTATGTTAGCTATGTTTTCCAGGTGTTGGATCAAAGTGATTAAGGTTTGATGATCCATCAAAATGAGGTAAGGCGGTACTTCCCTGCTGATTTCAGCAGTACCTTGATGATACTTGATGTTTTGAGGTCGTTAGACATTTCGGAATGTTACGAAATTTTTATGGCATGTGTCTAAGACTTCATTATGCATGTGTATGATATGAGTTGATGAAAATGAGCACGAATTGATGAGCATGAGGCTGTATGAACAGAGTATAATTGCTGGACAGTTTTTCCAGCTTAAGAGACGAGTCAGCATATGCGTGTTATGATGTATTTGTCCACGAGTCGCATGTTGCATATCATACATCGCATTGTCCATGTTCATACGGTTCATGAAACGGATTTTATGAAAAAGAATGATGAGAAAGATCTTTGAAAGAGAGGTTTACGATTGCGAAAAGATTCCTATGGTACCATTTATTTCTGGCCAGCTTAACCCGCTCCAGATCCGGGGTTAATTGATCTGAAGAGTTATAAGAACCGATCCAGGCCCGGTATAATAGGTCTGAAGATGATCACGATTACAAGAACCGATCCAGGCCCGGTATAATAGGTCTAAAGATTATAAGAACCGATCCAGGCCCGGTATAATAGGTCTGAAGAGTGTAAGAACCGAGCCAGGTCCGGTATAATAGACCTAAAGGTGATCATGTTATAAGAACCGAGTCATGCCCGGTATAATAGGCTGACACACTCTCTTGTTTTAAGATGAGCATGATTTAAAAGAAAGAAAGAAAGTTCAAGTATTTTCATGTCTTCATTATGCACTGTATTTGCATACTCATACACATTGCATACGGTCATGAGCATGATGTCTAGTCTGTGCCCTGAGTTGTGTCTTTACGTGCTACATGACTATGTTATGATTTTATTGCCTTAGTGGCTATTGACGGAAGGAATGAGATGCTAGCTAAACGCTAGACGAAATGTTAGTTAGGTCATGATCTTTCGTTACCTAAGTTACGATCTTATTGTTGTTGTTATGTAAGCTATGATCTTATTCCCTTTATGATCAAGTGATGCTTCTATTACCTTGGTGGCATTTAAATGGAAAGACAGGTATGATGGTAAGAGACCAAATTTTGGGAATTCGGTTCTTGTATGTACTTTCCATTTAATGCATGATTGTTTATGGTGTACTTGCTGGTGACTTTGTCACTCACCCCCCTATTTTTCCTCCCAGAGTTTACAGGAAACGGGGTAGCAAGGATTGATGACGAGCATAGGATCCCACATCCGTGAGAATACGAGTGAATGACAGCTTAGGGATTCTATTATGATGGATCCATAATATGGCGGATTTATGTTGGAAGCGATGATTGCAGAAGTACTGATGTAATGAATGTGGTTGTAAAACTTATGTCGGATGTATAGAATGATTTATGTAAAAGTTTCAAATTCTGCCGTATTTTTTTATCTACCTGTTAAGATCGTGACTTGGTAATCCATGATTATCCATGGGTTTTACGAGTTAAGTATCGACGCTTTGTACTTTTCCGAAAGGGAAGGTACGGCGGGTGCACCGTACGAGGGGTAGCCGAGTACGGGGCGCTACACACAGGGTTGATGGAGTTACACACCAACTCCAACCCTTTACAAACCTTGTATGTTGAATACAATGCATACTAATACCACCACCTTGCAAGATTGAAGATTGATCACACCTTGATCAATCTTTTACAAAGATAAAGAATGTGTGGTGGTCTAAGAGAAGCCTATTCAAGTATATGAATGTAAGTACAATAAGCTTTTAGCAAGAAGAAAGAAAGAGAGTGTAGAAGAAGAGGATGTAGGCGTTTTTTAGCTTCAAGATTGCAATACTTTTTTTTGTCTTTGTTTTGCTCTTCTTCCTTTCCTTTTAATCTTGATTTGGCCGCCCCCCTTGGTGCTATTACTCCTCTTGAAAATTATCTTCTTAGTCCTTGGGAGAATACGTGGCATCATTGTGACATGATCTTGCTTACTTGGCACCTCCTCATTGGATGATCATTTAACTCTTGCTTACTTGGCACTCATTGATTGGTTGAATGTTGTCATCACTTGATGACTAGGAAAATATGAGAATTCCACTAAAAACATGTGCCAAAATCACCATAAAAAAATTACCATAACTTTCAAGATCATCACGTAAATTAAGCAAGATAATTTCCTCACAACAATGATGAAAAAATCGGCCATTATTGAGACTTGACATGCTGAAATTTCAGCATGTGATACATGGGTGTTCATTTCAAATTGTTACAAAGTTTTATTTGATTTTTCTCTTAAAAATAAATCACCAATTAGTAGACAATATTCTCATCAATTTTGGGAATAAAATTGGACAATAACATGGCCAAAAATCGGCCTAGGTTCATTCAAATTTCAGCATGTGTGATATTCAAGATATTACAATTATAATTTCATATCTTATTCAAATTGCTTCCAAATTGTCTTCCAATTAATCACATGTTTCAAGACACAAAATATAGCCTCATAATGGATGAAATTCGGCCAGCCTATAATCCACATGCTGAAATATTCAGCATGTGTTACAAATGAGATAAAATTTGAAACATTACCTTTTGTAGCTTCTTTCTTTAAGTCACCAACATTGTATGCTTGATTCCTGACAAATCAATATGCCAACAAGGCTCCACATAGGCTCCATCAAGCTGGTACAGGCGTGTATGATATGTATATACATGTGTTGAATGTTATTTTTGCAAACTTTATAAAATAGTGCACATTTAATAATACACACATGGTATATTCCAATCAGACCTTAATTTAATTTTCTAGATTACTTTAAGATGTATGACATATGTAAAAAGTGTCTAGATACATGTCGTATGATGTGCCAAAAATGTTTCATGTGTTGTGTACGTAGAAAACCGAATTTTCGATGTTTATCGATTACCCGATTTTTCTCTAATTAAATTCCAAATTTTTGCACATGTTATATATATTATGTTACACATAATATGCATAATATAAACTTTAATATTCCGCACTTGGCTGGTCTTAAAGTGGCGCCATTTACATGTGACAAAATTGAAATTGGAATCTCCACAATTTGGCCTTAATGTGGGGTGATTTGTGTGTGCCAACATGGAATGATGAAGTACGTGACACGTTGGAAAAGTATAGAGATTTGTGAGGTGTAGAGGCTGGCCATCTATTTATGTCAAGTACGTGACACGTTGGCAAAGTTTCGGTATTCGCCCGATACGACAATTTTCGGTTTAGAACCTTTTAACGTGTCGTATTTAATTTGTCATCACCATGACTTATATCATATGATATAAGACCTGAATATACTCATAAATATGAGTTAAGTATGGTGGTGTGATGTTAACGTACGTACGTAAAATATAACGTGTCGGTAGTACGTTGGAATATGTGGGTATGTGCCTTTTTCAAAAAATCTGAAAATATATATATTTATGTATATATATGCGTGTATATATGTGGTGAAGGAGGAGGAGGAGACTTTTCTTTCTTAGTCTGGTTGCCTTTGTGCCTTGTCCAAATGTTGCTTCCTTTAATGAACTACTTAGTTTAATTAACTAAGTACTTCACTTAATGAACTAGTTTAGTTCATTAATGGTGGCACCTGAAAATAGTACAAACACAACAAATGTTTGCCATTTCATGTAAGCTTTAAAGCTTCATGGCTCTTTAGTACGGCAACATTATATATGAACTATATAAGGCAAGTTATATGCAATATGTCATGCATATTTTTAAGATCTATTACGTTGCTTACGCGTCCTTCGTCTCCTCATGCAGTTGAT
This sequence comes from Eustoma russellianum, assembly GCA_036186865.1. Taxonomy (NCBI): domain Eukaryota; kingdom Viridiplantae; phylum Streptophyta; class Magnoliopsida; order Gentianales; family Gentianaceae; genus Eustoma; species Eustoma russellianum. The sequence goes on from AP025052.1 coordinate 16,412,179, forward strand.
GACTCCAATAATACCACAGACACAGATCCAGCATCGGCACCCGTTGATATTAATTTAGTTGTTCCATTGAAGCTGGATATTGCTCTATTACGTTCTGATCAAGAGGATGTTATGATGTAAAACAAAAATATCGACGACCCAGATGCCTGTCAATGTTCGGATTCTGATGTTGGCCAATAGATGGATCAGAACATCTCTTATGATGCTACTTCTCGAAGAACATTTAGGCAGTAAATGAGCATCGCATCAGAACTTATTGGTAAGCGTCTTATAAATCGCTCAGTATACTTAGATGATGATGGACTTTTGTAGGCTTATTTTGACAATCCCATCCAGGATAATGAGGGTTTTATTCCAGTGGCACCTCGTCGCAGGCGTAGACCAAGGAAAGAACTGCCTCCTCGACCTCCTTCAACTGTAGTGACAAGAAGTGTGACTCGTAGTGAGATTATCACCTCCAATAGCTCGCAATGAATGCCCTCACTTGGAATGTTGGAGGTCTTCGCACCTCCTTTGATCGATTAATTTCATTGTTGCGGTAATATCGTGTTGAATTGTTAATCATTATAGAACCTAAGCAGCGTGCATCTAAGATTACTTATTATCAGCTGAAGCTTGGATACAGTAATGCAGCGGATACTTGTGAAGGCAACATATGGGTTTTCTAGCATTCTCTTAGTTTACAGTTTATGAGTATTGAGCATGGAGCACAAACTTTTTTATTACGGTTCATGTGACGTCAAACTCAGAAGCTGTTTGGTTGGTCAATTGTTTATGGAAGACACACAATTATGATGATTAAGCTTGATATGGCTAAAGCCTTTGATCGAGTAAATTGGTATTATCTTGTAATAATACTTCGGAAATTTGGATTTCATGAACGCTTCATTCATCTTATTATGAACAGCATGAGATTTTCAAAACTCTCGGTACCAATTAATGGTTCTACGTTTGGCTTCTTTTCTCTTATATGTGGGGTGAAGCAAGGTGACCCTCTTTCTCCACTATTGTTTATTCTTGGTTAAGAGGGTTTTAGTCGTGGTCTCAAACATCTTTTCAATATTAGATCTCTACATGGATTCTCAACGGGTAGAGTGTCGGCCGTTTCCCATTTAGCGTATGCGGATGACCTTCTTATATTCCTCAATGGATCAACAAATAATCTAAAGGTTTTCCAATCATTTCTCCTTTCTTATCAGCAAGCATCTGGTCAATTGGTGAATTACAACAAGTGTCAATTTGTTACAAGCACTTTTGTTTCTAATCAATCTTTGAGAGCCATTGGAAATGTACTTGGTATGAGACCCTCTACATTACCAATCAAATATCTTGGATCTTATTTATACTGAGGGGTCAATCGTGCCCGTTATTGCTCCTCGATCCTACAGCATTTTGACGCTAAGCTAGCTGGCTGGGACCAGCACTTGCTTACTCTAGGGGGTCGACTGGTCCTACTCAAGTCTATTCTTTTGGCCATTCCACTGCATTTGATGGCAGCTGCTCGTTTACCCAAGAGTATGTTGCACTCTATTAGCAGGAAAAATGGCTCAATTCATTTGGGGCAATCGCTATCATTGGGCTTCATGGTCCTCCTTATGTGTGTCGGAAAGGGAAGGTGGTTTGGGTATCAGAAGCTTACCTTTGATTCAGCAGGCATATGACTGTAAGCTATGGTTGAATTATCATACTAAAACCACAATTTGGACGATATATGCGCCTTCGATATAGTGTAAGATCAGATTATATACATCGCATCTATGACTCATCGGGTGGAAATGAATTTGCTCCATCCATTCGGTGTGTATGCAATTTTCTACTGGTGCAAACAATCCTTCATGGCGTTCTTCCCCTGTGGGTCTGTTCTCTATACGGCAGGCATATGATGATATACGCCTTGTTCGCCTGCAATCATATTCTCATAAATTTATTTGGTGAAAACGATTACCAAAATCCGCAAGCTTTTTCATATGGCGCCTTTTTCATCGAGCTCTTCCTTTAGAAGATAACCTAGGCCGTTTTACATATATTTGTCCAACTATATGCCCATTTTGTAAGATGCATTCGACTAATATAGATCATATTTTCCTTCAATGCTCTTCTTAAAGGATGTTTGGATGAGATTTTCTTGGATATTTGATGGTCCTTTATATTGTGAGACGCGCATTCGTACGCACATGCTCAAATGGTGGTTGTCTTCTACATCTCTTACAATCACAGGCCACTTTCGAGTAATTGGACCAATTATGCTTTGTTGGACTGTTTGGAAGGTATAAACAAATGTGGTATATGGCTCTGCGAAAATATCACCATCAAGTATATATAACATGGCGCGTCAGTCATGTTATGATTTGCCGTCTTCTTTGTCCGGAAAAAAATTGACTGCAACCATTCCTTCCCTTATTTCTTTTGGATTCTCTCCCCGACTACGTATCAAACCGGTCAGTATACTAAAATAGGACTTGCCACCTTCTGGGAAATTAAAATTAAATGTTGATGCATCAGCTGGTACCAACGCAGCTTCAGCTGAGGCTATTCTCCGGGACACTGCTGGCCAAATTATCGCTGCCATAACATTTTCATTACCTTGTCTTCCTCTGCTTCGTGCAGAAATTCAGGCTTTATCATACAGCCTTATGTATTTTGGACAAATTCATCGCAACATTTTAATTGAGTCAGACTGTATGCATGCAACACAAACACCAGATTCAATACTCTCATCGCTACCTGAATACTCCCGCATGCAATTATATCTCCATCTCACTGGAAGTAGCCTTCATTATATACCTCGGGAGGTCAACATGGTTGCCCGTCATTTAGTGCAGCATGCCCATATGTTCCCTGCTACAACAATATACACATCCGCTTCCTTGCTTCCTCCTGTAGCACGTGGATTTTATTATACAGATTTCACCACACATGTCATGAGAGATTAATGCTGGGAGGCATAAATTTGGCTTGATTTATTTGGTTGTTGCCTGTATCGATCTGATGCAGGAAACTTGGGTATGGTTTCTTCTGTATCAATTTCTCTTTCATTGTGTTTTAAAATCTCCCTGTTGGGTTGGTGATTTGGAAAGTCTATTGCCTGCAGTCGTTAGACTACGGGCAACTTGGATATGCATTTCTTTTCTTCCCTTGTGCGCTTATTTTCAACAATATTCTAATATATACCCTTACCCACCTTTATTAGATGCTTGCCGAGGATCTATTTTCTGGAAAAACTCCATGGTGAATCCTCTCACACGGGTTGGCGTCTTCGAATACTAGTTGCTTTGGTCCTATTTCGCCAAGGCAACGGCAGTACGCACCTTCTCCCTTTTGTTTTTTTTTTGTCGAAAGAAATGATTTTATTAAGCCTCACTTATGGTGGAGGGAAACCATATTACAATATTTCAGCGTATGAATAATAATAGTACAATGCATAAATAATTTCTAATCTCCAATCATATATGATATGCCGCATTAAAACCTTGCCAAGTAAAACCACCCTTAAATTTATGATAATCTCCTTCTCCCTTTTGTTTTCATCTATGACTATGTTATCATTCTTGTTCTATACTTTAATGTCAATTTCATTGCTTGCGAGATGACTGGGACTGCTCTCCTAATCGTTATGCATGATCCACCTGCGGCAGCCATTGATTTCCATCAGACAGTGGATTCTTGTTAGGTTGTTTAATAACATCTTCTTGCTGATATGTAATTTTTAGCATTTTGGTTATTTAGTTTCAAGACTCATGTATTTATTTCTTTATTTTGCGGGAGTCTCCTTTTTGATATAGGGACTTATATGTAACCACGGTATTCCTCTGCCATAAGTGAGGACATATTTAATTAATAAAACGCCAGACGGCACCACCCGTCATTATACTAAAAAATACGACCAACATGACAAAAATGGGCTATATTGTACAAATAATATAAAACGAACACTCTTATGTGACATATATAAAAGCTAAAAGAAGAAAACGAAGATATATGATATATTAGGAAAAGTGTACTAAGAAGACATTTTTATGCATGTGTTCATATGTTTTCCATGAAGATCATTACTATGTGTTTATTTATTATTTTGGATGTATTTCTTGATGATCTCCATGTTTGTTACGTGTATATAGGTACACGACCAAAATAGGGTTTTGTAGCGTATTTATTTTATTTTCATAAGTTTTATCATTTGGTATGTTTATGTATTTTATGATGATTTTACAAGACATTATGCTGATGGAAATTAATATGCATATAGTTGGAATAAATAGAAAAATCAAGATATAAGTAAAAGAAGTGAAAAACAAAAGGATTTAAGTGATATATATATATATATATATATATATATATATATATTTTAGCAAAAAGGATGTATTACTAAGCAACCTCACTTATGGCGGAGGGGAAAGCCTTATTACAACAATGTATATCAAGTCATCATAGGACAACAAGTAATATATGTACATGTGGATAGTGAAAGCGCAACAATATATGATATGTCGCATTAAAACCTTGCCATGTAAAACCACCCTTGTGGATAAAACCATGGCGAAGGAAAAAGTGTGCACATTTATAATGTTGCAAAACTGACACTGTACAATCCTACCCATAAAATATAACGAAATAGAGAAGCCAATGAAAAGGGCGAACAGCATGAGGCCGGAACTCCAATGAAGCGAACTAGGGATCACCATTGGTTGAAGACAGGAATGTAGGTAGCGTGAAGTCCGTCAGAATGATACCTCGAATGTGAGGTGACAATGACGTCAATGTAGAATATAATGTAAGTAGCGTACTCCGTGATCCTTCTTGGGCCAAAAAATGCGCTGCCTGATTAACATCACGTGGGGCATAAGTTATACGAAGTGATGACTCAGCAATAAGTTTCCGAAGGCGTGCTAGATCTGGAGCCAGCGGAGTCGAAGTGTGCATGAGGGAAATTAACTATTGACAATCTACCTCAACATCAACATGTCCGTACCTAGGTAGATAATGTAGAAGAGAAATAATCACTGCTTGTGCCTCTACCCGTACTGGGAAATCATGTCGCAATGGAAATGAGATTGCATGAATCATAGAACCTTCTGCATCACGTAATATTGCGCCTCCACCTGCCATATGGTGGCCAACAGAAGCATCTGTATTCAACTTCAATCTTCCTGATGGTGGAGGGAACCAGCGAATAATACGGAGTCTCGGAGAGCGAAGATGAGGCGATAGACCAGTACATATTAAACGTGAAACATTTGACGCAATTTTTGTGCCACTTTGTGATTTGGCCCACAGAAATATATCAAGCCGGATATTCTTGATATATATATATATATATATATATATATATATATATATATATTCGGCCAAAGGAGAAATGAAGAGAAAGAATAAATATTTTGACATATTATAAATACAAATATATATGTCATGAAAAGAAATGGTTATAAGATGAAAATATGGAATAAAGATGTGTACTACATGAAAAAGGGAATATGGATATATGTGTGTGTGTGTATATAAATGTGTGTGTGTGTATGGACATGGAATAAATCACTTGGTACATTGTTATGGGTATAAAGATGTATAAAATCAAGTATGATGGAAAATATGATTACTTTGTGTATATTATTATGAAATATGGAAGTATATAGAAAGGAATATTAAATAAGGGTTTTTGGCCCTTTTTACTAAGTGTAAGATGGATATTTTAAGAAAATATTGATGGATAAAATTGTACAAAAAGGGGGCTGTTTGGCCAAGATTGGAAGAGGGGAAAAAGAGAAGTTATTTTCATGACCTAAGTATTGGATTAGGTGCATATATATGTAGGTTTAAGAACATAATGATACGAGGATATTTGAGTGTTTATGTATGTTGGATGGATTAAAAATGGAGGCACTTGTATACATGTTTGCATCTCATGAAATGTTTTAAAAAGTTTTCATACGTAACGAACCATACCGACGAGACGATTGATTCCATCGACACATGTTTGTATAATATGATATGTTTTGGAGCGCCATCATGACACAATTTTGGGGTGGTTGTGTCAGGGGCATATAATATAGTATTGATGACTGGGGCCGACATGACACTGGAATCTAGGAGAGGTTGGTGCCATTGGCATATAATACCCTACAATTACAGTTTGGCCGAGTGTAAAACCTTGTCTACGAGAAGGGATCTCCGGTCTATCGACGTCACCATCAGATGCCATGTACATATGATGTAACACCATGTGGACTCATCGGGATTCATATTTTGTACATGATGACTATATGGGAAATCATTCGGTATGTTGTGCGGTATCGTTCTTATGTTATGATAAGTGCTATAGCCATCATATGAAATGACATGTTTTAAATATTTTATGGAAATGACATGTACAAACAGATTTGATATGGACATGATGTTTTATCGTACAATATATGGAAAGTTTTATGACACGATTTTGATTTTCATCGTGCAAAATTTTTTATGGCATCGTTTTAAAGTCATCACATCGTAGGAATATCGCATTTACATGACTCGCATAAGGACTTGATGCATCTAGATGATAAGATTAAGTATGATGACATCTTAGACTCAGATGGAGATTCCAAATATGGATATACATGATAATGGCGTTTTTCTAGAGACTTGATAGTATGGAATGTTTACTTGACAGAGATATATGTGTTACATGTTATTTACTTACCTTTATGTTATGCACTTTATTTATTAAAATTGGAGATGCGATTTGTGACGCTCCTATTTATGCAGTATTATTTTCTCACCCTGTCTCCTCATGCATGATCCACACGACGTATCTAGTTGGACTACTTGCTTGGCGATCAGTGTTATCGCTCATACTTGCCTTATCACTTTGCAGAGAACAATAATCACTTTATAGGTTATCGAGGATGATTCAAGATAGATTATCAGTATCGACGCAGTATGCCGAGAGATCATTCATGAAGATGTTACTCATTTGATTTTGATGTATCCCGAGAAGTTCAGGAATTAGCACATTATAATTTGTACAGAATTGGAATGTAATACAATGCATGTCGATTGTATTTTGTTTATGTTTATGTTGCTTACGCTATATCGTACCATGATTTTGTCGACATGCATATGTATGGTATCGATGTCTTGTACTTTTGAATCAAGATGCCAACTAAGATGTCAATGCCATACATATGCATGTCGACAAAATGCCAACTAAGATGTCAATGCCAATTGAATCAATGTTATTAGCTGTGAATTCGAACTTTTCCGAAAGTGCAAATATCAAGTGCATTTAAGTTCCTCCACATAGGCTCCACCAAGGCTTAGTAGGCGTGTATAATGTGCTTGAACATGTGCTGAAATTATTTTTGTAACTTTTATAAAAATAGTGCACAATAATTATACACATATGGTATATTCCAATCAGCCCTAATTTGAATATTCTAGAACACTTTAATATGTATTGAATATGTAAACACTGTCTAGATACATGTTACATGTCATGCCAAAAACATTCCATGTGATGTGTTCGTAGAAAACCAAATTTTTGACTTTTGTCGATTATGCGATTTTTCTCCGATTAAATTCAAACTTTTTTTGCACATAATATACATAGAATGACTTGAATATTCAGCTCTAAAGGCTGAAGTAAGTGGCGCCCCATGTGCTTTAAACTTTGAATTTGAAATCTCCACAAGTTGGCCTTAATTGGGGGTGATTTGTGTGTGCCAACATGGAATGATTTTATGGCTGAATATGCCATGTAATCCACAAAATTTGTGGCCATTTTTCAAGTGTAAGGGCTGGCCATCTATATATGGCAAGTACGTGACACGTTGACGAAGTTTTGGTTGTCACCCGGTACACCAATTTTTGGCTTAGAACCTTGTAACGTGTTGTAATAATTTTGTCAAAGACCTGAATATACTCATAAATATGAGGTAAGTATAGTGGTGTGATATTAACGTACATTCATAAAATATATAACGTGTCGGTAGTATGTTGGAATATATGTGTATAATGCCTTTTAAAAAAATCTGAATATATATATATATATATATATATATATATATATATATATAAACGTGTGATAAGAGGTGGGAGAAGACTTTCCATTCTTCAATCTGTTGCCTTTATGCCTTTTCCAAATAGATCTCCATTTGATGAACTACTTAGTTCATTTAACTAAGTACTTCACTTAGTGAAGTACTTTAGTTCATTAATGGAGGCACCTGAAAATAGTTCAAACACAACAAATGTTTGCCATTTGACGTAAGCTTTAAAGTTACATGGCTTGTCAGTACGGCAACAATATATATAAAGTATAAAAGGCAGGTTTGTTGTAAAAACGTGTCAAGTCATAAAATGTGTCATGCATTTCGTTAGTACACGTTATTTAAATCATGCATTTTTGTGAATCACTCAAACCCTTTTTCTCAACAATCTCTCCCTTTTGATGATACAAAATAATCTTAGTACATGATTTAATTTGATTGCTCTCTTCTAATCGTGCACAAATTCAAATTTCGAATTTCAAATTTTGAATTTTCTCCCCCTTGATTTGTGCAATCAATCTCTCTCTCTCTCCCCCTGAAATCATGCACTCTTTCCCCCTTTATTTTGGAAAGACAATCAAAAGTGCATGTAAATATGGAAAGAAATATCAAATCAAATTAGCAGAAATCATTCCTAATTTAGACCGAAGATTTTCGTACGTGGCTTGATTTAGTGCCTTAGTGAAGATGTTGTCTACTTGTGCCTCAGTGCGTACATGATCTCTGATAATATCACCATTATTTACGTGATCACGAAGGAAGTGATATCGTACTTCTATATGCTTGGCCTTAGAGTGTAGTGCGGGGTTCTTAGACAAGTTTATAGCACTCATACTATCACAATAGATTGGAATACGATTTACCGTGATACCGAAATCAGAAAGTTGTTGTTTTAACCATAGTAATTGTGTGCAACAAAGACTAAGTGCCATGTATTCAGCTTCGGTAGTGGATAAGGCTACACTTGCTTGCGTTTTCGAGAACCATGAAATTAGTGAATTTCCTATAAGTTGACAAGTGCCACTTGTGCTTTTTCTATCGATTTTACATCCACTATAATCCGCATCAGTATAAGCATGCAAATCAAATTCACAATCTTTATCATACCAAATTCCTAAAGTGGGGGTGTGCTTAATATAGCAAAATATTCTTTTCACAGCGTTATAATGAGACACTTTAGGTTGGCTTTAAAAACGTGCACACATACACACACTAAACATGATATCAGGTCTACTTGAAGTAAGATAAAGCAAAGAACCAATCATAGACCTATATAAAGCATTATCAAAATCTTTTCTATGTTCATCTTTATCTAGTTAGTGGTGACACTCATAGGGGTGGGGGACGATTTTAGGTTCTCAAAATTGAACTTTTTAATCATGTCATTCACATATTTAACTTGACTTATGTGTATACCTTTACTCGTTTGTTTAATTTGCAAGCCAAGAAAGTAATTCAATTCACCAACCATAGACATTTCAAACTCGGATTTCATGCAAGTTTCAAATTATTCAACAAGTTTATGAGATGTAGATCGAAAAATGATGTCTTCAACATAAATTTGAATGATTAGTAAATCCGATTTATCTTGTTTCAAGAATAGGGTGCTATCTATCGTGCCTCTTTTAAAACCATTTTCTAAAAGAAAGGTAGCAAAACGATCATACCATGCCCTAGGTGCTTGCTTTAAACCGTATAATGCCTTCTTTAATTTGTACACATGATCGAGGTATTTCAAATCTTCAAAACCGGGTGGTTGCTTCACGTATACTTCTTCTTGTATAAAGCCATTTAAAAATGCACTTTTCATGTCCATTTGATAAAGTTTAAAACCTTTCATGCAAGCAATAGCAAGTAAAAGTCGTATGGCTTCTAAACATGCTACGGATGTAAATGTTTCGTCATAGTCTATTCCTTCTTCTTGATTATATCCTTGTGCTACAAGTCTCGCCTTGTTTCTAACAACTTTACCTTCTTCATTCATTTTATTTCTAAACACCCACTTTGTGCCTATTATAGTCTTATCTTGTGGTCGTGGCACTAAATCCCATACATTTTTTCTTACGAATTGATTTATTTCATCATGCATAGCATCAATCCAAGAAGAATCACTCAAAGCATCAAACACGTTTTCAGGTTCAGTTTCAAATATCATAGCATGAAATTGGTTCATTTCATCTGGATTTATTCTTCTACGTGGTCGAACACCATGAGTAATGTCGCCTATAATGAGATTGTGTGGGTGATCCCTAAGCCATCTTGGTTGATTATTCTCTACGTTCTCATGCATTTACAAGTGATCATTCATTTCTAGTGTGTTCACTTCATCATGCATGCCATCATCATCTAACACGGGTTTTAATTCAAAATCATCGTCATATTCTTTATCTTTTTAACCCTCACCAAATTCATTAAACTTCACATGAATGGATTATAAAATTTGTCTAGTGATATGTTCATAACATCTATATGCTTTTGAATTCACAGAATATCCAACAAAAATGCATTCAATTGATTTTGATTCAAATTTATCTAAATTATCTTTTTTATTCAAAAGAAAACATTTGCAACCAAACACACAAAAGTAATCAATTTTAGGCATGCAATCATTTACTATCTCATAAGGAGTTTTATTTATTTTCTTTCTAATGGTCAAACGATTTACTATATAGCATGCACAATCTATGGCTTCCACCCACAGAAATCTAGGCAATTTGTTTTCACACAACATGGTTCTAGCTATTGCTTGTAGTGTCCTATTCTTTATTTGGACATTTGAATGACTTATACTTGTCCAAAAGTGTTGAAACTTATGCCAAAAGAACCTTAAAACATGTGGGTATGTTTCCTGAAAGTTTTGTGATTTTTTAAATCCGTTTACTATTTTTTCGAGCGTGATAAAAAAGGATAAATAGTGCTGAAACTGAAAGTAAGTGCTGAAAGTAAATGACACCAAGAATTTTTTACTGGTTAGGTTATCAACAACCTACTCCAGTCTTCGAGGACACCTTCCTCGGTTTACACTAATCACACAACACAAAATAACACCTTACCACAGGGTTGATGGAGTTACACACCAACTCCAACCCTTTACAAACCTTGTATGAGTATACAATTGTCACGAACACCACCACCTTGCAAGTACAAGATTGATCACACCTTGATCAATCTTTTACAACAATGAAAGGAATATGTGGTGGTCTAGATGAAGTCTATTCAAGTATAATAATGTAAGTACAATAGGCTTTTGGAGAAGAAAGAAAGAAGTGTAGAAAGAAGAAGTAGAAAACGTTTTTGATCTTTGAAACTTGTAAGCCTTGTCTCCTATTTTGTTTGTTCTCCTTCTTCTCTTTTTATCCACATCTTGGCTGCCCCCTATGCCTTCTTTCCTCTCTTGAAAATTATCTTCTAAGTCCATGAAAGAGTATATGACATCATTGTGACATGTCTTTGCTTACTTGGCATCTTCTCATTGGATGATCATTAAACTTTTGCTTACTTGGCACTCGTTGATTGGTTGAATGTTGTCATCACTTGATGACTAGGAAAATCTGAAATTCCACTTAAAACATGTGCCAAAATCACCATAAAATAATTACCATAGCTTCCAAGATTATCACATAAAGTTAGCAAGACAATTTCTCCAAGAAGGGTGAGAAAATCGGCCATAATGAGGACTTTACATGCTGAAATTTCAGCATGTGATACATGGGTTTTTTTTCAAATTGTTACCAAGTTTTCTTTGATTTATCTCTTGAAAATAAAACACCATTTAGTGAAAGACATCTTTATCAATTTTGGAATAAAATAATACATCATATAGGCCTATATTTCGGCCATATCCATTACAACACATGCTAAAATTTTCAGCATGTGTGATATTCAAATATATCACAATTTTTAATTCCATAACTTATTTAAATTACTTTCAAATTGTCTTTCAATTAATCACATGTTTCAAGAAACAAAATATAGGCCATAAAGAGAGGAATTTCGGCCAGCCTATAATGCACATGCTGAAATTTTCAGCATGTGTTACAAATGAGATATAAGTTTGAATTGTTACCTTGTGTGGCTCCTTCCTTTATGTCATCAATATTGTATGCTTGATTCTTGACCAATCAATATGCCAACAAGGCTCCACATATGCTCCATCTCAGCTGATATAGGCATGTATAATGTGTTTGACATGTGCTGAATTTTATTTTTGCAAACTTTGTAAAATAGTGCACATTTAATAATACACACATGGTATATTCTAATCAGCCCTTAATTTAATTTTCTAGAACACTTTGAGATGTATGACATATGTAAAAAGTGTCTAGATACATGTCGTATGATGTGCCAAAAACGTTCCATGTGTTGTGTACGTAGAAAACCGAATTTTCGATGTTTATCGACTACCCGATTTTTCTCTAATTAAATTCCAACTTTTTGCACATGTTATATATATTATGTTACACATAATATACATAAATTAAACTTTAATATTCAGCACTTGGATGGTTTTAAAGTGGCGCCATATACATGTGACAAAATTGAAATTGGAATCTCCACAATTTGGCCTTAATGTGGGGTGATTTGTGTGTGCCAACATGGAATGATTTTATGGCTGCATATAACATGTAGGCCACGAAAATTATTGATATTTTTGAGGTGTAGGAGCTGGCCATCTATTTATGGCAAGTACATGACACGTTGGCGAAGTTTCGGTATTCGCCCGATACGACAATTTTCGGTTTAAAACCTTTTAATGTGTCGTATTTAATTTGTCATCACCATGACTTATATCATATGATATAAGACCTGAATATACTCATAAATATGAGTTAAGTATGGCGGTGTGACGTTAACATACGTACGTAAAATATATAACGTGTCTGCCATAAGTGTGGGGAGGAGTGTGGAAGACTTTCCTTTCTTCACCTTGTTGCTTTTGTGCCTTGTCCAAATGTTGCTTCCTTTAATGAACTACTTAGTTCAATTAACTAAGTACTTCACTTAATGAACTAGTTTAGTTCATTAATGGTAGCACCTGAAAATAGTTCAAACACAACAAATGTTTGCCATTTGATGTAAGCTTTAAAGCTTCATGGCTCGTTAGTACAGAAACATTATATATAAACTATATAAGGCAAGTTTTATGCAACAACGTGTCATTTCAGAAAATATATCATGCATTTCTTTGTAACACGTTATTTAAATCATGCATTTTGAAATCACTCAAACCCTTTTTCTCTACAATCTCCCCCTTTTGATGATTTTGAAAATAATCTACATTCATGATTTAAATATTATCACTCCCCCTTCAATCGTGCATAAATTCACCTTTTGAACTTCAAATTTCAAATCCGCTCCCCCTTGATTTATGCACTTAATCTTTCTCTCTCCCCCTTAAATCATGCATTCTCCCCTTTATTTTGGAAAGACAATCAAAAACGCATGTAAAGATGAAGAAAATAAATCATGCATTTCATATAACGTGCGTTCGTAAGGGTTATTTATTCAACCCTTTGAAAATGTCCCTTTTGGTACCCAAATTTGGGTGACCTTTCTAGGACTTCCAAAAGGTGAGAAAGGTGATGAAAGCGCAACATAATATACGTTAGGAGCAGATGCGTTTGGCCTTTGGCCAAGAATCCCATCATGCGTATAGTGTGGTTTTCGTTTTTGATATGCATTTTGGTTTACATGCACGGGGCGTGATCTAGACGCACTTGTATGATATGAATGTCGCACATGCATCAGTGGCTTTTTATATGGCACATGATTACTCTTTGTATGATATGAAGAATAAGAAGCACGATGAGATGAGATGAGTGGTGTAGTAGTCTTCTTCTTATATTTATACGGCACATAATTATACTTCATATGATATGAAGAAGAGATATAACGAGATGAGGGGAGAGGGGGTTTTTTCATTACTTTAGGTGCTACGCATGGCTTTGATGTGTCTACTTTCTTAGACAAAACAAACTTGGATGGTTTACATGATGCTTCGTTTGTCTCACTGTATCCTAATCCAGTTTTATCACTGTCATGTTTTTGTGATAAAATAATGCGATCTAGCATGTTTGTTCCTGTGTCAAATTGCTTCACCATTTTCTCTACATCCGTATTCCTTGATTTCAAGTTTGAAATCTCGGATTTCAGTTCAGTGTTCTCGGATGTCAATGATGAAATTTCATCTTTTAATGAATTTATAATGCAAGACGACTCTTATTTTGAATCGTTTAATTGAGACACAAGATTTATGTTAGAAGATTCTAACAATTCCTTGTCTTCAATTAACTGTTTCTCTTTTTTTGCAAGAGTTCTAGCAAACTTATGTAATTCAAGATATTCAACATATAAATCAACATAAGATAGTTCAGAATCCAAGTTAGAATCAGAATTTACCTCATTTTCAAATAGTGGAGGCATTTGGCTTGACACATCTTTTTCATCGGTTTCGTGGCTAGTGGTTGCCATCTCACACGGATCGTTGGATCTTCTTGTTGTGAGTGTTCCTGCTCTCTGATACCAATTGTAGGATCTTCAAGGCACCTAGAAGGGGGGTTAAATAGTGGGTGCGGAAAATGTGGTTTTTAAAATTAGTTTGAACCAAAAACCCAACTTCTGAAAACAGTTTCTGTTTTCAGGAGCAGTTTTGAAACGTTTTGAAAACTAGGTTGCAGGTCTTCAAAAATTCTGAAATTTGGATAGAACTTATCTTCAGATGTTATGAGTGTCTCCTAAAACTTTCAGACTTAAATTCAACCTCTAACCCCTTTAAAATTCGTTGGTGGTCAGATTGCGCAAATCTGCCAGAAGCAGTAGACTGATTTGAAAAATTAATTCCTATTTGTACGTAACTCCAAATGCTCTGAAATTTTAACCACTAATCCCTTATACGTTATATTTAAATGGATTGAAACATTTTTGAAAAATGCTTTTGGGAAGTTAGTCAAATACAATCAAAGTTTCAACCTTTGCAAGCCTGAAAATCAGACTCCACTAGTCTCAGAACTTTGGACGTTTTAATGACTTATACTTGTCCAAAAGGGTTGAAACTTGTGCCAAAAGAACCTTAAAACGTGTGGATATGTTTCCTGAAAGTTTCGTAATTTTTGAAATCCGTTTACTATTTTTATGAGCGTGATCAAAAAGGATAAACAGTGCTAAAACTGAAAGTAAGTGCTGAAAGTAAATGACACCAAGAATTTTTTACTGGTTCGGTTATCAACAACCTACTCCAGTCTTCGAGGACACCTTCCTCGGTTCACTCTAATCACACAACACAAAATAACACCTTACCACAGGGTTGATGGAGTTACACACCAACTCCAACTCTTTACAAACCTTGTATGAGTATACAATTGTCACGAACACCACCACCTCGCAAGTACAAGATTGATCACACCTTGATCAATCTTTTACAACAATGAAAGGAATATGTGGTGGTCTAGATGAATCCTATTCAAGTATATGAATGTAAGTACAATAGGATTTAGAGAAGAAAGAAAGAAGTGTAGACAGAAGAAGTAGAAAACGTTTTTGATCTTTCAAACGTGTAAGCCTTGTCTCCTATTTTGTTTGTTCTCCTTCTTCTCTTTTTATCCACATCTTGGCTGCCCCCTATGCCTTCTTTCCTCTCTTGAAAATTATCTTCTAAGTCCATGAAAGAGTATATGACATCATTGTGACATGTCTTTGCTTACTTGGCATCTTCTCATTGGATGATCATTAAACTTTTGCTTACTTGGCACTCGTTGATTGGTTGAATGTTGTCATCACTTGATGACTAGGAAAATCTGAAATTCCACTTAAAACATGTGCCAAAATCACCATAAAATAATTACCATAGCTTCCAAGATTATCACATAAAGTTAGCAAGACAATTTCTCCAAGAAGGGTGAGAAAATCGGCCATAATGAGGACTTTACATGCTGAAATTTCAGCATGTGATACATGGGTGTTTTTTTTCAAATTGTTACCAAGTTTTCTTTGATTTATCTCTTGAAAATAAAACACCATTTAGTGAAATACATCTTTATCAATTTTGGAATAAAATAATACATCATATAGGCCTATATTTCGGCCATATCCATTACAACACATGCTAAAATTTTCAGCATGTGTGATATTCAAATATATCACAATTTTTAATTCCATAACTTATTTAAATTACTTCAAAATTGTCTTTCAATTAATCACATGTTTCAAGAAACAAAATATAGGCCATAAAGAGAGGAATTTCGGCCAGCCTATAATGCACATGCTGAAATTTTCAGCATGTGTTACAAATGAGATATAAGTTTGAATTGTTACCTTGTGTGGCTCCTTCCTTTATGTCATCAATATTGTATGCTTGATTCTTGACCAATCAATATGCCAACAAGGCTCCACATATGCTCCATCTCAGCTGATATAGGCGTGTATAATGTGTTTAACATGTGCTGAATTTTATTTTTGCAAACTTTGTAAAATAGTGCACATTTAATAATACACACATGGTATATTCTAATCAGCCCTTAATTTAATTTTCTAGAACACTTTGAGATGTATGACATATGTAAAAATTGTCTAGATAAATGTCGTATGATGTGCCAAAAACGTTCCATGTGTTGTGTACGTAGAAAACCGAATTTTCGATGTTTATCGACTACCCGATTTTTCTCTAATTAAATTCCAAATTTTTGCACATGTTATATATATTATGTTACACATAATATACATAAATTAAAATTTAATATTCAGCACTTGGCTGGTTTTAAAGTGGCGCCATATACATGTGACAAAATTGAAATTGGAATCTCCACAATTTGACCTGAATGTGGGGTGATTTGTGTGTGCCAACATGGAATGATTTTATGGCTGCATATAACATGCAGGCCACGAAAATTATTGATATTTTTGAGGTGTAGGGGCTGGCCATCTATTTATGGCAAGTACATGACATGTTGGCGAAGTTTCGGTATTCGCCCGATACGACAATTTTCGGTTTAAAACTTTTTAACGTGTCGTATTTAATTTGTCATCACCATGACTTATATCATATGATATAAGACCTGAATATACTCATAAATATGAGTTAAGTATGGTGGTGTGACGTTAACGTACGTACGTAAAATATATAATGTGTTGGTAGTACGTTAGAATATGTGTGTATGTGCCTTTTTAAAAAAATCTGAAAATATATATATATATATATATATATATATATATATATATATGCATAAATGGCGTGCCATAAGTTTGGGAGGAGAGTGGAAGACTTTTCTTTCTTCACCTTGTTGCTTTTGTGCCTTGTCCAAATGTTGCTTCCTTTAATGAACTACTTAGTTCAATTAACTAAGTACTTCACTTAATGAACTAGTTTAGTTCATTAATGGTAGCACCTGAAAATAGTTCAAACACAACAAATGTTTGCCACTTGATGTAAGCTTTAAAGCTTCATGGCTCGTTAGTACGGCAACATTATATATAAACTATATAAGGCACGTTTTATGCAACAACGTGTCATTTCACAAAATATGTCATGTATTTCTTTGTAACATGTTATTTAAATCAAGCATTTTGTAATCGCTCAAACCCTTTTTCTCAACAATAAAGTCCAAGTATAGCGAGAAAAATCATCAACGATAACGCATGCATAGTGACGTCCACCGAGATTCTTAGTGCGACTAGGACCAAACAAATCAATGTGTAATAATTCTAAAACTCTAGACGTGCTAATTTCATTTTTAGGTTTAAGTGACTCGCGTGTTTGTTTGCCTTTAATACAAGAGTCACACAACTGAAAGTTGTCTAAATCAAGTTTAGGCAGTCCTTGTATTAGGTTCTTTCGTTGAAGTTTTTCAAGTGTAGACATGCCAATGTGTCCTAAACATCTATGCCACAAATTAACGTTAGGTTCATTTGATATATAACACTTAACCTAGCGTCTAACATGTCATCCATAGAGAGTGTAAAAATATTTCCTTCCCTTTTTCCTTTTAAAACTGTTTCTCCATTTTTATTTATTATGTTGCAATATGGATGAGTAAAACACACATCAAAGCCGTTGTCAATAAACTGTGAGATGCTAAGAAGATTATAGGATAGATTACTTACCAAGAAGACACTGGAGATTTGAAGAGTGCTTGGGCTTCCGATTGTACCTTTTCCGATGATTCTTCCTTCATTGTTGTCTCCAAAGGTCACGGATCCGCCTTTTGTGACCTTCTTCAACTTTGAAAACAAGCTCGGGTCCCCCGTCATATGCCTCGAGCAACCACTGTCAAGGAACCACTTGATAGATGTGTCTTTTGATGCATGGATTCTCTGCAATGTACAACAATGATTTAGGTACCCTTTTAATTTTGGGTCCTTACTAGTTAGTTATTCACCTCTAGTAAAAGTACCTTTTGGTACCCATACTTGGATGATCCTTCTCGGTCTAGCAAATGGTAAGAATGTAGATGAAGGAGCAATGTAGTAGACATGGGGTGAGAAAACATTAGGCCTTTGGCCGAGAATCCCCTTATGCGCATCATATGGTGTGCGTTTTTGATATACTCTAGTGTTTGTGTGCATAGTGCGTGATCTAGATGTATGGAATGAATGTCGTGTATGTATCAATAGTTTCTTCTCATATCTATACGTCACATAATTATATTTTGTATGATATGAAGAAGAGGCATGACGAGATGAAGGAAGAGGGGGCCTTTGCGTCATCTTAGGCGCCAGATATGCCTTAGGTGTGTCTACTTTCTTATACAAAACGAATTTGGTTGGTTTAATTGATGCTTCGTTTGTCTCAATGTATCCTAATCCCGTTTTATCACTATCATGTTTTTGTGATAAAATAACGCAATCTAGCATGTTAGTTCCCGTGTCAAATTGTTTCATCACTTTCTCTAAATCCGTATTCCTTGATTTCAAATTTTAAATCTCGGATTTTATTTCATTATTATATGTGGTTAATGATGAGATCTCTGACTTTAATGCATTGATAATGCATGACGACTCTTCTTTTGAATCGTTTAATTGAGAAACAAGATTCATGTTTAAAGATACTAACAACTTCTTGTCTTCAATTAATCGTTTCTTTTCTTTTGCGAGAGTCTTGGTGAATTTGTGCATTTCTAAATATTGACTAAAAATATCATCATATGAAGGTTCAGAATCAGAGTTAGAATCAGAAGATACCTCGTTTGATACTTTGGATATAAAGCACACTTGTGCCGTCTCTTCTTTGGTACGGGTCTCAGAATCGGATGTGTCACTCCAAGTGGAGGCCTTGAGACTCTTCTCCTTTGTTTAGGTTCTGAGACGAGTCTAGTTTTGGTCCGATCTTTTTCAAGGTGTTTGTTTGTTTTGTTAGGAAATCTGACAAGATCACTGCAAAACGCGCAATGGAAAAACAAAACTTGGTCTCCGATTTCCTACTAAGGATCCATGTTGTTCGTTTAATCGATGAAAGAAACATAAAAAAATACCTCCAAAGATTTGAAATCCGCAGGTGGAAGAGGTGCGAAAACACGAACACCCTCTGTCGGTATCCACACGAATGCTTCCGCCTGGAGTGCTAGCTCTTGAAACGGCGCGGCTGAAGAACTCGGTTTTTCTCAAAAACGATTCTAGGGTTTTGTTTTTCTGTTATTTTCTTGTTTCTTCTCTATACGAGATACACAATATATATATACACATATACTGACGTCAAAATCCGAGTCCTAATCGGATTAGTCAATGCCAATCAAAATCCATATCAGATATGGATTCTATCAGGATATTCAAAATCCATATCAGATATGGATTCTGTCATTATTATCCGAGAACATATATATATATACATATAAAAACGAAAATAATAATAATAATAATTAATATCCAATATTAATATTATTAATATTAAAAACGATAATAATAATAATAATGATTAATATCCAATATTAATATTATTAATATTATTAATCTCAGCCATACGCATTCTTGTGTGTGACCCGATAGGCCCATATTAATTGGTAGTTGATTAAATCTCTATTAAACCAACAAGTCGTAATTGGCCTATAGCAAGGCATTACGACTACCCAATTAATACGAGTACAGTCCAACTAGCATAATAATAGCACATGCATTAATCCCTTTGTCACATGATATCTAGTTTGAACATAAGTCATGGTCAGCGTCATATTTATATTGTTCAAACATATGATTACTCGATCTCTAAGTAGACTGATAAAACAAATGATATTGATCGTACTGTCAATTCATTTGAGCACGCCATGCATTTCACAGTCTCACAAATTGAGGGGCCCAAAGATATCTCTCTCAAAAGAGAGGGACAAATTCTATCTTGATTGTTTAATATCCTCTACATAATTTCTATCACATTCAATCATGACCTTTATTATTATCCAGTTACGGATAACGTTTGATCATGTCAAAATATAATAGTCCTTATGTTGGAAACTATGACAATCTCAAGTCAAAGGATTAAAACACGACTATCATGAGATTTACTTATGACGCTAATCTATGTAGTAATCTCATGATGGGTCTATCCAATACACCGTTCTCTAACAAGTATCTATGAAATTGATTTGTATCACCATACACATAATCATCTCATGATTATCAAATCAATAATCATACTGATTATAAATTATTTTATCTCTATAACAATAATGAATCAAGGACATATATCAAAATTGTGTAACATACTAACCAACAATAATGATAATAAAACCACTTTTATTAATAATAAATGTATAACATAAATATCCAAATCATGGCTTAGGGCACATAGACTAACAATTTCCCACTTGCACTAGGCCTACAAATATCTGAGACCCATAGATCTAGTGTGCTGATCATGCTTGACCCGAGAGTGAGGCTTAGTCAATGGATCCGCTATGTTATCGTTTGTGTCGACTTTGCATATCTTGACATCTCCTCTATCGATGATGTCTCGAATGAGATGGTAGCGTCTGAGTATATGTTTAGATCTCTGATGAGACCTAGGCTCTTTTGCTTGTGCTATGGCACCATTGTTGTCACAATAAATGTCCACAGGATTTGCAATGATAGGTACCACTCCTAGCTCAGTGATGAACTTCTTCAACCAAACTGCTTCTTTAGCTGCATCTGATGCTGCTATATACTCAACCTCTGTTGTAGAATCAGCCACAGTGCTTTGTTTTGAACTCTTCCAACTAACAGCTCCACCATTCAATGTGAATACAAAACCAGAATGCGATCTAAAATCATCTATGTCGGTTTGGAAACTAGCATCTGTGTAACCATTTACAACTAACTCGTCATCCAAACCTCCATAAACCAGGAATACATCTTTAGTCCTTCTGAGGTACTTAAGAATATTCTTGACAGCTGTCTAGTGACCTTCACCGGGGTCAGCTTGATATCTACTCGTTGTGCTCAATGGATATGAGACATCTGATCTAGTACATAACATGGCATAGTATGCTGCAATGGCAAGGAGAATTCAAATAGACTTAAGCATATCAACTGGTGAAAATGTTTCATCATAGTTTTCTGCTTGAAAACCCATTTGCAACCAATAGTCTTAATACCCTTTGGAGGATCAATTAAAGACCAAACTTGGTTATCAAACATGGATTGCATCTCAGAATTCATGGCTCCAAGCCATTTATCTGAATCTGGACCTGACACAACTTCTTGATAGGTAGTAGGCTCATCTTGATCTATGAGCATAACTTCACTATCATCAGTCACAAGAAATCCATATCTCTCTGGCTGACGATGTATCCTATCAGATCTGTGTTGGACTTGTGTTACGTTTTTAGGCTCCACAACTGTTTGTGGTTCTGAAATTACCTCTAAATACGGTGCAATGATATCTTGTGGAACTTGAGTTTCCTCAAGTTGTACTATACTTCTACTAGTTCTCTTAGAGAGAAACTCCTTTTCTAAAACGACTCCATTTTGAGCAACAAACACTTTGTTCTCTAAGGGAATATAGAAATAGTACCCTTTAGTTTCCTTAGGGTACCCCACAAAAATACATTTGATAGACTTTGGAGCTAGCTTATCTGACACTAATCTTTTCACATAAGCTTGACAACCCCAAATCGTAAGAAAAGACAAACTGGGTCTCTGACCTGTCCATATCTCATATGGTGTCTTTTCAACCGCTTTAGATGGTACACGGTTTAAAATGAATGCAGCTGTCTCCAAGGCATAACCCCAAAAAGATAAAGGAAGATCTACTTGACCCATCATAGATCAAACCATATCTAATAAAGTTCGATTTCTCCTTTCAGAAACACCATTCCATTGTGGAGTTCCTGGAGGAGTCAACAGTTAAACGATTCCACAATTTCTTAGATGTTGGTCAAATTCTTGTTTCAAATATTCACCACCTCGATCTGATCGAAGCGTTTTAATTGTCTTACCAAGTTGATTTTGTACTTCATTTTGAAAAGTTCTAAACATTTCAAAAGACTCATGCTTATGTTTCATTAGGTAGACATAGCCATACCTACTGAAATCATCAGTAAAAGTTATGAAATACTGAAATCCTCCTCCGGCACTAATGCTGATTGGGCCGCATACATCTGTATGTACCAAGCCCAATAAGTCATTAGCCCTTTCACTATGTCCAGTAAAAGGGGCCTTTGACATATTTCCAAGCAAAAAAGACTCGCAATTTTCAAATGATTTAAAATCAAATGAATCTAATAATCCATCTTGATGGAGTTTAGATATGCGCTTCTCATTTATATGACTAAGGTGACAATGCCACAAATATGTAGGGTTTAATTCATTTGGCTTAGTTCTTTTAGAAGATACGTTATAAATATTACCGTCATTGGAATCATCAAGGTTAAGGACATAAATGCCATTATAACTACTTGCAATACAATAAAGCAAGTCATTTTTATCAAAGATAGAACACTTCTTATTTTTAATTAAAAATGAATAACCTTCATCATCCAAAACAGATACTGAAATAAGATTCCTACTCATAATAGGAACATAAAAGCAATTGTTTAAAACTAACAAAAGCCCATTGGGCAAGACAAGCTCATAGGTCCCTACAGCTATAGCAGCAACTCTTGCTCTATTGCCAACACGTAGGTCCACCTCGCCCTTCTTCAGCATCCTACTCCTTTTGAGCCCATGCATATTTGTACAAATATGGGATCCCATCCAGTATCTAATACCCAGAAAGAAGAAGTAGATAAATTAATTTTTATAACATAAATACCTGAAGATGTAGTCGTACTACCCTTCAACTTCTTCAACTCCTCCAAATAAATATCCCAATTTCTTTTCCAATGCCCAGGCTTGTTGCAATGGAAACAAGTTCCTTCCTTAGGAACCTTTGCCTTGGGACCAGGTTTCGGTTTAGCTTGACCCTTGGACCCTTTTACACCCTTCGCACCTTTGGGCTTACCCTTGCCTTTACCTTTCATTTTCATAGGCTTGATATTGACACTCAATATTTGGGTAGACTTTTTGATATTTTTCTCAGCAGTTTTGAGCATACCGTGTAACTCAGGAATGGACTTTTCCATATTATTCATATTGTAGTTCATAACGAACTAAGAAAAACTGCTAGGCAAAGAGTGTAGGATCAAATCCGTGGCGAGTTCCAAACTCAAGGGATATCCAACTCTTGCAAGGTGATCTATATAGCCTTTCATCTTTAAAACATGAGCGCTAACAGATTCACCTTCAGACATCTTACAGTCAAAAAGTGCAACAGCGGTGTCAAACCTATCCTGTCTGGCCTGTTGTTGGAATGCTTGTTTGAGATGCACACTCATCTCATAAGCCTCTAAGTGTTCCAGGTCTTTCTGAAGTCCTAGACACATAGTTGCCAACATAAGACATCCTATGTCGTTGGAATCTTCCACATGCTTCTTATGCTTATTCCTAGCAGCAACAGAAGCATCAGCAGGAGGGGGTTCAGGGACAGGGTCATCGAGCACGTAGGACTTCTTTTCTTGCTTGAGAACAATTCTCAAGTTTCGAAACCAGTTAACAAAATTAGTCCCACATTCTTTCAGTTTTTCCTTCTCAAGGATAGATCGCAACGATAAGGTGGAATTGTTATTAGTAGCCATTTATGATCTACAAAACATGCAAAGTAACACTTTACTAATAATGAGGTTAAAATTTATAAAAACTCCCACTAAAACATAACCCTCAAAAGAAATATTTTAGTTAGCTAAGATCCATATTTGACTTAATTTTAAACTCAGCTTTAGCATGGCGCTTAAAATTAAGTTATTTAGGTAGGTAACTTCTTCACCAATTACATCACATGTAACTCTTAGATTTTATGGAATAATGACACCATATATCATTGTATGTTAGATTCCATCTAATGCCTTGGGCCCAAAACCGTTTTGATAGCCCAATTAAGTCGAACCAATTTTAAACATATGAGTAGCACTATTACTCATCCTACGTAGCTAGGAATGTTTAAAGCACATTGCTTTGGCAATACCTACTTTAATACAATCCCAGTTTTAATAGGTGTTTAAGACATGGATGACATCAAGACTTAAATTATTAATGAGGGTTCAATTTAGTTTATGTCTTGCATTGCATATTATAATAGCATCCTATATGCATATATATAATCTATCATCCACGCATCTCATACAAAATGACAAATATGTAAACGTGACATAGCATGGCCAAACTAAATATGATCTTCATGAGACCAAATGAAGATCATAAAGGAAACCCTATGTGAAAGACTTCCTATTACAACATTTGCAATGATACATATCTTCTTGTCTTGCGCTCGTGCCTCCATCTCTATGGAATCCACTTGTCCTTGGTGTGTTTCGCCATCACCCCTTTTGTAGCTTGATTCTTCATTTATTACAATAATAAAGAAAAACCTAACTACTTGTATAATAAAATACAACAAAAACTACAGTGGCACGCAGGCCAAAATAACCTAAAATAGAAATATGACTAAGTCAATCACATAGGTCCTAAGGCCATGCTATGCACCATGCAAAGACATCAACAATTATAATATATTTTACACAAACATATTATAACAAATAAATATATATTGACATTCTCAATGTCATGGTAACGAACTATAGGACGCACGCATACGGCGGTCCCGCTAGCCAGCTAACGGGCAGGGTTCCGAGGGACAGTGCCCCTGGGCAGGGTTCCGAGGGGCAGAGCCCCTAGGCGAGGTTCCGAGGGGCAGCGCCCTCGAAGCCAAACAGAATACATCAATCAGATTGATAATTTTCTTTTCAGAACCCTAACACTGACGCGTCAATCATATTAACGATCTTACTGTTTTGAATACGTGTAAGCCCTTATAGGAGCACCGATCGAACCGAGAGTTATTATTCAAAACCCAAAACAGAATCATCAATCGAATTGATAATCTGCTATTCGAAATCTGAAAACAGAATCATCAATCGAATTGATAATCTGCCTGTTTTGAATATCCATAAACTCTTAAGAAATCATTATCGGTTGTTCATATCGATATAAACATAATCGTTTTGATCATCACATGAAAAACGAAAACTTTATATCACTTATAACATTCTCGAATTATAACATCTCATGAAAACAAATTGAAAACATCAATCTGCTCTCACCAGATGAGATTCGAATAGGGTTTTACACATATCGTGTGTTTATATCTAATATAAACAGAGTTGGTTTTAATCATCACATGATAAACGAATACCGCCGTATACAAATCATCTCATGAAAACGAATTGAAAAACACCATTCTTCTCTCATCATATGAAATCCGACTTGGGGTTTGTTCATATATCATGCCATACGAATTCAAATAGAAAACATATAATCACATAAGCATGATATAATCGATTTAAACGAGACAACAAGTGGCCCTGATACCACTGTTAGGAAATCCGACACGATCATTGCAAAATGCACAGCGGAAAAACAAAACTTGATCTCTTATTTCCTACCAAGGATCTATGTTGTTCGTTTAATCTATGAAAGAAACGTAAAAAAATACCTCCAAAGATTCGAAATCCGCAGGTGGAAGAGGTGCGAAAACACGAACACCCTCTGTCGGTATCCACACGAATGCTTCCGCCTGGAGTGCTAGCTCTTGAAACGGCGCGGCTGAAGAACTCGGTTTTTCTCAAAAACGATTCTAGGGTTTCGTTTTTCTGTTATTTTCTTGTGTCTTCTCTATACGAGATACACAATATATGTATACACATATACTGACGTCAAAATCCGAGTCCTAATCGGATTAGTCAATGACAATCAAAATCCATATCAGATATGGATTCTATCAGGATATTCAAAATCCATATCAGATATGGATTCTGTCATTATTATCCGAGAACATATATATATATATATACATATAAAAAACGAAAATAATAATAATAATTAATATCCAATATTAATATTATTAATATTAAAAACGATAATAATAATAATGATTAATATCCAATATTAATATTATTAATCTCACCTATGCGCATTCTTGTGTGTGACCCGATAGGCCCATATTAATTGGTAGTTGATTAAATCTCTATTAAACCAACAAGTCGTAATTGGCCTATAGCAAGGCATTACGACTACCCAATTAATACGAGTACAGTCCAACTAGCCTAATAATAGCACATGCATTAATCCCTTTGTCACACGATATCTAGTTTGAACATAAGTCATGGTCAGCGTCATACTTATATTGTTCAAACATATGATTACTCGATCTCAAAGTAGACTGATAAAACAAATGATATTGATCACGCTATCAATTCATTTGAGCACGGCCATTGCATTTCACAATCTCACTAATCGAGGGGCCCAAAGACATCTCTCTCAAAAGAGAGGGACAAGGCAACGGCAGTACGCACCTTCTCCCTTTTGTTTTCATCTATGCCTATGTTATCATTCTTGTTCTATACTTTAACGTCCATTTCATTGCTTGCGAGATGACTAGGACTGCTCTCCTAATCGTTATGCATGATCCACCTACGGCAGCCATTGATTTCCATCAGACAGTGGATTCTTGTTAGGTTGTTTAATAACATCTTCTTGCTGATATGTAATTTTTAGCATTTTGGTTATTTAGTTTCAAGACTCATGTATTTATTTCTTTATTTTGCGGGAGTCTCCTTTTCGATATAGGGACTTATATGTAACCACGGTATTCCTCTGCCATAAGTGAGGACATATTTAATTAATAAAACGCCAGACAGCACCACCCGTCATTATACTAAAAAAATACGACCAACATGACAAAAATGGGCTATATTGTACAAACAATATAAAACGAACACTCTTATGTGACATATATAAAAGCTAAAAAAAGAAAACGAAGATATATGATATATTAGGAAAAGTGTACTAAGAAGACATTTTTATGCATGTGTTCATATGTTTTCCATGAAGATCATTACTATGTGTTTATTTATTATTTTGGATGTATTTCTTGATGATCTCCATGTTTGTTACGTGTATATAGGTACACGACCAAATAGAGAAGCCAATGAAAAGGGCGAACAGCATGAGGCCGGAACTCCAATGAAGCGAACTAGGGATCACCATTGGTTGAAGACAGGAATGTAGGTAGCGTGAAGTCCGTCAGAATGATACCTCGAATGTGAGGTGACAATGACGTCAATGTAGAATATAATGTAAGTAGCGTACTCCATGATCCTTCTTGGGCCAAAAAATGCGCTGCCTGATTAACATCACGTGGGGCATAAGTTATACGAAGTGATGACTCAGCAATAAGTTTCCAAAGGCGTGCTAGATCTGGAGCCAGCGGAGTCGAAGTGTGCATGAAGGAAATTAACAATTGACAATCTACCTCAACATCAACATGTCCGTACCTAGGTAGATAATGTCGAAGAGAAATAATCACTGCTTGTGCCTCTACCCGTACTAGGAAATCATGTCGCAATGGAAATGAGATCGCATGAATCATAGAACCTTCTGCATCACGTAATATTGCGCCTCCACCTGCCATATGGTGGCCAACAGAAGCATCTGTATTCAACTTCAATCTTCCTGATGGTGGAGGGAACCAGCGAATAATACGGAGTCTCGGAGAGCGAAGATGAGGCGATAGACCAGTACATATTAAACGTGAAACATTTGACGCAATTTTTGTGCCACTTTGTGATTTGGCCCACAGAAACATATCAAGCCGGATATTCTTGATATATATATATATATATTCGGCCAAAGGAGAAATGAAGAGAAAGAATAAATATTTTGACAAATTATAAATACAAATATGTATGTCATGAAAAGAAATGGTTATAAGATGAAAATATGGAATAAAAATGTGTACTACATGAAAAAGGGAATATGGATATGTGTGTGTGTGTATATAAATGTGTGTGTGTGTGTGTATATGGATATGGAATAAATCACTTGGTACATTGTTATGGATATAAAGATGTATAAAATCAAGTATGATGGAAAATATGATTACTTTGTGTATATTATTATGAAATATGGAAGTATATAGAAAGGAATATTAAATAAGGGTTTTTGGCCCTTTTTACTAAGTGTAAGATGGATATTTTAAGAAAATATTGACGGATAAAATTGTACAAAAAGGAGGCTGTTTGGCCAAGATTGGAAGAGGGGAAAAAGAGAAGTTATTTTCATGACCTAAGTATTGGATTAGGTGCATATATATGTAGGTTTAAGAACATAATGATACGAGGATATTTGAGTGTTTATGTATGTTGGATGGATTAAAAATGGAGGCACTTGTATACATGTTTGCATCTCATGAAATGTTTTAAAAAGTTTTCATACGTAACGAACCATATCGACGAGACGATTGATTCCATCGACACATGTTTGTATAATATGATATGTTTTGGAGCGCCATCATGACACAATTTCGGGGTGGTTGTGTCAGGGGCATATAATATAGTATTGATGACTGGGGCCGACATGACACTGGAATCTAGGAGAGGTTGGTGCCATTGGCATATAATACCCTACAATTACAGTTTGGCCGAGTGAAACACCTTGTCTATGAGAAGGGATCTCCGGTTTATCGACGTCACCATCAGATGCCATGTACATATGATGTAACACCATGTGGACTCATCGGGATTCATATTTGTACATGATGACTATATGGGAAATCATTCGGTATGTTGTGCGGTATCGTTCTTATGTTATGATAAGTGCTATAGCCATCATATGAAATGACATGTTTTAAATATTTTATGGAAATGACATGTACAAACAGATTTGATATGGACATGATGTTTTATCGTACAATATATGGAAAGTTTTATGACACGATTTTGATTTTCATCGTGCAAAATTTTTTATGGCGTCGTTTTAAAGTCATCACATCGTAGGAATATCGCATTTACATGACTCGCATAAGGACTTGATGCATCTAGATGATAAGATTAAGTATGATGACATCTTAGACTCAGATGGAGATTCCAAATATGGATATACATGATAATGGCGTTTTTCTAGAGACTTGATAGTATGGAATGTTTACTTGACATAGATATATGTGTTACATGTTATTTACTTACCTTTATGTTATGCACTTTATTTATTAAAATTGGAGATGCGATTTGTGACGCTCCTATTTATGCAGTATTATTTTCTCACCCTGTCTCCTCATGCATGATCCACACGACGTATCTAGTTGGACTACTTGCTGGGCGATTAGTGTTATCGCTCATACTTGCCTTATCACTTTGCAGAGAACAATAATCACTTTATAGGTTATCGAGGATGATTCAAGATAGATTATCAATATCGACGCAGTATGCCGAGAGAACATTCATGAAGATGTTACTCATTTGATTTTGATGTATCCCGAGAAGTTCAGGAATTAGCACATTATAATTTGTACAGAATTGGAATGTAATACAATGCATGTCGATTGTATTTTGTTTATGTTTATGTTGCTTACGCTATATCGTACCATGATTTTGTCGACATGCATATGTATGGTATCGACGTCTTGTACTTTTCGTAGCAGAGTATGGTAGGTACACAACGCCGAGAACGTAGTTTTGGGCGGGGCACTACATCATCAATTTTCTTGCTTTAGGGAAGAAGGGAAATTCAAGTTTTAGTAAAGAAGATATTTTCTAAACATACCTTTTTGGGCTAAAAATACTTTGACAGAATATGTGGCTTACTTCAGCTATATCACTTTCTTCATCATCATGTAGCTTCAGTTCGTCATAAAGAGATTCACTAAACTTAACATAAACAGACTCTTCAACTTTTATACTCTTTTTTTATTATGCACCCTAAATACTTTGCTATTATTTGATACTCTATGAAGACTTTCATATGCTTTGAAACTGAGTTTATCTAAGTTAATTTTGGTTAAAAATAACAAAACTCTGCAAATGTATCCAACATATTTTGAATCAACTCAATTGAGTATCTCAAAATTGACTAATTGAAGCTTAGGTGGGGCAATTTCCAACACAGTTTTGACTATCTGAAAAAATTATTTGGAATCTGATATCCAGACCAAAATCATAGATCCTGAAACAAGAGTTCAAATGCAACTAAAGTGATCTTAATTAAAGTTCTATAACTCAAGATATCAATAAAACAAGTTTAGGTGTCTTAATTTTTTCTTGCGAATTTCATCAACCTATTACCCATAAAAGTCCATTCTAACCTTCTCTTCTCCAATTCAAACCGCACTTATCTCCTACATGCGTCTTCCATTTAGCTCTAAGTCTAAACACCAAAAAATATCAACTAAACAACATGAACATGAATTTAAGCCGTAATGAGTCGAAATTTCTCACAATCATTCAACATCACTTCAACTATAATTTAATCATGAACAGAGCAAACGAAAAAGTGAATTTTAAAATAAATACATATTTTTATTTACTTGTTGATATCTCTTTAAAAACTTAAGAATTGAATTAACATATTCTCCTTCTTTTCTCCTTTTCTTCACTCTTTTCTTTTTTTCTACTTCTTCCCGTTTTCT
Organism: Eustoma russellianum; assembly: GCA_036186865.1. Lineage (NCBI taxonomy): Eukaryota > Viridiplantae > Streptophyta > Magnoliopsida > Gentianales > Gentianaceae > Eustoma > Eustoma russellianum. Next base: position 16,443,163 of record AP025052.1, read on the forward strand.
TCCTTCCTACTGGTTTCTTCTGCCTTCTTTGTTTTATGTTTCCCTTTGTCTTTTTATCTTTGATTTTTCCCTTTGTTTTTTTCTTCTCTTTTACCTCTGCCACCCCTCTTTTTTTGTATGGCAGTTTTCCCACTTTAATCTTGTGATAATCACCACATCAAGTGTAGGACCTGCAAGGCACCACTAGAAGGAGGGGGAGGAGTTGAATAGTGAGTGTGGAATATTTAGTTTTTAAAAATGTTTTAATCCAAAAACCCAACTTCAGAAAACAGTTTCTGTTTTCAGGACCTGTTTTGCAACGTTTGAAAAACTAGGTTACAGGCTTTCACAAAATCCTGAAATTTGGAGAGATTGTAGTCTCAGATGTTCTGAGTATCTCCTAAAAATTTCATATCAAAATTCAACCTTTAACCCTTTAAAAAAATCGTTTGTGGTCAGACTGCGCAAATCTACCATAAACGTTAGTCTGATTTGAAAAACTTATTCCGATAAAATTGTGGCTCCAAATAGTCTGAAAATTTAAGGAAAACCCCTTACTATATGTATTTAATTGGGTTGAAACAGTTTTGAAAACTTCCTTTGAGAAGTATGTCAAATACGTTCAAATTCTCAACCTTTGCAAGTCTGAAAATCAGACTGCACTAGTCTCAGAGCTATTGACGTTTGAATGACTTATACTTGTCCAAAAGGGTTGAAACTTGTTCCAAATGAAACTTAGAAGATGTGGCTATGTTTCTGCAAAATTTTACAACTTTTGAAATTCGTTTACTATTTTTAAGATCGCGATGAAATAGATGCAATGTGCAGGAATCTGAAAGTACTGTGCAGAAAAGTAGAGAACACAAGGAATTTTATACTGGTTCGGTTAAATCAACCTACTCCAGTCTTCGAGGACACCTAACACCTTACCACATAGGGTTGATGGAGTTATACACCAACTCCAACCCTTTACAATCGAAACAAGCAATCACAATGATCACGAACACCACCACCGAGCGGATGAAGGTTTGATCACACCTTGATCGACCTTTTACAATAATAGGGCATGTATGGTGGTATGAATGAAGCATATACAATGTATTTGAATATAGATACAATAGGATTTGAGAGAGAAAGAGAAGAAAGAAATGTAGAAGAGAGTAGAGAAACTTTTTGCACTTTAAAAATTCTAAGGATTGTCTTGTGTTTGATTTGCTCTTCTTCTCTTCTTTTTATCATAGTGTGGCCGCCCCCCTCTAGGGCTTTTCTTCCCCTTGGAAATTATCTTTTAAGTCCTTGGAAGAATGTCTTGTATAATTGTGACATCAACTTGCTTACTTGGCAACACTTCACTTGATGATCATCATGGTCTTGCTTACTTGGCACTCCTTGATTGGATGAGATTTGTCATCACTTGATGACTGTACAAATATGAAAATTTCACTTAAAACATGTGCCAAATTATTCATAAAAAAATTGCCAAAAATCACATAATCAATGCCACTTAATTTGCAAGATAAATTGTCTCCATTTAACTCCAAAAATCCGGCCACCATATGCAACACATGCTGAAATTTTCAGCATGTCTAATAATCCAAATATGTTCAAATTATCACCATATTGGTATTACATCAATTCCTTGAAAACGAAGAAGCAAATATGTTAAAGTCAAGACCAAGTTTTCGGCCATTACTTATTCACCCACGCTGAATTTTCAGCATGTGTTATATATGTGACATAGTTTGAAATATTACCTTGTGTAACTTCTTCCATTATGTCACTAACCTTGTGTAGTCCATTCTTGACCAATCAAGATGCCAACTAAGATGTCAATGCCAATTGAATCAATGTTATTAGCTGTGAATTTGAACTTTTCCGAAATTGCAAATATCAAGTGCATTTAAGTTCCTCCACATAGGCTCCACCAAGGCTTAGTAGGCGTGTATAATGTGCTTGAACATGTGCTGAAATTATTTTTGTAACTTTTATAAAAATAGTGCACAATAATTATACACATATGGTATATTCCAATCAGCCCTAATTTGAATATTCTAGAACACTTTAATATGTATTGAATATGTAAAAACTGTCTAGATACATGTTACATGTCATGCCAAAAATGTTCCATGTGATGTGTTCGTAGAAAACCGAATTTTCGACTTTTGTCGATTATGCAATTTTTCTCCGATTAAATTCAAACTTTTTTTGCACATAATATACATAGAATGACTTGAATATTCAGCTCTAAAGGCTGAAGTAAGTGGCGGCCCATGTGCTTTAAACTTTGAATTTGAAATCTCCACAAGTTGGCCTTAATTGGGGGTGATTTGTGTGTGCCAACATGGAATGATTTTATGGCTGAATATGCCATGTAATCCACAAAATTTGTGGCCATTTTTCAAGTGTAAGGGCTGGCCATCTATATATGGCAAGTATGTGACACGTTGGTGAAGTTTTGGTTGTCACCCGGTACGCCAATTTTTGGCTTAGAACCTTGTAACGTGTTGTAATAATTTTGTCAAAGACCTAAATATACTCATAATTATGAGGTAAGTATAGTGGTGTGATATTAACGTACGTTCATAAAATATATAACGTGTCGGTAGTACGTTGGAATATATGTGTATAGTGCCTTTTAAAAAAATCTGAATATATATATATATATATATATATATATATATATATATATATATATATATATATATATAAACGTGTGATAAGAGGTGGGAGAAGACTTTCCATTCTTCAATCTGTTGCCTTTATGCCTTTTCCAAATAGATCTCCATTTGATGAACTACTTAGTTCATTTAACTAAGTACTTCACTTAGTGAAGTAGTTTAGTTCATTAATGGAGGCACCTGAAAATAGTTCAAACACAACAATTGTTTCCCATTTGACGTAAGCTTTAAAGTTACATGGCTTGTCAGTACGGCAACAATATATATAAAGTATATAAGGCAGGTTTGTTGTAAAAATGTGTCAAGTCATAAAATGTGTCATGCATTTCGTTAGTACACGTTATTTAAATCATGCATTTTTGTGAATCACTCAAACCCTTTTTGTCAACAATCTCTCCCTTTTGATGATTTACAAAATAATCTTAGTACATGATTTAATTTGATTGCTCCCTTCTAATCGTGCACAAATTCAAATTTCGAATTTCAAATTTTGAATTTTCTTCCCCTTGATTTGTGCAATCAATCTCTCTCTCTCTCCCCCTGAAATCATGCACTCTTTCCCCCTTTATTTTGGAAAGACAATCAAAAGTGCATGTAAATATGGAAAGAAATATCAAATCAAATTAGCAGAAATCATTCCTAATTTAGACCGAAGATTTTCGTACGTGGCTTGATTTAGTGTCTTAGTGAAGATGTTGGCTACTTGTGCCTCAGTGCGTACATGATCTCTGATAATATCACCATTATTTATGTGATCACAAAGGAAGTGATATCGTACTTCTATATGCTTGGCCTTAGAGTGTAGTACGGGGTTCTTAGACAAGTTTATAGCACTCATACTATCACAATAGATTAGAATACGATTTACCGTGATACCGAAATCAGAAAGTTGTTGTTTTAACCATAGTAATTGTGTGCAACAAAGACTAAGTGCCATGTATTCAGCTTCGGTAGTGGATAAGGCTACACTTGCTTGCGTTTTCGAGAACCATGAAATTAGTGAATTTCCTATAAATTGACAAATGCCACTTGTGTTTTTTCTATCGATTTTACATCCACTATAATCCGCATCAGTATAAGCATGCAAATCAAATTCACAATCTTTATCATACCAAATTCCTAAAGTGGGGGTGTACTTAATATAGCAAAATATTCTTTTCACAGCGTTATAATGAGACACTTTAGGTTGGCTTTAAAAACGTGCACACATACACACACTAAACATGATATCAGGTCTACTTGCAGTAAGATAAAGCAAAGAACCAATCATAGACCTATATAAAGCATTATCAAAATCTTTTCTATGTTCATCTTTATCTAGTTAGTGGTGACACTCATAGGGGTGGGGGACGATTTTAGGTTCTCAAAATTGAACTTTTTAATCATGTCATTCACATATTTAACTTGACTTATGTGTATACCTTTACTCGTTTGTTTAATTTGCAAGCCAAGAAAGTAATTCAATTCACCAACCATAGACATTTCAAACTCGGATTTCATGCAAGTTTCAAATTATTCAACAAGTTTATGAGATGTAGATCGAAAAATGATGTCTTCAACATAAATTTGAATGATTAGTAAATCCGATTTATCTTGTTTCAAGAATAGGGTGCTATCTATCGTGCCTCTTTTAAAACCATTTTCTAAAAGAAAGGTAGCAAAACGATCATACCATGCCCTAGGTGCTTGCTTTAAACCGTATAATGCCTTCTTTAATTTGTACACGTGATCGAGGTATTTCAAATCTTCAAAACCGGGTGGTTGCTTCACGTATACTTCTTCTTGTATAAAGCCACTTAAAAATGCACTTTTCATGTCCATTTGATAAAGTTTAAAACCTTTCATGCAAGCAATAGCAAGTAAAAGTCATATGGCTTCTAAACATGCTACGGATGTAAATGTTTCGTCATAGTCTATTCCTTCTTCTTGATTATATCCTTGTGCTACAAGTCTCGCCTTGTTTCTAACAACTTTACCTTCTTCATTCATTTTATTTCTAAACACCCACTTTGTGCCTATTATAGTCTTATCTTGTGGTCGTGGAACTAAATCCCATACATTTTTTCTTACGAATTGATTTAGTTCATCATGCATAGCATCAATCCAAGAAGAATCACTCAAAGCATCAAACACGTTTTCAGCTTCAGTTTCAAATATCATAGCATGAAATTGGTTTATTTCATCTGGATTTATTCTTCTACGTGGTCGAACACCATGAGTAATGTCGCCTATAATGAGATTGTGTGGGTGATCCCTAAGCCATCTTGGTTGATTATTCTCTACGTTCTCATGCATTTATAAGTGATCATGCATTTCTAGTGTGTTCACTTCATCATGCATGCCATCATCATCTAACACGGGTTTTAATTCAAAATCATTGTCATATTCTTTATCTTTTTAACCCTCACCAAATTCATTAAACTTCACATGAATGGATTATAAAATTTGTCTAGTGATATGTTCATAACATCTATATGCTTTTGAATTCACAGAATATCCAACAAAAATGCATTCAATTGATTTTGATTCAAATTTATCTAAATTATCTTTTTTATTCAAAAGAAAACATTTGCAACCAAACACACAAAAGTAATCAATTTTAGGCATGCAATCATTTACTATCTCATAAGGAGTTTTATTTATTTTCTTTCTAATGGTCAAACGATTTACTATATAGCATGCACAATCTGTGGCTTTCACCCACAGAAATCTAGGCAATTTGTTTTCACACAACATGGTTCTAGCTATTGCTTGTAGTGTCCTATTCTTTATTTGGACATTTGAATGACTTATACTTGTCCAAAAGTGTTGAAACTTATGCCAAAAGAACCTTAAAACGTGTGGGTATGTTTCCTGAAAGTTTTGTGATTTTTTAAATCTGTTTACTATTTTTACGAGCGTGATCAAAAGGATAAACAGTGCTGAAACTGAAAGTAAGTGCTGAAAGTAAATGACACAAAGAATTTTATACTGGTTCGGTTATCAACAACCTACTCCAGTCTTCGAGGACACCTTCCTCGGTTTACACTAATCACACAACACAAAATAACACCTTACCACAGGCTTGATGGAGTTACACACCAACTCCAACCCTTTACAAACCTTGTATGAGTATACAATTGTCACGAACACCACCACCTCGCAAGTACAAGATTGATCACACCTTGATCAATCTTTTACAACAATGAAAGGAATATGTGGTGGTCTAGATGAAGCCTATTCAAGTATAATAATGTAAGTACAATAGGCTTTTAGAGAAGAAAGAAAGAAGTGTAGAAAGAAGAAGTAGAAAACGTTTTTGATCTTTGAAACTTGTAAGCCTTGTCTCCTATTTTGTTTGTTCTCCTTCTTCTCTTTTTATCCACATCTTGGCTGCCCCCTATGCCTTCTTTCCTCTCTTGAAAATTATCTTCTAAGTCCATGAAAGAGTATATGACATCATTGTGACATGTCTTTGCTTACTTGGCATCATCTCATTAGATGATCATTAAACTTTTGCTTACTTGGCACTCGTTGATTGGTTGAATGTTGTCATCACTTGATGACTAGGAAAATCTGAAATTCCACTTAAAACATGTGCCAAAATCACCATAAAATAATTACCATAGCTTCCAAGATTATCACATAAAGTTAGCAAGACAATTTCTCCAAGAAGGGTGAGAAAATCGGCCATAATGAGGACTTTACATGCTGAAATTTCAGCATGTGATACATGGGTGTTTTTTTCAAATTGTTACCAAGTTTTCTTTGATTTATCTCTTGAAAATAAAACACCATTTAGTGAAAGACATCTTTATCAATTTTGGAATAAAATAATACATCATATAGGCCTATATTTCGGCCATATCCATTACAACACATGCTGAAATTTTCAGCATGTGTGATATTCAAATATATCACAATTTTTAATTCCATAACTTATTTAAATTACTTCCAAATTGTCTTTCAATTAATCACATGTTTCAAGAAACAAAATATAGGCCATAAAGAGAGGAATTTCGGCCAGCCTATAATGCACATGCTGAAATTTTCAGCATGTGTTACAAATGAGATATAAGTTTGAATTGTTACCTTGTGTGGCTCCTTCCTTTATGTCATCAATATTGTATGCTTGATTCTTGACCAATCAATATGCCAACAAGGCTCCACATATGCTCCATCTCAGCTGATATAGGCGTGTATAATGTGTTTGACATGTGCTGAATTTAATTTTTGCAAACTTTCTAAAATAATGCACATTTAATAATACACACATGGTATATTCTAATCAGCCCTTAATTTAATTTTCTAGAACACTTTGAGATGTATGACATATGTAAAAAGTGTCTAGATACATGTCGTATGATGTGCCAAAAACGTTCCATGTGTTGTGTACGTAGAAAACCGAATTTTCGATGTTTATCGACTACCCGATTTTTCTCTAATTAAATTCCAACTTTTTGCACATGTTATATATATTATGTTACACATAATATACATAAATTAAAATTTAATATTCAGCACTTGGCTGGTTTTAAAGTGGCGCCATATACATGTGACAAAATTGAAATTGGAATCTCCACAATTTGTCCTTAATGTGGGGTGATTTGTGTGTGCCAACATGGAATGATTTTATGGCTGCATATAACATGCAGGCCACGAAACTTATTGATATTTTTGAGGTGTAGGGGCTGTCCATCTATTTATGGCAAGTACATGACATGTTGGCGAAGTTTGGGTATTCGCCCGATACGACAATTTTCAGTTTAAAACCTTTTAACGTGTCGTATTTAATTTGTCATCACCATGACTTATATTATATGATATAAGACCTGAATATACTCATAAATATGAGTTAAGTATGGTGGTGTGACGTTAACGTACGTACGTAAAATATATAACGTGTCGGTAGTACGTTAGAATATGTGTGTATGTGCCTTTTTCAAAAAATCTGAAAATATATATATATATATATATATATATATATATATATATGCATAAATGGCGTGCCATAAGTGTGGGAGGAGAGTGGAAGACTTTTCTTTCTTCACCTTGTTGCTTTTGTGCCTTGTCCAAATGTTGCTTCCTTTAATGAACTACTTAGTTCAATTAACTAAGTACTTCACTTAATGAACTAGTTTAGTTCATTAATGGTAGCACCTGAAAATAGTTCAAACACAACAAATGTTTGCCATTTGATGTAAGCTTTAAAGCTTCATGGCTCGTTAGTACGGAAACATTATATATAAACTATATAAGGCAAGTTTTATGCAACAACGTGTCATTTCACAAAATATGTCATGTATTTCTTTGTAACACGTTATTTAAATCATGCATTTTGTAATCGCTCAAACCCTTTTTCTCAACAATAAAGTCCAAGTATAACGAGAAAAATCATCAACGATAACGCATGCATAGTGACGTCCACCGAGATTCTTAGTGCGACTAGGACCAAACAAATCAATGTGTAATAATTCTAAAACTCTAGACGTGCTAATTTTATTTTTAGGTTTAAGTGACTCGCGTGTTTGTTTGCCTTTAATACAAGAGTCACACAACTGAAAGTTGTCTAAATCAAGTTTAGGCAGTCCTTGTATTAGGTTCTTTCGTTGAAGTTTTTCAAGTGTAGACATGCCAATGTGTCCTAAACATCTATGCCACAAATTAACGTTAGGTTCATTTGATATATAACACTTAACCTAGCGTCTAACATGTCATCCATAGAGAGTGTAAAAATATTTCCTTCCCTTTTTCCTTTTAAAACTGTTTCTCCATTTTTATTTATTATGTTGCAATATGGATGAGTAAAACACACATCAAAGCCGTTGTCAATAAACTGTGAGATGCTAAGAAGATTATAGGATAGATTACTTACCAAGAAGACATTGGAGATTTGAAGAGTGCTTGGGCTTCCGATTGTACCTTTTCCGATGATTCTTCCTTCATTGTTGTCTCCAAAGGTCACGGATCCGCCTTTTGTGACCTTCTTCAACTTTGAAAACAAGCTCGGGTCCCCCGTCATATGCCTCGAGCAACCACTGTCAAGGAACCACTTGATAGATGTGTCTTTTGATGCATGGATTCTCTGCAATGTACAACAATGATTTAGGTACCCTTTTAATTTTGGGTCCTTACTAGTTAGTTATTCACCTCTAGTAAAAGTACCTTTTGGTACCCATACTTGGATGATCCTTCTCGGTCTAGCAAATGATAAGAATGTAGATGAAGGAGCAATGTAGTAGACATGGGGTGAGAAAACATTAGGCCTTTGGCCGAGAATCCCCTTATGCGCATCATATGGTGTGCGTTTTTGATATGTTCTAGTGTTTGTGTGCATAGTGCGTGATCTAGATGTATGGAATGAATGTCGTGTATGTATCAATAGTTTCTTCTCATATCTATACGTCACATAATTATATTTTGTATGATATGAAGAAGAGGCATGACGAGATGAAGGAAGAGGGGGCCTTTGCGTCATCTTAGGCGCCAGATATGCCTTAGGTGTGTCTACTTTCTTATACAAAACGAATTTGGTTGGTTTAATTGATGCTTCGTTTGTCTCAATGTATCCTAATCCCGTTTTATCACTATCATGTTTTTGTGATAAAATAACGCAATCTAGCATGTTAGTTCCCGTGTCAAATTGTTTCATCACTTTCTCTAAATCCGTATTCCTTGATCTCAAATTTTAAATCTCGGATTTTATTTCATTATTATATGTGGTTAATGATGAGATCTCTGACTTTAATGCATTGATAATGCATGACGACTCTTCTTTTGAATCGTTTAATTGAGAAACAAGATTCATGTTTAAAGATACTAACAACTTCTTGTCTTCAATTAATCGTTTCTTTTCTTTTGCGAGAGTCTTGGTGAATTTGTGCATTTCTAAATATTGACTAAAAAGTTCATCATATGAAGGTTCAGAATCAGAGTTAGAATCAGAAGATACCTCGTTTGATACTTTGGATATAAAGCACACTTGTGCCGTCTCTTCTTTGGTACGGGTCTCAGAATCGGATGTGTCACTCCAAGTGGAGGCATTGAGACTCTTCTCCTTTGTTTAGGTTCTGAGACGAGTCTAGTTTTGGTCCGATCTTTGTCAAGGTGTTTGTTTGTTTTGTTAGGAAATCTGACAAGATCACTGCAAAACGCGCAATGGAAAAACAAAACTTGGTCTCCGATTTCCTACCAAGGATCCATGTTGTTCGTTTAATCGATGAAAGAAACATAAAAAATACCTCCAAAGATTCGAAATCCGCAGGTGGAAGAGGTGCGAAAACACGAACACCCTCTGTCAGTATCCACACGAATGCTTCCGCCTGGAGTGCTAGCTCTTGAAACGGCGCGGCTGAAGAACTTGGTTTTTCTCAAAAACGATTCTACGGTTTCGTTTTTCTGTTATTTTCTTGTGTCTTCTCTATACGAGATACACAATATATATATACACATATACTGACGTCAAAATCCGAGTCCTAATCGGATTAGTCAATGCCAATCAAAATCCATATCAGATATGGATTCTATCAGGATATTCAAAATTCATATTAGATATGGATTCTGTCATTATTATCCGAGAACATATATATATACATATAAAAACAATAATAATAATAATAATAATTAATATCCAATATTAATATTATTAATATTAAAAACGATAATAATAATAATAATAATGATTAATATCCAATATTAATATTATTAATATTATTAATCTCAGCCATACGCATTCTTGTGTGTGACCCGATAGGCCCATATTAATTGGTAGTTGATTAAATCTCTATTAAACCAACAAGTCGTAATTGGCCTATAGCAAGGCATTACGACTACCCAATTAATACGAGTACAGTCCAACTAGCCTAATAATAGCACATGCATTAATCCCTTTGTCACACGATATCTAGTTTGAACATAAGTCATGGTCAGCGTCATACTTATATTGTTCAAACATATGATTACTCGATCTCTAAGTAGACTGATAAAACAAATGATATTGATCATACTGTCAATTCATTTGAGCACGGCCATGCATTTCACAGTCTCACAAATCGAGGGGCCCAAAGATATCTCTCTCAAAAGAGAGGGACAAATTCTATCTTGATTGTTTAATATCCTCTACATAATTTCTATCACATTCAATCATGACCTTTATTATTATCCAGTTACGGATGATCATGTCAAAATATAATAGTCCTTATGTTGGAAACTTTGACAATCTCAAGTCAAAGGATTAAAACACGACTATCATGAGATTTACTTATGACGCTAATCTATGTAGTAATCTCATGATGGGTCTATCCAATACACCGTTCTCTAACAAGTATCTATGAAATTGATTTGTATCACCATACACATAATCATCTCATGATTATCAAATCAATACTCATACTGATTATAAATTATTTTATCTCTATAACAATAATGAATCAAGGACATATATCAAAATTGTGTAACATACTAACCAACAATAATGATAATAAAACCACTTTTATTAATAATAAATGTATAACATAAATATCCAAATCATGGCCTAGGGCACATAGACTAACAATTTCCCACTTGCACTAGGCCTACAAATATCTGAGACCCATAGATCTAGTGTGCTGATCATGCTTGACCCGTGAGTGAGGCTTAGTCAATGGATCCGCTATGTTATCGTTTGTGTCAACTTTGTATATCTTGACATTTCCTCTATCGATGATGTCTCAAATGAGATGGTAGCATCTGAGTATATGTTTAGATCTCTGATGAGACCTAGGCTCTTTTGCTTGTGCTATGGCACCATTGTTGTCACAATAAATGTCCACAGGATTTGCAATGATAGGTACCACTCCTAGCTCAGTGATAAACTTCTTCAACCAAACTGCTTCTTTAGCTGCATCTGATGCTGCTATATACTCAGCCTCTGTTGTAGAATCAGCCACAGTTCTTTGTTTTGAACTCTTCCAACTAACAGCTCCACCATTCAATGTGAATACAAAACCAGAATGTGATCTAAAATCATCTATGTCGGTTTGGAAACTAGCATCTGTGTAACCATTTACAACTAACTCGTCATCCAAACCTCTATAAACCAAGAATACATCTTTAGTCCTTCTGAGGTACTTAAGAATATTCTTGACAGCTGTCTAGTGACCTTCACCGGGGTCAGCTTGATATCTACTCGTTGTGCTCAATGGATATGAGACATCTGGTCTAGTACATAACATGGCATAGTATGCTGCAATGGCAAGGAGAATTCAAATAGACTTAAGCATAGCAACTGGTGAAAATGTTTCATCATAGTTTATACCATGAGTTTGCTTGAAACCTTTAGCCACAAGCCTTGCTTTGTAGGTTTGCACATTTCCATCCATGTCAGTTTTCTTCTTGAAAACCCATTTGCAACCAATAGTCTTAATACCCTTTGGAGGATCAATTAAAGACCAAACTTGGTTATCAAACATGGATTGCATCTCAGAATTCATGGCTCCAAGCCATTTATCTGAATCTGGACCTGACACAGCTTCTTGATAGGTAGTAGGCTCATCTTGATCTATGAGCATAACTTCACTATCATCAGTCACAAGAAATCCATATCTCTCTGGCTGACGATGTATCCTATCAGATCTGCGTTGGACTTGTGTTACGTTTACAGGCTCCACAACTGTTTGTGGTTCTGAAATTGCCTCTAAATACGGTGCAATGATATCTTGTGGAACTTGAGTTTCCTCAAGTTGTACTATACTTCTACTAGTTCTCTTAGAGAGAAACTCCTTTTCTAAAAAGACTCCATTTTGAGCAACAAACACTTTGTTCTCTAAGGGAATATAGAAATAGTACCCTTTAGTTTCCTTATGGTACCCCACAAAAATACATTTGATAGACTTTGGAGCTAGCTTATCTGACACTAATCTTTTCACATAAGCTTGACAACCCCAAATCGTAAGAAAAGACAAACTGGGTCTCTGACCTGTCCATATCTCATATGGTGTCTTTTCAACCGCTTTAGATGGTACACGGTTTAAAATGAATGCAGCTGTCTCCAAGGCATAACCCCAAAAAGATAAAGGAAGATCTACTTGACCCATCATAGATCAAACCATATCTAATAAAGTTCGATTTCTCCTTTCAGAAACACCATTCCATTGTGGAATTCCTGGAGGAGTCAACAGTGAAACGATTCCACAATTTCTTAGATGTTTGTCAAATTCTTGTTTCAAATATTCACCACCTCGATCTGATCGAAGCGTTTTAATTGTCTTACCAAGTTGATTTTGTACTTCATTTTGAAAAGTTCTAAACATTTCAAAAGACTCATGCTTATGTTTCATTAGGTAGACATAGCCATACCTACTGAAATCATCAGTAAAAGATATGAAATACTGAAATTCTCCTCCGGCACTAATGCTGATTGGACCGCATACATCTGTATGTACCAAGCCCAATAAGTCATTAGCCCTTTCACTATGTCCAGTAAAAGGGGCCTTTGTCATCTTTCCAAGAAAAAAAGACTCGCAATTTTCAAATGATTTAAAATCAAATGAATCTAATAATCCATCTTGATGGAGTTTAGATATGCGCTTCTCATTTATATGACTAAGGTGACAATGCCACAAATATGTAGGGTTTAATTCATTTGGCTTAGTTCTTTTAGAAGATATGTTATAAATATTACCGTCATTGGAATCATCAAGGTTAAGGACATAAATGCCATTATAACTACTTGCAATACAATAAAGCAAGTCATTTTTATCAAAAATAGAACACTTCTTATTTTTAATTAAAAATGAATAACCTTCATCATCCAAAACAGATACTGAAATAAGATTCCTACTCATATTAGGAACATAAAAGCAATTGTTTAAAACTAACAAAAGCCCATTGGGCAAGACAAGCTCATAGGTCCCTACAGCTATAGCAGCAACTCTTGCTCTATTGCCAACACGTAGGTCCACCTCGCCCTTCTTCAGCATCCTACTCCTTTTGAGCCCATGCATATTTGTAAAATATGGGATCCCATCCAGTATCTAATACCCAGGAAGAAGAAGTAGATAAATTAATTTTTATAACATAAATACCTGAAAATGTAGTCGCACTACCCTTCAACTTCTTCAACTCCTCCAAATAAATATCCCAATTTCTTTTCCAATGCCCAGGCTTGTTGCAATGGAAACAAGTTCCTTCCTTAGGAACCTTTGCCTTGGGACCAGGTTTCGGTTTAGCTTGACCCTTGGACCCTTTTACACCCTTCGCACCTTTGGGCTTACCCTTGCCTTTACCTTTCATTTTCATAGGCTTGATATTGGCACTCAATATTTGGGTAGGCTTTTTGATATTTTTCTCAGCAGTTTTGAGCATACCGTGTAGCTCAGGAATGGACTTTTCCATATTATTCATATTGTAGTTCATAACGAACTGAGAATAACTGCTAGGCAAAGAGTGTAGGATCAAATCCGTGGCGAGTTCCAAACTCAAGGGATATCCAAGTCTTGCAAGGTGATCTATATAGCCTCTCATCTTTAAAACATGAGCGCTAACCGATTCACCTTCAGACATCTTACAGTCAAAAAGTGCAACAGCGGTGTCAAACCTATCCTGTCTGGCCTGTTGTTGGAATGCTTGTTTGAGATGCACACTCATCTCATAAGCCTCTAAGTGTTACAGGTCTTTCTGAAGTCCTGGACACATAGTTGCCAACATAAGACATCCTATGTCGTTGGAATCTTCCACATGCTTCTTATGCTTATTCCTAGCAGCAACAGAAGCATCAGCAGGAGGGGGTTCAGGGACAGGGTCATCGAGCACGTAGGACTTCTTTTCTTGCTTGAGAACAATTCTCAAGTTTCGAAACCAGTTAACAAAATTAGTCCCACATTCTTTCAGTTTTTCCTTCTCAAGGATAGATCGCAACGATAAGGTGGAATTGTTATTAGTAGCCATTTATGATCTACAAAACATGCAAAGTAACACTTTACTAATAATGAGGTTAAAATTTATAAAAACTCCCACTAAAACATAACCCTCAAAAGAAATATTTTAGTGAGCTAAGATCCATATTTGACTTAATTTTAAACTCAGCTTTAGCATGACGCTTAAAATTAAGTTATTTAGGTAGGTAACTTCTTCACCAATTACATCACATGTAACTCTTAGATTTTATGGAATAATGACACCATATATCATTGTATGTTAGATTCCATCTAATGCCTTGGGCCCAAAACCGTTTTGATAGCCCAATTAAGTCGAACCAATTTTAAACATATGAGTAGCACTATTGCTCATCCTACGTAGCTAGGAATGTTTAAAGCACATTGCTTTGGCAATACCTACTTTAATACAATCCCAGTTTTAATAGGTGTTTAAGACATGGATGGCATAAAGACTTAAATTATTAATGAGGGTTCAACTTAGTTTATGTCTTGTATTGCATATCATTATATCGTAGCATCCTATATGCATATATAATCTATCATCCACGCATCTCATACAAAATGACAAATATGTAAACGTGACATAGCATGGCCAAACTAAATATGATCTTCATGAGACCAAATGAAGATCATAAAGGAAACCCTATGTGAAAGACTTCCTATTACAACATTTGCAATGATACATATCTTCTTGTCTTGAGCTCGTGCCTCCATCTCTATGGAATCCACTCGTCCTTGGTATGTGTCGCCATCACCACTTTTGTAGCTTGATTCTTCATTTATTACAATAATAAAGAAAAACCTAACTAATTGTATAATAAAATACAACAAAAACTACAGCGGAACGTAGGCCATAATAACCCAAAATAGAAATATAACTAAGTCAATCACATAGGTCCTGAGGCCATGCTATGCACCATGCAAAGACATCAACAATTATAATATATTTTACACAAACATATTATAACAAATAAATATATATTGACATTCTCAATGTCATGGTAACGAACTATAGGGCGTACGCATATGGCGGTCCCGCTAGCCAGTTAGCGGGCAGGGTTCCGAGGGGCAGCGCCCCTGGGCGGGGTTCTGAGGGGCAGAGCCCCTAGGCGAGGTTCTGAGGGGCAGCGCCCTCGAAGCCAAACAGAATACATCAATCAGATTGATAATTTTCTTTTCAGAACCCTAACACTGACGCGTCAATCATATTAACGATCTTACTGTTTTGAATACGTGTAAGCCCTTATAGGAGCACCGATCGAACCGAGAGTTATTATTCAAAACCCGAAACAGAATCATCAATCGAATTGATAATCTACTATTCGAAATCTGAAAAACAGAATCATCAATCGAATTGATAATCTGTCTGTTTTGAATATGCATAAACTCTTAAGAAATCATTATCGGTTGTTCATATCGATATAAACATAATCGTTTTGATCATCACATGAAAAACGAAAACTTTATATCACTTATAACATTCTCGAATTATAACATCTCATGAAAACAAATTAAAAACATCAATCTGCTCTCACCAGATGAGATTCGAATAGGGTTTTACACATATCGTGTGTTTATATCTAATATAGACAGAGTTGGTTTTAATCATCACATGATAAACGAATACCGCCGTATACAAATCATTTCATGAAAACGAATTGAAAAACACCATTCTTCTCTCATCATATGAAATCCGACTTGGGGTTTGTTCATATATCATGCCATACGAATTCAAATAGAAAACATATAATCACATAAGTATGATATAATCGATTTAAACGAGGCAAAAAGTGGCCCTGATACCACTGTTAGGAAATCCGACAAGATCATTGCAAAACGCGCAGCGGAAAAACAAAACTTGATCTCTGATTTCCTACCAAGGATCTATGTTGTTCATTTAATCTATGAAAGAAACGTAAAAAAATACCTCCAAAGATTCGAAATCCGCAGGTGGAAGAGGTGCGAAAATACGAACACCCTCTGTCGGTATCCACGCGAATGCTTCCGCCCGGAGTGCTAGCTCTTGAAACGGCGCGGCTGAAGAACTCTGTTTTTCTCAAAAACGATTCTAGGGTTTTGTTTTTCTGTTATTTTCTTGTGTCTTCTCTATACGAGATACACAATATATGTATACACATATACTGACGTCAAAATCCGAGTCCTAATCGGATTAGTCAATGCCAATCAAAATGCATATCAGATATGGATTCTATCAGGATATTCAAAATCCATATCAGATATGGATTCTGTCATTATTATCCGAGAACATATATATATATACATATAAAAAACGAAAATAATAATAATAATAATTAATATCCAATATTAATATTATTAATATTAAAAACGATAATAATAATAATAATGATTAATATCCAATATTAATATTATGAATATTATTAATCTCAGCTATGTGCATTCTTGTGTGTGACCCGATAGGCCCATATTAATTGGTAGTTGATTAAATCTCTATTAAACCAACAAGTCGTAATTGGCCTATAGCAAGGCATTACGACTACCCAATTAATACGAGTACAGTCCAACTAGCCTAATAATAGCACATGCATTAATCCCTTTGTCACACGATATCTAGTTTGAACATAAGTCATGTTCAGCGTCATACTTATATTGTTCAAACATATGATTACTCGATCTCTAAGTAGACTGATAGAACAAATGATAGTGATCACGCTATCAATTCATTTGAGCACGGCCATGCATTTCACAGTCTCACTAATCGAGGGGCCCAAAGACATCTCTCTCAAAAGAGAGGGACAAATTCTATCTTGATTGTTCAATATCCTCTACATAATTTCTATCACATTCAATCATGACCTTTAATATTATCCAGTTACGGATAACGTTTGATCATGTCAAAATATAATAGTCCTTATGTTGGAAACTATGACAATCTCAAGTCAAAGGATTAAAACACGACTATCATGAGATTTACTTATGACGCTAATCCATGTAGTAATCTCATGATGAGTCTATCCAATACACTGTTCTCTAACAAGTATCTATGAAATTGATTTATATCACCATACACATAATCATCTCATGATTATCAAATCAATACTCATACTGATTATAAATTATTTTATCTCTATAACAATAATGAATCAGGGACATATATCAAAATTGTGTAACATACTAACCAACAATAATGATAATAAAACCTCTTTTATTAATAATAAATGTATAACATAAATATCCAAATCATGGCCTAGGGCACATACACTAACATGTTTGTTTGTCCTTGTTAGGGCAGTCATAAGATAAATGTCCAAGTTTTTCGCATTCATAGCATTTCACGTCCTTGTCATTTGCTTTATTTTTATTTCTTTTAGTGGAAGTAGCCTTATGTTTGTTTTTAAATGACTTTCTTATGATTTTTCTCAAACCTTTAGCCAATAGTATTAAGTCATTATTATCTGATTTGGAGTCACTATCATCTACGTGATCGGAAGAAGTAGAGACGCATTCATTTGATTTAAAAGTAATAGTCTTACCTTGTTTTGACGTTGATTCTGATTTCTTTAAAGTGAGTTTGTTTTCATATACCTCTAGCGATCCAATT
Source organism: Eustoma russellianum (assembly GCA_036186865.1). Taxonomy (NCBI): domain Eukaryota; kingdom Viridiplantae; phylum Streptophyta; class Magnoliopsida; order Gentianales; family Gentianaceae; genus Eustoma; species Eustoma russellianum. The sequence continues at coordinate 16,461,294 of AP025052.1, forward strand.
AGTTCCTCCATTTTTATTGATTTAGTTTCTTTGCTTTCCTCTATAGCTGTCACTTTAGGGTCCCATTCGGATGAAAGACTTCATAGTATCTTTTGGACCTTTTCCTGCGTAGAGAAAGCTTTGCCAAGAGACTTAAGAGAATTATAAATGTTAGTCAAGCGTAGATCCATATCAACAATAGACTCATTTGGCAATAATTTAAAATACTCAAGTGTAGACATAAGCATATTTATCTTGGACTCCTTTACTTGGCTAGTCCCTTTATGTTTCATCTCAAGAATTCTCCACATTTCTTGAGCACTAGAGCAATTAGACACATAACTAGATTCACTTTTACTTATCCCTTTTAAGAGTAATTGCATGGCTCTAGCATTCATGCTTAGTCTCTTTTTGTCATCACTAGTATATTTTTGTTTTGGTTTTACAACCTCTAGTGTGGCACCATCTACAGTAGATAATTTTGAAGGAACAAATGAACCGTCTTCTATGATGGAACATAGATCAATATCAATAGCCATAAGATTAAGTTTCATTCTTAATTTTCATTGAATAAAGGACTCACCATCAAAGAGAGGAGGCCTTTGACTAGACATACCTTATTGCTCGGTTTTGAAGCTAGTGGTTTCCATCTCACTTAGATCGTCGGATCTTCTTGTTGTGAGTGTGTTTGCGCTCTGATACCACTTGTAAGCCCTGCAAGGCACCACTAGAAGGGGGGTTGAATTGTGGGTGCGGAATATTTGGTTTTTAAAAATGTTTTAATCCAAAAACCCAACTTCTGAAAACAGTTTCTATTTTCAGGACCTGTCTTGCAACGTTTGAAAAACTAGGTTAAAGGCCTTTAAAAATTCTGAAATTTGGAGAGATTGTGATCTCAGATGTTCTGAGTATCTCCTAAAACTTTCAGATCAAAATTCAACCTTTAACCTTTTAAAAAATCGTTTGTGGTCAGATTGCGCAAATCTACCAGAAATGGTAGTCTGATTTGAAAATTTTATTCCGATTAAATCGTGGCTCCAAATGGTCAGAACATTTAATGAAAAACCCCTTACTATATGTATTTAATTTGGTTGAAACAATTTTGAAAACTTCCTTTGGGAAGTCTGTCAAATACGTTCAAAGTCTCAACCTTTGCAATTCTAAAAATTAGACTGCACTAGTCTCAGAGCTATTGACGTTTGAATGACTTATACTTGTCCAAAAGGGTTGAAACTTGTTCCAAATGAAACTTAGAAGATGTGGATATGTTTCTGCAAAATTTTACAATTTTTAAAATTCGTTTACTATTTTTAAGATCGCGATGAAATAGATGCAAAGTGCAAGAAACTGAAAGTAATGTGCAGAAAAGTAGAGAACACAAGGAATTTTATACTGGTTCGGTTAAATCAACCTACTCCAGTCTTCGAGGACACCTACCTCAGTTATCACTCAAAGAAATAACACCTTACCACACAGGGTTGATGGAGTTATACACCAACTCCAACCCTTTACAATCGAAACAAGCAATCATAATGATCACAAACACCACCACCGAGCGGATGAAGGTTTGATCACACCTTGATCAACCTTTTACAATAATAGGGCGTGTATGGTGGTATGGATGAAGCCTATACAATGTATTTTAATATAGATACAATAGGCTTTGAGAGAGAAAGAGAAGAAAGAAATGTAGAAGAGAGTAGAGAAACTTTTTGCACTTAATAAATTCTAAGGCTTGTCTTGTGTTTGATTTGCTCTTCTTCTCTTCTTTTTATCATAGTGTGGCCGCCCCCCTCTAAGGCTTTTCTTCTCCTTGGAAATTCTCTTTTAAGTCCTTGGAAGAATGCCTTGTATAATTGTGACATCAACTTGCTTACCTGGCAACACTTCATTGGATGATCATCTTGGTCTTGCCTACTTGGCACTCCTTGATTAGATGAGATTTGTCATCACTTGATGACTGTACAAATCTGAAAATTTCACTTAAAACATGTGCCAAATTGTTCATAAAAAAATTGCCAAAAATCACATAATCAATCCCACATAATTTTCAAGATAAATTGTCTCCATTTAACTCCAAAAATCCGGCCACCATATACAACACATGATGAAATTTTCAGCATGTCTAATATTCCAAATGTGTTCAAATTATCGCCATATTGGTATTACATCAATTCCTTGAAAATGAAGAAGCAAATATGTTAAAGTCAAGACCAAGTTTTCGGTCATTACTAATTCACACATGCTGAATTTTCAGCATGTGTTATATATGTGACATAGTTTGAAATATTACCTTGTGTAGCTCCCTCCGTTATGTCACTAACCTTGTGTAGTCCATTCTTGACCAATCAAGATGCCAACTAAGCTCCACATATGCTCCACCAAGGCTTAGTAGGCGTATATAATGAGCTTGAACATGTGCTGAAATTATTTTTGTAACTTTTATAAAATAGTGCACAATAATTATACACATATGGTATATTCCAATCAGCCCTAATTTGAATATTCTAGAACACTTTAATATGTATTGAATATGTAAAAAGTGTCTAGATACATGTTACATGTCATGCCAAAAATGTTCCATGTGATGTGTTCGAAGAAAACCGAATTTTCGACTTTTGTCGATTACGCAATTTTTCTCCGATTAAATTCAAACTTTTTTGCACATGTTATATATATTATGTCACACATAATATAAATAGAATGACTTGAATATTCAGATCTAAAGGCTGAAGTAAGTGGCGCCCCATGTGCTTTAAACTTTGAATTTGAAATCTTTAGAATTGGGCCTTAATTGAGGGTGATTTGTGTGTGCCAACACGGAATGATTTTATGGCTGAATATGCCATGTAAGCCACAAAATTTGTGGCCATTTTTGAAGTGTAGGGTTGGCCATCTATATATGGCAAGTACGTGACACGTTGGCGAAGTTTCGGTTGTCACCCGATACGACAATTTTTGGTTTAGAACCTTGTAACGTGTTGTATAATTATGTCATCACCATGACTTATATCATATGATATAAGACCTGAATATACTCATAAATATGAGGTAAGTATAGTGGTGTGATGTTAACGTACATTCGTAAAATATATAACGTGTCGGTAGTATGTTGGAATATATGTGTATAGTGCCTTTTAAAAAAAATCTGAATATATATATATATATATATATTTTTGAAAAAGAATATTTTATTAAGAGAAAGCCTCACTTTTGGCGCTGAATATATATATATATATATATATAAACGTGTGATAAGAGGTGGGAGAAGACTTTCCATTCTTTAATTTGTTGCATTTATGCCTTTTCCAAATATATCTCCATTTAATGAACTGCTTAGTTCATTTAACTAAGTACTTCACTTAATGAACTAGTTTAGTTCATTAATAGAGACACCTGAAAATAGTTCAAACACATCAAATGTTTGTCATTTGATGTAAGCTTTAAAGCTTCATGGCTTGTCAGTACGGCAACAATATATATAAAGTATATAAGGCATGTTTGTTGCAAAAACGTGTCAAATCATAAAATGTGTCATGCATTTATTTAGTACACGTTATTTAAATCATGCATTTTTGTGAATCACTCAAACCCTTTTTCTCAACATCAAGTAGCAGTAATTGTTTGCTCTTTTGTATTTAGTCAAATTATCCTATTTTTCTTTGTAATTAAAATTTAATTTCTTGTGTCCTCATAATACCACAGTTTAATATATGCTGATGATGTATACTCGTGTTAAACTGCATCCTACAAATATCATCTAACAATTATTGATCAGGCAACATAATACCGCAGAAGTATTGTGGAATCATGTTACATCCATGTTGTCTATAAGATATACATGATCCCCTTTTTTCTCTTTGAAAGTTAATATAGATTTTTTTTAAAGAAACAGCTCTTATTAGCATAAATCCTTACTTGTGCCGGAGGAATACCTTATTACAAAGTAAAGGCATAACGCGAAAGTAGGAAGTTTTTGATTATCATCCGCCAAATCATATATGATATGCCGCATTAAAACCTTGCCAAGTAAAACCACCCTTGTGGATAAAACCTTGGCGAAGGAAAAAGCGTACATATTTATATATTTGGAGCGATGATAAGCGTTACAGTGTAATACAAATGTAAACAAGGAAAAGTCTCGCCATGGGTTGACAAATGCGTGATGTCGATGTAGCTTGCCGTGCGATATGTCATGGGTCTCGTTGTTTGGGCCGAGCAGCGTAGGTGACTCCGTCCATGCATTGAAAAGAGAAAATACTGTGTTAAGTAGACATATGAAGTAGAAAGTAAGTGAGATGGCTAAGAGTATACGTTGCTTACCAAGTCTGCCTGCACCCACAAGGATACAGGCAGAGAGAAATAAAGCTTGCCAATACATATGGAAGACCAAAAGCTCAAGGAACTCGCAGATTTGCCGAAGAGAGATCCAAGACGACGGTGGCACGAACTAAAGAATGAGAGGTCGTGACAAGAATATATTGTGTCTGGGGAGACAACATCGCTTGTTGAGCCAGATAGTGGGCAGCCTTGTTAGCTTCGGGATAAACATGATGATAATCTAACCGGTGATGATGAAGTAAAGACTGCAGTAAGCGGAAATGATAGTTCCCAAAAATTGTTTGTGGTTGATTCAAGTGAGTAATCATTTGAGCACAGTCAGATTCCAAAGTGATGGAACGGTATAACGGGAGGAAATATAGCAAGCCAAATAGTGCCGCTTGTATCTCTGCTGCAAGTGGCGCACATAGTGGGAGGCGAAAAGATAGTGCACCCACACATGCACCCAAATGATCACGTAAAATCGCCCCTCCAGCTGCATAATGTCTGTCGACTGCCGCATCAATATTGAGTTTTAATCTTCCGGATGGAGGAGTGTGCCAACGAACCTCAATCTTCGCTGTTTGGCTCATGTAACTTCAATTCATCCTTCTTCTGCGACTTCAAAGACTCAATCTTTCATCTTTTTCGCAACAAACTCGACTCCACCGGTAATTTTATCTTGTTCCGTATATTTCATTTTGCTTTAGCGATTGCTCTACGGTTTGTTCGGCAGCCCTTTATTGCAAAAGTTTCATCCTTTTAATTGTAATGCTGCAACATCATTTACTACTGCTATTGAATTCATACATGGTCTGAGATGGGACTGCCGCCACTCTCCAAATCATTTGCGGCTATGATACCGTCTGCAATTGCAGGAAGATTCCCATCGCATGAGTCGGGACGCTATAAAGGATACCCCGCTGTTTCATTTACGCAAGATGAAATTGACATTGTTGCAAATCGCTTCAAGTACGCCTTGGTTGGAGCCTTTTGGCGTGGCCGACCGTCTATGGCAGGCTTACGCGCCTCGATTGATAGAATTGGGTTAAAGGTTCAGTTAACATTGGTCTTCTTGATGAGGGACATGTGCTGCTAAACTTTGTTAAAGAAGATGATTATATGCGATTCTTTTATCGTCGTCACTGGCGTTTCCAGGGATACGACATGAAGGTTACAAAATGGACTCCATCTTTTGATCCATGTCTGGATACCCCAATTGTCCCGGTGTGGGTGGCACTTGAGGGTCTTTCAATTCATCTCCACGATTATCGTACATTACGCCATAAGGGAGCATGATTCAATGCAGTCATTAAAGTCCTGTAACCCCGCAAGAGCAGGCTGCGACCGGCCACTATGATCTTCAAGTGATCGAAAAGTATTGAAATCACCTCCAATCACCCAGGGGAAGTTAGACGTGTTTGAGAAGCCATATAATGATTGCCAGAGAGGACGACGTAAAGAAGTCGTGTGTTTCGCATATACAATGGACAAAACAAACGTTTGTTGAAGAGCACGATGTAATAAAGTGAAATGGACTACCTGATCGTGATCCTGCGAGGCAAGCAGATGGAAGTCAGAATCACGCCAGAAAAACCATATTCTTTCCGACTGAGAAGAAAAACAATTGGAAAAACCGAGACACAATCTAATCTCAGTAATGTGTGATGAGGGATGCTTGGGCTCAATGAGTGCAAGTAAATGTAGATGATGGTCACGAATCAGGTGCAACAACCGAGGTAGGGAGGCACGCATGCCTCTGATATTCCATATCAATACATTCATTGGGAAATATTGGAATCACTTCCCTGCAAGATGTGCGAGGCACTACGCGTCAAGATAGTAGATGGTGGTAAAGGAGGTAAATCTTGCATGACGTTTTTTGCGAGGAACCACAGGTATGAACTTAGTATCCACTGCATGTTCCTGCAATCTGGATATCAAGACCTCTTCATCAGGTGATGGGGGGATTAACTGCATGCGGCGAACAACTTTATCCGGAACAGATGGAAAGTCACCAGCCGGGACATCAGCTGGTAAGTCAGTATCCGAAATGTGGCCCAAGTCAATGGAGGTTGGTAACGGGGGTTCCGACGCATCACAGAAGACTTCCGGCTGCAAGTCGATATTAGGGTCCTGTAGAATTTCAGTATCCAAAGGCGGGGGGTGACTGCTGGAGGGATTTGAGTTGGTATTTCTGATGCTAGGACATCTGCTGATGGTGCTGTTTGTGGTTTACACTTGATGGGTGTCCACCGCTGAGTTTTGGACAAGGTGGCAGAGGCGGTGGTGGGGGAGGAACTGATGATGCTGCATTAGCGGTACATGAGCCCGGCGCATGGCCTAATCTGCGGCATAGAGTGCAAAACTGGGGTAGATCTTCATAAACCACTGTTTGCAGTATGAATCTATTCTTTGTCTGCAAATAGATAAACTGTGGGAGTTCTTGAGAGACATCAACCTCAACACAGATCCTGGCGACGTATGGCTGCAGCCCATACGATGTAGCGACATCCAGTTTGAGAGGGGTTCTGATTGGACAGACAATCTCAAACAGTTCTTCACGACGATGGAGATGAATAGGGACAATCTCAAACAGTGCTTCACGACGATCTCAAATAGTGCATCTCTCTCCCGCTTGAGATGCAGCCCATCCGATGTAGCGACGTCCAGTTTGAGAGGGGCTCTGATTGGACGGACAATCTCAAACAGTGCTTCACGACGATGGATGGAGATGAATGGCAAATGGAACCCGTCCCAGGCGAAAAGGCTGCAGTGTCTCGGAGTCTACCAAAGATTTGATGCCGCGGCTGAAACCCTCGGAAGAGAGAATAAAGAGCAGAGGAGACAGTGGGTCTCCTTGTTTAACGACTCGATATGGATGAAATGATACCGACGGCTGTCCGTTAATCAACACAGATAAGGTTGTGGCACGTAAATGATTGAGTATGATCCTTATGAAGAAATCTGAGAAACCGAACTAACGCAATAGTAACTCAAGATATTCCCAACTTACTCTGTCAAAGGCCTTCATCATGTCCAACTTCAAGCATAATTGAGAACCACCCTTATCAAGCATGTGAATCATTTCACGTGCCATTAAAACTTGTGTGGAAATATCATGACCAGGTAAGAAACACGTCTGTTCTGGAGAGATCAATTTTGGAAGCAGCTTATTCAAACGTGTAGCGATGCGTGTACAAACCTTACTTAGAAAATTTGTAAGACAGATAGGACGGAAGTCACTGAAGGTCTGAGGAGATTGTGTCTTCGGTATCAAAGTAAGCAACGCACTAGCCATTACTGATGGCTGTGGAATGCCAAGAAAAAATTCCTGCACTGCTTTGAAGACATCAAAATGAATAATATTCCAAAATGATCGGTAAAACTTACCATGAAATCCATCCGGACCTGTTGCACTCTGTGGGTCTAACTGCCACACCGCATGTTTCACCTCTATCACCGACGGCAGTTGAGTAAGCATGAGATTGTCATCTTCGATACTAGACATGGGATATGTGAGAGAACCGCAAGATGATCAGATGTTGCTTCCTTTGCAAATAATGTTTTATAGAATGTAACCGCTTCGTTCATAATGTCTGTGGATGACGTGCGTAGGTCTCCGTTGTTGGTACGTATTTGTTGTATACGTAGTTGTGATCGGCGTCCCTTGAAAATGGAGTGAAAATAACGGGTGTTAGCATCACCTTCTTTGAGCCATTTTACTCGTGCTTTTTGCTTCCAGAAATGCATCTCATAGTTGGATGCACGAATATAATCAGATTTTGCTTTGTAATATGCTTCGCGCGTTGCATCATTTGAGTTAGTATCCCATAGTGCTTCTACAATATTGAGAGTAGATTCCGCATGCATGAGGTTTGTAAAAACGTTTCCAAAGATTTCTTTATTCCAGCGCTGAATGTCCCGCTTCAGATAGAATAATTTTGTATAGAAACCATACATACCACCAGTAGTAGGATACGACAACCATGCATGCTGCATATAGGAATAAAAATCTTGGTGAATCAACCATGCGTCCAAGAAACGAAAGGGACGACGACCTCCTGGAGTATTCAACTGACATACAAATAATAAGGGAGTATGATCCGAGGATACTCGTGGTAGATGCATTAGTTTCATGTTTTCAAACACATCATTGAAAGTTAATATAGATATTTTATGTTATCCATATAGATAATGATTACGTGTTTTGGAGGTTGTCAACAATTTTCTTGCTTTAGGGAAGAAGGGAAATTCCAGTTTAAGTGAATAAGATACTTCCTAAACATGCCTTGTTGGGCTAAAAATACTTTGACAGCATATGTGGCTGCCCACCACCATCATTGGAATCAGTTAAAGAGTCTACAGAGACACTTTCTTACTTGGTAATGATTTTGAAATAAGTTTCAACTTCTTCCTTTATCAAGGATAAGAAAACTCAAACAACGTTTACGGATAGTGCAATGCAACTCTATTAAGGTTTTTCGCATAAAGTATTCAACCTTAAACTGGAGATATTTGGGGAAGGTAAAGTTTATTGTCTTATGCTTACTAACATTTAAACAGTCAATTAAGTTCTAGTTGGAAGGGATGGAGTTGGGTGTCCAATTGAAACGACAATACCTTTGGTAGGGAGATTCTTTTTTAAAGAGAACCTATAAAGAAAATAAATTCAAAGTTCATCAGGATATATTTCTAATGCTGACTTTACGAATGACACTTAATTAAATTTGTTGAAAGTAGCTTTTAATATAAAGATTAAGCGAATTCATCCCTTACCAGTTTATATATGTGTGTGTCTATATAGAGAGAGAGGGAGAATCCAACCTGAATATTGAAGGTGTAGAACATGCAATTTCAACTGCTGATGTTAATGCTTTTCGCTCCTTATCAGTTTAATTTGTGTTCATATAAAATCACATAAGAAGGAAAATATATTAGTAAGAAAACCTATTTTTATTGTAGGCTTAGAATAAAATACAAAAATATGCATCGGGGTTCTATCAAAACCCAGGTGTGAAATAGATCGCGGTTTTGACAGAACCGTGGTATGCCACTCTGTGGTTGGCTATAGATACTCTCTTCATTCATTTCAAACTTTTTTCCGTAATTCTACCACGTAATGAAGTTCTGGTAGAATCTATGCACAACTTACAACATACTTGAAGTTAGACAAGATTTCTCTCTTTTGTGAGTTATTTATCAATTGTAATTTATGTATTGTGCTTCACTTATTGTTATTTAGGTATTTGTAATTCAAATAATATTATTTATGTGTAAAGCAGTACTTAATTATTATAGTTTAATTGTTTCAATTGCATGAAAGTAAACTAATATTTAATCAGCATTATTTAATTGCTTCGATTGCATGAATGTGCATATAACATTTATTTAAATATTGTTATTTACTTGTGTCAATTCCATGAACCTATTGATACGTGCTCCATGCAAAAGAACATATCTTTTCTTGGTTCTAATGCGTCTTTCACAAGAAACTTTGTGCGGTGACAAGAACGGTCCACAAAAACCACCCTTGGTTGTGTGCCTCTCGCTTGGACTGAGCAATATCCATCTCCTTGAAGCTTGTTCATGATCCAAGAATAGCAATCCACCCATGGTACATGTTCAAGAAGATAGAATTCGATTCCCCCTCAGCGTCTCTCAAGATGTTGATACGAAACCTAATTTTGATCAAGAATCAAAGAAAAACACAAGGAAGAACCTTGCAAAAAGACTTTGCCAAAAATTATATTTTTTCAATCAGTATTCTAAGTTTATAGGCTGCTGATCTCCTTTGCATATAACCCTACAAGTGATAAACTTAGTTTACAATAGATAAGATAGGTCGTCTATTGGATTTCTATCTCCTTAGCATCTGATCAACATTGCACGTGATATCTCGGTTATCTAAAGGCCTAATATGTCAATAAATTCTTCTTAAAAGTTGTAGCTCTGGATGTCTAGTTTTTATATCATCTTTATTTGGTGATGTTTCTAGTAGCCTGGATGTCTAGTTTTTACAAAAATGGTTATCACGCGAACCATTTTAAAATGAGTCTTACACGATATGTTTTTCAGGGATGATTTTATCGTGTGAAAAGTTTTAAATGGGTACTAGAGGAAATGTTATGTGAGTATTGTTGTCTAGGTTCACAGTGAAGGCTAATTGGTTCAAAACATCAAGTCACTAATTAGCCAAGTGGATCCGAAAGTACATCAGTATGGAAGGTTCAAAGCCAGAAGCTACCTCTTCTGCTGCAATATTTTCTTGTCTGACTTCTCGTTAGAGTCTGCATCTGCATTTGCATTAATTTTCATTCATGTGGGGGATTGTTGGAGAAAATTAAATGAATCAAATTTGCCCAAGTTGCAAACCTTGGTTAGCAACATACTTTCAGCTTAATTATAATTAGTTTTCATTGATGACAAGTGAAAACTAATTAACCTTTAATTTTCTGCGTAACGAGTAGATGATTTTAGACTTTAGAATTACTCAATTACGATATCGGGTGAATGAGAAATTAATGCTCAAATATATGAGTAAAATAAATGAAAATTGACAAAAGTGATAATGTGGTATCCTCAGGAAGAGACATGTCGTCACTTTGTGAATATACGCACACGCCGCCGGTGCCTGTCCGCTTGGCTGGCTCGGCTCATTCTTGTGCTCGTGTTGTGGGTTGCAGGCGAGTTCCTATTATTTTAGAGAAAATTTATTTAAAAATTTCCAAGAAAATAATATCCTAAATCGGTTAAGGATGCAATTTAAAATACGATTAAGCTTAATTGTACTGTGGGCAGACTTGATGCGGATGGTGATCTAAGGGCTCAAGTTAAGCGGTTATCTGATCCAACGACTGCAGTTTAAGTTGTCAAGCGGTGTTTTTAATCTAGCAATGGCAATGTCAAACCATCTGATCCCACGGCTGTGGTTGAACTTGCTATTAACCACCCTAAATCGTTTTTTCCTATAAATACCAGGCAGAACAAACCTCTGTAATCATCGGTTTTCTCCTCTTCTTCTCTATATACCACCTTCCTCTCTACATATGATATTTCTGTATTTTTTCAAGTTATTCGAGAAGTCATAATCCCCTACAGGTTCGTTGAGTTATTATGCTGCAATGCCACTTGTCTGAACTGTTATCTGTTGTATATTTGGAGACGGTTACTACCTCTGGTTGGCACAATATACCGGAGACATACGTAGCTGTTGCTCATGTTTAACAAGCTAGCACAACACTGCTGATCTGCCGAGCTGCTGTTAGCGCAGCATTGCTGATTCGCACCGCTACTGTGCTGGGCCTGGCAAGTTGGCTGTTCAGAGTTGTTAGCGCAGCACTGCTAATCTACAGTGCTACTGTGCTGAGTTCGACAGGTCGGCTATTCAGAGTTCCACCGACCTGTCCAGGATGCCTTGAACTGATTTACACTGCTTGGACCGATCTGACCTGATGAACCGTCATGATTAGCCGAGCTGGATTTGGCTGCTGTTGCTTTATTTCACACAAACATATACCGTACGGAATTGATTTTGAACAACAAGTATAATTTATGATAATGTATATGCATGTCAAGTTTGAGTCTACGGTTTCAGTCATGTTGTGACAAGTGAGAAGGGAAATGCACCAAAGTATCATGACCCCTAAATACTTAGGAGTAGGTAGGCATGTTATTAGCTATTGGTATGATTTCTTCTTACCGAGCTACTAGAAACATCACCACATTATTTACTATTTTTTACATGAGTGAGCATGTCTTTACTGAGCTACTAGAAAAAAACCACATTATGTATTATTTTTTTACATGAGTGAGTATGTGTTCGGAAAACATCCAAAAAGAACTACAATTTATGGTTGCTCTGGATGTAACAGATATTTTATGATGTCGGAAATGTTGTTATTTTCAATATTTGATATGATTTGCACTAAGCTTGTAAGATATAATTATGTTGATTGTTTTATAAAACAAGTGATCTTTATTTGAATTTTCTTTGTGATATCATATTTTAGTTATTATTGTAGTCATTGTGATCGTTGAGACAATGGATTTTTAGATACTAATCCGGAATTGGAACATGCATTGTGACATTTATTTATGGAGCTAAATTCTTACTAGAAGTAAAGACAAACATGTTCGGACGAATCTATAAGCAATCAGTGCTGAATAGCAGAACAAAGGCTTTGTCAATGCCCTGCTCCCGTGTGTGCTCAGCCGAAGATATGCCTGTTTGCTCAAACCCCATGGCTTCCGCTTCCTCTTGCTTGGCAAACCTATCAAGGGAACAACTTGACAAGTCATTCCACCTCGGCCAGCAACAGTTAATGTTGCTGGACTCCGCCACGGGCGCATGGCGACCACCTCAGGCCCTCAGCTTTGTTTCTGCTTGGCACACTAGGAAAACCATTAGGCCATCATATCACCATCAGCTTGGGCCGGCAGCTGACCAAGGACAGCGTCCTTCATTTAAGCTCGGCCATGCATACTTAAGCAGACATCTGTCAGCGAGTCATCTTGACCATGCACATCGACGTGTGACGCCACACGGCCACCATGTGAACTAGAACTGTCAGCCATGTGTCGCCACCCTACGACTTCCCGCCATGCATAGCTTACTCAAGCCTATATAAAATGGAGCAAACGAAGCTAAGCCAAACCAAGCAACTCTTAGCCATGCTAAGCTAAAACGAGCACCTTCTTACGAGAGAAGAGCCCAAATAGGTTGCTTCGACTTCTACTTCACACATATATTGACATAGACATGTCCACAATTGACTTGAGCGTCAGAGGGTTTTTCTTTGGACAATAGTCTCGAGGCCTCTAACGTCGTCCCTTCTTGCAGGTTTCATGGAAAGATCACATTGGCGTTCTAACAAGGTGCTGACAGTATTATCCTACGGAACACATATGATATTTTAATGAAGATCCGGCTTCATCATTTATGATCGTAAAAATCAAACTTTAAATATATTACATGTCAACTTCATACACAACGAATGCCATAATCATTAGTCTTCTTAATCGCGACATGGTGGACTCTTAAACAGGCATGAAAAAGGAAAATCGTAGTTAAAAATACAAAGACAAATGACAGTAGTGCAATCAACATCATTGACTACACCTTTTGCCCACTATGGTTTTCTCATAGGGGGCTACGCCTTTGATTGGATTGAAATCTATTTGGACTAAAGCTTTCATCCACTTGCTTAATGAGCCAATCATATAGCAAGACGATATTGCTTTTGTCATTAACATGTATTATACATACCTGCCTTCATGTTTAGTGGAATTTGGCTCGCACCATGATACAAGTATTCCACTAAAAACAGTGATATTCACTTTCTCTGATTAAAAGATGCATCCATATATGTTACGGGTCAATATAGACAAATGCTGATGATAACTATCGAGAAAATACATATATGCTTATGTTGCTATACTCCAATGGTGATCATTCGATAATGAAGAGTTTTATATACTACACACATATATATACACACATGTGTGTGCATGTGTGTGTATGTTTGTATACATACACAAATATATGTACATATATATATATATATATATGTATGTATATTCGTGTGTTTATGTATGTATTTTTTTTATTTTTTTAAAAAATAAGGGAGGAAAATCGAACTCGAGATCCGTGAATGGGATAAATGCTACTCAACTGCTAGACCTAAAAGTTTTTCGCATGTACATATATGTTTATATGTATGCATATGTATGCATGTATAGATAAATATATAAATGTGCATGTGTATGTATATGTCTACATGTGTGTGTGTATATGTATATCTATGTATGTATACATACACACACGGACATATATATACACACATGTAGACATATATATATGTGTGTGTGTATGTGTGTGTATATACACACACATACATATATATACACACACACAAGAGTAATTCAAATTTTATATACAGATCTATCACGGTTGTTAAACATGAAATCCTTAGCTCTTTTATCACTAAGTTTATCGACATCTGTTCAATTTGTTAGAAAATGCCCCATTTAATGGAACTTGGTCTTTACTAGCAAAGTACAATTGCTGATATAAGCAAACAAGGATCAAATCACAAACAACGACAAGAGAATATTATGCTAATAAATAACCTAATTTTGTTAAATGGGTGAGTTTCACAAAAGGGAAGTAATGATACAAAAATTGCAGTATGATATTCCTAGTAACCCTAAAAGCGTAGTCTTCAATTAGAATTAGTTAGTTCATGTTGATGAAATCATCAAGCCTATTCCTTAATGAAATGGTCAATTTGTTATGTAGAAAAATATTTTTACACCAGTGTGGTTTGAAATACTGATCTATGCACCCTCTTTAATTCCAAACTTTATCTTTACACCTCTTGTATTTTTGAAAACTCAACTAAAGTGCTTAATTGGACAGACAGGTGTAAAATATCAAGTATACCCTCAATTAATCTAGGTTTAAATGGTGAGCGTGGTCATATTTTTTCCAACAGAAGACATGAATGAGGAAGAGCAATGTAAGACGACCAAACCATCAAAACTAAGAGAGATTCTATTTACCCGTTAAATATTTGTGTGTTTTAATTTAGCCTCTTAATGTTTAAAAACTCCTTCTTAACCACCTTTATGTTTGAACTTCAAGAGTAAATAATTATTTTTAGTCAAAACGAACAGAAACCAGTGAAAGTACTATAATACCCTTAGCATTCTTATTAAAAAAGAAAAGGAAACATCATCTTCTTCTTCCAACCACCTTAAAACCAGACATCTGAGTGAGTTCACGGCAAAGACCATGGTGGTGTTAACAGGGATAACAAAGATAATTTGTTTCTCAATTATTTTCTGGGGTCGGATTGCACTCTTTATATAGTACACTTGAGAATACAATTAGGGATGTAGAGATAATCACACCATAAAGACTATACCAATCAAGGATATCAATCATATCAATCAAGAATATAACAAAACTGCTAATATTAACACTTCTTCCTTTTTTATCGTATTCTGGCACTCCCTCTCAAGTTAAGTCATCGGATCTTCGATGTTTAACTTGCTCAGAATATCTCGAAATCTGGAAGTGGGAACTGTCTTTGAGAGTATATCAGCCAGTTGGTCTTCGGATCAAAGAAATGGAAGGCAAATTAGTTGTTCTTCAAATTTTTCCTTTATAAAGTATCTATCCACCTCGACGTGTTTTGTCCGAACATGTTGAACCGGATTTACTGAGATTTTTTATCATGTCTTTGTTATCACACATCATTTGTGGTACTATCTTTGGCAGGAATCCCATATCGGTTAAAAATTTCCTAATCCATAGCACCTCGGTCAGTCCTCTTGCAATCCCTCGAAATTCGGCCTCAGCAGTGGACAACGCTAACACTTTCTGTTTTTTACTTTTCCACGTTACCAAGTTCCCACCAACTAGGGTGAAGTATCCAGATGTCGATCTTTTGTCATTTGGATTATCTGCCCTGTCAGCATCTGTGTAAGCTTGAACTTTGAGATGACCATGCTTTCAAAAGATTATTCCTTTTTCCGGAGTCCTTTTTAAGTATCTTACCACCTTTAATGCTACATCCATATGCTCCTTTTATCGTTGATGCATGAATTGGCTTATCACTCCAACAGAGTATGCGATGTCAGGTCTTGTATGCGAAAGATATATTAATTTTCCTACCAGTCGCTGATATCGTACTTTTTGTCTGTGGATTCTCCTCCTTGTTTTATCTGAAGGCTATGATTGCTTACTATCGGAGTTTCAGCTGGTTTGCAATCCATCAGTCTCGTCTCTGCTAATAGGCCCCATACATATTTCCTCTATGAAATAAATATCCCCGTCTTTGACCTCAGGACTTCGATTCCCAAGAAGTACTTTAATGGTCTCAAGTCTTTCATTTTAAATTCTTTAGACAACTGTTGTTTTAGCACTGTGATCTCCTCATTATCGTTTCCAGTAATGATCATATCATCGACATAGATCACCAAACAAGTTAAGAGATTCCCCCTGTGTTTTAGGAATAGGGTGTGATCTGCATTACTTTGGCGGTACCCGTATTTTTGATAGCTATTGTGAATCGCCCAAACCAGGCTCGGAGAGGTTGTTTTAATCCACACATCGCTTTTCGTAGCCTACACACTTCTCCTGGTCTGAAATCCTTAGTGAAGCCTGGCGGAGGTTCCATGTACACTTCCTCTTGTAGATCTCCGTATAAAAACGCATTCTTCACATATAACTGATGCAGGGGCCAATCAAGGTTTGCTGAGACTGAGAATAATATTCTTATTGTGTCTATTTTCGAGACATAAGAAAATGTTTTGAAATATTCTGTGCCATAAGTTTGAGTGTACTTTTTGTGACCAATCTTGCTTTGTATCTTTCGATTGTTCCGTCTGCTCGATATTTTAATGTAAAGGTCCACCTGCACCCAGCTGGTTTTTTGTTTGGGCTACCTTCACTTCTTTCCCATGTTCCATTTTTGATAAGGGCCTCCATCTCGACTTCCATTGCTTTTCTCCATTCTAGACTCCTCTGGGCTTCTTCCACTGATCTGGAAATTTGTTCTAAGTACAGAGACACGTGAAAGGCAGCTGCTGTGTCAGATATGGTTCTTCTAGATAGGTTTTTTCACAGGATATCTCGCATTCTTTGGCTTATATTCTGGTTCATATCGAGCTGGGGGAACTCCTATGTTCTTTTTGGTGGTAGTGTATACATGTTATCCGAAGCTTTCATTTGTTCCTATGGAGGGTTAGGTATTTCAAGAGAATTTGATATAGATTCAACAGGCTTACTTACCACAGGAGATTCTTCTGGAGTTGACGCTTGAACCTGGTCAGGCGTACTAGACTCCCCTCTGTTTACGTTGGTCCGGTGGTTTTGTCTGCTCTCTCTGTTGAAACAGTTTCCGGAAGGTTGGGTTTGTGTAACCAGCCGAGTGAGCCAACCTCTGCATGCTCCCCCTAAGAACAAGGTTGGGAATGAAAGGAATTTATGTTTCTAGGAAATTACAGTTCATGGTGGTGCACATTCGGCGTGTACGGGGATCAAAACAACTATATCCTTTTTGGTTAACCACATACCCAATGAACACACATTTGAGTGCACAAGGATCGAATTTGGACCGATGTGCCTTGGAAATATAAACATATACAGTGAAACCCAAGATGCATGGAGGCAAGGTGTTGTACCCCAACAATCAGGTACGTAAAAACTATGAATATGAGATGGAATGAAAGCGACAATTTCTTTTAGAGCGTGTTACTTAAGTCCACGTAACTCTTTTTACTTAAATACTCTTGAGATAGTCCATGAAATATAGAGTGATATAAACCATACCAATATATATATGTATGTGCGTATATATGATATATGTAGGGAATGTATAAATACATGGTACACCTAGGCGTGTACGTATTTGTATACATACATATGCTAATCTTGGAATACAATAAAATATAGGCAACAATATGGTATATGAATCAAAATGACAAGGAATATCAAGATGCCTAAGAGGCCCAAAATTTCGGCCTATACATGGAGATGTTCTAGAAATCTCTAGCCAATTTTATTAGTTAAAATAATAAGACAAGAATTTATTATGCAAAGAATAAATAGAAAATAAAATAGACATGCAATAAAGGAACAAGTTAAGACAACTCATTAAAGAAGGAAGTAGTATGGTTGAGGTCATAAAGACCCCAACCAAAACCGCCCCCCCTTAGTGTCTAGACATGGAGGATTTTTAAATCCTACCATGATTACTTTTCTCTAAACCAAGGTTAATGTAACCATGATTTAATAAAGTAACTTGGGTTAGCACAAAAGTAACTATAGTTTGAATAAAGTAACCAAGGTTATACTAACTTAACCTTGATTAACATTCAAGAAAGCCCTAACCCTCACAAAAATCCCTCCAAAACCGTCCCCCCTCTCCTAAGTCCCTAACATGTTTTAAATCAAACCATTCTAGAAACATCTATCTTCTCATCATGCAAGAGCAAAACACTTAGACAATTTCCATTCCCCTCACCAAGGTTTCGCCCCCAACATCTTGAAGGATGGGAGTTTAACTTCAACTTCAAGACTCAAGAAGACATCTAGGTAAGTCTTATTCCAAGTTCCCTTAAGAGAATTCTCATTTTGGTAAAGAATGAAGCTCACATGAACTCTCCTTCTCCATGCCAAAACCGTGGGTTTCATGGTTGAAATAGGTGAAAGCCTTCAACTTTTCTAGGTGGTGTTATATTGAGGTGCTTGAACCTCCATTCCAAGATCATTTTGGTAAGATGCTCTAGCCTTAAAGATAACCTAGTTCCTCTATTGAATAAAGAACTAATCTTTTCATTTCACTCCTTTAAAACCGTATGCTTAAGGTAAAGAAGGTGAAGGATCTCATCACATCTCACTTCATAACCAAGCAAAGGCAAGAGCTTTAGCTTGAAGAGGCAAGTATACTTTAACCCCTTACAATAATTGTGATTATGTGCATACTTGAATGTCTAGAAGCTTAAGACATGACCTTAGTGAAAATATGCCTAAGTTGTTACCTTTTCTTATGATTTGAAAGGATGGATGATAGACCTCTCTTATGTTGCAATGTAAAGCATGTTTAAACTTGAAATAAGAGTTAAAAGTGATGGATTATGGACTGACCTATGTTTGATATTGAATGAAACATGATTGGTATGAAACCTAGCATTTTTAGTGATTTTAAAATGTGAAATTGTTGGACTAGAGGACTGTTTTGTTTAGAAGGAATGAACAGCCCATATGAACGACTTTTGCATGCTAAAAAGGACTTTAATTAGTATAGGGAAGCCTTATTAGGTCCATTGAATGACCATTAACTTGGATTATAGGCTAAAGAACGAAAATGAGGAAGGAAAGGATACTTCTATGCATGTTGGTTGAAAATAGAATCCTAGACAGATTTTATGCTAAATTGATGAACTTAGTTAAGGACCTTCTAAACGTTGGATTGAGCTTATTTTTGGTTTGGTCGTATCTTATCATGTCTATTTTATTTTGGAGTTGGAATTTCTAGAAAATCATTTGTGGATTGGTCAGAAATGAATTTTTAATATCAAGGGGTCAAAACAGTTTCTGGTCGTACTACCTTAGGGAGAAAAATTATTTAAGTACCTTAAACATCTTGGATTGACCTGAAATTTTTACAGGAAGTACTTAAGACATAGAGCTAAATATCCATGTAAAGAAATTGATTTTATCTATTGATCTTGATGGTAAACCATTGAGGGAAAGTTGGTGTAACATTCTGGAAAACAGGACAGATTGACCCTTTGTGCTCGTATGAATTGTATCGTATTTATTTTGACTTGTTTTGGTGAATGGGCATTTGAATATTGTTCATAAAGGAAATAAGAAAGATTTCCAGGTGCTAAGTGAGCCCCATAATGAGTTTATGGATGGAGACAAGGTAAGGAATGGAGTTGAGAGTGCAGCAGAATTTCTGTTGTACCCTTGTTGGGAATTATTTTTATTGAGGCACCTACGCTTGTCGAAATCGCATGAAATTTGTAAAGGATATAGTTAAGATCATGTGGTGCATGTCCATATTTTTAGTTTCTGGAAAATAGGCTCAAAAGGTTGATTTTAAGGCCGGACAATACAGGACATGTTGCTGGATCGTTTTCCAGCCCATGAAGAAAGTTGTTTATGATGTTATAAGTGCATTTTATCATGTTGCATCTCATGCACTTGCATTGACATGCTCATATGTTCCATGCTCATGATTTTATCGATGTTTTATATAAAGTTTATGTTTTGAAAGAATTTCGTCCCTTCTGGCCAGCTTAACCCGCTACAGATCCGGGGTTAATTGATCTGACGAAGTATAAGAACCGATCCAGGCCCGGTATAATAGGTCTGATGAAATGTAAGAACCAATCCAGGGCCGGTATAATAGGTCTGAAGAGTATAAGAACCGAGCCAGGTCTGGTATAATAGACCTGAAGGTGATCATGTTATAAGAACCGAGTCATGCCCGGTATAATAGGCTGACACACTCTCTTGTTTTATGATGAGCATGATTTAAAAGAAGGAAAGAAAGTTCAAGTATTTTTATGAGCATGTCTAAATGAAAGAAAGAATGTTTCCCGTTGCATTTGCATCGCATTCACATTTTCATACACATTACGCATGATACCTTTTCATAGAAGTAAGGTTTGGCTATAGCACGTAGAATCTAACTAAGTGATGACACTTAGATCTTAGCTAAGTATTGATATGACTTTAAGTATGATGCTTCGGAAAGGTAATGGTAGGTATGTTCTAACTTAAGGAATTGGGGTTTGATTCTTGTATGCCGTCTTCTCTTTATTGTACGGTGTTATTGTATACTTGCTAGCGACTCTATCGCTCACCCATTTATTTTTCCCCCAGAGCCAGGTAATGAAGTCGAGTGGATTGATGATGAGCCGAGGGTGCCATACCCATAGGTTATTGAAGTCGCTGTTAAGAGAATGATGATGGAAGCTTTTGACGAACCTTTGGGACATTTTGGGGACTTAGCTACTTTCGGACTCTTTCGGATAATGTTTGTATAATTTCGCAGAGTAGTTTGCTATCAGTTCAGTTTGTATAATTTTGCTATGTATTCGCGAGTTGACGCTTTCGGATTAAGGTTCAAATTCTGCCGTATTTTATCTACCTGTTAAGATCGTGACCTTGTAATCCATGTTTATTCATGGGTTTTACGAGTTAAGTATCGACGCTTTGTACTTTTCCGAAAGGGAAGGTACGGCGGGTGCACCGTACGAGGGTTAGCCGAGTACGGGACGCTACAGGTGGTATCAGAGCCGAGGCTCTAGATTCAGGCAGAACGTAGAAGCTAAGTTATGATCTTAGAAAACTAAGAATTGATCTTAGAATTAAGTCATGATCTTAGAAGAGAGATGGCCTTAGCTGAGACAACTTAGATTGGAAATAGGGTCCCCTTGGTTGATCTGCTAGCCTGATATGTCGCATATTGACTCTTTTTCCTGCTTTAAATTCCTTTTCCGAGCATGTTTAAATTCAGTCAGTCATCTCGATCTATATATACATAAATATATCTTTCTGCTCCGTATACAGATGGTTCGGACTCGTGGTAGACCTCGCAGAGATGCTGCCCATGCATCCGAACCCAACCCTCCACAACCTCAACATCAAGTCCCTCCACCTCCTCCTCAGAATCAAAATCCACCGCCTCCTCCTCCACCACAGAATGAAAATCCCCCACCAGCTCAAGGAAACCCTCTTCCGCAAGTACCACTTGTTATTCCGGATTTCCAAGCATTCTGTCAGACCATAACTCAGATTGGCCAGGGAATGATTCAGCAAGTTGCCCCTCCTCCTTATGAACCGATAAGAGATGCGCAGTACTACTTTGAGAAGCTCAAGCGAGCGAATGTGCCGCCTTTTGAAGGCAAGTCTGACCCCGATATGGCTGAAAAATGGCTAGATGAAGTGGAAAACTGTTTTGAACTTAATTGAGGCCCTGACAATATGAAAACCCAAGCTGTGAGGCCTTTCCTCCTTGGAGATGCGAACCAGTGGTGGAAGGCTAAGCTGCAACCTTTACCCCGACCTATTCCATGGGAGATATTCATCCAAGAGTTCAACAAGTTTTATTTTCCCCTGTCAGTAAAGATGCAAAAGAGGCATGATGTTGAAATGTTGAAGCAAGAACCTGGTATGACTGTGTCTGAATATGTGAGCAAGTTTCTGGCTTTGGGTAGATTTTCTCCGGCTACGATGAATGATGAGGAATCTAAGATGGTGAAGTTTGAGAGTGGGCTGAACCCAAGGATTCGCACCTGGTTGGTAAATGTTATCTCTGCTGATTTTGAGGCGCTTGTTGATGCATGTTATCGGATCGAGAAGGATATCATTCGTCGTGATGCGACGATGGGCCAGAAAAGAGGAAGGGACACTTCTAGTGATAAAGGAGCAAGGAAAATGACTAGACAGAATTTTCATGGGAGGCAAGGTAGACAGCAGAATCAGAACCAAAGAGGAAATCAGAATCGTGGACAGCGCCGTGGGCAGAATCAGAATAATCAAAGAAATAATCAAGGAAATCAAGGACAGCAGCAGCAGGCCATTCCCATGTGTTCCCATTGTCAGAAGAATCATTTGGGCGAGTGCTATGTACAAGCTGGTAAGTGCTTTGGTTGCGGCAAGACTGGTCATATAATTAGGGATTGTCCTGATAAGGGAGCTGCTTGTGTTGGATGTGGAAAGACTGGGCATATTCTGAGAGATTGTCGTGAGCGTGGGGGTCAGCAGCAGAGGAACCAACGTCAGCGCTCGAATGCGCGTGTGCATGTGATGACCGATGCTGCAGTTGAGGAAGCTGGAGACGTCGTGGCTGGTATGATTTAAAATTATGCAATACTAATTTGATAAATACTATATTGCTGCGTAGTTAAGGCTTTGCATGATTCAGGCGCTATTCTTGTATGTTGCATGCCCGCGAACGTGTTGTTTGATAGTGGCGCCAGCCACTCCTTTATATCTAAGAAATTTGCAAAGGGATTAGACCATGATCCCATCCGGCTGAAATCACCCTATCGAATCCAAGCCGCTGGTGGTCAAGTGTTTACGTCTCATCATCTGTATAAGAATTGCGCGGTCGAGCTCGATGACCATCGGTTCGCGGCTGATCTGATCCCGATTGCTATGAATGACTTTGACATTATTCTTGGTATGGACTGGTTGTCTAAGAACAATGCCCATATTGACTGCAATCAAAAGAAAGTCACTTTCAGAGCCCCGGAGCAAGAGGAAGTATCATTTCAAGGAGGTCCCAAGTTGAAGAAGTCAAAGAATATTTTTGTGAATACAGCACATGCTCGTCGAGCGTTGCGAAAGGGATGTCAAGGCTATCTTGTTTATGCTCTTAGTGTCGAGCAGGCAGCAGTGGACATTTCGCAAGTTCCAGTAGTTCAAGAGTTTCTTGATGTCTTTCCAGAGGAACTACCAGGACTCCCCCCTGATCGAGAAATTTCCTTTGAGATAAATCTCATCTCCGGAGCTGAGCCCATTTCTAAAGCTCCTTACCGTATGGCACCCGCCGAGCTGAAGGAACTAAAAGAGCAATTGCATGAGTTATTGGAAAAGAAGTTGATTCGTCCAAGTGTGTCGCCATGGGGTGCCCCAGTTTTATTTGTAAAGAAGAAGGATGGAGGTATGCGGCTGTGTATTGATTATCGGGAACTCAACAAGATCACCGTAAAGAATAAATATCCGTTGCCTCGGATCGACGATCTGTTCGACCAGCTTCGGGGAGCTCGGGTGTTTAGCAAAGTGGACCTAAGATCTGGATGTAGGATCTGCAAGGCACCACTAGAAGGGGGGGGGTTGAATAGATGGTGCGGAAAGTGTGCTTTTTAAAATTTCTTTAAACTTGAACACTTCAAGTTCTGAAAACAGATTCTGTTTTCAGGACCTGTTTTAAAACGTTTTTAAAACCAGGTTAGAGGTCTCCAAAAATTATGAAATTTTGAGAGAACTTAGCCTCAGATGTTATGAGGATCCCCTAAAAATTTCAAATCAAAATTCAACCTTTAACCCCTTCAAAAACCGTTGGCACTCAGATTGTGCAAATCTGCCAGAAACGGTAGATGGTTTTGAAAAATTAATGCCTATTTGTGTGAATGTCCAAATGATCTGAAAATTTGACCAATAACTCCTCACACACTATATTTAAATGTGTAGAAACAGTTTTTGAAAATTCTTTTGGGAAGTAGGTCAAATACCACCAAAGTCTCAACCTTTGCAAGTCTGAAAATCAGACTGCACTAGTCTCAGAACTTGTGATGTTTGACTGACCTATACTTGTCCAAAAGGGTTGAAACTTGTGCCAAATTAACCCTAGAACGTTTATGTATGTTTCTGGAAAATTTTATAATTTTTGGAAATCGTTTGCTTTTTTTCCGAACGTGAACAAAAAGGATAAACAATGCAGAAACTGAAAAGTAAATACTGAAAGTAAATTGCACCAAGAATTTTATACTGGTTCGGTTATAAACAACCTACTCCAGTCTTCAAGGAACACCTTCCTTGGTTCACACTAATCACACACACGCAGTACACCTTACCGCAAGGTTGATAGAGTTACACCTAACTCCAACCCTTTACAAACCTTGTATGTCGAGTACAATTCACACGAACACCACCACCTCGCTAGAATGAAGATTGATCACACCTTGATCAATCTTTTACAAAGATGAATGAATGGTGGTTTCTATGAAGCCTATTCAAGATTGAAAGATGCAAAGTACAATAGGCTTTTTACAAGAAAAGAGAGAAAGAAAGTGTAGGAGAAAAGAGGCTTGGCACTTTGATCAGTTTAGAATGCAAATCTTGGTGTTGTATTTGTTTGTTCTCCTCTTCCTTCCTTATAGGTTGCAGCCGTCCCCTATAGCCTTCTCCCCCTCTTGAAAATTTCCTTTTGAGTGCTTGAGAGAGTGTAAGATATCATGGTGACAATGCTTTGCTTACTTGGCATCATTCCATTGGATCATCATTTAGTCTTTGCTTACTTGGCACCTCTTTATTGGCTCAATGTTGTCATCATTTGATGACATGGAAAATCTGAAATAATCACTTTAAACATGTGCCAATATCAATCATAAAATCATACCATAAGTCTAAAATTTCATCATAAATTGCAAGACCAACAAATCCTTCCTTTTTACTCCAAAAAATCGGCCATTATACTCCTTGCCATGCTGAATTTTTCAGCATGTGCAACATCCATTTTTATTCAAGATAATCCCCAATTTACTTTGATTTTTCTCATTAAAATGAATCAAAAATACATGGTAAGTCTTGCTAACAAATGAAGAATGAACTTGGACACAAAAAGGGGTAAATTTCGGCCAGCACACCTTCACACATGCTAAAAAATTTCAGCATGTGTGATATGTAAAATATCACACTTAATTACCTTACATAATATTCAACTTATTTCCATAACTCCTTCAATTAATCCTTTAAAAAATTGACAAAATATCTTGTCTTAGCCATGAAGAATTCGGCCACCATGTGTGTAACATGCTGAAATTTTCAGCATGTGACATAAGAGAGGTATATGTTGAATACTTACCTTTTGTAGCTTCTCTCTTTGATTCATCAACATTGTTTGATTGATCCTTGACCAATCAACATGCCAACAAGGCTCCACATGTGCTCCATCTCAGCTGTAGTAACGTTGGAATGTGTATATACATGTGCTGAAATTTATTTTTGCTAACTTTGTAAAATAGTGCACACATGTAATATTCCAATCAGCCCTTAATTTAATTTTCTAGAACACTTTAAGATGTATATTATATGTAAAAAGTGTCTAGATACGTGTCACATGATGTTCAAGGAAAACGTTCCATGTTATGTGCGTAGAAAACCGAATTTTCGATATTTATCGATTACCCGATTTTTCTCTAATTTAAATTCCAACTTTTGCACATGATATATATATTATGTTATACATAATATATATAATATATACTTTGAATTTCAGCACTTGGCTGATTTAAAGTGGTACCATAAACATGTGACAAAATTAAAATTGGAATCTTCACATTTTGGCCTAAATGTGGGGTGATTTGTGTGTGCCAACATGGAAAGTACTTTTGGCTAATCACACCATGTGTATCACGAAATTTTCATCAATTTTTGATGTATATGGGCTGGCCATTTATTTATGGCAAGTACGTGACACATTGGCGAAGTTTTGGTATTCGCCCGATACGACAAATTTCGGTTTAGAATCTTTTATCGTGTCGTATTTAATTTGTCATCACCATATCTTATATCATAGGATATAAGACCTGAATATACTCATAAATATGAGTTAAGTATAGTGGTGTGACGTTAACGTACGTACGTAAGATATATAACTTGTCGGTAGTACGTTGGAATACATGTGTATGTGCCTTTTATAAAAAATCTGAAAATATAGTATATATATGTATAAAAGGCGTGTGACATTGAATGTGGGGAGGAGGAGAAAACTTTCCTTCCTTAGCCTTGTTGCCTTTGTGCCTTTTCCAAATGAGTCTTCCTTTAATGAACTACTTAGTTTATTAAACTAAGTACTTCACTTAATGAACTAATTTAGTTCATTAATGGTGGCACCTGAAAATAGTATAAATTCAACAAATGTTCGCCATATGATGTAAGCTTTAATGCTTCATGGCTCGTTAGTACGGCAACATAATATATAAGCTAAATAAGGCAATTAATGACAAGTTATCATGCATACATGTACACACTTATACACGTTTGTATATATATATATATATATATTCAACGTTTCTTATTTTGAAATCACTCAAACCCTCTTATTTCTACAATCTCCCCCTTTTGATGATTTTCAAAATAACTAGTGTACATGATTTAAGTGCTATCTCTCCCCCTTGAATTATGCACAGATTTGAAATTTGAATTTCGAATTTCAAATCCGGCTCCCCCTTGATTCATGCAATTAGGATCAATCAGTGTCTCTCTCTCCCCCTTAAATCATGCTTCTCTCTCCCCCTTTATTTTGGAAAGTTAATCAAAAGATCCCTGTCAAAAAGGAAAGTAAATCAAATAGTATCACATTAAATCACATCAACGGGAATCATGCCTAATTTAGAACGAAGAGATTCAAATGTGGCTTGATTTAAGGCCTTTGTAAATATATCCGCTACTTGTGATTCTGTACGTACGTGATCTATGACAATATTACCATTGTTAACATGATCACGAAGAAAATGATAGCGAACTTCTATATGCTTAGCCTTAGAGTGTAATACGGGGTTCTTAGACAAATTTATTGCACTCATACTATCACAATATATAGGAATCTTATTTACGATGATTCCAAAGTCCGAAAGTTGTTGTTTTATCCACAACAACTGTGTGCAACAGAGGCTAAGAGCCATGTACTCAGCCTCCGTAGTGGACAAAGCAACACTTGCTTGCTTTTTGGAAAACCATGAAATAAGGGAATTTCCTATAAATTGGCAAGTTCCGCTCGTGCTTTTTCTATCAATCTTGCAGCCACCATAATCTGCATCAGTGTAAGCATGTAAATCGAATGTAGAGTCCTTATCATACCAAATACCTAAGGTGGGCGTGTTCTTAATATAATGGAATATTCTTTTTACCGCATTTAAGTGTGACACCTTAGGTTGACTTTGAAAACGAGCACACATGCATACGCTAAACATGATGTCAGGCCTACTAGCAGTTAAATATAGTAAAGACCCTATCATAGATCGATATAATCCATTATCAACTTCTTTACCATGTTAGTCTTTGTCTAATTTAGTAGTAACACTCATAGGCGTGGGGGATGGTTTCAAATTTTCAAAATTGAACTTCTTGATCATATCATTTACATACTTAGCTTGGCTTATATGAATTCCTTTACTCGTTTGCTTAATCTGCAAGCCAAGAAAATAATTAAGTTCACCAACCATAGACATTTCAAACTCAGCTTTCATACAATTTTCAAAATCTTTAACGAGTCTATGTGAGGTAGAACCGAAAATAATGTCATCTACGTAGATTTGAATAATAAGTAAATCTGATTTTTCTTGTTTCAAAAATAGTGTACTGTCTATAGTACCACGTTTAAAATTATTTTCTAAAAGGAAGGTAGCAAAACGATCATACCATGCTCTCGGCGCTTGCTTTAGGCCATATAGTGCCTTCTTTAGTTTGTACACGTGATCTGGATGTTTCAAATCTTCAAAACCGGGTGGTTGCTTCACGTATACTTCTTCTTGTATGAATCCGTTTAGAAAAGCACTTTTGACGTCCATTTGATATAGTTTAAAATCTTTCATGCAAGCAATGGCAAGTAAGAGTCGTATAGCTTCTAGACGTGCTACGGGTGCAAATGTTTCATCGTAGTCTATTCCTTCTTCTTGATTATATCCTTGAGCTACGAGTCTTGCTTTATTTCTAACGACCTTTCCTTCTTCATTCATTTTATTCCTAAATACCCACTTTGTGCCTATTATTGTCTTATCTTGTGGTCGTGGCACTAAATCCCATACATCATTTCTAACGAATTGATTAAGTTCGTCATGCATAGCATCAATCCAAGATGAATCACTCAAAGCATCATGCACATTCTTGGGCTCAATTTCAGAAATCATAGCATGAAATTCATTTATTTCATCCGAAGTGATTTTTCTACGTGGTCGCACACCGTGAGTAATGTCGCCTATGATGAGATCTTGTGGGTGATCTCTATGCCATCTTGGTTGATTATTTTCTAAGTTATCATGCATTTCTATATGATCATGCATTTCTAGTGTCTCATTCATCTCATGCATATCAAAAGAATCATTATCTTCATCCAAAACGGGTTTCAATTCAAAATCATCGTCATATTCATTATCTTTATTAATCTCTCCAAATTCATTGAATTTAACATGAATAGATTCTATGATTTGTCTAGTGAGAGGATCATAACATCTATATGCTTTTGAATTTATGGAATACCCAACAAAAATGCACTCAATTGATTTGGATTCAAATTTATCTAAATTATCTTTTGTATTCAAGACAAAGCATTTGCATCCAAACACACGAAAATAATCAATCTTAGGCATGCGATCATTCAAAATTTCGTAAGGTGTCTTATTTATTTTCTTTCTTATAGATAGGCGATTTACAATATAGCATGCACAATGTACGGCTTCCGCCCACAGAAATCTAGGCAATTTATTTTCGCAAAGAATGGTTCTAGCAATTTCTTGTAGTGTGCGATTCTTTCTTTCTACTACTCCATTTAATTGTGGAGTTCTAGGTGGCGAAAACTCATGTTTAATTCCTTTTTCTTCACAAAACGAAATCATCTCTTTATTTTTAAATTCACCACCTCTATCGCTTCTTATTCTTTTCACATTTACGTCGTATTGATTTTCAAGTTGTTTAATTAATTTAGCAATTTCTACGGCGCTATCATCTTTATGTGCAAGAAATAAAGTCCAAGTATAACGAGAAAAGTCATCAACAATCACGCATGCATAGTGACGCTCACCAAGGCTTGTAGTGCGACTAGGACCAAACAAATCGATATGCAATAGTTCTAGTATTCTAGTCGTGCTTATCTCATTTTTAGGCTTAAGTGACTCACGTGTTTGTTTGCCTTTTATGCAAGATTCACACAACTGAAATTTGTCTAAATCAAGCGTAGGCAATCCCCGTACTAGGTTCTTTCGTTGCAATTTTTCTAGTGTAGAAATACCTATGTGTCCTAAACGTCTATGCCACAAATTCACATTGGGTTCATTTGACATAAAACATTTAACTTTAGCGTCTACTACATCATCCATAGATAGTGTAAAGATATTTCCTTCTCGTTTTCCTTTTAAGACGGTTTCTCCATTTTTATTTATTATATTGCAATAAGGGTGAGTAAAACAAACATTGAAGCCATTGTCAACAAATTGAGAAATACTAAGAAGATTGTAAGATAAGTTGCTTACCAAAAATACGTTGGAGATTTGAAGTGTATTCGGATTGCCAATCGTACCTTTTCCAATGATCTTCCCTTCATTGTTGTCTCCAAAGGTCACGGATCCGCCTTTTGTGACCTTCTTTAATTTGGAGAACAGACTCGGGTCACCCGTCATGTGCCTCGAGCAACCACTGTCAATGAACCACTTTATTGATGTGTCTTTTGATGAGTGGTATCCCTGCAATGTGAAAAGGTGATTTAGGTACCCTTTTAATTTTGGGTCCTTTCGAGTTAGTTAATCACCTTTTGGTAAAGGTACCTTTCGGTACCCATACTTGGGTGATCCTTCTCGGTCTATCAAATGGCAAGAATGAAGGTGCGATATAATATACATGTGGTGCATGTACTTTGGGTCTTTGCCCAAGGACTCTTCTATACTCATTGAATGAAGGACGCTTTTGATATGTCCTTGTGTGCGTGTGCGTAGTGCGTGGATGATATGTATTTCGTGTATGCATTGTTCTTTTCTTCTCATATCTATATGGTACAACGTTATATTTCACATGATATGAGGGAGTGGGGCGTGTGGAAGGGGGCGCTTTTTGCGTCATCTTAGACGCCACTTGATGCTTAGGGGTGTCTACTTTCTTAGACACAACAAACTTGGTTGGTTTGGTTGATACTTCGTTAGTATCAACGTATCCCAATCCAGTTTTGTCACTGTCATGCTTTTGCGATAATATGATGCGATGCAGCATGTTTGACCCTGTATCGAATTGTTTCATCATTTTCTCTAAGTCTGTATTCCTTGATTTCAAATTTGAAATCTCGGATTTCATTTCATTATTTTGAGAAGTCAATGATGAGATCTCGGTTTTTAATGCAGTGATGACACATGAAGACTCTTTCTTTGAATCGCTTAATTGAGCGACAAGATTCTCGTTAGAAGATTCTAACAGTTTCTTGTCTTCAATTAAACGTTTCTTTTCTTTTGCGAGAGTCTTAGTAAATTTATGTAATTCAAGATACTGACTAAAAAGATCATCATAAGAAGGTTCAGAGTCAGAGTCAGAATCGGATGATACCTCATTAGACGCCTTTGAAGCGAAGCAAACTTGAGCGGTCTCCTCTTCGGTCTCAGTTTCAGAGTCTGATGAGTCACTCCATGTGGAGGCCTTTAGTGCACGTTTCCTTTGTTTAGGATCTGAGACGAGTCTATTTTTGTTCCGCTCCTTGTCAGGGTATTTATTAGTTTGCTTTTCTTTGTTTGGGCAGTCATATGATAAGTGTCCGAGTTTGCCGCATTCATAACATTTAATGTCCTTATCATTTGACTTGTTTTTATTTCTCTTAGATGTAGTGCCCTTGTTTTTATTTCTAAATGACTTTCTCATGAATCTTCTTAGTCCTTTAGCCAATAGAATTAAATCATCATTATCTGATTCGGAATCACTATCATCTACGTGATCGGAGGGAGGGGAGACGTATTCATTTGATTTAAAAGCAATTGTCTTACCTTGTTTAGATGATTCCGATTTCCGAATAGTAAGTTTGTTTTCATAAACTTTGAGTGAGCCAATGAGTTCTTCCATTTTTATTGATTTAGTCTCCTTACTTTCTTCTATAGCAGTCACTTTAGGGTCCCATTCCGAAGGAAGGCTTCGTAGGACTTTCTGTACCTTTTCCTGCGTAGTAAATGCCTTACCAAGAGACTCAAGAGAGTTATAGATGTTAGTTAAACGAAGATCCATATCTACAATCGACTCATTAGGCAACAATTTAAAAGACTCAAGAGTAGACATGAGCATATTAATTTTTGACTCTTTTACTTGACTCGTGCCTTCGTGTTTCATTTCTAAAATTCTCCACATTTCTTGTGCACTCGAACAATTTGACACATAACTAGACTCACTTTTACTTAATCCGTTTAAAAGAAATTGCATAGCCCTAGCATTCATACTAAGTTTCTTTTTATCATCACTCGTATATTCTTGTCTAGTTTTAATAACTTATAAAGTGACTCCGTCTACAGTGGATACATTAGATGGGACATATGGACCATCTTCAATTATTGACCAAAGATCTATATCTATAGCCATAAGAAAAAGTTTCATCCTAAGTTTCCATTGAATAAAAGACTCACCGTCAAAAAGTCGAGGCCTTTGGCTCGACATACCTTCTTGTTCGGTTTTGAGATTTGTGGATGCCATCTCACTGAATCGTTGGATTCCTTGTAGTGAGTATTCCTGCTCTCTGATACCACTTGTAGGATCTACAAGGCACCACTAGAAGGGGGGGGGGTTGAATAGATGGTGCGGAAAGTGTGCTTTTTAAAATTTCTTTAAACTTGAACACTTCAAGTTCTGAAAACAGATTCTGTTTTCAGGACCTGTTTTAAAACGTTTTTAAAACCAGGTTAGAGGTCTCCAAAAATTATGAAATTTTGAGAGAACTTAGCCTCAGATGTTATGAGGATCCCCTAAAAATATCAAATCAAAATTCAACCTTTAACCCCTTCAAAAACCGTTGGCACTCAGATTGTGCAAATCTGCCAGAAATGGTAGATGGTTTTGAAAAATTAATTCCTATTTGTGTGAATGTCCAAATGATCTGAAAATTTGACCAATAACTCCTCACACACTATATTTAAATGTGTAGAAACAGTTTTTGAAAATTCTTTTGGGAAGTAGGTCAAATACCACCAAAGTCTCAACCTTTGCAAGTCTGAAAATCAGACTGCACTAGTCTCAGAACTTTTGATGTTTGACTGACCTATACTTGTCCAAAAGGGTTGAAACTTGTGCCAAATTAACCCTAGAACGTTTATGTATGTTTCTGAAAATTTTTATAATTTTTGGAAATCGTTTGCTATTTTTCCGAACGTGAACAAAAAGGATAAACAGTGCAGAAACTGAAAAGTAAATACTGAAAGTAAATTGCACCAAGAATTTTATACTGGTTCGGTTATAAACAACCTACTCCAGTCTTCAAGGAACACCTTCCTTGGTTCACACTAATCACACACACGCAGTACACCTTACCGCAGGGTTGATAGAGTTACACCTAACTCCAACCCTTTACAAACCTTGTATGTCGAGTACAATTCACACGAACACCACCACCTCGCTAGAATGAAGATTGATCACACCTTGATCAATCTTTTACAAAGATGAATGAATGGTGGTTTCTATGAAGCCTATTCAAGATTGAAAGATGCAAAGTACAATAGGCTTTTTACAAGAAAAGAGAGAAAGAAAGTGTAGGAGAAAAGAGGCTTGGCACTTTGATCAGTTTAGAATGCAAATCTTGGTGTTGTATTTGTTTGTTCTCCTCTTCCTTCCTTATAGGTTGCAGCCGTCCCCTATAGCCTTCTCCCCCTCTTGAAAATTTCCTTTTGAGTGCTTGAGAGAGTGTAAGATATCATGGTGACAATGCGTTGCTTACTTGGCATCATTCCATTGGATCATCATTTAGTCTTTGCTTACTTGGCACCTCTTTATTGGCTCAATGTTGTCATCATTTGATGACATGGAAAATCTGAAATAATCACTTTAAACATGTGCCAATATCAATCATAAAATCATACCATAAGTCTAAAATTTCATCATAAATTGCAAGACCAACAAATCCTTCCTTTTTACTCCAAAAAATCGGCCATTATACTCCTTGCCATGCTGAATTTTTCAGCATGTGCAACATCCATTTTTATTCAAGATAATCCCCAATTTACTTTGATTTTTCTCATTAAAATGAATCACCAATACATGGTAAGTATTGCTAACAAATGAAGAATGAACTTGGACACAAAAAGGGGTAAATTTCGGCCAGCACACCTTCACACATGCTGAAAAATTCCAGCATGTGTGATATGTAAAATATCACACTTAATTACCTTACATAATATTCAACTTATTTCCATAACTCCTTCAATTAATCCTTTAAAAAATTGACAAAATATCTTGTCTTAGCCATGAAGAATTCGGCCACCATGTGTGTAACATGCTGAAATTTTCAGCATGTGACATAAGAGAGGTATATGTTGAATACTTACCTTTTGTAGCTTCTCTCTTTGATTCATCAACATTGTTTGATTGATCCTTGACCAATCAACATGCCAACAAGGCTCCACATGTGCTCCATCTCAGCTGTAGTAACGTTGGAATATGTATATACACTGAAATTTATTTTTGCTAACTTTGTAAAATAGTGCACACATGTAATATTCCAATCAGCCCTTAATTTAATTTTCTAGAACACTTTAAGATGTATATTATATGTAAAAAGTGTCTAGATACGTGTCACATGATGTTCAAGAAAAACGTTCCATGTTATGTGCGTAGAAAACCGAATTTTCGATATTTATCGATTACCCGATTTTTCTCTAATTTAAATTCCAACTTTTGCACATGATATATATATTATGTTATACATAATATATATAATATATACTTTGAATTTCAGCACTTGGCTGATTTAAAGTGGTACCATAAACATGTGACAAAATTAAAATTGGAATCTTCACATTTTGGCCTAAATGTGGGGTGATTTGTGTGTGCCAACATGGAAAGTACTTTTGGCTAATCACACCATGTGTATCACGAAATTTTCATCAATTTTTGATGTATATGGGCTGGCCATTTATTTATGGCAAGTACGTGACACATTGGCGAAGTTTCGGTATTCGCCCGATACGACAAATTTCGGTTTAGAATCTTTTATCGTGTCGTATTTAATTTGTCATCACCATATCTTATATCATATGATATAAGACCTGAATATACTCATAAATATGAGTTAAGTATAGTGGTGTGACGTTAACGTACGTACGTAAGATATATAACGTGTCGGTAGTACGTTGGAATACATGTGTATGTGCCTTTTATAAAAAATCTAAAAATATAGTATATATATGTATAAAAGGCGTGTGACATTGAATGTGGGGAGGAGGAGAAAACTTTCCTTCCTTAGTCTTGTTGCCTTTGTGCCTTTTCCAAATGAGTCTTCCTTTAATGAACTACTTAGTTTATTAAACTAAGTACTTCACTTAATGAACTAATTTAGTTCATTAATGGTGGCACCTGAAAATAGTATAAATTCAACAAATGTTCGCCATATGATGTAAGCTTTAATGCTTCATGGCTCGTTAGTACGGCAACATAATATATAAGCTAAATAAGGCAAGTAATGACAAGTTATCATGCATACATGTACACACTTATACACGTTTGTATATATATATATATATATATATATATTCAACGTTTCTTATTTTGAAATCACTCAAACCCTCTTATTTCTACACTGGATATTTTCAATTGAAGATAGGAGCTGAGGATATTCCTAAGACAGCATTCAGGACAAGATATGGACATTATGAATTTCTCGTAATGCCTTTTGGACTGACCAACGCCCCTGTAGCGTTTATGGATCTTATGAATCGGGTGTTTCGGGACCAATTGGATAAGTATGTGGTAGTCTTTATTGACGATATCCTGATTTATTCGCCTTATGAGGAAACTCATACAGCTCATCTGAGGACAATACTTGGTATTCTAAGAAAGCATCAGCTCTATGCGAAATTCAGTAAATGTGAGTTTTGGTTGCATAGTGTGTCATTTCTGGGCCATATTATTACTGAAAATGGGATTTCGGTTGATCCCCGAAAGATTGAGGCAATTACTGAGTGGCCGAGACCGACCAATGTCACTGAAGTAAGGAGTTTTCTCGGACTGGCCGATTACTACCGCAAGTTTGTTGAAGGATTTTCAAGGATAGCTATGCCACTCACTAGATTGACTCAGAAGAAGACAAAATTTGTATGGAATGAGGATTGTGAAAGTAGCTTTTCTGAGCTGAAGGCAAGGTTGACGTCTGCACCAGTTTTGGCTCAACCCGTTTCAGGAGAACAGTTTGTGATCTACAGTGATGCTTCCAAGAATGGATTGGGTTGTGTTCTTATGCAGAATGGACGGGTGATCGCGTATGCGTCTCGCCAGCTTAAGCCGTTTGAGCAGAATTATCCAGTACATGACCTTGAGCTTGCAGCAGTTGTATTTGCTCTGAAGATTTGGCGTCATTATCTGTATGGAGAGAAGTGTGAGATCTTCACGGATCATAAGAGTTTGAAATACCTCTTCACTCAAAAGGAGCTGAATATGCGCCAAAGGCGGTGGCTTGAGTTGATCAAGGATTATGACATCTCTATTCAGTATCATCCAGGTAAAGCTAATAGAGTTGCTGATGCTTTGAGTCGTAAGACGAGTCATCCCCGCCAACCACTTCTACAGCGTGATATGGAAGAGTTTGGTCTGGAAGAAGTGGATTCATTTCCGACGTGCTTGCAAAGTTAGTAGTGGTTCCTACTCTGATCGATAGGATTAGGGAGACTCAAGATAAGGATAATGCATTGATGAAAGTTAAGAGCAAGCTGAAGGAGAAGCCATCTGACGATTTTGAAGTCCGTAGTGACGGCAGTTTGTGGCTTAAAGGTCGATTGTGTGTGCCTAATGATGATGCGATAAAGAGTGAAGTGTTTCAGGAAGCCCATAATTCACGTTTGTCTATTCACCCAGGAGCAAATAAGATGTATCATGACTTGAAGCAAAAGTTTTGGTGGCCAGGAATGAAAAACCAGATAGCAGAGTTTGTTGAGAAATGTCTTGTATGTCAGAAAGTCAAAGCAGAACATCAGAGGCCAGCTGGATTATTGCAACCATTTGAGGTGCCTGAGTGGAAGTGGGATCATATCGCTATGGATTTTGTAACCGATTTACCTAAGACAAGAAGTGGATATGACACTATTTGGGTTATTGTGGATCGTCTGACAAAGAGTGCTCATTTCATGGCAATGTCGATTAAAGCACCCATGGAAAAGTTGGCTTCTATGTATGTTGATCAGATTGTATGTTTGCATGGAGTTCCTATGAGCATAGTTTGTGACCGAGACCCCCGCTTCACATCAAGGTTTTGGACGGCATTTCAGAAAGCGATGGGTGCAGAAGTTCGCATGAGTTCAGCTTTTCATCCCCAGACTGACGGTCAATCAGAGAGAACAATTCAAACATTGGAGGACATGTTGCGTGCTTGTGTGTTGGACTTTGGAGGTAGCTGGGATAAGAGTTTGAAGTTGGTTGAGTTTTCATACAATAACAGCTATCACAGATCTATTGGAATGGCTCCTTATGAAGCTCTTTATGGAAGAAAATGTCGATCGCCATTGTATTGGGATGAGATTGGAGATAAGATTTTCACAGGACCTGACTTAGTAGAGCAAACCAAGGAAAAGGTTATGATTGCAAGACAAAGATTGAAGGCTGCTCAGGATAGAAGCAAGGCGTGGGCCGACGTGAGGCGTCGACCCCTTGAGTTTCAAGTAGGAGATAAGGTATTCTTGAAGGTATCCCCATTGAAAAGAGTGAAGCGGTTCGGAATTAAAGGGAAGCTTAGTCCTAGATTCATTGGATCGTTTGAGATCTTGGAAAGAATTGGAGAAGTTGCTTATAGGCTTGCACTACCACCATCGTTGTCTCAATTACACAATGTGTTTCATATATCTCAATTGCGTAAGTATGTGCATGATTCGAGCCATATTATGGATGAACAACCTTTGAGGATTGAAGCTGATATATCATATGTTGAGGAACCCGAAAGGATAATTGATAGAGAGGTGAAAGCATTGAGGAATAAGTCTATTCCTATGGTCAAGGTGCAATGGAAGAACCATTCAGTTGATGAAGCCACTTGGGAGTTAGAGGAAGGCATGAAGCAAAAGTACCCATATCTCTTTGACAATTCATAAGTTTCGAGGACGAAACTTTATTGAAGGAGGGAAGGATGTTGTACCCCAACAATCAGGTACGTAAAAACTATGAATATGAGATGGAATGAAAGCGACAATTTCTTTTAGAGCGTGTTACTTAAGTCCACGTAACTCTTTTTACTTAAATACTCTTGAGATAGTCCATGAAATATAGAGTGATATAAACCATACCAATATATATATGTATGTGCGTATATATGATATATGTAGGGAATGTATAAATACATGGTACACCTAGGCGTGTACGTATTTGTATACATACATATGCTAATCTTAGAATACAATAAAATATAGGCAACAATATGGTATATGAATCAAAATGACAAGGAATATCAAGATGCCTAAGAGGCCCAAAATTTCGGCCTATACATGGAGATGTTCTAGAAATCTCTAGCCAATTTTATTAGTTAAAATAATAAGACAAGAATTTATTATGCAAAGAATAAATAGAAAATAAAATAGACATGCAATAAAGGAACAAGTTAAGACAACTCATTAAAGAAGTAGTATGGTTGAGGTCATAAAGACCCCAACCAAAACCGCCCCCCCTTAGTGTCTAGACATGGAGGATTTTTAAATCCTACCATGGTTACTTTTCTCTAAACCAAGGTTAATGTAACCATGATTTAATAAAGTAACTTGGGTTAGCACAAAAGTAACTATAGTTTGAATAAAGTAACCAAGGTTATACTAACTTAACCTTGATTAACATTCAAGAAAGCCCTAACCCTCACAAAAATCCCTCCAAAACCGTCCCCCCTCTCCTAAGTCCCTAACATGTTTTAAATCAAACCATTCTAGAAACATCTATCTTCTCATCATGCAAGAGCAAAACACTTAGACAATTTCCATTCCCCTCACCAAGGTTTCGCCCCTAACATCTTGAAGGATGGGAGTTTAACTTCAACTTCAAGACTCAAGAAGACATCTAGGTAAGTCTTATTCCAAGTTCCCTTAAGAGAATTCTCATTTTGGTAAAGAATGAAGCTCACAGGAACTCTCCTTCTCCATGCCAAAACTGTGGGTTTCATGGTTGAAATAGGTGAAAGCCTTCAACTTTTCTAGGTGGTGTTATATTGAGGTGCTTGAACCTCCATTCCAAGATCATTTTGGTAAGATGCTCTATCCTTAAAGATAACCTAGTTCCTCTATTGAATAAAGAACTAATCTTTTCATTTCACTCCTTTAAAACCGTATGCTTAAGGTGAAGAAGGTGAAGGATCTCATCACATCTCACTTCATAACCA
The DNA here is from genome assembly GCA_036186865.1 of Eustoma russellianum. Taxonomy (NCBI): domain Eukaryota; kingdom Viridiplantae; phylum Streptophyta; class Magnoliopsida; order Gentianales; family Gentianaceae; genus Eustoma; species Eustoma russellianum. The sequence goes on from AP025052.1 coordinate 16,500,131, forward strand.
AGCAAAGGCAAGAGCTTTAGCTTGAAGAGGCAAGTATACTTTAACCCCTTACAATATATGTGATTATGTGCATACTTGAATGTCTAGAAGCTTAAGACATGACCTTAGTGAAAATATGCCTAAGTTGTTACCTTTTCTTATTATTTGAAAGGATGGATGATAGACCTCTCTTATGTTGCAATGTAAAGCATGTTTAAACTTGAAATAAGAGTTAAAAGTGATGGATTATGGACTGCCCTATGTTTGATATTGAATGAAACATGATTGATATGAAACCTAGCATTTTTAGTGATTTTAAAATGTGAAATTGTTGGACTAGAGGACTGTTTTGTTTAGAAGGAATGAACAGCCCATATGAACGACTTTTGCATGCTAAAAAGGACTTGAATTAGTATAGGGAAGCCTTATTAGGTCCATTGAAAGACCATTAACTTGGATTATAGGCTAAAGAACTAAAATGAGGAAGGAAAGGATACTTCTATGCATGTTGGTTGAAAACAGAATCCTGGACAGATTTTATGCTAAATTGATGAACTTAGTTAAGGACCTTCTAAACGTTGGATTGAGCTTATTTTTGGTGTGGTCGTAGCTTATCATGTCTATTTTATTGTGGAGTTGGAATTTCTGGAAAATCATTTGTGGATTGGTCAGAAATGAATTTTTAATATCAAGGGGTCAAAACAGTTTCTGGTCGTACTACCTTAGGGAGAAAAATTATTTAAGTACCTTAAACATCTTGGATTGACCTGAAATTTTTACAGGAAGTACTTAAGACATATAGCTAAATATCCATGTAAAGAAATTGATTTTATCTATTGATCTTGATGGTAAACCATTGAGGGAAAGTTGGTGTAACATTCTGGAAAACAGGACAGATTGACCCTTTGTGCTCGTATGAATTGTATCGTATTTATTTTGACTTGTTTTGGTGAATGGGAATTTGAATATTGTTCATAAAGGAAATAGGAAAGATTTCCAGGTGCTAAGTGTGCCCCATAATGAGTTTATGGATGGAGACAAGGTAAGGAATGGAGTTGAGAGTGCAGCAGAATTTCTGTTGTACCCTTGTTGGGAATTATTTTTATTGAGGCACCTACGCTTGTCGAAATCGTATGAAATTTGTACAGAATGTAGTTAAGATCATGTGGTGCATGTCCATATTTTTAGTTTCTGGAAAATAGGCTCAAAAGGTTGATTTTAAGGCCGGACAATACAGGACATGCTGCTGGATCGTTTTCCAGCCCATGAAGAAAGTTGTTTATGATGTTATAAGTGCATTTTATCATGTTGCATCTCATGCACTTGCATTGACATGCTCATATGTTCCATGGTCATGATTTTATCGATGTTTTATATAAAGTTTCTGTTTTGAAAGAATTTCGTCCCTTCTGGCCAGCTTAACCCGCTACAGATCCGGGGTTAATTGATCTGACGAAGTATAAGAACCGATCCAGGCCCGGTATAATAGGTCTGATGAAATGTAAGAACCGATCCAGGTCCGGAATAATAGGTCTGAAGAGTATAAGAACCGAGCCAGGTCCGGTATAATAGACCTGAAGGTGATCATGTTATAAGAACCGAGTCATGCCCGGTATAATAGGCTGACACACTCTCTTGTTTTATGATGAGCATGATTTAAAAGAAGGAAAGAAAGTTCAAGTATTTTTATGAGCATGTCTAAATGAAAGAAAGAATGTTTCCCGTTGCATTTGCATCGCATTCACATTTTCATACACATTACGCATGATACCTTTTCATAGAAGTAAGGTTTGGCTATAGCACGTAGAATCTAACTAAGTGATGACACTTAGATCTTAGCTAAGTATTGATATGACTTTAAGTATGATGCTTCGGAAAGGTAATGGTAGGTATGTTCTAACTTAAGGAATTGGGGTTTGATTCTTGTATGCCGTCTTCTCTTTATTGTACGGTGTTATTGTATACTTGCTGGCGACTCTGTCGCTCACCCATTTATTTTTCCCCCAGAGCCAGGTAATGAAGTCGAGTGGATTGATGATGAGCCGAGGGTGCCATACCCATAGGTTATTGAAGTCGCTGTTAAGAGAATGATGATGGAAGCTTTTGACGAACCTTTGGGACATTTTGGGGACTTAGCTACTTTCGGACTCTTTCGGATAATGTTTGTATAATTTCGCGGAGTAGTTTGCTATCAGTTCAGTTTGTATAATTTTGCTATGTATTCGCGAGTTGACGCTTTCGGATTAAGGTTCAAATTCTGCCGTATTTTATCTACCTGTTAAGATCGTGACCTTGTAATCCATGTTTATTCATAGGTTTTACGAGTTAAGTATCGACGCTTTGTACTTTTCCGAAAGGGAAGGTATGGCGGGTGCACCGTACGAGGGGTAGCCGAGTACGGGGCGCTACACAAGGTGAGGTGGAGAGGTACAGATGGAATTGTGAGAGAGTGTCAATAGGAGTTTTATATTTGAGTATTCTGGTAGGTAGGCGGTTAATTAGATAATTTGAAGTTGCAATAGCCTCAGGCCAGTATTGTACGGGTACCTTGGACCCAAGCATCAGGGAGCGAGTGATTTCGAGAAGGATCCGATATTTCTGTTCTGCTACGCCATTTTGTTGTGGGGGTGTCAGGACATGTGGTTTGGTGTACTAGGTTGTTGCTATTGAATAAGTCATGGAATAATTTATTCACGTATTCTCCTCCATTGTCTGTCCTGAGATCTGTATTTTTGTATGATATTGGACAGCTATCATTTTGTAGACAGAACGAATTTATCAAAGACATTGGATTTGTGCTTAAGGAAGTACACCTATGTCATTCTGGTGCAGTCATCAACAAACAATGGAAAATATGAGAAACCATTTGGACTTGGAGTGGGTGAAGGACCCCAGACATCAGAATGAACAAGGAAAAAAGGTTGAATGGTTCTGGTATTATTCAGAGCATAAGAAGTTTTATGGCTTTTTGAAGTAATACATGTTTCGCAAGGTAAAACAGAATACTGACGGAACATATCAGGAAATAATATTTTTAGATACCCTAAAGATGGATGGCCCAATCGGCGGTGCCATAACCAGGTCTGGCTGTCTACCGTTCCGTGAGTGAGTGCTACCTCCTCGTGTTGATCCACTTCGTCCACAGAGTAGAGTCCATTAGCTCAGAACCACGCCCAACTATTTTTCTCATCTGAATATCATGTAAAAGACAGAAAGTCAGATGGATTAGTGCAGTGTAGTTTAGCTCTTTAGTAAGATGACTAATAGACAAATATTTATGAGATAACGTAGGGACATAAAGACAGTTTTTTAGGGTAAGAGATGGAGTTAACTAAATGCTTCCAGCCCCTTCGACAAAGGAACACCCGCCATTGGCTGTTCGGATAAACTTTTTTCTTGGTTTAGAAAACTGATGGAAGCCATTGATGTCATAGGACATTGTGTCTGCCGTACCATAATCAAATAACCACAAAGGATTTTTCTAGGAATTATGAGTATCATATGGAGTATTGTGGACATTGTAAAAAGTATGATGGCTGGATTTATTGAAAACAGAAACTGAAGGGTATTCCTGGTAACTATGGGAATCAGAAGGGCCCTAGAGGATTAAAGAATAAATGGGAGGGTCTGGAGGCAATTTCGCCCCAGGCCTTTACCTTTAAATTTCTTGGCCTCAGTCGTTGATTTAGGGTTATGGTTGCAACCTCTTTTTTCTAGATTCTTCAGCAGCAGATTGCTGCCTCTTCCTGCGACGCCATCGAAGCCCAGGTTTTCATCGCTATCGCCGGCAGCTGCGGATTGCCCATAGCTGATCCTGTCATTGCTCCTTTCTTCCCTCGCTCGCGTGTGTCTGACCATCACTCTGGAAAACCAATTCGGTGGAAGCATCCTTTCATGGTATGTATGCTTCCACAGCAATGACTGCACCGCAGGTGAGCTTTGTTATCTTCACGACGAGAGGATGAACAAGGTGGAGCACTCCTCTTCTGTTCTAGCCGCTTTTTGTCTGCCTTACGACTGGGCTCTCTCGTGCAGGATAGGTTTTGTCTGTGCTTGATATCAAACTGCTGCCAATACCACTGTCATCCTTTATTGTGTCTCCTCCCCCTTTCATAATAGCTCGATGGTGGGCTTCTCTCCGGATTTGTGAGTATGCCTTCTCTACATGATACTCACCGTTGATTGCTTGAAGGAGTTGATATAACCGATTTTGTTGTTGAAGTTGGTTGTATAGATTCATGTCATTTGGACAGTGCATAGGATTGGGTAGTCTTTTGTCAATCTCTTTCCACATGGACTGAAGTTGACTGTAAATGCGCTCTAAGGGCTAGGATCCTTGCTTCAGACGGTTGGCTTTGACCATAAGGTCATTGATTTGGAGAAGATCCCTCCCACTGTTGTAGGTCGCTTGTATGCCTTTCCACAAATCCCATGACGTGGGATAGCCAATATACTGATTCATGATTTCTGGCTCTATATTTTCTAGTATCCAAGTGAGAACAATCGAATTATATTGCCTCCATTGCTCATACGTAGGGTCTTCTTTTTGGGAGGAGGGGTTGTGATGTGTCTGAGCCTCTTTGTCCCATCAATTGCTAGGCTAATTTTGCGTGCCCAGACCCCATAATAGTGGTCATTCAGTTTGTCTGTCAGGTTGATTTGTGTATTGGATGATGTTTCTGCTGAGCTTTGTCTGGGCGCCTATTTTTGCAGTAACTCCAATACTTGGGACATATTCAAGGACTCAGTCATTGGATTGGTTGCCCCCCAGCATGTGATGTACTTGACTGGGGAGATTGGTCGACCATAAGAAGGATTTTCAGGTAAGGGTTTTAGGTAGATGATGAGCTTTTACATTTCATCAATTTTCTAAGGGTGGAATGCTAGCTCTGATACCATGTTAAAAAGGATAACAAAGATAATTTGTTTCTCATTGATTTCCTGGAGTCGGATTGCACTCCTTATATAGCACTCCTTATATACTACATTCTAGTATAAATACTAAAAACTATAGATTATTTTTTCAAATACAATTACCTTATCGTCTTAGAAACTTATGTCTATAGAGTATGGGGTATTAATCGCACGACTCATAATATCATCTATGATTTCTTCACATAAATTTATAGATTCCTACGTGATATACGTAATTACTGTATAGAATTGGTTTCAGGTTTTGCTTTAGTTTTTGAAAATAGAAAGTAAATCAAGAGAAATGAAGTGGAAATCGTCTCCATCAGATTGAGGTATGTGAGCTCTAACTTAGTCTCATGTACACGTTACTTTACTATGAGTGGATGTAGTTGAATAACTCAATAAAAATAAATAGAATAAGGAAATACCAAGCCATATTTGTTTTATGTTATGAAAATCTCATTCGAATTACAATGACCTATATGTAATAGTACAACATATAGTCTACTATTCGATCTTTATATGTGATTTCAAATATTACTCATGAACATTCAGTTGATGAATAAGCCAACGATTACAAATATGACATAAATAGCCCATTTCAAATACCTTACATTCAAAAGTTCATACACATTTATGATCTTTCTCACAATATAATATACCTTGCGCGTGCACACATATATATAATTTTTTTAGATAAAGACGGATGGTACCGTCCGGTATTTTATTAATAGTAAAACCCTCATTTGTAGCGGAGGAATACCGTGGTTACAGATATGTGGAAGACTCTCCCACAAGAATGCAAATAAAATGAAACTGCATATAAACGTGGCAAAGAAATGTATGACAAAGAATTTCATAATCTAGTCTAGAAACTGTTAGGACAAAACAAATTGCAGAAGAATAAAAGTTACCTCCAGCCGTTATCGCTTAGTCGTCGCCTTCGAATCTGAAGCCTGCTGCAGAGAAGAATCCTTAGGGGAAAGAGAGCCTTTCAGCCTATGCCTACCTGAATGTTGTATAGCTATGATTGATGGAATATCACAGGCCCTCTATTTATAGGCTAGGCCAGGGACCCCTTTCCTTATTTGACTGACAATCAATTTCTTCCATCAAGGAAACTTAATAATTGTCAATCAATCATAATCAAATCAAATAATTAATGCAGTCAATAATTGCAACGTATCTAGCCAATATAACGTACGGATACATTATACATGTGATCCACATTAGTGATTTACAAATAAATCACGAGATTCTTGTAATCAATTATATTAATTATAATTGATTCTTACATTCTCCCACTTGGATCACATGTCGAATGCTAGATAACACGGCATAAGTGACAAAACAATATGGCCATAATTTATTGTCATTTGGATCTATTGACTATCAAACTTAGATTGAGAATACAACACACGAATCAAGGCGGTCATGCTTTGATGTCAAGCACTCCCTTCCAAGAATTACAATGCATCATACACTCAATCGAACAAAATGAATGATTTACTATAAATCATCTCAAAATGGGTCCACGTCCATGGATCAAATAGATCCTACAACTTTAAATGCGCATATTCAAAGTCAACAAATGTCTAGACAAAATAAGATCAAAGTACACAAATCAAGGAGAAATAAGAAGTCCCATATCAGTAGCATGATCTCTGAAAACTTTAACCGGTAATCCTTTAGTCATAGGATCAGCTACCATTGACTCCATACTAATGTGTTCAATCTTTACTTCTCCTTGTCTAACATGATCTCTGACCTTCAAATACTTTATGTCGATATGTTTACTGCGACTCCCACTTTTATTATTTTTCGTAAAGAACACAGCAGCTGAATTGTCGCAGAAAATCTTTATGGGTCTATCAACAATATCAACCACTTTAAGACCACTTAGGAAATTTCTCATCCACAAGGCCTGTGACATAGCTTCATAGCATGCAATGAACTCAGCCTCCATTGACAATAGGTGACACACAATTCTGCATAGTAAATTTCTCAAGTACTTTGATGATGTAGGCCTTCTGACAAAGACCAAGTATTTTACTTGTTCTATCTCTGTGAATCTCTATGTCAAGGACATAAGAAGCTTCACCCATATCCTTCATATCAAAGTTCAAAGCGAGAAATCGCTTAGTCTCATGCAATGACCCAAGATCACTGCTTGCCAGTAGAATATCATCCACATATAGGACTAAGAAAATATATTTGCTCCCACACGTCTTGAGGTATATACATTGATCAACAATGTTCTCTACGAAACCGAATGAAGAGATTACCTCATGAAACCTGATGTTCTATTGACGTGAAGCATGTTTAAGCCCATATATGGATTTATTCAATTTGCAAACTAGTTGATCATTATCAGAATTAACAAAGCCTTCAGGTTGACGCATGTATAACTCTTCATCAAGAACCCCATTCAAAAACGCAGTTTTTCACATCCATTTGATGTAGCTCGAGATCAAAATGAGCTACTAATGCCATGATTATCCGAAATGAATCCTTCTTTGAGACTGGGGAGAAGGTTTCATAGTAATCAATGCTTTCTTTCTGAGTGAAACCTTTGGCTACAAGTCTGGCTTTATATCGTTCAATGTTACCAAACGAGTCTCTTTTGGTCTTAAAGACCCATTTGCATCCCACCACAGAGGCTCTGTTTGGTAACGGAACAAGTTCCCAGGCATTGTTTTTAGCCATCGATTCCATCTCCTCTTTCATAGCATCGTACCATAGTGACGATTTGTCACAATTCATGGCTTGTGAAAACGAGATAGGGTCATGATTTAGTCCAATTTCATAGTCGGACTCTTGAAGATATACAACATAATTGCTAGAAATTGCTGGCCTTTTTAGTTCTTGAGGATCTTCGTACTCCCACTGGTTCAGTAGATGTGGGATTAGTGGGTTCAGCTTGTTCTTGATGTGATTCTTCAATTTGAGGTTGCATAATTGATAGCTCTTCATTATGATGAATAGCAACCGAATTGTCTACATATAAAGGTACAACGCGTGTATCCCTTACTTCCTCAAAATTGAATTCTCGATTCGAATCACTCCCAATGACTTCATGATCCTCTAGAAATTTAGCATTTCTAGCTTCAACCACTTTTGGAGTATGTGAGGGACAGTAAAATCTATACCCTTTGGAGTTAACTACATATCCAATAAAATAACCATTTTTCTTTCGTTCATCCAGTTTCTTTATGCTTGGGTTGTATGCCCTAACTTCAACTGGACAACCTCATATGTGTAAATGCTTTAAACTTGGTTTCCAACCATTCCATAACTCGAAAGGTGTTTTAGGAATGACCTTAGATGGAACCCTATTTAAAACATACACAGCGGTTTTTAGGGCTTCACTCCAAAAGGATATAGGCAAACTTGTTGTGCTAATCATGCTCCTGACCATGTCCATAAGAGTCCGATTCCTTCTTTCAGCAACACCATTTTGTTGTGGTGTGCAGGCATGGTGTATTGAGCAACAATACGATTTGAAGGAATTCGGCAAATGGACCAATCATTTGCCCCTTCTCTGTGTAACGTCCATAATATTCACCACCTCTATCAGATCGGACAATTTTAATTGTCTTCTCCTTTTGTTTCTCTACTTCTAATTTGAAGATTTTGAACGCATCAAGTGCTTCAGATTTTTCAAATAGAAGATAGAGATACATGAACCTTGAATAGTCATCGATAAATGAAATAAAGTATTTCTGACCATTCAAGCAAGGTGTATGAAAAGGTCCACAGATATCTGTGTGTATGATTTCAAGAGGTTGAGAACTTCTTTTGGCACCCTTAATGGTCTTGTTGGTTTGTTTGCCCTTTATGCATCCCACACAAGTACCTAAATTAGTGAAGTCTAGAGTTTGTAAAACTCCTTCATTCACCAATCTTTTCATTCTTTCGATTGAGATATGTCCCAATCTTTTATGCCAAAGACTTGATGAGTTCTCATTGATAATACAACGTTTTGTACCAGTTTCTGTTAAAAGAGTATGCTCGTAAATGGGATCTAGCTCAAGTTGAAACAAAAAACCATTCAATTTCGCATAACCAATAACTTTATTCTCTTTCAATACATTCATTACAAAAAGATGTGAATAGAAATCATATCCAGTAATCGAAAGTCTTGAAAGAGAAACTAAATTTCTAGAAAAAGAAGGTACATAAAATGCTTTTTCCAAATCAAGTTGAAAACCAGTTTTCAAAATGAGCCTATAAGATCTCACTCCTTCAACAGTAGAGCGCATTCGGTTTCCAGAATAGATGCATTGCTCACTTTTATTTGGCTTCCTCAGGTTTAGAAAGCCCTGTATGGTTTTCGCAATGTGAATTGTAGAACCACAATCAATCCACCATGTATTATCAGAAACCTCAGTAAAATTAGATTTATGACACACAAAGGAAAAATTACCTTTCTTCTCCAGCCATCCCTTATATTTCAGGCAATCTTTCTTCCAGTGTCCCTTTTTCTTGCAAAACCGACATGTGTCTTTATTGCCGATTTTCTTCATTGGAACATATTTGCCCTTCTTTGCATTTTTCTTAAAATGAGTCGCAAGATGCATAGACTCAATGGACTCATTTTTCAACCTCTGCTCCTCTTGAACACACATGGTCAGAAGTTCATTAATTGACCAGTTTTCTTTATGTGTGCTGTAAGAGATCTTAAATGGAGTGAACTCCGAAGGGAGAGAGTTGAGTATGAAATGCACCAGGAATGGCTCCGAGATTTCAACCTTTAGGGAGCTTAATTTAGCAACAATGTCCCTCATCTCCATGATGTGCTCGTGCACACCACAGCTTCTGTCATGGGTCATGTTTGAAAGCCTCTTCATAAGGGTGCTGGCTACCGCCTTGTCAGAGCTTACAAATTGATCATCAATGGCTTTCATGTAAGCTTTGACATTATCAAGATTAGGGATAGAACCCCTAATGCTTGGACTTATACGAGACTTGATGAGTATCATGCTGAGGCGATTAGATCTCTCCCAGCGTTCGTAACTAGACCTCTCAGATGGCGTACTTGATTCCGTAGGATTTGGTGGTTTTTCCTCACAGATTGCCAGGTCTAAGTCCATGCACCCCAACGTCAAAAGGATATTATCCTTCCATTCAATAAAATTGTCACCAGTCAGCATTTGAGTTTTAGCAGAATCAAATAAAGCAGTAGTGGGAATAACTGCATAACCAAAGAAACACATATCATGCTATGAACATGTATAACCAGAATGAATTAATCAAGTTAATCCAAATAGTATATTCTAAACCTTCCTGTGGGTAGAGGTTGCATTCATGCATAGAATATACTTAAACGATATGAAAATTAAACAACCAAAATATTTCCGTACCTGTGGGCATAGGAAATATTTATGTTTAATTTTCTTGATCAATAAAATAACCAATTCCCTGTGGGGCAAATTGATTACCTTATTAATCAAAATCATAGGTATGATAACATTTTATTTTCTTTATACCATATAATTTTAAGATGATGTGGCTAATCTTAAAATTAAGAAAATAATCCTCTATATGTTATCAACATATTTATATAGTTATTCTTTGAAACGATATGAAAATTAAACAACCAAAATATTTCCGTACCTGTGGGCATAGGAAATGTTTATGTTTAATTTTCTTGATCAATAAAGCAACCACTTCCCTGTGGGGCAGAGTGATTACCTTATTAATCAAAACAATAGTTATGATGACATTTTATTTTCTTTATACCGTACAATTTTAAGATGTTGTGGCCAATTCTTAAAATTAAGAAAATAATTCTTTATATGTCATCAACTTCAAAACCCTTTATATGACATCAACAAAAGATGAAATCGTAATGAAAATGTGAAGTGAACCAATTCGGCAATACCCCAGGAAAGATCATGAATCAATTTCCTAGACAGGTATTACCATTCCACGTAAAGTCCCAGGCCGTGCGGTGGGGTCACAGACGGTCCCGCTTAAGTACCGACTTTCTAGACAGAAATTACGTGTACGGTGTATTTATCACACTTTCAATAGTTCACCTCTTGCATTTGCCACAACTTTTTCTCAATATATATGCATAATCAAAGTCATGAGAATAACAAAAGTGTATTAAATTATTAGAAATCTCGGTCAAGAAGCTCTAACAATTTTGTAACAATTAGTCCCAAAAATATACCACCAATATAAAGGTGAGAGTGGAGAAAGTTATCAATTAATAAATTAGTACATTAAACGGAAATATAAAATTAAAGGAAGCAAATCTTTCTTGGAGGCTGAATTTCCCTATAGCTGGCACTTACTTATCCATGACATTGACAATCAAATTAGCTTTTCATATATATTCTCCACAAGCATAATAATTCTTTATTATTATTATTATTATTATTATTATTATTATTATTATTATTATTATTATTATTATTATTATTATTTTGGTGTATCAACATTTTCAACAAAAGCAGTGTACCTCTGAGTCCACGGTTCAACACAAGATAGGACCAGGAAAACAAACATAAATTCCACAACGAAAAGAAATGCAGCAGGATTTTCAACCATGAAGCCTTCTTTTTCCAAAATGGTGAACTGGGCACAGCTAGAAGCTAACATGTCAAAAAATCGTGCCAGATTACAATATGCTCATGAAAGAACGTGTGCGTTTCCTTCCTAATGTAATCATGCGTATACGAAAGAACGTGTTACTGAAAATCACATTTTCAACTGAAGGCTTCGAAAACTATAGTTCCGTAATCTTTGAACGATTGAATTGTGTTAAAGGGTACAGAAAAAAGTTTTCTAAATACAAACGATATGATCAGAGGTGGCTCTGATACCAAATGTTAGGCCAAAACAAATTGCGGAAGAATAAAAGTTACCTCCAGCCATTATCGCTTAGTCGTCGCATTCGAATCTGAAGCCTGCTGTAGAGAAGAATCCTTAGGGGAAAGAGAGACTTCCAGCCTATGCCTACCTGAATGCTGTATAGCTATGATTGATGGAATATCACAGGCCCTCTATTTATAGCCTAGGCCAAGGACCCCTTTCCTTATTTGACTGACAATCAATTCCTTCCATCAAGGAAGCTTAATAATTGCCAATCAATCAGAATCAAATCAAATAATTAATGCAGTCAATAATTGCAATGTATCTAGCCAATATAACGTACAGATACATTATACATGTGATCCACATTAGTGATTTACAAATAAATCACGAGATTCTTGCAATCAATTATATTAATTATAATTGATTCTTACAGAAACAAAATAGAATGACGATGAATAGAGCCAAGAAATGTGGCAGCCGTAGCACTCCGTACGCAAAGCCATGGAAGAATGCACATCATCCAACAGGAAGCCAACATACATCTGCATATGTCATCCAGAAGAAATGATTAATAAAGCATAAATACAACATGGTAAAAGCAATATGAAAGATACCATGTACATACCGATGTCGCCTGTATTCATACAGAACACAGGCAACCATGTGAAAATCCAGTCCAAAAATTTGACGTTGTGAGTGGTGAAATAAATTGCAACACGCCAGTAGTATAGAAGAAGAACCAACAGCAAGCTCAGGGAAAAGAAAAAAGAGTTATCCCAGAGAGCATAGCAAATAATGAACTGGGGGAAACAGACAAATTAAAGGAAAAAAAATATACCAACGTTGTCTGTGCCAATAGGTGACATAGGCAACTACAAGAGGAGTGGGTCAACCCAATGGGAGTCTTAGATGCGCAAAGTGGGAACACAAGCATCCAAAGAGATTGCCCCATGAACTTCACACGGTAAGGCACGTAAAGATGTATACTCTGCCACACCCGCGGCATGCAACCCATGCCTAGATAATGTGTGCGTTGCAGTGTTTGCTTCACGAGGGAAATACTATAGAAAAGAAGCAGTAAGGCGCACAAAGTTGATTGTGCGCCATAGATGCATAGCTAAAGGGCGTGTATAGCGATCAGGAGTTGCTAGATAATGGAGCATCAATTGGCAATCTGTCTCAATAATGAGGCTATCATATTCCCTGGCATAATAGATTAATGCATAGAGAAGTGCCATCAATTTCGCACGCAAATGGCGAAGTAGCCGGCAATTTAAAACAAACGGCCGAGATGAAACCACCGTGTGTTGCGCAAAACAGCTCCTGCCGCTGCTGTATTCCGTCCCACTGCGGCATCAACATTCAATTTGAGTTTGCCTGAAGGAGGTAGCTCCCAATGTAAAACCCGAAGACGGAGGGTACGTATGTGCGGAGAAAAATATCGGTGGATCAAATGTGGGATTGACTGAGAGTACTTACGGCCTTGCGTTGAAGCACACTGAGTGTATACATGATCGCGAACCCGCTCAAACAAATGCCCATAGTAGAATATGCTGTCTCCAAAGCGGATGGATGTATATTCCTTCCAAATAACCCAGACTACCAACGAGGGAGCAACAACTCGCATCTGACCAAGCACCGAGTTAGAAGATGATAGACGCCACCAGTGAAAGAGATGTTCATGTACGGTTGATTGGCGAGGCAATGGCCTAGAGAAAAGAATAGATATCTCCTACCAAAGATGTTGAATGGCTGGACAGTGAAGGAAAATATGATCTTGCACATCTGAATGCATCTTGCAAGAAACACATTGCGATGGAAAGATGAACTGCCATGATCGAAGATTATCAACCAAGGGCAATGATCATGACCAGAGCTTCCATAATAAAATACGACATCCCAGAGGAGAGGTCGGCCACCAAATATAGCAGGAACACTCAAAGGATGGATGTACTTGCGAGAGTAGGCTATAGGCAGATTTTAGGGTGAATTGACCAAAAGAGTCGGCTGACCAATGAAGACCCTCCGGGGTGTACTCAACACGAGGATGCATGTAATCGTGTGCTCTACAAATATGCTTCCAAATGGGCAAATCATAGATATGCGCATACACCCTGTCTCTACGACCATATTTTGCCCGAGTGAATGACGTCAATAGAGAATTAGATCGATGATATTTCCCCACAAGAAACACTCATATGCTCGCTGAAGTGTGGAAAGATTACGAATATCCAAGCCTCCGGCCTCTATAGGCTGACATATACTATTCCTAAGACTGCTAATGATGATGACCATTCCACAGGCGATTTGACATCTTGCGATTTAAAGCATCCAGCACACTCTTCAGTAGCCGCGAACTAGCGATAATATGAATAGGCATGGAGCACAGAACATGACGAATTAAAATCATGCGGCCAGCCGTAGAAAGAAGCTTGGAAGACCAATAATTCAACTTGCTATCAAAATGGTCAAGTAATGAAACACAATATTCGGCACGATTTATACCCTTATAGAGAAAAGAGCCAAGATACTTAATAGGTAATGTAGTCAAGCGCATACCTAACGCTTGAGAAACCCTCGCCCCAGAAACACCTGAAGCCACGACCACCTGACTTTTATGATAATTGGCCATTTGGCCAGAAGCATGCTGATAGGAGTCCAAAACAAGGTCTACATCCCTGCAAGTTCTGGAGTGAACCATTCAAAAATATAACCAGATCGTCTGTGAACCCCAAGTGTGAAACCCGTGGCACTTGACCCGCTTGGAATCCACGAATGTAGCCAGTATCCATAAGTGCATTAATGCCTCGAGAAAACTCTTTAGAAGCTAAAATAAATAGCAATGGATATAACGGATCACCCTGTTTAACCCCCCGTGTCATCGGAAAATAGCCCACAGGCTTTTCATTGATTAGGACAAAACATCGAGCAACCGATAAATTGTTTAAAAGAATGCGTACTAGTCGTGCATTAAATCCCATTGTACGCATAAGCTGTCAAGATAGTTCCAACACACTATGTCAAACGCTTTAACCATGTCCAATTTAATAACAACATGGCCTCCTCTAACATGCCGATCTAGCATATGCACCATAAACTACGCCAATAAAATCTGTTCTGTAATATCGCGGCCTTTCATAAAACCAGCCTGTTCTAGAGAGATTAAGCGGGGAAGTAATGATGATAGGCATGTAGCGAATAGTCCAATAATCACCTTAGACAAAAAATGTGTTAGAAAATTAGGCCGGAATCCCAAAAAGGATTGAGGAGTCACCACCTTCGGAATAAGAGTAATCAGTGCTGGCGTAACCTGACTAGGCGGGTGACCGCCCAAGAAATACTCCTGAACTGCCTTAAAGACATCTTGATGTATAATCTGCCAAAAGCGACGATAGAAAGATCTAGGAAAACCATCAGGCTCAGCCACACTCGTGGGACTCAGATCCTATACTGCCTGCTTCACTTCCTGCAATGTCGGCATAGACATCAGAAAGTGATTATCAGCCTCAGATACCAACTGGGGAATATATTTTAGAATAGCATCAGGCTGGGAAGCGGTGCCAGCCAAGAAAGAAGACTGATAGAAACAGACCGCCTCCGTCTCAATGTCAGACGCTTTATCTCACTCCACCCCATCCTCACGAATGATTCGTCGAATTGCTTGACGGCGACGACGATCCTTAACCATATGATGATAGAATCAAGTGTTAGCTTCCCCTTCTCGTATACATTTCACATTGGCCTTTTGCTTTCAAAATAATAAAGCACGAGATTGTGCAAGTCGTAATGCAGCCATACTCCGATGATATTATGTGCGTGTAGAATCGAAAGGGTCCACATCAAACTCCCTTTCCTGCCGCATGGCCTCGGTCTCAGCTGCAAGCACCACGTCAAATATATTCCCAAAAACATCAATATTCCAACACCTTAAATGATACTTGAGCTTTCACGATTTGTCATAGAAGCCCCACATTCCTCCCACTATCAGAAATGAGTTCCAATGACAAGCAACAAAAGTATCAAAATCTGGATGAGTTTCCCAAACATCCAAGTATCCAAAAGAAGTAGCCCTGGCCGACTCCTCATTTGAACAAAAGAGATAAGCAGTGAGTGATCTGATGTAGTTCGATTTAAATGTTGATAATATACTGCAGAGAATAAATCAAAGAAATCATGGGAGCAGAGAAAACGATCTAATCAGTGCCAAAGACGTCCTAGCCCACGGCCGACACACCAGGTATATGGAGAACCTTGGAAATTAATCGACTGAAGTGAGCTGGCAGATAAACAATCATTAAAATCATGAAGAGATCTGAGTGTGGGGGCAGATCGGCCCTTATGCTCATCCAGCGTCAAAAAAGTATTAAAATCCCCGCTTACAAGCCAAGGGACGGTTAAGGCGGCATGCAAAGAAATAAAATCCTCCCATAAAAGACGGCGAGCTATAATAGAATGAAGTCCATATACAAATGTACACCAAAAACAATCCCTCGTAGGCAGCCAACAAAGTCGTAAAGAATGATTTTGTATGCCGCATCTCTCGTCTTTTAGTTGAAATACTGAATCCTTCCAAAAAAATCCAAATATGATCATTACAAGCCGACAAAGCACGAGAGAAACCAAGTTTGAGAAGATATGAAACCAAGGAAGAAGCCCTAGCCTTAGGTTCAATAACAGCCAAAAAGAAGCAACTGATAACGACGAACTAATGATAAAAGACGATCCACCAAAGTACGAATACCTCGGACATTCCATACCATAATCTTCATTGAGAGGATAAAATATCAAAAGAGTTAGAGAGGGATGCCCGTGATTTGGTAATTGGAGGGGATATCGGCGGAAGTGGTTTATGAGATCGTCGTAATAATTTTGGTGGAACACGAAAAACCCCTTCAACAATCAAGACTTGGGGAATTTCCTGCTGTGCAGTATCAATGAAAACTGACTAGACTTGTTCACATAAGAAAGTGGTAACATCATCATCTGAAGATACATCAGACAATTCTTTACGACAATGAGATAGCTCAACCTCACCATCAGATAAAGAAAAGGATGTAGGATTAGAAGGCAAATCACTGAGCATACTGTCATCAATACCTTGCAATCTAGAAATATCCTGAGCATATGAGACCAATGGAATGCGAGTCATATCTGGAGACAAAAGAACAGAAGGTTTCGCAACCTGTCCCACCACACTGTCAGTACCCGAAATCTGTGTATTTTGCAGAACTGGTTGTGGCTTCTTCGGAGTCCAACGTTGTGGCAGGTCCTTGTCCGATCGATCCCTCTTAGATGGTTTATGCACCTTTTCTTCACTAGAATGCTGAAGATCAATATTGTCTAATGTGCCACAACTGTCCAATTTCTGGCACAACTGAGAACAAGATGTGCAATACATAGGTAAATCTTCGTAAATAATAGGCTGCGAAATACAACGATTAGGTACCTAAATATATACGTGCGTTGGAAGCTTTTGTGATACATTAAGCTCCACACATAAACAAGCCACAGAATCCCAGAGTATCTCAGTCGTGGCCATATACAACTTCATAGGCATGCCCAACATGCATCCAATTTGGAACAACGCCTCTTGCTGATGAAAATGTACCGGTAATCCCGACAAAGAAACCCAAGCTGAAACAATCGGAACGTCCACTTTAGGATCATAATCTGGAGTCCATTTGGTGACCTCATATATTTTCCTACTATAGTCCAACTTTATCGTGCAAAACAACACAAATAATCCTGTTCTTGATTAAAATGTAACAAAACATGAGTTGAGTCCAGGAGGCAATATGTACCGTGCCAATGAATACAATATGATCAATAATAGAACGAATTGTGGCCATCGTAGGAGGACCATACCAGAAAGTACCAACCAAAGAAAATCGGTAGGGCGTTGCCAAGTTGGTGATCTCGTCATCCGTAAATGAAATCATTGGACTGCCCTTGAATTTTGAGATTGGCTTCGGTGCGATGGATGATTCAGAGGATGATTGAAACAATGATGCAAATGATTGCGATTTATCGGAAGCCGCTATTTTGGTAGCCTGCGATGTTGGCTGCTCCATCGTATTCGTAAGTAGAATTCAGTAGGAAAGAGTTGATAGATGATTTCAATAGCAGACATATTAGAAACGAAGATGAGGCAAATTAGAAATGAAGTGAGGGAGGGCCAGAAACTAAAAATGGCGGTGGCAGTCACGCCAGCCGCCGAAATTCGCTTGTCACTAAAGGAGGCCGCTACATTGTTTTGGTACATCCATATATGTGTCACACCACACACACACACACACACACACATATATATATATGACCTACTGTTTCAGACATGAGAATTCTCTCTTCGCCACCGCCGAACCCTATGTAGCGATCGCTCATCACGCCATGCAGCCGCCGGGTCTGGCCACTCCGGCCACACAGACATTCGCTTTGGTTCTTACTGGTGGATCTCCACTGGCCCCATCTTTATCATCAAAATCACCTCAGTGTTATAAAGGGTGTCCATCAATCACGTTTGATGTGACTGAGGTTTCGACAATGTTGGCTCCATTCAAATACACATTGGTCAGATCATTTTGGAATGAAGGGCCATCCATGGTGGCGCTACAGAAAGCGCTTGATTGGTTTGGATTCGTTGGTGCTGTGCATGCCGGATTATTGGATAAATCTCACGTTCTTCTTCGAGTTCACAAGGAAGAAGATTACAATCGTTGTTTTTGTCGTAGATCATGGAATATTTTGGGATTTCATATGTGGATCACAAAATACACACATGATTTTGATCCTCGATATGATGCTCAAATCGTCCCCGTTTGGATTGCACTGCCGGGTTTACTGGTATTTTTACATAATCAGCCGGCCCTATTTGCGATTGCGTCAATGCTTGGGACTCCCATTCGGATGGATGCTACAACTCAGAAAATGCTACGACCATCAGTTGCTAGAGTCTGCGTTAAGTTAGATGTTCTGAAGGAATTGCCCACTAAGCTTCATATTCAAAGTATTGATCACCATCATTTTTAACCTGTAGTTTATGAGGATATTCCTGAATTCTGTGATAAATGCTGCATTTTGGGTCATAAACGTGATCACTGTGGGAAATCTCTTAGGGTGGAACCTTATACAGGTCCGCCAGTTCAAACGGGAGGCCAAAAATATATGATCCCGTCCTAGAACCTTCTCTGGTGCAGCCTGAATCCTTGGTAGATGATGCACCGGTCACCGTTACTCCCGTGATAGAATTACAGCCGGTTCTTCCTTCAGAGGATTATAACAATCAGCCTTTAGACCCTCAAAATGTCGCTATCCTTGGACAATCGTCAGAGGATTTTTCTTTGCCACAAACACATATCTTGGATCCCCCCTGGATCCACCGTTGGTGCACACAGTATCTGACTCAGACTTGCCACAGGATGTTGATGCAACTTTTACTCCGCGCCAGGATATGCAGCAGGAATATAGGCAGTTATCAGAATCTCTGTCCCACCATATACCTGCTAACCAGAACAGCACTTCTGATGCTAAATTACTTCAGCATATTGTTAATCCCCCTGCAGACGTTGATGATGTTGGTTTCATCCCATGTGTCCGTAAACGTACTCGCCGTCTCCACTGTCAAATCCATTGTCCGTCAAGTCATGTTGTAACATGTAGTGTTTCGCGTTCTTCTAACTCCAATTCACATTCATCTCAATGAATATCCTTACCTGGAACATAAGAGGGTTGCGCACCTCTCTCTCACGCTTGCGCATGTTGATTAATACTTACTCCATCCACTTTCTATTCGTTATTGAACCACAACAATCTGAATTGCTTATTGAAAGGGCAAAAATGCAGCTTGTTTTAATACTTCAAAAAGTGTGTGTGACGGTAGAGCTTGGTGCTTTTGGCAGTTCACTATAATGGATTTTTTGGATGTTCATGTCTCTGAGCAGGTAGCGCATTTTAAATTCTGTCTACGTACTACCCAGCATAATTTTTGGATTTCATGTGTATACGGAAGGCATACTGCAGTTGATCGACATGCTCTTTGACACTCTCTTCGGCAACATGTAGATGAATATTCGGATCTTTGGATTATATCAAGCAATTTTAATACATTTTTATCCTTATCTGATCATAAAGGTGTCTCTCGGCCTTCCTTATCTACCTTGACAGATTTTGTTGACATGGTACAATATGGTGCGTGGCACACTGTTTCTCATACTGGTACACGATATACATGGAAAGGGAGCTGAGGGTGGGTCATGTCTTGAGACGTTTAGACAGGTTTTTCTGTAATGATGGATTTAACGATTTATTTTCGGAGGTGCGATTGACACACCTCAGTCGTACCTCTTCAGACCATTGCCCTTTATTGATTTAATGCGGACAAAACCCATTTAGTGGTCCCAAACAGTTCCGTTTTCTCACTGCATGGACATCGCACCTTGATTTCCATACATTCATGCGAGTCACATGGTCTTCTTATCCTACAATAGGTGGCATGCAAGGCCTATGTGCTAAGTTGTGTTGTTTCAAAAAAGATATTTCCTGGTGGAACAAAGAGGTTTATGGCAATATTTTTTGACGTTTAGAATATGGGGAGCAGCGCGCGAAGAGTATGGAAGCAACGTACGATCTTAATCCTATGGAATCCAATCGGACAGCATACTCAGATGCCCAGGCGGAACTACAACATTCTTCCAACCAAGAGATAGAGTTTTGGAAGCAAAAAGCACGTGTTAAATGGCTTAGGGAAGGAGAGGGTAATACAAATATTACCATCAGTAGTCAAGGATAAACATCGTCGTCAACGTCTACAGCGCATATATACAGACACCGGTGAGGTGTGTGATACTCAGGATGATATGGGAGCTGCTGTAGTGGAATATTTCAAACGCATGTTTACTGCCAGCCAATTGAGGAACCAATGGATTTTTTGCTAAATATACCTCAGCTTGTTTCATTGGAGGATAATTCGATGTTGACGGCTATGCCTACACTGCAAGACGTTAAACAAGCAGTATGGAGTTTAGATCCTCATAGTGCAGCAGGTCCTGAAGGCTATAATAGTTGGTTTTACCACAGTTGCTGGGATGTAATTTATACAGATGTGTATAAAGCAGTACAAGAATTCTTCCTTGGATTCCCGCTCCCATGTGCGATGGCTCATTCCATGATCATCTTATTACCAAAGGGAGAGTCTCAACGTTCTTTTAGTGATTTTCGTCCAATTGCATTATCCACTTTTATGAGTAAGATTCAAACACGTATTCTTGCTAATCGTTTGAATATTATTCTCCCCATGATAATATCTCTGGAGCAAGCAGATTTCCAAAAAGGTCATGGAATAGCGGAGTAGGTGATGCTTGCCAATGAATTAATACATTGGTTTGATAAAGGACCCCAGCCAAATAACGCGGTGGTAAAATAGGATATGGCAAAAGCATTTGATCGCATCAGTTGGCAATTTCTCAAGGCAATATTACACAAATTCGGCTTCTTCTTTTTCATAACTCTTGTTCTTAATCATTTGGAAGGTACTCATATCTTCATATTGATTAACAGCCTACCCTATGGTTTCTTTCGTCCGACACAGGGGGTTAAGCAGGGAGACCCTTTATCCCCCCTTCTGTTTATATTGGCAGCAAAGGGACTTAGTCGAGGATTAAAGCAGTTAGTGGAACAATCGTATATTGAATCTTTTTCATTAGGCCGCATGCCAATGTCAATCTCTCATCTATCATACGCTGACGATCTGTTGATTTTCTTAGCTGCCTCTCATAGAAATCTGCTCCGCTTTAAATGATTTTTATCATTGTATGAACGGGTTTCTGGTCAAGCCGTTAATTACCATAAGAGTTCGGTGGTTTTTTTGGATAGGGTGACTTCATCTCGCCCTCAAGCCTACATTGCCTTATTAGGGATGAGACAGACTACCTTTCCTTTGAAATATCCGGGGTCTTCTTTGCACAAATGTATTACGTGTTCATATCACTGTCAGGCTTTATTGCAACATATGGACAATCGCTTGGGGGGCTGGCAGACCAAGATTTTAGGGACGGCAGGCAGGATTGTCCTAATACGATCTGTATTATCGACTATCCCTAATCATATTATGGCTGCAACAAAGTTGCCTCGTAGCATCATACGTGCTCTTGAGCACAGATTTTCACGCTTTCTATGGGGATCACAGAAGCATGATTGGATCTCATAGCGACGAATATGCTATCCCCATTCTGAGGGTGGTTTATCCATTCGAGGACTAAGCAATGTTTAGGATGTATACTCTTGTAAGCTTTGGTGGTTATTTCATCACAGTAACACTTTATGGGGACACTACATGAGGCTAAGGTATGGACATAGAACTGACTTTCTTCTCCATTTATATGATTCTCCAAGTTGGCGTCGCATTTGTTCCATAAATACTGTTTGCTCGCCTATGGTGCAATGGCTAGATGGATCACCTATCTGGCAGTCCCCTTTGGGTGATTTCTCTTTACGGCATGCATATGACTCCCTTTTCCCAATTGCGCCCACACAGTTGTCTTATTCTTTTGTCTGGATGAAGTCACAGCAGCCTACGATCCAGGTTTTTCTTTGGAAATTGTTTCAAGGCATTTTGCCTCTGCCTGATGTTGTTGCTCGATTTAGACAAATATTGCCTTCCATATGTCCATTCTGCCACAAATCATCTGCCTTTACTAATCATTTGTTTTATCATTGTTCGGAGATTCAGGTGATCAGGTCATACTTTGATGCTCTTTTAGATATAGATACATATCATGCAAGTAGTTGGCGTACGTACTTCTTGTCAGTATGTATTGGTGCTCCGTCAAACTTTCCGGGAGAAATGCAACATGTTTATCTTGGTATTCTATTGTGGAACATTTGAAAAACTTATGCTTCAATGGTTTTTGACGATACTGTATGGTCACCACGCACATTAATACGCACAATTCGCAAGGATATCTTCCTTTGGGCAAAATCTAGGAATGGAACAAGGCTTGCAACATAAGTTCCTAGACTTATACAGTTAGGCCTTTCTCTGCCATTACGTTCGTGCAGTATGCGCATCATTCGTTGGAGTCCACCACTTGCTGGCCGGTTAAAATTAAATACAGATGCTTTGGTTGGTAGAACACATGTAGCAAGTGGTGCTATCCTCCGCAATTCGCAGAGCGAATTTGTACATGCTTTCTCCTTACCTTTATGACATGATTATCCTCTTTGGGTAGAGGCGCATGCTATGCTACTTGCTCTCCTTTATTACGGGCCACAATATGGAAATCCCATTGTTGAAACAGATTGTCAGGAGTTGGTATCGGCATTGGGAGATCTCGCGACACCTTTAGCTCCTGATATTCTGCGCTTACGGGCCTTCATCCAGATATATCCTATTCAGGTACACTATGCTCCACGTGAATTGAATCAAGCTGCACACTGGCTAGCTCAGAAAGTCAGAACACATGGCGCAGCTAGATACTACATCACGACATCCTTGTTTCCTCCACTTGTTCGCGGAATCGTTACCATGGATGCCACCATCCCAACGTTTAGACCAGATTGATGCATACCCACATGGATTTCATCACTATATCAGCGACGTCCGTCTTTGCATTTCTGATGCTTCATTGTCATTGTCTATTCTCCATAGATTATTTGCTTGCTATAAGTATGCATTGTTCCAATCACGTAAATATGTACGGTTTTTCTTTCGCCAAGATTTTATCCACAAGGGTGGTTTTACTTGGCAAGGTTTTAATGCGGCATATCATATGTCGTTGGACAATGCCATTTCATCAGTACCTTTATTATCTTTACTCATACGATGATATTCATTGATTTATGTAATATGGTATTCCTCCGCCATAAGTGAGGTTTTTAATAAATAATATATCTTTTGATTAAAAAAATGATCTACTGTTTCATAAAAGGGATTCATAAATAATTTATGCATTCTTAGTATGCAAAAGATTTGGTTTTCGAATGAGATACCGAAGTAATAATGTTACGACCCATACCCCCAACATCGTTAGTAAATAAGAACAAAGGAAATTATGATGGGATTAAGATGTGATAAATGGGAATTAAGTAGCATCATAGCGCCGCGCTAAGCGGTATGGATAATTTTTTTGCTAAGCACTAAAACACATAAATTGAAACCTTAGGTGACAAATAATTTAGGCAAATAAGTAGGTGAAAATTTTAATTAAGACACAAGCAATAATTTGCAATTAAATTAAAGGAAAAAGATAAATAGGACATATAGAATGAGGTGGATAAAAATTTTAGTCTTGTCCTACCCACAAACACAATAACCGCCCTCCGCCCCCACCTGGTGGGAATGGAAGAATATTTTATCTTCTCTTCCTTCACTTCCATTAGCCTTCTTACACTATATTCCTTACACCACTTATTTGGCATGAAATTTTTACTCAAGCCTTATCCTTACATTTTTGTAAGACATAATAATAGACTATTACACACTCCATTCTTTGCCAATTAGAATTCATGCAATCCTACATCCATCATATCGTCCCCTTCCCAACCAAAAGTGTAAAGAAAATTCCTCATCCACCTCCTAGAAATTTCATCAAACTAAGGGAGATAAAAGAAGGGTTCCTTTCATTCTCATCCCACTTCCTCTCCTATCATTTTTCTAACAAGCATCATTTTCTTCCCATCTTCAATCTTCCTTCCAAGAAATCCTCAAGGCCCAAGAAACTCCACATACAAAGACAAGTGTCTTTCTTTCCATTATTTTTCATCCTACACACCTCTCTACCATCTAATTAAAATCCATGTATGCTTACACTCTTACACCCCCATCATTCTCTCTTCTCTCCAACAAAGAAGTCATGATTGGATTCTTGTCCCCCACTCCCCATTCCACGGTTAGAAGGTGTAGAGAAAAAGGGGTTTGAGTGATTTCAAAATACATGATTTAAACGTGTTACAAAGAAATTCATGACATATTTTATGACATGACACGTTGTTACATAAAACTTGCCTTATATAGTTCATATATAATGTTGCCGTACTAACGAGCCATGAAGCTTTAAAGCTTACATCAAATGGCAAACATTTGTTGTTTTTGAACTATTTTCAGGTGCCACCATTAATGAACTAAACTAGTTCATTAAGTGAAGTACTTAGTTAATTAAACTAAGTAGTTCATTAGAGGAAGCAATATTTGGAAAAGGCACAAAGGCAACAAGTTGAAGAAAGGAAAGTTCTCCCTCTCCTCTCCATACATATATCACACGCCAATATATATATATTCAGATTTTTTGAAAAAGGTACATACACATTTATTCCAACGTACTACCGACACGTTATATATTTTACGTACGTTAACATCACACCACTATACTTAACTCATATTTATGAGTATATTCAGGTCTTATATCATATGATATAAGTCATGGTGATGACAAATTTAATACGACACGTTAAAAGGTTCTAAACCGAAAATTGTCATATCGGGCGAATACCGAAACTTCGCCAACGTGTCACGTACTTGCCATAAATAGATGGCCAACCCCTACACTTCAAAAATGACCACAAATTTCGTGGCTTACATGATATGTACAGCCATAAAATCATTCCATTATGGCACACACAAATCACCCCACATTAAGGCCAAATTGTGGAGATTCCAATTTCAATTTGTCACATGGTGTAGGTGCCACTTTAAGATCAGCTAAGTGCTGAATATTAAAGTTTAATTTATGTATATTATGTGTAACATAATATATATATAACATGTGTAAAAAGTTGGAATTTAATTAGAGAAAAATCGGTTAATCGATAAACGTCGAAAATTCGGTTTTCTACGTACACGACATATGGAACATTTTTGGCATGTCATATAACATGTATCTAGACACTTTTTACATATTTCATACATCTCAAAGTGTTCTAGAAAATTCAATTAAGGAATTATTGGAATATACCATGTGTGTATAATTAAATGTGCACTGTTTTACAAAGTTTACAAAAATAAAATTCAGCACATGCACAAGTCATTTCAAGCGCCTATAACAGCCATGTTGGAGCATATGTGGAGCCTTGTTGGCATATTGATTGGTCAAGAATGAAGCATGCAATGTTGGTGACATAAAGAAAGGAACTACAAAAGGTAACATTTCAAACTTATGTCACATTTGTAACACATGCTGAAAACTTCAGCATGTGCATATAGGCTGGCCGATTTTATCAACGTTATGAGGCATATTTTAATTCTTGAATATAGTGAATTAATTGGGAGATTGTATGGAAGTATTTTGAATAAGTTATGGAATTAAAATTGTGATATCTTTGAATATCACACATGCTGAAAATTTCAGCATGTGTGGGAATGTATATGGCCGATTTCTAGGCCTTGTTGATGATAAATGTTTATTCCAAAAATGATAAGAATGTCTTGCACTAAATGGTGATTGAATTCTTGGATTAAATCAATGTAAAATTGGCAATATTTTGATTAAAAGGTGAATGTTACACATGCTGAAATTTCAGCATGTGCAAGAGACTTGATGGTCGATTTTTTGGATGATAAATTGGAGAAAATTGTCTTGCTAATTATGTGGGATGATTATATGCTTTAATGGCTAATTGGCACATGCTTTTTGAGGATAATTTCAGATTTATCTAGTCATCAAGTGATGACAACATCCAACCAATCAATGAGTGTCAAGTAAGCAAGAGCTTAATGATCATCCAATGAGGAGATGCCAAGTAAGCAAAGACTGTTGGATTTTACATAGTAAATCCATTACCCGAGGATCGCTTAAGAGAACACAAAAGCAAAGTAAATAAATACAAAAAGACATGTCACAATGATTCCATATATTCTTCCAAGGACTTAGAAGATAATTTTCAAGAGGGGAAGAGCATCACAAGGGGGTGGCCAGCTCAAGTTAAAAAGGAAGGAAGAGAGCAAAACCAAAACAAGAACAAGTCTTGCAATTTGAAAGATCAAAAAAACGTGTTCTAGCCTTCTCTTCTACAAATGAAGATGGTCAATTATAGAAGATGGTCCATTTGTTCCATCAAAGTTATCCACTGTAGATGGAGTCACACTAGAGGTCGTTAAGCCTAGACAAGAGTACACTAGTGAGGATAAAAAGAGACTAAGCATGAACGCTAGGGCTATGCAGTTACTTTTAAATGGACTAAGTAAAAGTGAATCAAGCTATGTTTCAAATTGCTCTAGTGCTCAAGAAATGTGGAGAATACTTGAAATGAAACACGAAGGCACTAGTAAGTAAAAGAGTCCAAGATCAACATGCTTATGTCCACACTCGAGTCATTTAAATTATTACCAAATGAATCTATCGTTGATATGGATCTTCGCTTGACTAACATTTACAATTCTCTTGAGTCTCTTGGCAAAGCCTTTACTATACAGGAAAAGGTACAAAAAGTCTTGTGAAGCCTTCCATCCGAGTGGGACCCTAAAGTAACGGCAATAGAAGAAAGCAAAGAAACTAAGTCAATCAAGATGGAAGAATTAATTGGATCACTTAAGGTTTATGACAACAAACTCACCATAAGGAAATCAGAATCATCAAAACAAGGTAAAGCTATTGCATTTATATCAAATGAATACGTCTCTACTTCTTCCGATCACGTAGAAGATAGTGATTCTGAATCAGATAACGATGACTTAATTTTTTGGCTAAAGGCT
The DNA here is from genome assembly GCA_036186865.1 of Eustoma russellianum. Classification (NCBI taxonomy): domain Eukaryota; kingdom Viridiplantae; phylum Streptophyta; class Magnoliopsida; order Gentianales; family Gentianaceae; genus Eustoma; species Eustoma russellianum. The sequence continues at coordinate 16,527,528 of AP025052.1, forward strand.
TAAGAAAATTCATGAGAAATTTGTTTAGAAACAAAACTAAGTCTACTTCGACTAAAAGAAATAAGAACAAGACAAACGACAAGGATGTTAAATGTTATGAATGCGGTAAACTTGGACATCTATCATATGACTACCCTAATAAGGAAAAGCAAACAAAGAAATACCCTGACAAGGATCGGAACAAGAATAGACTCGTCTCAGAACCTAAGCAAAGGAAACGAGCTCTTAAAGCCTCCACTTGGAGTGATACATCGGATTCTGAGACTGAAACAGAAGAGGAGACTGCACAAGTATGCTTTGTGTCCAAAGCATCAAACGAGGTATCATCTGACTCCGATTCTGACTCTGAGCCTTCTTATGATGATCTTTTTAGTCAGTACTTAGAATTGCATAAATTTACCAAGACTCTCGCGAAAGAAAAGAAACGATTAATTTAAGACAAGAAGGTGTTAGAATCTTCTAACGAGAATCTTGTCGCTCAATTAAACGATTCAAAAGAAGAGTCATCATGCATCATTACTGCATTAAAGAAAGAGATCTCATCTTTGACCATGCAAAATAATGAAATGAAATCCGAGATTTCAAATTTGAAATCAAGAAATACAGACTTAGAGAAAATAATGAAACAGTTTTATACGGGATCTAACATGCTAGATCGTATTATCTTATCACAAAAGCATGACAGTGATAAAACAGGATTAGGATACATTGAGACAGATGACGTATCCATTAAACCAACCAAGTTTGTATTGTCTAAGAAAGTAGACAATCCAAAAGCACATACGGCGTCTAAGATGACGCAAAGACCCCCTATTTCCTCATCTCGTAATACTTCTTCTTCATATCATGCGAAATATAATTTTGTGCCATATAGATATGAGAAGAAACAAGTGATGCATACACGACATTCATTTGATCCATCTAGATCACGCACTATGCACACTAACACAAGGACATATCAAAAACGTCCTACATATAATGCATATAAAGGAGTTCGTGGCCAAAGGCCCAAAGTGCACTCACCACGTGTCTACTATACTACACCTTCATCTACATTCTTGCCATTTGCTAGACCGAGAAGGATCACCCAAGTATGGGTACCGAAAGGTACTTTTGCTAAGAGGTGAATAACTAACTCGTAAGGACCCAAAATTAAAAGGGTACCTAAATCAGCTTTACTCATTGCAGGGAACCCACACATCAAAAGATACATCTATCAAGTGGTTCCTTGATAGTGGTTGCTCGAGGCACATGACTGGTGACCTGAGCCTATTCACGAAATTGAAGAAGGTCACAAAAGGCGGATCCGTGACCTTTGGAGACAACAATGAAGGGAAGATCATCGAAAAAGGTACAATTGGAAACCCCAAGCACTCTTCAAATCTCCAACGTCTTTTTGGTAAGCAACTTATCTTATAATCTTCTTAGCATTTCGCAATTCATTGACAATGGTTTTGATGTGTGTTTTACTCACCCATACTGCAATATAATAAATAAAAATGAGAAACAGTCTTAAAAGGAAAACAGGAAGGAAACATCTTTACGCTTTCTACGGATGATACATTAGACGCTAAGGTTAAGTGTTTCATGTCAAATGAACCTAACGTAAATTTGTGGCATAGACATTTAGGACATATTAGCATTTCTACACGAGAAAACCTCCAACGAAAGAACCTAATACGAGGATTGCCTACACTTGATTTAGACAACTTTCAGTTGTGTGAATCTTGCATAAAAGGCAAACAAACATGCGAGTCACTTAGACCTAAGAATGAAATAAGCACGACTAGAGTTTTAGAATTATTACACATTGATTTGTTTGGTCCTAGTCGCACTACGAGTCTTGGTGGGCGTCACTATGCTTGCGTGATTGTTGATGATTTTTCTCGTTATACTTGGACTTTGTTTCTTGCACATAAGGATGATAGTGCCATTGAGATTGTGAAACTAATAAAACGACTTGAAAATCAATACGGTGTCAATGTGAAAAAGATAAGAAGCGATAGAGGCGGTGAGTTTAGAAATAAGGACATGATTTCATTTTGCGAAGAAAAAGGAATTAAACACGAGTTTTCGCCACCTAGAACTCAACAATTAAATGGAGTAGTAGAAAGAAAGAATAGGACATTACAAGAAATTGCTAGAACTATGTTGTGCGAGAATAAATTGCCTAGATTTTTGTGGGCGGAAGCCGTAAACTGTGCATGCTACATAGTAAATCGCTTGTCCATTAGAAAGAAAATAAATAAGACGCCTTATGAGATATTAAATGATCGCATGCCTAAAATTGACTATTTTTGTGTGTTTGGATGCAAATGTTTTGTTTTAAATACAAAAGACAATTTAGATAAATTTGAATCTAAATCAATTGAATGCATCTTTGTTGGATATTTTGTAAATTCAAAAGCATATAGATGTTATGATCCTCTCACTAGACAAATTATAGAATCTATTCATGTGAAGTTTAATGAATTTGGTGAGATTGATAAAGATAAAGAATATGATGATGATTTTGAATTGAAACCCGTGTTGAATGGTGATAATGGCATGTTTGATATGCATGATATGCATGATACACTAGAAATGCATGATCACTTAGAAATGCATGAGAACGTAGAAAATAATCAACCAAGATGGCATAGAGATCACCCACATGATCTCATTATAGGCGATATCACTCACGGTGTGCTACCACATAGAAGAATAAATCCGGATGAAATTTCATGCTATGATTTCCAAAATTGAACCTAAAAATGTGCATGATGCTTTGAGTGATTCTTCTTGGATTGATGCTATGCATGACGAACTTAATCAATTTGTTAGAAATGACGTATGGGATTTAGTGCCACGACCACAAGAGAAGACCATAATAGGCACAAAGTGGGTGTTTAGAAATAAAATGAATGAAGAAGGAAAAGTTGTTAGAAATAAAGCTAGACTTGTAGCACAAGGCTATAATCAAGAAGAAGGAATTGATTATGATGAAACATTTGCACCCGTAGCACGTTTAGAAGCTATACGACTTTTACTTGCCATTGCTTGCATGAAAGATTTTATACTTTATCAAATGGACTTGAAAAGTGCATTCTTAAATGGATTTATACAAGAAGAGGTATACGTAAAACAACCACCCGGTTTTGAAGGTTTGAAACATCCCGATCACGTGTACAAACTAAAGAAAGCACTATACGGACTAAAGCAAGCACCTAGAGCATGGTATGATCGTTTTGCTACTTTCCTTTTAGAAAATGTTTTTAAAAGAGGCACTACAGATAGTACTTTATTTTTAAAACAAGATATATCGGATTTACTTATCATTCAAATCTACGTTGATGACATTATTTCGGCTCCACTTCTCATAAACTTGTTGAAGATTTTGAAAATTGCATGAAATCCGAATTTGAAATGTCTATGGTTGGTGAATTGAACTACTTTCTTGGCTGGCAGATTAAACAAATGAGTAAAGGCATCCACATAAGCCAAGCTAATGTGGCCTACACCCCTGGATCCGAACTTGGATTGAGAAGGTAAACCCAAGAAACTTCGAGGAGTTATTGATTGCATGTTACCGTGGAGCACAGTACGATGCGATGAAACAAGGAAGTTAGAGGCAAAAGGCCTAGAGAGGTTATCGAGGAGCGGATTTGGAGATGGGACCAGTATCAGCAGAGGACAGCAGACGATCTCAGCGGCAATCACCCTTCCAGCCTCATTACCAATTATAGGAACAACGGTGTCAGTAACATATTCGATTATGAATGATAACACAAATAAGGTATTGATGATAGCATAAGTGAAATAGGTCAAACATATTAGTTTCGTTAGTAAAATTGATCCGTAGTGATGAGCGCACCTCAATTCGGTGAGGATAGGGCATAGGAAATTGTTACATTACGGGCAAGTAAATTTAATACAAAAGCATAAGTTTTGGGTATAGTCGACTTGAACTGAATAGGTTTGAATTGAAACAAAAGAAAAAGTGTGGACAGAAAATGGTTGACAATAGAGTGAGGGTCTGACTAAATTAGAAGTATCCATGAGATGATCGGGTAAGGAAAATTATTTATTAGAGTAGCGTAGCAGAAGTGTGGAAGCTAGAACGCTCTAACTGTCTAATGTTAGAGTTCTCAAATAGAATGGATACCCCGATATCCAAATAATCAAATTTCCAAATAGAGCCATGAAAGTTATGATTTTAGAAAAGCATGTCTGAACACAAAAATCAGTATAATAGATTATGGATGATATTCGAGACATGTGATAAGGGTGATTTAATAGAATGACGTTAAGCGGCTGATCATGACTTGACTTACAAGTTTCAAAGACGAAACTTTTTGTAAGAAGGAAGGAATGTTACGACCGTACCCTGCACCGTTAGTAAATAAGAATAAAGAAAATTGTGATGGGGTTAAGATGTGATGAATGGGAATTAAGTACCATTGTTGTGTAGCGCTAAGCGATGTGGATAAAATTTCTTTTTTTTGCTAAGCACTAAAACAAATAATCAAAACCTTAGGTAACAAATGATTTCGGTAAATAAGTAAGTAAAAATTTTAATTAAGACACAAATTATAATTTGCAATTAAATGAAAAGGAAAAAAGATAAATATGTCATATAGAAGAGGTGGACAAAAAATTTTGTCGTTTCCTACCCACCAACACATTGACCGCCTGCCCCCCCCCCCAACCTAGTGGGAATGGAAGAATATTTAATCTTCTCTTCATCCACTTCCATTAGCCTTCTTACAATATATTCCTTACCACCACTTATTTGGCATGCAAGTCTTACTCAAGCCTTATCCTCACATTTTTGTAAGACATAATATTAGCCTCTTACACACTCCATTCTTTGCCTATTAGAATTCATGCACTCCTACATCCATCTTATTATCTCGTTCCCAACCAAAAGTGTAAAGAATATTCTTCCTCCACCTCCAAGAAATTTTTGCAAACTAAGGGGGGTAAAGGGAGGGTTCCCTTCATTCTCATCCCACTTCCTCTTCTATCATTTTTCCAACAAGCATCATTTCCTTCCCATCTTCAATCTTCCCTCCAAGAAATCTTCAAGACCTAAGAAATTCCGCTTACAAAGACAAGTGTCTTCCTTTGCATTATTTTTCATCCTACACACCTCTCTTCCATCCAATTAATGTCCATGCATGCTTACACTCTTACACCCTCCATCCTTCTCTCTTTTCTCCAACAAAGAAGTCATGATTGGATTTTTCTCCCCCACTCCCCATTCTACGGTTAAAAGGCACAAAAAAGGGCAAGACCACTAAAAAAATTTCACTCCACTCTCTATTTCCTCAATTATCCTAAGTGATACATTCCTTCTTCTCTCCAAACACACTCTCTCTCAAACTCGTTTCTCCCACCACCCCCATGGTCAAGCAAGCAAGAAGAAGAGAAAGAACTCAACTTCATCCCATTCCCTTCGTTAAGTTCATTCCAAGTACACCTTTTTCTCCCTTCTCTGCAACCTCCTTCTCTCACTTAAACAAGTCCTCTCTCCCTCCAAACACCCTCAGCCTGAGTTACATCAAGACAAGATGAAGGAGTTCTTCAAGTTTTCAAGTAAAGGAAACAAGCATCCATGTATAGGAATCTTTAAGGTAAAAATCATGCCACCCTTCTAAGCATCATTCCACCCTCCATCTTCCAAAAAACTCAACATTTCTACTCGTTTTCTTCGATCCAGCCGTGAGTCTATAAGGAAGAGGAAGAAGAGTTTTCTTAAGTTGAAAGTGAGGGAACTTCAAGAATTTTCAAAGGTGAGCCTACTTAAGAATTTATCTTGGAACTTTCTTAGCACTCATATCCCAAAAATTAACATTTCTTTCCATTACATGGCTATGTAGGCCAAGAGTTTCATCAAAGGGGAATATAAGGAATCTTTTTCATCTTGAGTCTAATTTCTAAAAAAGAGGTAAGTATTCTTCTTTGTTTCTTCATACATGTTCAAAAATATATCATCTATGTTCATATACACACTTGGATCATGCATGCATATGTTGAAGGAATTTTTCAACAATGGACATGTAAAAAGTATGAACGCATGCCACTTATGTGATGATCTTTGTGTGATTCTTGATTATGTGTACAATTACGAATTGGATGATATGGAAAAGTGTCTTGCATGTCAAATTTAAGATAGATATAAGCCTCATATGTATTTTCATGTGAAGTTGAAAATAACTAGTGGTCTTCTATGTTGTTGCATGTCCCACCTAGTATAAAAAGATTAATGCTTGTGTCATTACACCATGAATCATGTATATGATCATTGTATGTTAAAAAGGTATGGAGTAATTATGATACATGCATGATATATGAAATAAAGTAGTGATTATGTGTAAAATGGATGTAGGTCTCTCGGCATGTTGGCATCCTTGGCAGAAACAAGTGTCAGGTATACATGGATATATGAGTATGAAGTTATTGTATTATGCATCATATGACTTACCATTTAATAAAACAAGTGGTTGACATGCATGATGAGTATATAACTGATAAGGTATGCATGGGGTAAGGGCATTCGGCCAAGGGTGTAGAGCTATGTACTAATCATGTGTTTATGTATTTACATAGATATACGTATATGAAATATGTCTCAAATGATGTGTTATGTGACATGGACATATATACCCCTCGGCTACTACATATGTTTATGTGTCAATGAAGTTGTATTATATTTATTTCACTACATGTATGGGAGAAAATGTGTATTGTGTATCATTTGATATGCTAGTTGATGGTATGTGTCTAAGAACATGTGTATGAGATAATATACAAATTGATAAGTGAATGATATTTTAAATATGTAGAATTAAGAAAAGGATGATATATATATCAAGTCTAAAAATGGGCTGCTTGAAAGGCCATAAAATCAAATGGAATTGGAGAACATTAGGGCAAGGATGTTAGTGTTTAAAGCCGAAAAAGAGGACTATTTTGAAGGACCAAAACCGAGACCACATAGAAAGGGCAGAAACGAGTATTTCACATAAGATTAGAACATGAAAAATGAGATAAAGTTTGGACTTAAGTGATGAAATAATTATTTGCTCAATCCAACCCAAAACCGAGCATAAATACATTTGTACACGAGTCAAAGTTTTGACACAAAAAGATTTTCTCACATGATCAGTTTTACGTAAATGTTTTATCATGTGAAATGTTTTAAAAGAATTTTATGCGACATATTTGACGGTGATGTTTTTATCACGTGATATGTTTTAAAAAGAATTTTAATGAACCGTACCACACTGTAGCACCCCCGCACCCAGCCTCGTTCGGATACGGTGCACCCGCCGTACTTCACTGAGGAGAGTACAAGGCGTCATGCATAACATGCGAACATCCATAACATAAGTCGTGGACTTCCATGCTAATATTCAACATGGTAGCAAAATTTAGGCAGAATTAAAACTTTTTGAATTAAACATGCATCACTAAATTACTAAGTTTCCAAAAGTAGTAGTCCCACAAAATAACATAACTGAAATACAGAGAGTTCAAACATAGTCATAATACAAAACATCTTGGCCGCACAAAAGTCCTTAGCTTAGCTCCCTTCATATCTTCTCGCCTATGGATAAGGTACCCTCGGCTCGTCCTTGATCCATTCTATCTTGGCATTATCCGGCTCTGGGGAAAAATAAAGTGTGAGTGATAAAAATCACCCAGCAAGAATACAATAAACGACCATGAAATACGTAAAGAATCATAACATGAATGTATTACCCAAAAACCTCAAATAATCATAATTCATACCTGATCTTGGATCTTGAACTTACTTGGCGTACGGCTTAAACATGTTTTTAGGTAATGTTATACCAATGATAACTTATTACCATTAACTGTAACATGCAACATGTCGTCATGATCGTGAGTTATGCAGGATGCAATGCATGATGTCATGTCATGTCATGTCAAAACATCATTTTGGTCCCATAAAGTAACATGTCGTAAAAACAGAGTGTCAGATCAATTAACCCCGGATCTGAGCGGGTCCAGAACAGATATCAGATCAATTAACCCCGGATCTGAATGGGTCCAGAACATATCATGTCATCAGACCAATTAACCCCGGGTCTGGAGTCGGGTTAGTCGCATGCTTGGCCGGCAAGGGAATCATGAAGCTTTCTTTAAAAACATGGGACCGTAAAAACTTTTCATGCATAACGAAAACATAGCTGCTTATAAAACTTGCTTGCATCATAAAATCCATGAAAATCAGTTTCATGATCATGCATGATACATGTAGTGATATGCAATGCAAGTCATGACATGGATAATCGTATGCATTCCTTATAATATGTCAACATGCATGAATTTGGAAGCTAAATACTTCTAGACTTTTACTTTGTATTCATGGGGTGGTTAAGCTAACCAAATAGGTCCATTTCCATAATTCTTTTGTCACAAATACGTTCAGTAGAATCTTAGATACCTGTCATAAAAATTTCAGATTATTTCGATAATCATAAAGGGGCTCATTTACTTAATTTCCGAAATGGGTTAGATGCTGAAACTGATCTGACCTATTTTACCAAAAATTTAATTGCGGCAAATCCGTGATTCGTTTTTCAGAAATTCCAACTAGCTCAAGTCATAAACATGTGGAACTAGTGTCCTACCGAAATTTAGCCTATTTTCATATATCTAGTCCCCTTTCTGAGTCCATGAAGTCGTTACTAAACTTCAGGTTGGTTCCAATGGTTTCAGTTGAGCAGTTTTACCAAATAATTCATTAAAAATAATCCAGAACTGGTTTTACCAAAATTCCAGTTGGAATGTTCACTACACTCATAGGATTATTACCATACCAAAAATCAGCTTTATTGGTTATTTAAAAGGTCTCTTTTCCAGCCGTTCAAAGCGTTACACCATTCTGTCATGTTTCAGAATTTACAGCCTGAGCAGTCTCACTAATTATTTTATTAACAATTAACCATAACTTATTTTACCGAAATTCCAACTCTCATCTCTGCTACACTCATGGGACTAGCTCTGTGCCAAAAATCGGATTTATTGAAGGTCGACAAGGTCCTCTTTTAATTCTTTGAATCCAGTGATCAATTCTGCCCAGCTCCAGAATTTTCTTCTGGAGCAGTTTTACCGTATAATTTCTTAAAAATACTCCTTAAATTATTTTAACAAAATTCCAACTCTCACTTAGGATAAACTCATAAGGCTAACTTTGTTCCAAAAATTAGCTTCATTGAAGGTCCATAAGGTCAGTTCTCAAACCATCTAAATATCACTCTATTCTGTCCAATTCCAGTGGTTTGCTATTTTGTCATCTATCCAAGACAAATGTCCATGGTTTCACTCAATACTTTGGGCCGAAACTTGTGTGTTGCCTTAGCCACATTTTACAACACATATTCAAGTATGGATTCATATTCAAGAGTCATCTTAATCTAAACTTACCAACAACCTCATAAAGCTCCTAGCTTTCACATGTATTCTTTCCTTAGGACCTTTTGTGTTACATTCACAAGTCAATCTTGTCTAGACCTACTTAGGTGAACCTTATTTCACTCTAGGCCAGCCTTATTTCATATAGCATATAGGAAAAGACTTCATATTTAAAGGAATAAATTACATGCAAGGCATTGTTCTTAGGGAATCACTAAGATATAGTCTCAACTTAAGACATTCAACTAAAGATCATATCTTAAGAGCTTCTAAGCATTCAAGTCACAAACTCTTTAAATAAATCATGAGAGATCATTGTATACTTGCCTCTTCAAGCTAAAGCTCTTGTCTTTGCTTGGTTATGGTGTGAGATGAGTTGAAATCCTTCTCCTTCATACGGTTTTGATGGAATGAAAGGAAAAGATTCATGTTAGCTTCATTCTTCTCTAAAATAAGAATTTACTTAAGGAAACTTGGAACAAGACTTACCTAGATGTCTTCTTGAGTCTTGGAAGTGAAGTTGAACTTCTATCCTTCAAGAGTATAGGGCCGAAATATTGGTGAGGGTAGGAGGGAATTTTGCTAAGTGTTGCTTGGCTTGTTTGGGAAGAATTTTCTAGATGAATGTAGGGTGTAGTCTTGCAAGATTTAAAAATCTAGGAGATGGGGAGGGCTTGGCCGATTTTGGAGGGAGAATTGTGAGGTTTAGGGCTTTATTGAGTGCTAATCAAGGTTAAGTTAGTATAACCTTGGTTACTTTATTCCAACTATGGTTACTTTTGGGCTAACCCAAGTTACTTTATCAAATCATGGTTATCTTAACCTTGGTTTAAGAGAAAAAGTAACCATGGTAGGATTTAAAAATCCTCCATGGTTAATCATGTAGGGGCCGATTTTTTTTTGGTTGGGGTCTTTATGACCTCAACCATACTACTTCCTTCTTTAATGAGTTGTCTTGCTTGTTCCTTAAATGCATGTCTATTTTGTTTTCTATTTATTCTTTACATAATAACTTCTTGTCTTAATGGTGTAGTATACTTTAAGTAATTATTTTAACTAATAAAATTGGCTAGAGAATTCTAGAATCCTCATTCATGCCTTGGCCGAATTTTAGGCTTCTTGGGCAACTTGATATTTCTTGAAATTTTAATTCATGCACCATATTGTTTTCCTTTATTTTATCATATTCTAAGATTAACATGTATATGCATACATATATACACGCCATGTGTACTATATATATATAGATATATATATATATATATATATATATATATATATATATATATATATATATATATATATATATCTTCCTATGTATACGCATGTAGGTATTTATACATTTCGTACACCTATATCTCATACACGCACATACATACATAGTGGTATGTATGGTTCATATCACTCTATATTTCATGTACTACTTTCTTGAAGTTTACCTTATTTAATTTGGCTTGGTATCACCTCAATAATAATTAAGTAAAGAGGGTTAAGTTGACTTATGTTATGCCCCGCACCCTCCGTCGGGTAATTAAAAGACGAAGAAGAATTTTCGAGAATTAATGACGGTCAACGCGAATTAAGTTAGGCATTAATATGAGGATTAATTAGAAATTAATGATGGATTTAATAGTAGAAATTAATTATGTTTAATTTAGAATTAAATAATTAAGTTTATCCTTTAAGATAAATAGATAATAGTTATAATTTAGAAACACCAAACTTTTCCCTTCCCATATAAAAAAACTGACAAAGCGTCAGTTTCTTCACTATTCAGAAACCATCGACGCTTTCCTCACAACCCTAGCCGTTTCTCCCAGGAGTAGAAGAGGAAGACATCCCCCAAGAATTGATCCAGCCTTAGTTCGTTTCCCATTTCGTCTTCGGGTAATCAAAGGCAAGTAATCTGTTTATAAGTTCCTACGATTTGTGAAATGAAAGACGGCCTATTTTGTTATCAAATTGGATCACCATGCAGTAGATTCGTTCTTTGATTATGCGTATATGTTTTATGTGCTTTCGTTTCAAGATTTGGCCGATGTATATGAAAATGTGATTGTTGTTGTTGATTGAATATGTGAAATCCTGCAAATCCCTACCCCTGAATCCCTTTTTGGTGTGGTTTCATGGTTGAGGAGTGTTTGAGAGAAAAGATGGGATTTTTGGGATTGAGAGCGTTGGATAATCGAGTTCAAGGTCGAATCATTGTGCGATATGAGTATAAACGTTTGAATTTACAGTTTTAAGCATGGATGGTAGCCGGGATTAGGCTTGGATTGATTGGGGATGAATTATGGATATTTGGTGTTCTTGGTACTGCAGATATTGCAGAAAACGGAGAGAGGATTGGGGAAACCGCAGACATCGATCGATCTAAGTCAGGGATCGAGGTCCTCAGAAGGACATCGATCGATCGATGTCTTGGTGGCTGAGAGATCGATGTCCCCAGTAGGACATCGATCGATCGATGTAGGGGGAGACTGAGAGATCGATGTCCCCAGAAGGACATCGATCGATCGATGTAGGGTAAGCCTGAGAGATCGATGTCCCCAGTTGGACATCGATCGATCGAATTGAGAGATCGATGTCCCCAGTCGGACATCGATCGATCGATGTATAGGGGATGAAGTCCAGAAATTTTGTGGAAAATAGAGGAAGAAAGGGAGACGTTCGGGGAACCTTTGGGTGACTTTAGAGACTTCTTAAGACCTGATTAAAGGTAGTCTAAGTCTTGGGAACATAACCTAGGATGGTGAAATAATATTGGTGACTTCAATGGGTTCTCGAATCGAGTTCCAACGTGAATGACTTAGATGGGCTAGGAGATGAATGTACGAGGTGTTTGAGAGTTCAATGAGGAATGGTTAGGGATATTTTCTTTGGGTTGTGAACCTTAGAGTCAAGACTAAGGGTTGACGTGATGGTGGAAGCCTAAGTTATGATGTGTACGTTAGTGAAACTTGTGTATGCTAGTACTTGCGCATGTGTACATGAACTACTTATGTGAATTGCATACGAGAATGTGGAATGAGAATGAAATGAGGAGTCTTGCATCATGGCACGCGCATTTGCATATTGATTTGAAAAGAAAGGTGCTTCGGCACAGATTTGCGAAGGTGACCTGCAATGTAATCCGGGATGGAAATTTAAGCCGGGGCGCATTGTAGGGCACAAAAGACTGTAACGTAAATCGGGATGGAAATATAAGCCGGGGCGCGTTACAGGGTATAAAGTGGTCTGTAATGCTACTCGGGATGGAAATATAAGCCGAGGTGCATTACAGGGTATAAAGTTGGCTGTAACGTAAACCGGGATGGAAATATAAGCCGGGGCGCGTTACAGGGTATAAAGTTATATGAAGTGACCGGGCATTATGTCATGCATTGCACTGTTTTAAAAGAGAAAGTGTTCATGCATAAGGGAATGTGTAGTGTAGTGCATATCTTGACATGCATCACGAGAGTCAATGTGGTATGAACGGGTGTGGTACCTGATTGCCTATGAATTGTTAAATGTGAGCAAATTGTCGTACTTGCTTTACTGTGTATTCAAATTTATATTTGGAAGTTTACAAGACATGTGCCCCTCAATTCCCTCAGTTTATCTATTACTCATGTCTTGCCATGTGATGATCCCGTATGTCTTATAAGCGGGTTACTTGCTAGCGTTTTTCGCTAAGGGTACTGCCTTTGATTTTGCAGATGAACCCAGTTACGATATGATTTTCATTGAGGATGACGGCGAGTGGGCAGAATGGGATGCATAGGCCTTATGGAGAGATTTGATTAGATAGTTTCTATTAATTCTGGTTTTATTTCATTGGAGGTTTTAGATGGCTGCGACCATATACATTTGGGTATTCATGTTGGTTTTGACGTATTGCTTTGATGACTTAGATTTATGAGATGTGTTTCCGCGCCTATTTCTCTTACGTCATTGATGATGTGTATTCGAGAGATGAGACGTCTTGTAGTCTTCTCAGTAAGCTACGACGGGTGCACCGGGTCGGATTCCGCTGTCCGGGTCGGGGCGCTACAGGTGGTATCAGAGCCTAGGCTTCAGATCTACCTCGGAAACCTAGGTTATGACATGTAGAGTCCTAAGTTATGATCTTCACCTTAAGTTGATCTATTAGTCTAAGTACGCAATCTTAGATTTAAGTTTGATTGGGATGGGTGTGTGCGAGCGCGATAAAATGTGACCAATAAATGTTATTGTAGTTTATGAATTTCGTCTTACACAACGCATGTGGCTTTCAGTACTTACCTATGAAATTGCTGAATGCTAATAAGCGTGGATTTTGCAGAGAATGCCTCCTCGCAGAGATAACCAAGGAAACGGTGGCAATGGGAACAATGACCCTCCACCACCACCACCAGTTCTAGTCCCACAAGCGCTGATTGACGCTATTACAGTGATAGCGCAAGGGGTTGCTCAGCAGCAGCAACAACCACAACAACCTCCTCCACCACCTCCTCAACAAGGCATCAGATATTATATTGGGGAGATGCGCAAGATGCATGCCCCTAATTTCGAAGGGACCACTGACCCAGAGGTAGCTGGGTTCTGTCTTGATGAAGTGGAAAAGTGCTTCAGACTTGTGCAAGTGCCTGAAGATCTGAAGGTGGATGTGGCCACCCCGTTACTGATTGGCAGAGCAAATGCCTGGTGGAGCGGCATCCTGCCAAAGATGACCCCTCCTATTCAGTGGAGGCAATTCGTGAAGGCCTACAAGGACTACTATGTGCCTGAGACCGCCGTTCTAGAAAAGATGAGGCAGTTTGACAGGTTTGAGCAAGGGAGAATGACTGTCTCTGACTACGCAGATAGGTTTCATGCCTTGGGTAAGTTCACACCCTTGGTACTGGAAAACAACCGAATGAAAATGCTAAAATTTGAGGAAGGACTGAACCCCCGTATACGGACTGCAATAGCGGGGTCAAGCTTGAAAACTTTTGAGGAAATGCTAGATGCCTGCTATCGCGTTGAGAGTGACATGCGCAGGTCACAACCAAGAGAGGCTCGGGAAGAATCGAGCAAGAGGCCAAGAGTGGAGCAAGGTGGTAGTAGACCCGGACGTTGGGTCAAGATTCCCAGAAAAAGGCAGGCGGGCCCAGCACAAAGGGCACCGCAACAAAACCAACCTGAACGGCAAGCACCCGCAGAATGCCCACACTGCCATAAAAGACACGTGGGCGAATGCTGGAAGGTAAGTGGAGTGTGCTTCGAATGCGGGAAGACGGGACATAGAATTAAAGATTGCCCTGAATGGAATACTAAACCTCAGGCAGCAGCAGGGCTGGCCCCACAGCAGAGAGGCAGGCCTAATGCGAGAGTCCATGCGATGACGGACGCTGAGGTACAGGAGGATGCCAACGTCGTGACAGGTACAACTTAAGTTTAATAATAGTAGCCTAAGTTGAATTTTAGCCTTTTAAGTTGATGATTAAATATGCTTTATATGAGACCTTTATGTGCTGCACTCTCATGTTAGGTGTGATCTTAGTTAACAACGTGCCCGCAAACGTGTTATTTGATAGTGGTGCTAGCCACTCCTTCATTTCTAAGCGATTCGCCAAAGGACTCGACTGTCTACCCGAATGGCTTGAGAACCCATTTAGGGTACAGGCAGCAGGAGAACAAGTACTGATTTCTCACCATCAGTACAAAGACTATGATTTGGAATTAGATGGGAAACTCTTCTCGGTGACTCTAGTCCCAATACCGATAAAGGACTTTGACATAATATTGGACATGGATTGGTTGACCAAGAATCATGTCAATATCGACTGTAAACTCAAGAAAGTGACTCTCAAAGACCCTGAGATGAATGACGTCACTGTGCAAGGGAATACCAAGATAACCAAACCTCCAAGGAAAATATACATGACGGTGATTAAGGCCTTTAAGGCTTTACAGAAAGGAGCAGAGGGGTTTATGGTATATGCTCTAGATGCGCAGCAGGAGGTTACCTCTATGGATCAGATTCCGGTAATCAATGAATTTAAGGACGTATTTCCGGACGACCTACCGGGAGTACCGCCAACGAGAGAAGTGGAGTTCGAAATCAACTTGATCCCTGGAGCAGAGCCTATATCTAAGGCACCTTATAGAATGGCTCCAGCTGAACTTAAGGAGCTAAAGGGGCAACTTCAGGAGTTGCTGGACAAGAAGTTAATTCGCCCCAGTGTATCACCTTGGGGAGCTCCGGTTCTATTCGTAAAGAAGAAGGATGGCAGCATGAGGTTATGCATCGACTATCGGGAGTTGAACAAGATCACCATTAAGAATAAATATCCTCTACCAAGGATTGAGGATTTATTTGACCAACTAAAAGGAGCTCACTGGTTCTCAAAGATCGATCTTCGTCAAGGGTATCACCAGCTGCTTGTGAAAGCCTGAGACGTACCTAAAACGGCTTTTCGGACTCGATACGGGCATTATGAATTCTTAGTGATGCCTTTTGGACTAACTAATGCCCCAGCAGCTTTCATGGATTTGATGAACACTGTATTCCGAGAACAGTTAGACCAATTTGTAGTAGTGTTCATCGATGACATCTTGGTCTATTCCCCCAACGAACAAGCTCATGCTGAACATTTAAGGGTGGTGTTGCAAATTCTGAGGCAACAAAGGCTCTATGCCAAATTCAGCAAGCGTGAGTTTTGGCTAAGAAGTGTAGCCTTCCTTGGTCACGTGATTTCCGAAGATGGGATCTCTGTGGATCCCAAGAAGATAGAAGCAATCACTGAATGGCCAAGACCCACAAATGTGACCGAAGTCAGAAGCTTCCTAGGCTTGGCAGGCTACTATAGGAAGTTTGTTGAGGGATTCTCAATGATAGCAGTACCATTGAGTCGACTTACTCAGAAGAAGACTAAATTCGAATGGACTGCTGAATGCGAGCAGAGCTTTACAGAGCTCAAGAAGAGATTGACCACAGCCCCGGTGTTGGCACAACCTTTCGGTACCGACGGCTTCGTGATCTATAGTGACGCGTCCAAGAAAGGACTAGGTATGTACACCATTACAATTAATGCATTGTATATACTTATGCAAGTCCTAAACTAACCCTCTGTTTATAGGTTGTGTCTTGATGCAAAACGAACGAGTCATATCGTACGTGTCAAGACAACTGAAACCATATGAGCAGAACTATCCGACGCATGACTTGGAGCTCGCAGCTGTGGTATTCGCTCTTAAGATCTGGAGACACTACCTATATGGGGAGAAATGTGCCGTGTTCACGGATCATAAGAGTTTGAAATACTTATTCTCACAGAAGGAATTGAATATGAGGCAAAGGAGATGGTTAGAGTTACTCAAGGACTATGACTTGACCATCAACTACCATCTGGGCAAAGCCAACAGAGTGGCGGACGCATTGAGCAGAAAGTCTAGCCACGCAAGACAGTCTCCATTGGAAAGAGAGATTGAAGAGTTTGATCTGGAATTGGTGGATTCAGTGGCAAATGTCCTCACAGCTTTGTCTATCAGCCCAGACTTGGTAGACCGAATCAAAGAGGCACAGTATGAGGACCCGACACTGAAAGAGATCCGCAACAAATTATCCACGGGACCGGTAAAGGATTTCCAGATGCGAGAAGATGGGAGTCTATGGTTCCAGAATCGGTTATGCGTGCCAAGTAAAGACGAGCTCCGAACAGAATTGCTCCGAGAAGCGCATAACTCAAGAATGTTCATCCACCCCGGAAGTACTAAGATGTATAAGGACCTCAAAAGAAACTATTGGTGGATAGGGATGAAAAGGTCAATAGCGGCATATGTTGAGAGATGTTTGATATGCCAACAAGTCAAAGCGGAACATCAACGACCTGGTGGTTTGATGAAGCCACTGGAGATTCCGGAATGGAAGTGGGAGCACGTGACGATGGATTTCGTAATGGGACTACCCAAGACCCGCAATGGAAACGAGATGATTTGGGTAATTGTGGACCGATTAACGAAGACGGCTCACTTTATAGCCATGCCACATGGTACTTCGTATGAGAGGTTATCCAATATCTATGTGGATAACATTGTAAGTCTACATGGAGTCCCAGTCAGCATCGTATCGGACCGTGACCCCAAGTTCACCTCTAAGTTCTGGAGGGCATTCCAGAAAGCTATGGGTACAGAGTTGAGACTGAGCACAGCATATCACCCGCAAACGGATGGACAATCCGAGAGGACCATCCAAACATTGGAAGACATGCTGAGAGCATGCGCCTTGGACTTCAAATGGAACTGGGATAGCATGTTGAAGTTAATGGAGTTTTCATATAATAATAGCTATCACAGTGCAATTGGTATGGTACCATTTGAAGCTTTATATGGACGCAAGTGCAGATCCCCGGTTTGTTGGGACGAAGTTGGAGAAAGGACTATTACTGCACCAGAGTTGGCTGAGCAAACGGTTGAAAAGGTGAAAGTGATAAGAGAGAAACTCAAAGTGGCTCAAGATCGCAGCAAGAGTTGGGCTGACACCAAGAGACGACCGTTGGAGTTTGAGGAGGGCGATAAGGTTTACCTACGAGTTTTGCCAACAAAAGAAGTTGTTAGATTCGGAATGAAGGGCAAGTTAAGCCCTAGATATATTGGACCTTATGAAATACTTAGCAAAGTTGGCGAAGGAGCCTACCGCCTAGCCTTACCTCCGAGTTTGTCCCAAGTCCATAACGTGATTCATGTGTCTCAACTACGGAAATACGTATCGGATCCAAGCCATGTCCTTGAAGCCCAACCCTTAGATGTGAAAGAAGACGTCACTTACGAAGAGCAGCCAATAAAGATTGTGGATAGAAAGGATCAAGTCCTACGCCGACGCGTCATTCCGCATGTTAAAGTTCAGTGGAGTAACCATACGGAGCACGAAGCCACGTGGGAGCTTGAGGATCAAATGAAGGAGTTATATCCACATCTTTTCCTATAAGGTACGCCAGTTTCGAGGACGAAACTTCTTATAAGGGGGGAGGGATGTTATGCCCCGCACCCTCCGTCGGGTAATTAAAAGACGAAGAAGAATTTTCGGGAATTAATGACGGTCAACGCGAATTAAGTTAGGCATTAATATGAGGATTAATTAGAAATTAATGATGGATTTAATAGTAGAAATTAATTATGTTTAATTTAGAATTAAATAATTAAGTTTATCCTTTAAGATAAATAGATAATAGTTATAATTTAGAAACACCAAACTTTTCCCTTCCCATATAAAAAAACTGACAAAGCGTCAGTTTCTTCACTATTCAGAAACCATCGACGCTTTCCTCACAACCCTAGCCGTTTCTCCCAGGAGTAGAAGAGGAAGACATCCCCCAAGAATTGATCCAGCCTTAGTTCGTTTCCCATTTCGTCTTCGGGTAATCAAAGGCAAGTAATCTGTTTATAAGTTCCTACGATTTGTGAAATGAAAGACGGCCTATTTTGTTATCAAATTGGATCACCATGCAGTAGATTCGTTCTTTGATTATGCGTATATGTTTTATGTGCTTTCGTTTCAAGATTTGGCCGATGTATATGAAAATGTGATTGTTGTTGTTGATTGAATATGTGAAATCCTGCAAATCCCTACCCCTGAATCCCTTTTTGGTGTGGTTTCATGGTTGAGGAGTGTTTGAGAGAAAAGATGGGATTTTTGGGATTGAGAGCGTTGGATAATCGAGTTCAAGGTCGAATCATTGTGCGATATGAGTATAAGCGTTTGAATTTACAGTTTTAAGCATGGATGGTAGCCGGGATTAGGCTTGGATTGATTGGGGATGAATTATGGATATTTGGTGTTCTTGGTACTGCAGATATTGCAGAAAACGGAGAGAGGATTGGGGAAACCGCAGACATCGATCGATCTAAGTCAGGGATCGAGGTCCTCAGAAGGACATCGATCGATCGATGTCTTGGTGGCTGAGAGATCGATGTCCCCAGTAGGACATCGATCGATCGATGTAGGGGGAGACTGAGAGATCGATGTCCCCAGAAGGACATCGATCGATCGATGTAGGGTAAGCCTGAGAGATCGATGTCCCCAGTTGGACATCGATCGATCGAAGTGAGAGATCGATGTCCCCAGTCGGACATCGATCGATCGATGTATAGGGGATGAAGTCCAGAAATTTTGTGGAAAATAGAGGAAGAAAGAGGGACGTTCGGGGAACCTTTGGGTGACTTTAGAGACTTCTTAAGACCTGATTAAAGGTAGTCTAAGTCTTGGGAACATAACCTAGGATGGTGAAATAATATTGGTGACTTCAATGGGTTCTCGAATCGAGTTCCAACGTGAATGACTTAGATGGGCTAGGAGATGAATGTACAAGGTGTTTGAGAGTTCAATGAGGAATGGTTAGGGATATTTGCTTTGGGTTGTGAACCTTAGAGTCAAGACTAAGGGTTGACGTGATGGTGGAAGCTTAAGTTATGATGTGTACGTTAGTGAAAACTTGTGTATGCTAGTACTTGCGCATGTGTACATGAACTACTTATGTGAATTGCATACGAGAATGTGGAATGAGAATGAAATGAGGAGTCTTGCATCATGGCACGCGCATTTGCATATTGATTTGAAAAGAAAGGTGCTTCGGCACAGATTTGCGAAGGTGACCTGCAATGTAAACCGGGATGGAAATTTAAGCCGGGGCGCATTGTAGGGCACAAAAGACTGTAACGTAAATCGGGATGGAAATATAAGCCGGGGCGCGTTACAGGGTATAAAGTGGTCTGTAATGCTACTCGGGATGGAAATATAAGCCGAGGTGCATTACAGGGTATAAAGTTGGCTGTAACGTAAACCGGGATGGAAATATAAGCCGGGGCGCGTTACAGGGTATAAAGTTATATGAAGTGACCGGGCATTATGTCATGCATTGCACTGTTTTAAAAGAGAAAGTGTTCATGCATAAGGGAATGTGTAGTGTAGTGCATATCTTGACATGCATCACGAGAGTCAATGTGGTATGAACGGGTGTGGTACCTGATTGCCTATGAATTGTTAAATGTGAGCAAATTGTCGTACTTGCTTTACTGTGTATTCAAATTTATATTTGGAAGTTTACAAGACATGTGCCCCTCAATTCCCTCAGTTTATCTATTACTCATGTCTTGCCATGTGATGATCCCGTATGTCTTATAAGCGGGTTACTTGCTAGCGTTTTTCGCTAAGGGTACTGCCTTTGATTTTGCAGATGAACCCAGTTACGATATGATTTTCATTGAGGATGACGGCGAGTGGGCAGAATGGGATGCACAGGCCTTATGGAGAGATTTGATTAGATAGTTTCTATTAATTCTGGTTTTATTTCATTGGAGGTTTTAGATGGCTGCGACCATATACATTTGGGTATTCATGTTGGTTTTGACGTATTGCTTTGATGACTTAGATTTATGAGATGTGTTTCCGCGCCTATTTCTCTTACGTCATTGATGATGTGTATTCGAGAGATGAGACGTCATGTAGTCTTCTCAGTAAGCTACGACGGGTGCACCGGGTCGGATTCCGTTGTCCGGGTCGGGGCGCTACAACTTAAGTAACACGCGCTAAAAGAAATTTTCGCTTTCATTCCATCTCATATTCATAGTTTTCACGTACACGATCGTTGGGGTACAACATCCTCCCCCCCTTATCATAAGTTTCGTCCTCGAAACTTCAAAAGCTAGTCAAAAAGGTGGAGGTATCTACTCCTCATATATTCTTCCGTTTCCCATGTTGCTTCTTCTTCCGGATGATGCCTCCATTGTACCTTCACCATGGGTATGGATCTCTTCCTTAAAGCTTTCTCTTTCCGATCAACTATCCTTAAGGGTTCCTCTTCATAAGTTACAACTTTTTCAACCTTCAACTGTTGATCTTCAAGGATGTGGCTTGGGTCATATACATATCGACGGAGTTGAGAAACATGGAAGACATCATGTAACTGAGAAAGGGATGGTGGCAACGCCAAGCGGTACGCAACTTCGCCTACTTTCTCAAGCACTTCGTAAGGTCCAACAAATCTTGGGCTTAGTTTTCCTTTGACGCCAAATCTCTTAACTCCTTTGGTCGGAGAAACTTTCAGAAAGACTTTATCTCCTTCTTGGAATTCTAAAGGTCTCCTTCTTTCATCTGCCCATATCTTCGTTCTATCTTGCGCTGCTCTTAGTCTTTGTTGGACTAACTTTACCTTCTCTCGTGTTTGCTCAAAAATATCGGGTCCCGCATAGATTTTATCTCCAATTTTATCCCAATAGAGTGGGGACCGACATTTTCGTCCGTACAATGCCTCATAAGGTGCCATTCCGATGGATCTGTGGAAGCTATTATTGTAAGAAAACTCAACGAGCTTAAGACTTTTATCCCAGCTTCCTCCAAAATCAAGAATGTAAGCGCGGAGCATGTCCTCAAGGGTTTGGATTGTTCTTTCGGATTGTCCATCTGTTTGAGGATGATAGGCGGAACTCATTCTTATCTCTGTGCCCATTGCCTTTTGAAAGGCGGTCCAAAATCTCGAAGTAAATCGGGGGTCGGGGTCGCATACAATACTGATGGGCACTCCATGTAAAGAAATAATCTGATCAAGATACATAGAGGCTAACTTCTCCATAGATGCTTTAATCGTCATAGCCAAAAAGTGAGTAGACTTAGTTAAGCGATCCACAATGACCCATATAGCATCATTCCCATGCTTAGTCTTGTGTAGGTCAGTCACAAAGTCCATGGTGATGTGGTCCCACTTCCATTCTGGCACTTCCAAGGGTTGTAACAATCCAGCGGGTCTTTGGTGTTCGGCTTTTACTCTTTGGCAGATCAAACATCGCTCAACAAATTCTGCTATTTGTTTCTTCATACCAGGCCACCAAAACTTTTGCTTGAGATCTTGATACATCTTATTTGCTCCAGGGTGTATAGACAATCGAGAATTATGAGCTTCCATCAAAACTTCATCCTTAATTTCCTTGTTTTCGGGGACACATAACCGTCCTCGGTACCATAAACTGCCATCACTGCAAACCTCAAAGTCATCACGCGGCTTATCTTCCATCCTTTTCTTGACTTTTCTTATGGCTTCATCAATCCCTTGAGTCTCTTTGATCTTATCAATTAATGAAGGGACAAGAACTAATTTGGCGAGAACTTCATCGATCGAGTCAACTTCTTCTAGGCCAAATTCTTCCATATCTCGCTGAAGAGGTGGTTGTCGTGGGTGGCTTGCTTTTCGGCTTAGGGCATCAGCGACTTTGTTAGTTTTTCCTGGATGATACTGAATGGAGAGATCATAATCTTTGATCAGTTCCAACCATCTACGTTGCCGCATATTAAGCTCTTTCTGGGTAAAGAGGTACTTTAGGCTCTTGTGGTCTGTATATATCTCGCACTTTTCGCCATATAAATAGTGCCTCCATATTTTTAACGCAAATACCACTGCGGCAAGTTCAAGATCATGGATAGGATAGTTTTGCTCAAAGGGTTTCAACTGTCGGGATGATATGCTATCACTTTATCATTTTGCATAAGAACACACACGAGACCATTCTTCGAAGCATCGCTGTACACTACGTACTTTTCACCAGGAGTGGGCTGAGCTAGGATAGGAGCAGATGTCAACTTTTCTTTCAGCTCCGAAAAACTCTTTTCACAATCGGCACTCCACTCAAACTTGGTCTTCTTTTGGGTCAATCTAGTGAGGGGAACAGCTATCCTTGAAAATCCTTCCACAAACTTCCTGTAATATCCGACTAATCCGAGAAAACTTCTCACTTCAGTAACATTTGTGTGCCTGGGCCATTCCGTGATAGCTTCAATTTTCTTGGGATCCACCGAAATCCCATCTTCTGAAATCACATGGCCAAGAAATGATTCACTTCGCAGCCAAAACTCGCATTTGCTAAACTTAGCGTACAACTGTCTTGCTCTTAGAATATTCAAGACTGTCCTCAAATAGCCTGCGTGAGTCTCTTCATCGGGTGAATAAATCAAGATGTCGTCTATGAAGACCACTACGAACTTGTCCAACTGTTCTTGAAAGATTCGATTCATAAGGTCCATAAAGGCGGCAGGGGCATTGGTCAAACCAAAAGGCATGACTAAGAACTCATAGTGTCCATAGCGGGTTCTGAAAGCAGTCTTAGGGACATCTTCCGCCTTAATCTTCAATTGCAAGTATCCAGATCGTAAGTCAATCTTACTAAAAATTCGAGATCCCTGCATTAAAATGCTTTAGATAGGGTTTCAAAAGATTTGAAATCTTAGTCAAGTTAAAACTTACGAGTTACTTACCCTGGGCTGATCGAATAAATCGTCAATCCGGGGCAATGGGTACTTGTTCTTTATAGTGATTTTGTTGAGCTCCCGGTAATCGATGCATAAGCGCATACTTCCATCTTTCTTTTTCACGAATAGCACCGGAGCACCCCAAAGTGAAGCACTAGGGCGAATGAGTTTCCTTTCTAACAGTTCATGTAACTGTTCCTT
Organism: Eustoma russellianum; assembly: GCA_036186865.1. Lineage (NCBI taxonomy): Eukaryota > Viridiplantae > Streptophyta > Magnoliopsida > Gentianales > Gentianaceae > Eustoma > Eustoma russellianum. The sequence goes on from AP025052.1 coordinate 16,551,394, forward strand.
TAACTCCTTTAGTTCCGCAGGTGCCATGCGATAAGGGGCTTTTGATATGGGTTCAGCTCCTAGAACAAGGTTTATTTCGAAAGCAATCTCGCGATCAGGAGGTAGTCCAGGCAGATCATCAAGAAATACATCAGGGTATTCATTAACAACTGGAACTTGTGTAAGGGTAGGGCTTTCTAGTTCAGAACTTAAAACATAAACCAAGAATCCTTCATGACCTTTCTTTAATGCTTGGCTGGCACGAGCTGCGTTAACAAAGACTTTCTTGGATGGTTTCTTTAACTTAGTTCCTCCTTGGAATGACATCTCCTCTCGAGTTGGGTTCTTAATGATAACTTGCCTGCTTCGACAGTCAATGTGAGCATGATTCTTTGAGAGCCAATCCATTCCGAGAATCATGTCAAAATCACTCATAGATATGGGGATCAAATTAGCCTCAAAAAACTGGTCATTAAACTCAAGTGCACAATTTCTGAATATGTGATGGGAAACAAGCACCTGGTCGCCAGCTGCTTGTACTCTATAAGGTGAGTCTAATCGGACTGGATTATGATCGATATTCTTAGCAAACTTCCTTGAGATAAATGAGTGGCTAGCGCCACTGTCGAACAACACATTTGTGGGTATGCTACACACTAGGATAGTTCCTGAACCAGGCACGTTTTTCTAAGCAATATGATAGTCATGCATAAGTGAAAGGTATTGAAGACATAAAACTTTAAATCTTACCAGTCACTACGTCAGCGGTCTCTTCAACATCAGCATCAGTTATAGCGTGCACCCTTGCATTTGCACGTGGTCGTTGATTCCTTTGCTGTTGTTGTGGTTGTGCTCCCTTTTCCGGGCAATCCTTAATCATATGACCATCCTTTCCGCATCCAAAGCACTTACCTATCTTCCACCTACACTCTCCCACGTGCCTTTTCTGGCAATGAGGGCATACTGGTATCGCTGGCTGCTGAGCTGGGGCCTGATTCTTCGGCTGAATATTTTGATTTTGCTTGCGGTGCTGATTCTGTCCTTGAGGTTGTCCCTGCTGAACGGATCCTCTGAAATTCTTCTTAGCCATTTTCCTATACTTCTCATTTCCGGTCCCTTGTCTTTCCCGCTTTTGACCCACATCATCTCTTCGTATGATATCCTTCTCTATACGGTAGCATGCATCCAGAAGTGCTCCAAAATTAGCAGGATTTGCATTCACCAACCATGTCCTAATTCTTGGGTTTAGACCTCTTTCAAACTTCAGCATTTTCGTTTCTTCATCATTCATAGTAACAGGCTGAAACCTCCCAAGTGCGATGAACTTATTTGCGTACTCAGCTACTGTCATACCCGACTCTTGCCTCAGAGATTCAAACTCATGCCTCTTTTGTAATTTGACTGACGGAGGGATATAGAACTGATGAAATTCTTGCAGAAATCTTTCTCAAGTAATAGGTCTAGGCAAAGGTTGCAGATTCGTCTTCCACCATTGATTAGCTTCACTGATTAAGAAAGGTCTGATAGCCTGAGCCTTCATCTCCTCTGGGGCTTGAATTAGCTCAAAACAATTTTCAACTTCATCTAGCCACTTCTCCGCAGCATCTGGGTCAGGCTTTCCCTCAAACGGTGGTACATTAGCTCTCTTAAGCTTCTCAAAATAGTACTGGGCATCCCTTACTGGCTGATGTGGCTGAGGTGGAGCATTCTGATGAATTAGGCCTTGTCCTATCTGAGTAACAACTTGGCAAAAGGTCTGAAATGCATTCATATCCGGGATGACCGGAGGAACAGGTGCCTGTGGAGCCGGTGGCGGATTATTCTGTGCTGGAGGATCCTGATCCGGCTGAGGTGGCAGCAGGACCTGTTCTGGTGGTGGAGGGATGGGCTCCTGAGCAGCTAGTCGTGCTCTCGGAGGTCTGCCACGTGGTCTCACCATCTGCACTTATGGGTTTATCGTCTATTTAGAATATCGGAATAAAATCAATTTATTTGACCAAGGACCATAATTCAAAATTTTAAAATACGAGGGGAAAGGGCATGTCTTACGTCATAGACCTAGCTTCACAGTTCAGGATTCTTTATTTAGTTACATTCTAAACCCGGTCTACGTGGTCCTAGTCTAAGGCCATCACTCATCTAAGATCATGACTTAGGTCTAAGATCAAACTTAGATTGCTAAGATCATAACTTAGCGCATTTGGCCTCGTCCGGATACGGTGCACCCGCCGTACTTCACTGAGGAGAGTACAAGGCGTCATGCATAACATGCGAACATCCATAACATAAGTCGTGGACTTCCATGCTAATATTCAACATGGTAGCAAACTTTAGGCAGAATTAAAACTTTTCGAATTAAACATGCATCACTAAATTACTAAGTTTCCAAAAGTAGTAGTCCCACAAAATATCATAACTGAAATCCAGAGAGTTCAAACATAGTCATAATACAAAACATCTTGGCCGCACAAAAGTCCTTAGCTTAGCTCCCTTCATATCTTCTCGCCTATGGATAAGGTACCCTCGGCTCGTCCTTGATCCATTCTATCTTGTCATTATCCGGCTCTGGGGAAAAATAAAGTGTGAGTGATAAAAATCACCCAGCAAGAATACAATAAACGACCATGAAATACGTAAAGAATCATAACATGAATGTATTACCCAAAAACCTCAAATAATCATAATTCATACCTGATCTTGGATATTGAACTTACTTGGCGTACGTCTTAAACATGTTTTTAGGTAATGCTATACCAATGATAACTTATTACCATTAACTGTAACATGCGACATGTCGTCATGATCGTGAGTTATGCAGGATGCAATGCATGATGTCATGTCATGTCATGTCAAAACATCATTTTGGTCCCATAAAGTAACATGTCGTAAAAACAGAGTGTCAGATCAATTAACCCCGGATCTGAGCGGGTCCAGAACAGATATCAGATCAATTAACCCCGGATCTGAACGGGTCCAGAACATATCATGTCATCAGACCAATTAACCCCGGGTCTGGAGTCGGGTTAGTCGCATGCTTGGCCGGCAAGGGAATCATGAAGCTTTCTTTAAAAACATGGGACCGTAAAAACTTTTCATGCATAACGAAAACATAGCTGCTTATAAAACTTGCTTGCATCATAAAATCCATGAAAATCAGTTTCATGATCATGCATGATACATGTAGTGAAATGCAATGCAAGTCATGACATGGATAATCGTATGCATTCCTTATAACATGTCAACATGCATGAATTTGGAAGCTAAATACTTCTAGACTTTTACTTCGTATTCATGGGGTGGTTAAGCTAACCAAATAGGTCCATTTCCATAATTCTTTTGTCACAAATACGTTCAGTAGAATCTTAGATACCTGTCATAAAAATTTCAGATTATTTCGATAATCATAAAGGGGCTCATTTACTTAATTTCCGAAATGGGTTAGATGCTGAAACTGATCTGACCTATTTTACCAAAAATTCAATTGCGGCAAATCCGTGATTTGTTTTTCAGAAATTCCAACTAGCTCAAGTCATAAGCATGTGGAACTAGTGTCCTACCGAAATTTAGCCTATTTTCATATCTCTAAGTCCCCTTTCTGAGTCCATGAAGTCGTTACTAAACTTCAGGTTGGTTCCAATGGTTTCAGTTGAGCAGTTTTACCAAATAATTCATTAAAAATAATCCAGAACTGGTTTTACCAAAATTCCAGTTGTAATGTTCACTACACTCATAGGATTATTACCATACCAAAAATTAGCTTTATTGGTTATTGACAAGGTCTCTTTTCCAGCCGTTCAAAGCGTTACACCATTCTGTCATGTTTCAGAATTTACAGTCTGAGCAGTCTCACTAATTATTTTATTAAACATTAACCATAACTTATTTTACCGAAATTTCAACTCTAATCTCTGCTAAACTCATGGGACTAGCTCTGTGCCAAAAATCAGATTTATTGAAGGTCCACAAGGTCCTCTTTTAATTCGTTGAATCCAGTGATCAATTCTGTCCAGCTCCAGAATTTTCTTCTTGAGCAGTTTTACCGTATAATTTCTTAAAAATACTCCTTAACTTATTTTAACGAAATTCCAACTCTCACTTGGGCTACACTCATAAGGCTAATTGTATTCCAAAAATTAGCTTCATTGAAAGTTCGTAAGGTCAGTTCTTAAACCATCTAAAACGTCACTCTATTCTGTCCAATTCCAGTGGTTTGATATTCTGTCATCTATCCAAGACAAATGTCCATGGTTTCACTCAATACTTTGGGCCGAAACTTGTGTGTTGCCTTAGCCATATTTTACAACACATATTCAAGCATGCATTCATATTCAAGAGTCATCTTAATCTAAACTTACCAACAACCTCATAAAGCTCCTAGCTTTCACATGTATTCTTTCCTTAGGATCTTTTGTGTTACATTCACAAGTCAATCTTGTCTAGACCTACTTAGGTGAACCTTATTTCACTCTAGGTCAGCCTTATTTCATATAGCATATAGGAAAAGACTTCATCTTTAAAGGAATAAATTACATGCAAGGCATTGTTCTTAGGGAATCACTAAGATATAGTCTCAACTTAAGACATTCAACTAAAGATCATATCTTAAGAGCTTCTAAGCATTCAAGTCACAAACTCTTTAAATAAATCATGAGAGATCATTGTATACTTGCCTCTTCAAGCTAAAGCTCTTGTCTTTGCTTGGTTATGGTGTGAGATGAGTTGAAATCCTTCTCCTTCATACGGTTTTGATGGAATGAAAGGAAAAGATTCATGTTAGCTTCATTCTTCTCTAAAATAAGAATTTACTTAAGGAAACTTGGAACAAGACTTACCTAGATGTCTTCTTGAGTCTTGTAAGTGAAGTTGAACTTCTATCCTTCAAGAGTATAGGGCCGAAATATTGGTGAGGGTAGGAGGGAATTTTTCTAAGTGTTGCTTGGCTTGCTTGGGAAGAATTTTCTAGATGAATGTAGGGTGTAGTCTTGCAAGATTTAGAAATCTAGGAGATGGGGAGGGCTTGGCCGATTTTGGAGGGAGAATTGTGAGGTTTAGGGCTTTCTTGAGTGCTAATCAAGGTTAAGTTAGTATAACCTTGGTTACTTTATTCCAATTATGGTTACTTTTGGGCTAACCCAAGTTACTTTATCAAATCATAGTTATCTTAACATTGGTTTAAGAGAAAAAGTAACCATGGTAGGATTTAAAAATCCTCCATGGTTAATCATGTAGGGGCCAATTTTTTTTGGTTGGGGTCTTTATGACCTCAACCATACTACTTCCTTCTAATGAGTTGTCTTGCTTGTTCCTTAAATGCATGTCTATTTTGTTTTCTATTTATTCTTTGCATAATAACTTCTTGTCTTAATGGTGTAGTAGACTTTAAGTAATTATTTTAACTAATAAAATTGGCTAGAGAATTCTAGAATCCCCATTCATGCCTTGGCCAAATTTTAGGCTTCTTGGGCAACTTGATATTTCTTGAAATTTTAATTCATGCACCATATTGTTTTCCTTTATTTTATCATATTCTAAGATTAACATGTGTATGCATACATATATATACACGCCATGTGTACTATATATATATATATATATATATATATATATATATATATATATATATATATATATCTTCCTATGTATACGCATGTAGGTATTTATATATTTCGTACACCTATATCTTATACACGCACATACATACATAGTGGTATGTATGGTTCATATCACTCTATATTTCATGTACTACTTTCTTGAAGTTTCCCTTATTTAATTTGGCTTGGTATCACCTCAATAATAATTAAGTAAAGAGGGTTAAGTTGACTTAAGTAACACGCGCTAAAAGAAATTGTCGCTTTTATTCCGTCTCATATTCATAGTTTTCACGTACACGATCGTTGGGGTACAACACACACGCTGACTGGTTCCAATGACACGGTTATGAGATGATATGATTCACTGTTTTCACAGCACATGTTATATGATTGGAGGCTAGCCTGATGTCAGGTGTAGTGGAGAGGATGTCAGGGGACAACATATTTTACGATGCGCCACATGACACTAGAACCTAGGTGAGAGGTTGGTGTCTTGGGGCATATGTATGTTTATGTTTTGGCCGAGTGTAACACCTTGTCCAGGACAAAGGATCTCCGCCTTACAGATGATATGTGTGTTTTATGTTTTGGCCGAGTGTAACTCCATGTTTGGGACTCAGGATCTTCGCCATAACATGTTACCGTTAGACCTATATACGGATGATGTAACACCATGGTTGGACCAATGGGATTCATATTTGTACATAAGACTCTATATAGGGAGTCAGTCGGTGAGTCGTGTGTTATTGTTCGTATATGATGAAAAGTTTTATGCCCATGTTTTGAGACAGATTTGACACGATGGTTACAAAAATGATTATGTTTCGAAAGGTTTCTAAAAACCAATCATGTTTTATTCTTCATATGAGCATATGCATATTACCGAGGTGCTTATCGGATAAAGGCTTAAACCATCAGTGGACTTAAGGTGAATTGATAGATTATGATGCGTGACATAGACATAACCAAATAAGATTAGCATAAGACACGGGTTAAAAGCTTACTGGATGAGTAATGAATAAGAAAACATGCAAATGGGATAATTTCTTCTGTAACTTTACTTTCCGCACTTTACATGTTTATATGATGTTTAATTTAATTGCATTGTCTGTACTGTATTTCGTGAAACGAAGATGCATTATGTTCATTAATATACTGTATTTATTTCATTACCCTGTCTCCCATGCATGATCCACATGGTGAACCTGGGCGAAAATACTTGCTGGGCGATTCATTATCACTCATTCCCTATTTTTACCATCTTGTAGAGACCTGAGAGCTAGTGTTGAACATTGTCAAAGAAGATCCGAGGCTAGGTCACCAAGGAGGAGTTTATGGGCCCAGATGTTGTAGTTTGTGCATTGTTATTCCAGATTTGTACCACGATCTTTTGTACTGAGTATATTCCGAATGTATTCTGAATTAGTTATTCTGTACGATACATGTCGATTACGCTTTGTATATTTTATAATCTTTCCGTTATTTCCATACATGTTATGTCGACAAGTATATAGATGTTATTGACGCCCTGTACTTCTCGTAGCAGAGTACGACAGGTGCACCATACCGAGACCCTAGTCTCGGGGGAGGGGCGCTACAGATGGTATCAGAGCCAAGGCTCCAGATCAGCAGCAGGCAACATAAAGCAAGTAACGACATGTATTAGGTTATGATCATAGAACTTAGGTTGAGATCGTAGAGTCTAAGTTATGATTTTAGTCTGAGCGCAACAGACTTAGAATAGATCTCTTAGAATGGTTTAGCAAAAATGACCGAATTAACCTCATTTTATTTAGGATCGGATAAATTAATTTAGAGTCGTAACATTTAGACTGTTTCTTTTGGAATATAAATAAAACACTAAAGTCCAAAATTTTAATTATGCTTATATATGAACTAATTATGTCAACACAAGTGTTTTCGATAAGATTGCATGGCGAGCTCGAGGGAGATCGTGACCTGATAGACATTCTCACTTACCTCCCCCACAGCAGGTACCACCAGCCGTAGAGCCAATACCACCACCGCCGGAGCATGTCCCACCACCACAGGTGCATACCTCAGGAGATGTCACGCAGGCATTTCTTGACGCACTGATACATCTTGGTCAAGCTATTGAGACTACACAGGCTGCACCCTCACAGTCTTGAGGAGCATTGGCTTCTTTTTCGGGGAACTCAAGAGAGCGCAAATTCCGAGCTTTAATCGAGAACCTGATTCGGATGAAGTTGAGAAATGGTTAGATGAAGTTGAGAGCGGGTTCAATCTGGTATAGATACCGGATGAGATGAGGACACAGGTTCTTCAAACGTTCCTGATTAGAGAAGTCAAACAATGGTAGGCAACTAACATTCAGCCACTACCTCGACCTGTCTCATGGACAAGATTTCTAGATGAGTTTCATAGGAATCACATATCCCCATCAGTGATTATTTAACGGATTGATGAGTTTGAGTCATTGAGACAGTGGCTAGGAGACATGGTTTCCGAGTACCTTAATCGATTCACCACTTTGGGTTGATATGCTTCCTCGAATATGATTGACGAAAAGCTCAAGATACGGAAGTTCAAATGTGGCCTGCACCTCTGGATCCGAACTTGGATTTTAAAGGTAAACCCAAGAAACTTTGTGGAGTTATTGATTGCAAGTTACTGAGTGGAGCACAGTACGATGCGACGCAACAAGGAAGTTAGAGGCAAAAGGCCTTGAGAGGATATCGAGAAGCGGACTGGGAGATGGGACCAGTATCAGCAGAGGGCAGCAGTCGATCTCAGCAGCAATCACCCTTCCAGCCTCATTCGCAGCCTCGGCAGCCGTGGCGTCCACTAACAGCAGTCGTTCTGATATGTTGAAGATGTTAGAATGTGAGTGCCGCATAGGGTTAAGTGCATGTTTTAGATACGGCAAGACCGGACACATGATCAAAGACTACTCGAAGAGGAAAAGTGGCGCACCAGGAGAAGCGCAACAGCAAGAAGACAATCACAAACCGACACCCAAGTTCAGAAGGGAACCGACACAGAAGTCCCTGATGTCCCTGATACCGTAACAGGTGCGTTTAGTTACGCAATTTAATCATGACTAGTATCATCAATGTTTGAATGTTTGACTAAGTGCGAATTGTAACTATTAAGATACGATTTAGTAGTAGGACAGGAATTCTTAAAGAATGGTTACCAATTATAGGAACAACGGAGTCAGTAACATATTGGATTATGAATGATAGCACAAATAAAGTATTGATGATAGCATAAGTGAAATAGGTCAAAGATATTAGTTTCTCTAGTGGAATTGATCAGTAGTGATGAGCGCACCTCAATTTGGTGAGGATGGGGCATAGGAAATGATTATATTACAGGTAAGTAATTTTAATACAATAGCATAAGTATCGGGTATAGTCGACTTGAACTGAATAGGTTTGGATCGAAACGAAAAAAGCATGGACAGAAAATGTTTGACAATTGAGTGAGGGCCTGACTAAGTTAGAAGTAGCCATGAAATGATCAGGTAAGAAAAATGATTGATTCGAGTAGCGCAGCAGAAGTGTGGAAGCTAGAATGATCTAAGTGACTAATTTTAGGGTTCTCAAATAGAATGCATACCCCGGTATCCAAATAATCAAATTTCCAAATAGAACCACGAAAGTTATGATTTTAGAAAAGCATGTCTGCACACAAAAATCAATATATTAGATTATGGATGATATTCGAGACATGTGATAAGGGTGAATTCAGTAGAATGACGCTGTGCAGCTGATTATGACTTAACTTACAAGTTTCGAGGACAAAACTTTTTGTAAGAAAGGAGGAATGTTAAGACCCGCACCCCGCACCGTTAGTAAATAAGAACAAAGGAAATTATGATGGGATTAAGATGCTATGAATGGGAATTAAGTACTATCGTTGTATCACGTTAAGCGGTATCGATAAAATTTCTTTTTTTGCTAAGAACTAAAACAAATAAATTTAGGTAAATAATTAAGTGAAAATTTAATTAAGACACAAGCTATAATTTGCAATTGAATTAAACGAAAAAAGATAAATAGGATATCTAGAATAAGGTGGACGAATTTTTTTGTCTTTTCCTACCCACTAACACATTGCCCGCCCCTCCCCTATACCTAGTGGGAATGGAAGAATATTTAATCTTCTCTTCCTCCACTTCCATTAGCCTTCTTACACTATATTCCTTACCACCACTTATTTGGCATGCAATTCTTACTCAAGCCTTATCCTCAAATTTTTGAAAGACATAATAATAGCCTCTTACACGCTCCATTCTTTGCCAGTTAGAATTCATGCAGTCCTACATCCATTATATCATCCCTTTCCCAACCAAAAGTGTGAAGAAGATTCCTCCTCCACCTCCTAGAAATTTCGGCCAACTAAGGGGGATAAAGGAAGAGTTCTTTTCATTCTAAACCCACTTCCTCTCCTATCATTTTTCTAACAATCATCATTTTCTTCCCATCTTCGATCTTCCTTCTAAGAAGAAATCTTCAAGACCCAAGAAACTCTGGTTACAAAGACAAGTGTCTTCCTTTGCATTATTTTTCATCTTACACACCTCTCTACCATCCAATTAAAATACATGCATTCTTACACTCTTACACCCCCATCCTTCTCTCTTTTCTCCAATAAAGAAGTCATGATTGGATTTTTCTCTCACGCTCCTCATTCCACGGTTAAAAGGCACAAAAAAGGGCAAGACCACTAACAAATTTTCACTTCACTCCCCATTTTCTTAATTCTCATAAGTGATACATTCCTTCTTCTCTCCAAACATACTCTCTCTCAAACTCATTTCTCCCACTACCCCCACGGTCAAGCAAGCCAGAAGAAGAGGAAGCACTCAACTTTATCCCATTCTCTTCCTTAAGTTTATTCCAACCAAGTACACCTTTTCTCCCTTCTCTCCAACCTCCTCCTCTCACATAAACAAGTCCTCTCTCCCTCCAAACACCCTCAACCCATGAGTTACATCAAGACAAGAAGAAAGAATTCTTCAAGTTTTCAAGTAAAGGAAACAAGCATCCAAGTATAAGAATCCTTCAGGTAAGAACCATACGACCATTCTAAGCATCATTCCACCCTCCATCTTCCAAAAAAACTCAACATTTCTGCTTGTTTTCTTCAATCCAGCTGCAAATCTATAAGGAGGAGAAAGAAGAGTTTTCTTAAGTTGAAAGTGAGGGAACTTCAAGGATTTTCAAAGATGAGTCTACTTAAGAATTTATCCTTGGAACTTTCTTAGAACTCATCTTCCATAAATTAACATTTCTTTCCATTACTTCGCCATGTAGGCCGAGAGTTTCATCAAAGGGTAAAAGAAGGAATCTTTTCCATCTTAAGTCTAATTTTAAAGAAAGAGACAAGTATTCTTCTTGGTTTCTTCATGCATGTTCAAAAATATATCATCTATGTTCATATACACACTCTGATCAGGCATGCATATGTTCAAAGAATTTTTCTACCATGGACATGTAAAAAGTATGAATGCATGCCACTTATGTGATGATCTTTGTGTGATTCTTAATAATGTATACACTTATGAATAGGATGATATGGAAAAGTGTCTTGCATGTCAAATTTAAGATAGATATAAGCCTCATATGTATTGACATGTGAAGTTCAAGATAAGTAGTGGTCTTCTATATTGTTGCATGTCCCACCTAGTATAAAAAGATGAATGCTTGTGTCCTTACACCATGAAATCATGTATATAATCATTGTATGTTAAAAATGGATGAAGAGAGTAATTATGATACATGAATGATATACGAAAAAAAGTAGTGATTATGTGTAAAATGGATGTAGGTCTCTCGGCCATATGGGCATCCTTGGTAGAAACAAGTGTTATCACCTATACATGGATATATAAGTATGAAGTTATGCATCATACGACTTACCATTTAATAAAACAAGTGGGTGACATGCATGATGAGTATATAATTGATAAGGTATGCATGGGGTAAGGTCATGCGGCCAAGGGTGTATATATATGTACTAATCATGTCTTTATGTATCTACATAGATATACGTATATGAAATATGTCTCAAATGATGTATTATGTAACATGGACATGTATACCCCTCGGCTACTACATATGTTTATGTGTCAATAAAGTTGTATTATATTTACTTGGCTACATGTATGGGAGAAAATGTGTATTGTGTATCATTTGATATTCTAGTTGACGGTATGTGCCTAAGAACATGTGTATGACATAATATATAAATTGATAAGTGAATGATATGTTAAATATGCACAATTAAGAAAAGTATGATATATGTATCAAGTCTAAAAATGGGCTGTTTGAAAGGCCATCAAATAAAATGGAATTAGACAAAATTAGGACAAGGATGTTAGTGGTTAAAGTCCAAAAAGTGGGTTGTTTTGAAGGACGAAAACCGAGACTACATAGAATGGACAAAACATGTATTTCACATAAGATTAGGACATGAAACATGAGTCAAAGTTTGGACTTAAGTGCTGAAATAATTATTTGTTCAAACCAGCCCAAAATCGAACAAAAATGCATTTGTACACGAGTCAAAGTTTTGAAACGAAAAGATTTTCTCACACGGTCGATTTTATGGAAATGTTTTATCACGTGAAATGTTTTAAAATAATTTTACACAACATATTTGACGGAGATGCTTTTATCACGTGATACGTTTTAAAATGAATTTTAATGAACCATACCACGTGCCGACTGACTCCAGCGACATAGTTATAAGATGATATGATTCGTTGTTTTTACAGCACATGTTATGTGATTGGAGGCAGGCCTGACATCAGGTGTAGTAGAGAGGATATCAGGGGCAACATATGTTACAATGCGCCAAATGACACTAGAACCTAGGTGAGAGGTTGGTGTCTTGGGGCATATGTATGTTTATGTTTGGCCGAGTATAACACCTTGTCCGAGACAAGAGATCTCTGCCTTGCAGATGATATGTATGTTTTATGTTTTGGACGAGTCTAACACCGTGTCTGGGACCCAGAATTTCTGTCATAATGTGTTACTGTTAGATCTATGTACGTATGATGTAACACCATGGTTGGACCACTGGGATTCATATTTGTACATAAGACTCTGTATGAGGAGTCAGTTGGTGAGTCGTGTTACCGTTCATATATGATGAAAAGTGTTATGCCCATGTTTTGAGACAGATTTGACTCGATGGTTACGAAAGTGATTATGTTTTCGAAAGGTTTCTGAAAATGAATCATATTTTATTATTCACATGAGTATATGCATATTACATTAATCATGTTTTGTTCTTCATATGAGTATATGCATATTACTGAGTCGCCTTATCGGATATAGGCTCGGACCATCAGTGGACTTAAGGCGAATTGATAGATTATGGTGTGTGACATAGACATAACCAAATAAGCTTAGCATAAAACACAGGTTAAAAGCTTACTAGATGAGTAATGAATAAGGAAACATGAAAATGAGATAATTTCTTCTGTGACTTTATTTTATGCACCTTCATGGTTATATGATATTTAATTTAATTGCATTGTCTATCACTGTATTTTGTGAAACGGAGACGTGTTATGTTCATTACTGTACTGTATTTATTTCATTACTCTATCTCCCATGTATGATCTACATGACGAACCTTGGCAGAAATACTTGCTAGGCGGTTCATTATCGCTCATTCCCTATTTTTACCATTTTGCAGAGACCCGATAGCTAGTGTTGGACATTGTCGATGAAAAGCCAAGGCTAGGTCACCAGTGAGGAATTTATGGGCCCACATGTTGTAGTTTGTACATTGTTATTCCAGATTTGTACCACGGTCTTTTGTACCGAGGATATTCCGGATGTATTCAGAATTAGTTATTTTGTACGATGCTTGTCGATTACCCTTTGTATATTTCATGATGCTTCTGCTATTTCGATACATGTTACGTCGACGTGCATATAGATGTTATCGGCGCCTTGTACTTCTCGTAGCAGAGTACGGCGGGTGCACTGTGCCGAGGCCCTAGTCCCAAGCAAGACGCTACAAGTAAATACACGTCTCCATTATACGAATTAATGAGTAGAGATCTTATATCTCAATATCGATCATATACTATGTTTTATTAATTGAAAGCAAGCAAATGTGTATTAGTTCGGTCTCATTTAGTGTATTAGCTAACAAAGAAGATAAAAGATCCCGTGGGATTAATCACTTTTACCTCTCATTGTCAGGCCAAAGGTGATGTCCACAGAAAAAAGGTATTGTATGTAACTTTAAGAAGGCCGGAGAAACCAAGTTATGTGGCTGACAGCATGGCCAACACCATCAACTTAAAGCATATTGACAAGGACACTATCCCCTTTTTTTTCTCCAAAAATCCAACTGGAAGCATAATTTCTTCAACATAATTTTATGACTTGTACATATTGCTATGGAGTTGTCCATCACTATGAAATTGAATAAACAATAGATGCTACTACTATTGCTGCCTACTTCCGTAGCATCCTGTTGCTGCCTACTTTTGTTCCATGTGTAGATTCCGTGGCTTCACCGGACATAATTTCTAACTAGACAACCTTAATTTTATAGATATTTACTCCAAACATTACGAGATATACATAAGTAGATACAATTGTTATCTTAAAAAGATTATATGAAACGGTTCATCTATAAGTTCATCTGCCTATAAGATTAACAGAAAAAACCAGGATGTTGTATGTTTTCAATACATGGGTTGCACAACTAATGTGATAAATTTTTCGACGCAAAGTTCATACTTTGACTATGAGGGCCCATCGTTCCAGTTCTAAGGAGCTTTGTAGATGATGTAAATTAAACCATTCACCGGTCTCATGAGTGAGAGATCAGGACTTGGTGTCCACAAAATATTTGAGTCCAACTAGTGTGATAAATTCTATGTATAGAAAATCTCCACCAAAGTTGAATGGTAAGAATTTCGGATTGTGTAGAAATAAGCCCAGCCAAGATATGTCGACTTGATGTGCAGCACTTTGTCCAGCAGCAAATGGTTTTGAACGTGGTAGGACATTGCTAGACCTCAGGGAAGGTTTTCCTTCCCGTACTAGCTTAGCCTGAAGCTTCCAATAGTTTATCGACTATATGTCCTTCCTTTTTGCACTACTTGTACACCATACTTCCTCTAGAAGTAAAATCTCGTTTAACAGCCAGACCACACTTCTGCTGATTGTTCTCTAAGCAGTGCAGAGGTCTTTGTATTTGGAGCATCTCCCATCATGACCTTCTTGCGACTCTCTTTGTGTTTAATCTTGGCAAAGTCGGCCTTTAAGCTCGGAACCGGTTTAGTGATGAGAATTCGACTTCGAGCACTATAAAATTGTAGATTTAATCCAGTAAGGAAAGAAAATAACCGCTTCCGCTCTATTAGCTCTTTGTATAGACCAGAATCAGTGATACAAGACCACTGATGTGTCTCAAAGGTATCTATTTGCTGCCATGTCTTGGTCAATAATATTTGTGCACCGCAAGATTACCTTGTTTAAGCTCATGAAGATGACCTTCAATTTGATAAAGTTCGGAGATGTTGTCTTGTTTTGAATGCATCTCTTTTACTGCAACCCACATTTCTGGTGCATTATTGTACATCGTGAAGTCATCAGAAATGTCGGGTTGCATAGAACTTATCAACCACGACATTGTCATATGCTATTTTCTAACTTCCATAACCGGTAATTTGCATTGTTTTCAATAGGAGCAACGACAGTTCCAAATAAGTATTCCTCCTTGCCTTTGCTAGTGACAAACATTTCCACCCCTCGAGACCACAAGATGTAGTTATCTTCATTCAATTTATGACTGGTAATGAAAATGTAAGAATCATCAGATGTTGAGGACCACGAACCACTACTGATACATGATCCGAAGTGGATGTGGCCTCAGTGTATTAAGCTGAGCTGAAGGGAGTAGCCATTTAAAGAATTTCTAGATAGTGGAATAGGGCAGTTTATAGTTAGAAGGGAATCAGTTTACCTATGATCATATCGAGATTGAAAGAATTTAGAATTCATTCAAGTTAGATTTAAATTTACAAGGTGGTTCTCCTTTTATAGGAGTTTCTATTGCCTCTAACGGTTTTATTCTCTATTCTACAGTAGTTCATGTTCATCTACAGTAACATTATGTGATTCCTAACGGCTACAAAGGTAATGACTAGTTATATGCTCAGTTGCAGACGAATATATTGTTAGGATCCTAAGCTACTATATTTATATGTAAAAAGACTAAATATTGCAACTTAGCTTTAGCTTCGCTACCTAACTGGTTGTGTCTTCACCTCCTCACCTTGCTTCAGCACACCTTCAGCTTTGTTGCATTTCTTTACCTCGGTCATTATGTATGTGGTCATGGCTATGTTTGTGGTCATCTGCACAGAATCAGACCAAGAGTATATCAAGCAAGCAGGATGGCAGAACAGCTCCAACATGACCAAGAATGTCAAAGGCCAGAAATCTTGGTATTCTTTTTACCTATCTAAAAAAAATCCAATCTTTTTTTTCCCTAGGTGGAAGATCCCATAAATCAACAGCGAATAGCACTCATAGTTATGTTAGCCTCTTCACCTCGGCTCTTCCTTTCTATGCCTTGATCACCTCGGCACAGCAGTAATGCCTCATCAGTTCAGCATAGCTTCACTTCGACCACTCGTCTTTGTAACTTTCCAGCACGACCACTTCTATATTCAGGTCGGCATACCTAGTTCAACACAACCTCTTCGTCTACTTGTTTTTCTTATTTCTCTAGCACGACCACTTCTATACTTAGGTCAGTTCTCTTGTAAGTTTGCATAAAAGTTGCAATTTCATTAGTTTAGTTTTAATGACGGCATCAATCCAAAAACACATAAATAAATCTTTTAGGTCATAGTTTCCATAATAAGTCAGGGGCCTCAGGTCTAACACATAAATAAATCTTTTAGGTCATAGTTTCCATAATAAGTCAGGGGCCTCAAGTCAGCTTCTAATTTCTTCTCACCACTCCTTTTCTCTCTTTTCCCCCAACCCAAAAGAAGAAAAGTATCTTTCTGCCTATGCCTCTTGCTGAAGAAAATTGACAAGGACATTCTCCAATTTTCCAAATCCATCTGAAATATAATAGCTCCAACAATATATTTTCCTCTGAAGTTAAAGAAAACTACATGTTAGTCCAGATTGATGCCTACTTCTCCAAATGTAGCATCCATAGTGCCACCAAGAGAAGATTTTACCGGGGTTTACTTGAGTAAATCTCGATTTTACCTACACGACCTCCATTGTCCTACACTAGTAAAACTGTTATGTGTATTTAAAAAAAACTAAAAATTAATTTCCGGCTCTAATAAACTACTTGGCGACTAAGACTTATGTACAGAAACTTTCCACCAAGACTACTTATAACAACTAAGGGCTGCTTCCAATCTCTTCATCTCACCACTGCCTTCCTCTTCTCTCTCTTCTCCCCCAATCCAAAAGAAGAAAAGTATAATTTGCTCTATATCTCTTACTAAAGAAAAACAAATAAAATGCAATCATACCATCAAACAGGCAGCTCAAGCAGTATATTGAACTCATACCATGAAAACCATGATCAAGAAGAAGCAAATTACTTGCAAAACCAACCAAGCCTTGCTTCTGTTCCTTCTCTCACATCACCTCTCCCTCAACAACAAAGCCATTCACTAATCTGCAGCCACCAATGCATAGCCACCCTCAATGGCTACAACTCCTACACTTCATGCATTTCACTAGCCGGAAAATTCCTCATCACAGGATCATCGAACAGAGAGATCCAAGTCTTGATTAGAAAAGATTTGATCCCACCCACACAAAATCCAGCAAACAGCATGGTTATCACAGGAGAAGGTTCAGTCAAATCATTGGTAGTTTTGTCAGACAAAATCTTGAGTGCCCATCAGGATCACAAAATCAGAGTTTGGAAAATCAACAACGATGACAAAAAAGATGATCAAAAGTTCACTCATTTAGACACACTACCAAAGATCACTGACCATTTCCTCAAATTTCTCAACCCCAAGAACCATGTTGAGATTCAGCATGCTGATACTGTATCAGCATTAGCCTTATCAACTGATGAATCGATTCTATACTCTGTTTCATGGGACAGAACAATGAAAATCTGGCAGATAAGTAACTTCAAATGCTTGGAATCAATCAAAGATGCACATGATGATGCATTAAATGCAGTTATAGTATCAAATGACGGGTACTGTTGGATCTACCGGCTCGATTCTTTTCTTTCTTTGTTACTTTATCTATGTATATGTAATAGAATAGGTGAAATCCCTGACGAGGTGAGTGGAGTACAGCATAATGAAATGACGTTTTCTCACATGGACGTGGGCACATCATTTTCTTAATGTTTTTCTCTTTGCTCCGTTGCACAACAGGTATATATACACCGGATCAGCTGACACAAAAATCAAAATATGGAGAAAACTTGAGAGAGAAAAGCAGCATTCTTTAGTGGCCACACTACAAAAACACAAGTCTGGTGTCAATGCTTTAGCAATCAGCCCAGATGGGAATACGCTGTTTTCGGGCGCTGGTGAACGATCCATATTGGTTTGGGAGAAGAATGATGGAGGAATCATGGTGGTAAAGGGTCCATTAAGAGGTCATACCATGTGTATTTTGTGTTTGACTATGGTGTCACATTTATTATTTAGTGGTTCTGCTGATAGAACAGTAAGAGTTTGGAGTAGGATTGGAAGAAATTATAATTGCTTGGCTGTTCTGGAAGGCCACAGAGGTCCTGTCAAGTGTTTAGCAGGGATTAAGGATTGCAAGAATCAGTCAGATAAGAGGTCTACTACTTATCTTCTATACACTGGTAGCTTGGATTGTGACATGAAGGTCTGGCAGATTTCTGCCTGCAAATTATAAGGATTTTATTTGCTTTTTATCCAACTTAAAATCTCATATAGGGAGATGGTAATCAACTCTTTCCGTTACTTTGCTAATGATGTAAACTGTTTCACATTGAAGTTCTTTGATATGTCTGCTGCTTACACAGTGAAGGACAGAGAAATGATTCATACCGGGAAGAAGGCCAGCATAAGGGTATGGCAATAATTAGTTGAATCAGAGGAAAAACTGGGAGATATTTTTTTATTTTATCTTCCCTTATCCTCTTTTTTCCCCTTCTTTGAGGAAGTCGTTGCTTAAGTTTAACATCATAAAATATTAAACGCAGTCCAGGCTCCTAAGGTTGGTTCATTTCATCTCGTAAATTTTACTGTCAGCAATTCTACCCGACAGACTACATGTAAATTTTACTATAAATCTTAGATAAGCCTGAATGCATAGTCTCCTTAGACTTTGGACTAAAGAATCCTCCCTCACCTATATTTTCTTTTGTAAAAACAAAGAGAACAAAGTGTCCTGTCTTTAGTCCGGTACGAGGACTGGGTGTTAAGGAAACGACGCCACAGCCGTCGCCTTAGCCGTGTGTGCAACTAGGGTTTGGTGTATCCTAATCAACTAATGCTAGATATACTAACAACTTTAGTTATTCTTCTTGTTGTAACAATCTTTTAGTTGTACCAAACCTTTGTTATATCTTTTAGTTTGTACCAAACTCTTGTTGTAAAAGATTATATAATCTCATGTAAAGAGTATACAATATACATGAACGAAAGTATTATCTTCACTTACAAATCTTTCATGGTATCAGAGTCATAACGACTCAAACGAGTTTCATCAAACACAGTCGACGCCTTAGGTGCTATGGCGGACATTTCAACTCTCAAACATGGCTCTCTTGATGGAGTCATTGCAATTAATGTTGCTGCACAGCTACCTATTAAGCTGAACAAAAATAAATTTCCTTCGTGGATAGCTCAGTTCGATGCCCTACTATATGGGTATGACCAATGGGGTTTCTTGATGAGAGTAAACCGTGTCCACCCTAACACACGGTTGATCAAGATGGTGCAAAACAGCGAAACCCAGATTGTGCTATATGGTTTCGGCAGGACAAGCTTTTACTCATGCCATTCTGGCATCAGTCTCTGAAGTCGTGGTGCCTTTCATCGCCACCGCCTCCTCATCACGTGATGCTTGGTTGAAGCTTCACCGATTGTATGCTAACAAGTCTCGTTCTCGTATTATGAATCTTAAAGAACGACTCACTAATATCACCTGTGATACTCAGCCAGTTGCTGATTATCTTCAAACTATTAAGGTTATTGCTCATGAGTTAGCCCTTGTTGACACTCATCTAAGTGACGATGATCTCTCTATTTCGCTCTTAATGGACTCGGTAGCAACTTTCGCGAGATTGCTGCTGCTATTCGAGCACGTGATACGCCCATTTCCTTTGAAGAACTTCATGACAAGTTGGTGGATCATGAAGCTTTTCTCAAAAGAGAAGAAAATCGCAGTGGAGCAGCCGTTACCGTTCACACCAACAAATGAACCCTAGGCGTCATGGAAATCCAAATGGTTCTCAAGGTGGGACTCGGCATGGTGGCGGCCGTTCCTTCCCTGGGAAGCCGTCACCTCATCAAGGGCCGCCAGTGTTTTGTCAGCCAGCGGCCAACACTTGGCCTTCATATCACGCTTCGCAGGCTGGGGTGATTTGTCAGTATTGCTAGAAACATGGTCACACATCGCGTCAGTGCTACTCGTTGAAGCGGTCATTGCAGCAACAACCCGAAATCCATCACACCACCTCTGGGCCGATGCAGCATAACTGGGTCCTGGACTCTGGAGCTTCACACCATGTCACCAATGATTTGAACACTCTCACCCATCACCAACCATATGAAGGTCCCAATGATGTTCTCCTAGGCAATGGTTCTAGCCTTGGCATCACCAATACTGGTTCTTCTGTCATTCCTACCTCTACTAAATCTTTAATTTTGTCTGACGTCTTGCATGTTTCATTCCTTACCAGAAACTTAATTTCTGTATCTAAATTTTGCCAGCATAACAATACATCTATTGAGTTTTTCCCTTTCTCCTTTGTTGTGAATGATCTCTAAACGGGGGCGCAACTTGCTCATGGGCGGACCAAGGGTAATGTGTATGAGTGGGACATGCCAACGGACGCCACTGCTGCCATCGCACATCCGGACCTGCCTCTGCGTGTCTATATCAGCTTTAAGTCGTCTGTGGAAACCTGGCATCATCATTTTGGGCATCCTTCACGTGTCTTTCAGTTTCTGATTCGCCATAATAATTTCTCTATTTCACCTAGTACCTCGATTGATAATTTTTTCCTGTGAATCTTGTCTTAGTAATAAAAGTCATAGACTACCGTTTCATCATTCGTCAGTATAAAGTCGTGGACCGCTTGATTTATTGTACTCAGATGTTTGGGGGCCTTCCCCAGTTGAAT
Source organism: Eustoma russellianum (assembly GCA_036186865.1). Lineage (NCBI taxonomy): Eukaryota > Viridiplantae > Streptophyta > Magnoliopsida > Gentianales > Gentianaceae > Eustoma > Eustoma russellianum. Next base: position 16,572,321 of record AP025052.1, read on the forward strand.
CTATTGATGGATTTCGTTATTACATTCTTTTTATTGATTACTTCAATGAATATGTATGGTTATTTCCTATGTCCAGAAAGTCTGATGTGTCTACTATCCTCCCTAAATACAAACGCATGGTTGAGAAATTTTTTCATCATCCTCTTGTGACACTCTACACTGATGGAGGTACTGAATACAAGGGCCTTACACACTTCTTTGAATACGAAGGAATCCATCACCGCGTCTCTCCCCCCTACACCCAAGAATATGTTGGTTCTGATGAACGCAAACATAGGCATGTGGTTGAAACTGTGTTAGCTCTCTTTCACCATTCGTCCTTACCACCTAAATTTTGGTCCTATGCTTTTCTCATAGCAGTCTATCTTATTAATCGACTGCCTACCCCAGTTCTTCAGAACAAAACTTCCTACGAATGTTTATTTTCTAAACCGCCACAGTATCATGCCCTGCGTGCCTTTGGGTGTCTCTATTTTCCTTGGCTACGTCCCTACTCCGATCACAAACTAGCGCCTCGTTCTACACCATGTGTTTTTGTGGGGTACTCCAACACTCTCCATGCTTACAAGTGTCTTGACATCTCTTTTAATAGTCTTCATCTTTCTCGTCATGTGCAGTTTATTAAGCACCAGTTTCCTTTTGCTGCCATCTCCAACTCTAGCCCGTCACCACTGTCGACTTCTTCATGGTTCACAGGGACGTCAATGGTTGCTGCCCTTCAGCCTCCGGTGGAAGCTGTCCCCTCTGCACAGGTTGCTCCCTCGGTTGTCCTTCCTCCTGTTGCGCCCGGAGTAGCTGCCCCCACTCCCAGGTATTGCCCCTCTTCTTCTTCACACTCGGATATGCCCTCCCATCCATGTCTCCATCACCCGGCCCTTCGGCCCCCTTATCTCCCCCCACGCTGGTCCATCCACCACCTCAACCGATGATCCTCCCCCCCGCCCTCTTTCGGTCATCTCATGGTCACTCGTGCACGCAACCATATTCATTGACCAAAAAAATTTCCCGACTATGTAACACTTCTTCATACCACTAAACACCCTCTTCCCTCCTCTCTTGAACCAACCACAGTTAAACAAGCTCTTCGTGATCCCAAATGGTGTGCTCCGATGGATGACGAGCTTGCTGCTCTTGCTCGTAATGGTACATGGGATCTTGTTTCTCCTCCTCAGGGGCATAACATTGTTGGTTGTAAGTGGGTGTTTCGAATTAAACGTAACCTGATGGTTTTATTGCTCGCTACAAAGCGCGTCTCATTGCTAAAGGCTTTCATCAACGTCCTGGTATTGATTATCATGATACGTAGCCCAGTTGTTAAACCAACCACTATCTGTGTGGTTCTTTCGCTTGCTCTCTCACATGGCTGGCCCATTTCTCATCTTGATGTTAACAATGCCTTTCTTAACGGTCACTTAACTGAGGATGTCTACATGACCCAACCCTCCGGATTTGTGAATTCGGCTTTACCTACGCATGTGTGTCACTTGAAGCGCGCGCTATATGGGCTAAAACAAGCTCCTCGGGCTTGGTATACTGAGTTGAAAAATTTTCTCTTGCATTATGGATTTTGTAACTCTAAGTCCGATACATCTTTGTTTATCTATCGTTGTGGCGGCATTATTATCTATTTTCTTGTATACGTTGATGACTTTCTTGTTACATGAAACTGCACCACTTCAATTCGTAAGTTTGTTGATTCTTTAGGAGCTCGGTTTTCTCTGAAGGATCTCAGCCCCCTTCATTATTTCTTGGGCATTGAAGCTGTCTTCACCACAGAAGGCCTATATCTATCTCAAGATAAGTACATTCGTGATCTCCTTGCTAAATTTCATCTAGATGGCATTAAGGACTCTCCTACTCCCATGTCCTCTAGTGGCCGCCTAGTACTAAATGATGGCACACCTACCGCAGATGCGTCACAGTATCAGAGTCTAATTGAAGGTCTTCAATATCTTCAACTTACGCGCCCTGATATTGCCTTTGCGGTCAATAAGCTTGCCCAGTTCATGCATGCGCCCACGCAATCCCATTGGACTGCCACAAAACGTTTACTTCGATATCTCAAACACACCATTCATCATGGTCTTCTGCTTCGCAGCCAACAACCACTTCTTCTACAAGCTTTTTCTGATGCTGACTAGGCTGGTGATCATGACTCCTATCGCTCCACCACTGCTTTTCTTCTCTTTCTTGGCGGCAACCCTATTTCATGGTGCTCCAAAAAGCAGCGAACTATTGCTCGCTCCTCCACCGAAGCTGAGTATCGTGTAGTTGCCTCTGCTGCCGCTGAAGTCACTTGGGTCTCCAACCTCTTAGCTGAGCTCGGCGTCAAACTCCCTCAGCCACCGACCATATATTGCGACAATTTAAGTGCGACCTATTTGTGTGCTAATCCCGTCTTTCATAGTCGCATGAAACACATTGCACTGGACTATCATTTTGTTCGTGAAAAGATAGACGCGGGCTCTATCAAAGTCTCTCATGTTTATACTCACGATCAATTAGCGGATGTCTTAACGAAACCTTTGTCGAAAGATCGGTTCATTCTTCTTCAGTCCAAGATTGGCCTTTCTGATGGAACCGCCATCTTGCAGGAGCGTGTTAAGGAAACGACGCCACAGCCGTCGCCTTAGCCGTGTGTGCAACTAGGGTTTGGTGTATCCTAACCAACTAATGCTAGCTATACTAACAACTTTAGTTATTCTTCTTGTTGTAACAATCTTTTAGTTGTACCAAACCTTTGTTATATCTTTTAGTTTGTACCAAACTCTTGTTGTAAAAGATTATATAATCTCATGTATATACAATATACATGAATTAAAGTGTTATCTTCACTTGCAAATCTTTCACTGGGTCACTGGAGTCAATGGTTTAACCAGTGAGTTTATCGGGATACTTCATATATTATTCCATCTGTCTTAGTTTGTTAGTATGGTATCGTTTTATATGATGTTCTTAATTATTGTCCATTTTTTCCAAAAAAAAAAAAAAGAAAATGTTTAGTTCAAAAAATTGCCATAGTAAATAATAAAGAGGATGCATTAGTTACAAAGAAATAATGGATCAAATAATGAGTACTAGTTTACCACAATCTTTTCACTTCTAATGAAGTCAAAGACACACTGTTCCTTGACTTTGGAGTATAATGGAATAAAATAAAATGTCTCACTACATTGGTTGCGCTTCTTATATTGTGAAGTACTAGTAGATCGACACGCAATATAAGTACTAGTAGATCGACACAGCTTGACGCATCATTATGGACCATCGGAAAACAACATCTGTGTGTTTCTAACACATAGGTATGGTTGCGTACATCCGACCCCTCATACCCGTCATAGGCGTGAACCTGTAAGGCAATGAGATAATGTTGTTGTTATATTAGTTTACCACAATAAAATAGCCTCCTCGGCGGGGCTACCTTAGGCCAGGTGAAATTTGATGATGTCGGAAAGTAATAAGTGATCAAAAACGACACTACACGCGATATGTATTCTTACTTTATAATTATATCAGACTTGTCGTAAAATTTACATGGTTCAATTTGCTGATACCCTTGACAGCATGGTCCAACTTAAAACTGTTATTAACCAAGTAATTAAGTCCTAGAGAAAATCTCAATTATTAGCCTAAGGTTTGGCCTATTACTCAGTTAGCAGTCTAACGTTGATGAAACTCACTTAACAACAACTCTTTTGCCGAAATGTCTCACAGTCACCGGAAGGTGACTTGCTACAGCAGGTTTACTTTTTTTTAAAAAAAATTCATTTCCAAAAAATGTTATTATTTGTAAAAGTTCTAAAAAATTGTAAAAATTAATTAAAAAACATTTTAAAAATTGAAAAATTAGGAAAAAAGATAAAAATAATAAGAAATTACTCACAACGCTCCAGCACTCCACCCACCTATCCCCCATGCCACCCCCCCCCCCGCACCCCCCGGGCCAAAAAAATTTTTAAAATTTTTTTCTAACTCACTCATAACGTCCCGACCACCCCCGCGTCCCCTCTCCCACCCCCTCCTCTCACGATTTTTTTTTTAAAATTTTTTCTAACTCATCCATAACATCCTAACCACCCCTGCGTCCCCTCTCCCACCCCCCGCACACACCAAAAAAATTTAAAATTTTTTCAACTTACCCACAAAGCTCCGACCATCCCCCAGAACCCGAAACAATCCAACCCCCCAGTCCAAAAAGAAAATGACAATGTTTTGGGCTGGGGGTTGGATTGTTTGGGGTGCCGGGGGATGGTCGGAGCTTTGTGGGTGAGTTGAAAAAATTTTAAAATTCTTTTGGGGTGTGCGCGGGGGTGGGGGAGGAGACGCGGGGGTGGTTGGGATGTTATGGATGAGTTAGAAAAAATTTTTAAAAAAATTCGCTAGAGGAGGGGGTGGGGGAGGGGAGGCGGAGGTGGACTGGGTGGTCGGAGCGTTATGAGTGAGTAAGGAAAAAAAATTTAAAAAAAATTTTTGGCGGGAGGGGGGGTGGTGTGGCGTGGGGTGTAGGTTTGTGGAGTGCTGGGGCGTTATGGGTAATTTTTTATTATTTTTATCTTTTTTTCCTAATTTTTTGATTTTTAAAATATTTTTAATTAATTTTTACAATTTTTTAGAATTTTTAAATTCCTTTTAAATCACTTTATTCAAAAATACAATTTTATTTTTTAAATTAAAAAGGGTCGCCACGTGTCAACTTCTGGTTGGTCTGAGAAAGTCAACGGCTGGTCAACGGTCACCTGGCTACAAGTGAGACATTTCGGCAAAAGAGTTGTTGTTAAGTGAGTTTTATCAACGTTAGGCTGCTAACTGAGTAATGGACAAACCTTAGGCTAATAATTGAGATTTTCTCTTAAGTCCTACTTAGACCTAATTATTATATTGCAAGTTGGGAAAAAATAATAGGTGGAGGTTTATTTTCTCATGCAAACATATCTATCATTAACTCTCATTTCAAATCCTTAACTTCAACCAAACATACTTTAATGGAATCTGTTACTATACAACAAAAGCATCAAAGGCAATATGCATCAGCATGAGAAACCTCTCCACTGGTCTGGGCTAGCTTTATTTTTACTGGATTAGTTAGATTTCGTTTAAAAATAACTGTTAAAATGATTTAGAGCATCGGGTCAAAGTTCAAGAGGATAACTATTAGACATTTATTAACCAACAAAGTTGGTGTTTGAAAGGAGTTTCTTAATGTATCAAACATGTTAACTGCAAAAATGTAAAAATTTCCTTTTTTCCCCTCTAACAGCAAATGTTTGCCGATCATATGACAATTTATCATGGTCATAGAACAGAACATAGATGGTTCAAATCCTGCTACTCTAATACAACAATATTACCTCATTGTCTTAGAAGCTCCCATTTATAGTGGGGTATGAGAGAGTCAGATGTACGCAATCATAATCATGTGCTAGGAACACACAAAGTTTATTTTCTGATGCCTATAATGAAAATTGTATCAAGTTGTGTCGATCAACTGCTGCTTCACAATATAAGAAGCGCATCTAATTTAGTGAGTTATTTTGCTCTATTCCATCATATTTCAAAATCAAAAAAGTATATGTTATTGACTCCATTGGAAATGAAAATAAAATATTCCTGCTATCCTAAAACTAATGTCTAAGTTACACGATAGGTTGAACATTTTCACAATCTCACTTGTTGAGGTTTGAACTATTTGAAATCATCTAGTGTATCGTAGCGCTCCTAGAAAGACATGTTCCAAATATCAAAGAGAAGTTCTTAATTCAAGTAGTTGATCGTATTCTTCTATGAACTAAAGACGAAAGTTTTCATTAATTAAAACCTAATTCAGTTTGAGCAAAGGATGGACTGCTCATGCGGAGCTCACTCAGCTCGACCCTAGAAGTTCAATGGGGTCTTGAACACAAACTTAGCTTTCCGCTTACAGAGAAAAACTTTGTTGTTTTCTCCATGAGGTGGTAACTGAACAAAAATATTAGTTCATTCAGTAGGTTTTCCACCGGATGAGATCCTAGGAGGCTAAAAGTGAGGTTAAAAATGAGGCATCCAATCACGCGTCCCCACATGTAAAAAAACAAGGGGTGCTGCAATTTTTTTTAAAAAAAAATGATTTTATACATGTGACGACGTGTGTTGGATGTCTCACTTTTAGCCTCACTTTTAACCTCCTACGATCTCATCCGGTTTTCCACACTGCTGGTCTCAGCTTTTAACTGTACTTTTGTCATATTCGGCCCTACAGAGACCTTATCCATTGTCATAAGGCTTCACAATACATGTAAGAGCAGCACTGATGACTAGAAGTTAAAATCGTTTATTCATACTAAACCTTTTTTCTGAAACAAAATGCCAATACCTTTGGCCTAAACTCCTACCGCACCAGTCCAAAGAGGTTTTGTGTAAGATGCAAATCAGAAACTTAATGGCTTCTTAGGTTAGCAAGACTTTGCCACTAGAAATTATATATATCAGCAACCCTCTAACCAAATTGGATCGGATACAATGGTTTCGCCATTACTGGCCCAGGCAGCAGTATTGCACCCATGCAACGCATGTCCTGGTTCGAACCTGTGCCTTTCTAGAGCAATGTCTCAACTCGAAACTAACTGAGCAATACCCTGAAAGCTACTAAACCTCTTTTTCTTTTATGGAACCCAAATGCTATCACTGCTGTTGTCGGTGGCGGATACCTTAAAATGTCGGCGGTGGATATCTTAGAATATCAAATTAAAGGGATTAGTTAGGCGGCGATACCCTTGGGAACCAAATAATAAAAAAACATGGATGATTGACAATGGGTTGCATAATTCATAACTTATCCAGTAATGGAAGCAACTACTCCTCCAGTTAATCAAAATTATTTTTCGAAAGCAACCTTTCAAACAACCAATAAAGATAATCCTGACAGCAAGTAAATAATGAAGAAAATGGAAAACGTCGTGATTAGTGATACTTTTGACTATGGGAAAATACATTGAATGCTATATCTGGAGTGATTTAGTAACTGTTAAAAGTGAGATGAAGGAGTATGTATGAATTCGGAAAACATAAGAAAGAACAGTTAGGGGGCCATCAAATGGTTATGTTATCTTGAATCCTCAAATGGCACCAAAACAAAAACATAATATAAAATCATATCATCGTTATCTAAACGAGTCTGTCTGTATAGAGGTATGAAGAAACTGAAACACCCACCATGATCAGCAGAAAAGATAATCAGATGGCGCCAGAAGATCAATAATTAAAGAAATTTGAAGTTTTTCCCTACTTTCAACAAGTAGAGCCAAAAGCCTCATGAGCATAACTTGCCTGTTGTGCAGCAAATAATCGAGGCTCTCGTTTTGTCTGTATCAACCAGCATTCAAGTTCCAACCTATAGCAGGTGTCCAACATTCTACATAAGGAACTTATTATTCCTCATAGTTTCAAATCAGAACAGAAAAGATAGCTCAGAGACTGAATCTTTCCATCCATACCAGAAGCAGGAGCAAGTTATTCTTCTTCCCCAGTGACTGCCATGTAAGGGCCACAAATGTAAGAGTTAGATACTAGAATGCAAGTATACACTGCAGAGAAGAGAGAAAGACGGTGAAAGATACCATATATCAAATATACATATTCTGCTGCCTAAAAGGCTTATGACGTACCTATCAACTTGATGTGTTAAAGAGAACAACTTCCACCTCTTCTGCACGAGGGAAGGAACAAATGATCCTCAATACTTTCACTACTGAATAACTGTATACCATACAACACATCCGGGATGAGGAAATCATGTACTTCAGACTTCAGAGAGGCAGCTTGGCTGGAATTCCAGGACCACGAGGATATCTTTTAGGGGTTGCGGCAACTTTAGCGCATACAACAGCTGTTCTTTGACCGTATTTACTGTGAGATTCCACTAGATGTAGAGAACAAATGTATCAGTATATTAATATTAAGAGCTGGGAAAACCCACAAAAACTAACAGAATCTGCGTCACCATGAAAGACATACAACCTAGGTTAAGAAAAACATGACTACCATAAACACTAGGACCATGAAAAATACTTGCTAATAAGGCATGATTACGTAAAAGAAGTAAACATGTAGCCAAAAGGATCAAACAAAAACATTTCTACAACCGCAATTAGGACTAAGATAAAGAACCTGTGCATGTCCTCAACACATTACCGCCCATCAAATGCACAGATCTCTCAGCTTGTCTAACTTCATCCTGCTCACATGTTCTTTAAAATATTAGTGCTAGTATCTTGACAAATATTTGGTCAACACGGATTTAATGATTGAAAATATAAAGAGAACAATTACATCAGGATCATGGCCCTTCGCTGCTATAAACAAACCACCCACACGTACTAGAGGAAGACACAGCTCGGCTGATAATCAAAGAACAGTAAGCTTAGAAAGAAGTAAATTAATATTCTTAGATACAAAGATTTATGTTCAACATAATTATAAATTTATCAACTTGAATGTATCCATTTTGCAAAATCTTTGAATTTCAAACACATACACAGAGAAATATTAATTACCCAAAATTTTCATATCTGCAACTGCTCTGGCTACTGCTACATCGTATACCTCTCTGAAGCCATAAGTTTGCCCTAAAGTCTGCCCTCCCAAAAGAAAAATAATTGAAAATTCATAATGTACTTTTTATCCAAAAGAGAAAGGGCTCACAGTGAGTGCTGCGACAATTATGAAAAGGTAGGCATCATGCACTGCTACAGAAAAAGTCTTACAGTCAAGCTGTGAAAGATAGTAACTGAGTGGAAGATGAAGACCAAAAAAGATGCCTGATAAATAAAGCATGTGTATAATATGGATAGGAAGTTTTGACAAAGTTTGTTACAATTTTATAACGCCATATGGTTCCACGATTATAAACAAAACATCTAGCCACGTAATGTAAATAGGCAGCGAAATAACGTTCGTATGCTTCACCACTCACGGTATTACATACAAATTTCAAACTCTGAGAAAGTTACTCCAACGAATCATTGAATATAAAGCACCATCTTTTTTTTAAAAAGCAAATCATTCAGGCCTGTAAAACAAATAAAAAGGAAGTCAAATACTGGTTCCATGATCAGCTGACTAGGCAGGAAAGGAGAGTCAAATTCCAAAAAGTAAATGGAGTGATAAGCTTCAATAGTCTGTTAGATTTGGATCTCCAAATTAAAAAAAAATGCCTGGGATTGTTAGTTTTTCAGCCAGCAATAGTTACCTCTGCTCTTTCCCGTACAATTTTTACATTTGATAGACCTGTAACGCCAACTGAATGCTCCAAAAATACACACCGCTTATTCATAGACTCGATCAACGTCACTTTCCAACCTGCAAATAAGCACAGAGGCCAATTTTTCCACATTCACCATGCAGCATATATGCTTTTGCGCGACTTACCAAGAGTGCAGTTTTTCGCTATTCAGAACATTACAGAAGACAGTTATAATCATGATTTGGATCATTTGGCTTAAATCATGTTTACATTCATTCGATTTAAACCATCTGACTCAATAATTTAATACAACAAATTACTAATATAGATAGCATAAAATATTCAATGTGGTATAATTTTAATCCTTGTAATAACTTAGAATGTCATTGCTTTTACCCAAATGTAATAGTTTTTATAGGGCGAAAAAACATGAATTAGAAAAACCTGAGCTAAAGAATTATAATCATGGAAACAAACAGACAGTTACCAGGACAAGCAATGGCTAGGATTAGTCCAGGAAGGCCAGCGCCGCTTCCAACATCCACAAGATTAATATTCTCACATGAACCGCCACAATGCTCACCATAAGATTCAGTAATTGGATTTACAATAGCCAAAGAGTCATTCACATGCCTCTCCATCACCTCGTTTTCATCCTTAATTGCCGTAAGATTCATTTTCTGCATCGCAATTTCACTACAATCAGAAACTCTCAAATACTGCATGTTTTTGATGTACAAGAAGGATTGAACTTGAACCTGGTTCCACTCGAGGAGAGAGTTGATGTAGAGATGAACTTGGTGTTGTTGATGGTGATTTAGGTTGTCGAAGTGAGACGACCGGAGAGGGCTGACGGCGTTGGTGAAGGCCCGGCCTGTTTTAGTGGATCTGTAGTTGAATATGGAGGGATTCGCACATGAAGTTGGAAACTGCTTGATGAAAGTCCCCAATGAGTTTGGAGATTGGACGGTTAGAATTTTGTGTTGGCATCGCAGCATCTTGTCGGGGGTTATTGTCAGGTTTTTCGATTGCTCGGATAGATCATAGTACATGCACGTCAAAACAATATTAGGGCAAATTAGACTTATTACGTTATTGTCGTAAACAAAAAAATCATTATTCCATCTGTTCCAAAAATATTGTTCTAAATTAACTTGAAAATTAATTTAAAACGTCAATTTTTCAGTCATTGTTGTTTAGTTGGTTAATTGATGTAAAAAATTATATAAGTGTAATTGAAATGTGATGAAGAAAAAATCTAAGTGGGAATAGTCAGAGTACGAGAAACAAAGTTCTGGATAGGCCGTCCAGAGAAACACGCAGTCGGCACCACCACTAGTGGGGCAACTCTATTGGGTCCAGTTACACCTCCAAACCCACCTGTGGATCCTACTCTCCTTCGCCTTTTCGTCAGACGAAAACTACCTCCTGAGAGAGTCTTCTCCGGTGTGGGAGAATTAGACCCTTCGCCGCCGCCAACGACTGAGACCCTTTTGTCTTGATTTTATAAATCAAACATGATCCAATATTAGATATAAGGACGGAAGAGATACTTACTTGGATAAAAATGCCAAAAGTGGGACCCTAAAAGAAGATCGTCGGAGGAGAGTGGCCGGAGATGAAGGTGGTAGTTGTAAAACCGCCGAAAAACAGGAAGAAAAAAGAGGGGCAATTTTGCGAATTCTCGAAAATGGTATAAGAAAAAGGAAAGGAGAATGAGTTTTAATCTTCGGATTTGACGATTAATTTAATCTTTTGTTGGGATTCTTGACATTATAAATTCGGAAAGACATTTCGGCGCATAAAGCCCAAGAGTCGTGCAAATGGAATCTTATCATTGTTGTCAGCTGCCAAACCAATCAAAGACTAACACGTCTAAAACATGCACATATAGGAAAGTTGGGTTAATTGCACCTGGTATCCATTCTTTTCCACCAAGTTTTAAGTAGTATCCAATGTTTCATGAAACACACTTGCCATCCAGACTTATAGGGTTAATAGACACCTGGCATCCAGATGACCTGCTGGTCGACCGTTGACCGCTGAAATCGACCTTTGACCGGACTTAACCCTACTTTTAACCCGACTTTAACCAATGTTGACTATTTTACCTTCAATATTAAAGAGAAAACAAAATCAAAAACTTCCCATCACCACTTCATCACCATTTCCCTCTTCATCACCACTTCCCTTTGTCATCGTCACCATCATCTACTCCTCCCTCAGCATCAAGAGGTTTGCAGGGACACGAGTGTTCATCCCTGGACACCCTAGGGCTCTTAGTGAGTAGATGGAGATACTCCTGAGTAAGGAGTACGAGGTGAGATTTGACCAGAGCATCCAGCAAAGCAGCAGCCAATAAGCTTTCCCCGGCGCACTTTAGCATACCGTCGTTAGCATCCATCATTTTATATTCCATCCCTCCGTACTTCATCTCCATCCCGTATTATAAAAAAATATCAGAAGCGTAGAAATTTAGGTGCCTTTCCAACTTCCTCTGCTACTATCCGCAACAAAATTCATGATACAAGTAAAAATCAACTAGTGATATATAGCTGGAAACCAAAAGTGCACTTGTTTGATCAACGTCTTCCAGATGCCACTGATTCAGCAGAGAAGAGGTACTTCATGCGGGAGAGCACCGAGTCATGAGCAGGATCATAAGGGTGGTCTTTTGAAGGAATCTCCAGAATTGCCGGAATTGATTTGTTGTAGCTATCAACTAGAAACCTTATCATGTTTGCAATATATTGGCTTATAAGCACTACGGCGATGTCCTCCCTTGATGTGAATTCCTTAAATGCATCCTCAATCTGTTTAACTGTCGTCTTTGAGTCAACGACAAGGTAGTTTGTTTTTCTCCTCAAGTTCACATTGCCAACTCCAGCCAGCAAAAATCCAGTGACAGTGTCCTCATCAGCAATCATAGCTATGAGCGCTGAGTTTGTAGTGCGAATGGGAGCTCGGCCAGCCATATTCTTGAGCTATGAAGAATTGAAGATTTACGGATGGCTGCGCTGGCCGGTGAACCACGAGATCGGAGCAACAGAGTTCGGGGATCCAACGGGCAACGACCTCTCATTTTCACGTTAAGTAGCAGAGGAAGTTGGAAACCCAGCAAAAGGTTTAGGTCTATTTTGGAGGGAGGATTCGTTGGTATAAAGGAGGGAATTAGGCTTTAACCATGGTTGGAAAATCTTTTCCGCCAAATGACTTAAAGGTTAAAATTAAAAGGAAAAATGCTAAAAACTGCCTATAGTAGGTGATTTCCCGGTTGCAGGATGCCAGGTGTCTATTAACCCTATAAGTCTGGATGGCAAGTGTGTTTTATGAAACATTGGATGCTACTTAAAAATTTGTGGAAAAGAATGGATACCAGGTGCAATTAACTCTAGGAAAGTTAAAGAAGTTTTGTCTGTTACCAAGAGATCAGCCCTCTTATTCAATCCAGCAGGTCTGACCTGGAGGCATCTGATAAGCACAAAACACACCAATCATCAAATTACAAATGTAGTTGTCCTGGCTCATCATCGTCAACGCTGGCTGACCACCTAGGTGCGCAGGTCACCCGAGACTTCACCTCGGTAACTTGAGTCTGCAAATACAACCATTCTCGGCACGACTTAGGGACACATGTCGTCTCCTTGGTGCCGACCGTAATTTGAGACCCGCATCAGTAAAACAAACTCAAGCCTGATCACTTTAGCATATGCATGTCTCGCCTCAGCTGTTGCCTCAGCAATGATGTACACAATGCCTCAACTCTGCAAGTCAGCCACGGTTCCGGTACCCAAAGTCTTCCCACTCCACCCAGCCAACTGGCTCCCGTCAAAGCATACACTAACCAGCGAGCAGCTTAGGCATGCAACTCGACACTTGGCGACATATGGCAGTCATGCATAAGCAGTACGAAACACTGGCACTCTCTCATAGCTCCTCGACATGCACTGGCTGCTCAAACCATACAAATGTAAGAAATGGCGCCTTTCATCAGGGGAGGTTAAAGAAAATGAACAAACACTTCAGCAAAAAAACATACACATGAGACATGCTTCTCTACTATTCCAACATGCAAGCATGGCAAAACCTATAATTGACTTCAGCGTCGGAGGGTTTTTCCTGGAGCAATAGCTCCGAGACCTTTAATGTTGTTCAACTTATGTAGGTTTCTGGAAACATTAGTTCTGACAACAAAATATGTTTGCACAAAAATTCAACAGTGTTTTGTCTTATTTGGATCATCTCTGATTCAGGTGAATATCTGACTTTGCTATAGTATGGAAGTCTTGACTGCCAATCTGAAAAGTGAACAATATGTTTGGTACAAAATAAAACAACAATTAGAACAATATTTTTAAGACGGAAGGAATATTTACTACCAGACTAATTTCCACTCATGTAGTTTGATTGCAATGATTTTTTAATCATAATAACGTAATTTGTGTAGGACCTGTATAGCACCACTAGAAGGAGGGGTTGAATAGTAGGTGCGGGAATTTTGGGTTTTAAAATATTTTGAACCAAAAACCTAACTTCTGAAAACAGTTTCTATTTTGAGATCCTAAATTGAAACGTTTGAAAGACCAGGTTCCATACCTTCGAAAATTCTGAAATTTGGAGAGATTCTACTCTCAGATGTTTTGAGTATCTCCTAAAAATTTCAGATCAAAATTCAACCTCTAACCCTTTAAAAAAACGTTTGTGGTCAGATTGCATGAATCTGCCAGAAACAGTACTCCGATTTGAAAGATTTATTCCGATTAATTAGTAACTCCAAATGGTCTGAAAATTTTATGATAACACCCTCAAGGAGTGTAATTTATTTTATTGAAACAGTTTTTGAAAATTCCTTTGGAAACTATGTCAAATACGTTGATGTTCTCAACCTTTGCAAGTCTGAAATTCAGATTGCACTAGTCTCAGAACTATTAACATTTGATTGATTTATACTAATCCAAATGGGATGAAACTTGCGCCAAATGAAAACTAAGAGGTGTGGCTATGTTTCTGAAAAATTTTACGATTTTTGAAATTCGTTTGATATTTTTACTATTGTAATGAAAACAATGCAAAGTGCTGAAAACTTAAAGTAAAGTGCTTAAAGTAATAACACCGAGAATTTTATACTGGTTTGCTTAACACAACCTACTTTAGTCTTCGAGGACACCTTCTTCGGTTATCACTAATCACAAAAAACACCTTACCACAAGGGTTGCTAGAGTTACACACCAACTCCAATCCTTTACACACAATACAATCAATCACACCGATCACGAACACCACCACCGAACGGATGAAGGTTTGATCACACCTTGATCAATCCTTTTACAATAATTGGAATGTATATGGTGGTCTAATCAAAGCCTATTCAATATGTTGAATATAATAAGAATAGGCTTGAGAGAAGAAGAAGCGAAAATGTAGAAGAAGAGAATAGTAGAGCCTTTTGCACTTGAGAATTGCTTGAATCACTTTGCACTACTTTTTCTTCTTTTTATGTTGTGTTGGCCGCCCACCCTAAAGGTTACTACCATCTTGAGAATTCTCTTTAATTCTCTTGGTAGATTGCCTTGTGTAGATGTGACACTACCTTGCTTTCTTGGCACATTTTGATTGGATAGTTGTCTTGGTTTTGCTTACTTGGCACTCTATGATTGGATGAATCTTGTCACCATTTAGTAGCTGTAAAATCTAAGATTAAAATATAAAAACATGTGCCAAATAAAGTTTAAAACATTGCCAAATAATCAACAATTAACCCCTACAAATTTGGGAAGCAAATTAGTCATTATCAAGACCATAAAATCGTCCACCTCACATTGTCACATGCTGAATTTTCAGCATGTGTTAAATTTGCCAAATGTTTGAATTATTACCTTGTGTAGTTCCCACCTTTATGTCACTAACCTTGTATAGCATATTCTCCACCAATCAAGATGTCAACTAAGCTCCACATAGACTCCACCAAGCTGCAGTAGGCGTGTGATATAGTCTCCAACATATGCTGAATTTCATTTTTGTAAATTTCTAAAATATTACACAATAATTATACACATATGGTATATTCCAATCAGTCCTAATTTTAATATTCTAGTACACTTTAATATGTCTTGAATATGTAAAAAGTGTCTGAATACATGTTACATATCATACAAAAAACGTTCCATGTGTTGTGTTCAAAGAAAACCGAGTTTTCGACTTTTGTCAATTATACGATTTTTCTCCGATTAAATTCAAAAATTTTGCACATGTTATATTTATTATGTCACACATGATATACAAAAAATAAATTGAATATCCAGCTCTAATGGCTGATTAAAGTGGCGCCCCATGTGACAAAAACATTGAATTTGGAATCTCCACAATTTGACCTTAATTGGGGGTATACCATGTAAGCCACGAAAGTTTTAGCTCTTTTTAGAGTATATGGGCTGACCATCTATTTATGGCAAGTACGTGACACGCTGGCGAAGTTTCGGTAGTCACCCGATATGACAATTTTCAGTTTATAACCTTGTAAGTGTCGTAATAATTTTGTCGTCACCATGACTTATATCATATGATATAAGACCTGAATGTACTCATAAATATGAGGTAAGTATAGTGGTGTGACGTTGACGTACGTTCGTAATATATGTAACGTGTCGGTAGTACGTCAGAGTATATGTGTATTGTGTCTTTTTATAAAAAATATGAATATATATATAATATATATATAAAAACCTGTGAATGAGGAGTGGGAGGAGACTTTCCATTTCCAAGTTTGTTGCCATCATGCCTTCTCCAAATATATCTCTATTTAATAAACTACTTAGTTCATTTAACTAAGTACTTCACTTAATGAACTAGTTTAGTTCATTAATGGTGGCACCTGAAAATAGTTCAAACACAACAAATGTTTGCCATTTGATGTAAGCTTTAAATCTTCATGGCTTGTTAGTACGACAACATTATATATGAAGTATATAAGGCAAGTTTGTCGCAAAAACGTGTCAAGTAATAAATTTTGTCATGCATTTCTTAAACACGTAGTATTTAAATCACGTATTTGTAAATCAATCAAACTCTTTTTCTCATTAATCTCATCCTTTCGATGATTTACAAATAAAATTATTTCATGATTTAAATTTAACCGATCCCCCTCTAATTGGGCACAAATTCGAATTTTGAATTTTGAATGTCTCCCTTTGAATCGTGTAATCATGCTCTTTCTCCCCCTTAAATCACTCTCTCTCCCCCTTAAATCATGCACTTTCTCTCCCGCTTTATTTTGTAAATAATATCAAAAGTGCATGTAAGAAAGAAATAGCAATTGGTATATCAACAAAAATCTTGCATTTCAAGTGCGTTTTTAAGGGTTATTTATTCAACCCTTTGCAAATGTCCCTTTTGGTACCCAAATTTGGTTGACCTTTCTAGGTTTTCCAAAAGGTGAGAAATGAGATGAAGATGCAATATAATAGACGTTATGTGGGTATGTGTTTGGCCTTTGGCTGAGAATCCCATCATGCACATATTATGATCTTTGCTTTTGATATGTTCTTATGTTGGTATGCATGAAGTGTGATCTAGATGCATTTATGGTAAATGAATGCCGTGTATGCATTAATGGTTTCTTTTTATATTTGTACGTAACAAAATTATATCTCGTATGATATGAAGATGAAGCACGATGAGATGACATATGGGGGGATCTAGGCGTTTTCTTAGGCGCCACATATGTCTTGGACGCATCTATTTTCTTAGACGGAATGAATTTAGTTGATTTGTTTAGTGTCTCATTTTTCTCAACGTATCCTAATCCGGTTTTATCGTTATCATGCTTTTGTGAAGAAATGATGTGATCTAGCATGTTTGTACCCGAATCGAATTGTTTTTCGTCTTTTCTAGATCTTCGTTTCTTGATCTCAAATCTGAGATCTCGGCTTTCATTTCATTATTCTCCGATGTCAAAGATTGAATTTCAGACTTTAATGAATTTATTATGCAAGACGACACTTCTTTTGAATCGTTTAATTGAGATACAAGATTCGTTTTAGAAGATTCTAACAATTTCTTGTCTTCAATTAAGCGTTT
Organism: Eustoma russellianum; assembly: GCA_036186865.1. Taxonomy (NCBI): domain Eukaryota; kingdom Viridiplantae; phylum Streptophyta; class Magnoliopsida; order Gentianales; family Gentianaceae; genus Eustoma; species Eustoma russellianum. The sequence goes on from AP025052.1 coordinate 16,589,614, forward strand.
TTTTATTTTGCAAGAGTCCTAGCAAACTTATGCAATTCAAGATATTCAACATACAAGTCATTATAAGATAGTTCAGAATCCGAATCAGAATCAGAATTTACCTCATTATCAAAAGGGGGAGGCCTTTGGCTTGACATACCTTCTTGTTCGGTTTTCTGGCTAGTGGATGCTATCTCACAAAGATTTTTATATCTTCTAGTCATGAGTGTGCCTGCGCTCTGATACCACTTGCAGGACCTGTATAGCACCACTAGAAGGGGGAGATTGAATAGTAGGTGCAGAAAATTTGGTACTTAAAATATTTTGAACCAAAAACCTAACTTCTGAAAACAGTTTCTGTTTTTAAATCCTGATTTGAAACATTCGAAAGACCAGGTTCCAGAGCTTCAAAAATTCTAAAATTTGGAGAGATTCTCTCTCCGATGTTCTGAGTGTCTCCTAAAAATTTCAGATCAAAATTCAACCTCTATCCCCTTGAAGAAACGTTTGTGGTCAGATTGCGCGAATCTGCCAGAAACAGTACTCTGATTTGAAAATTTTTTTCTGATTAATTCGTAACTCCAAACGGTCTGAAAATTTTATGATAACACCTTCAAGATGTGTATTTTAGAGTATTGAAACAGTTTTTGAAAATTCCTTTGGAAACTATGTCAAATACGTTGATGTTCTCAACCTTTGCAAGTCTCAAATTCAGATTGCACTAGTCTCAGAACTATTATCGTTTGATTGACTTATACTTATCCAAATGGAGTAAAACTTATGCCAAATGAAAACTAAACGGTGTGGCTATGTTTCTAAAAAATTTTATGATTTTTGAAATTCGTTTGATATTTTTACTATTACAATAAAAACGATGCAAAGTGCTGGAAACTGAAAGTAAAGTGCTGAAAGTAATAACACCGAGAATTTTATACTGGTTCGGTTAACACAACCTACTCCAGTCTTTGAGGACACCTTCCTCGGTTGTCACTAATCAAAAAAAAGAACTTACCACAAGGGTTGCTGGAGTTACATGTAGAGAAAAAGGGGTTTGAGTGATTTTCAAATACATGATTTAAATATACTTAGAAACGTGCATGATATATTGCATATAACTTGCTTTATATAATTCATATATAATGTTGCCATACTAACGAGCTATGAAGGTTTAAAGCTTACATCAAATGGCAAACATTTGTTGTGTTTATACTATTTTCAGGTGCCACCATTAATGAACTTAACTAGTTCATTAAGTGAAGTACTTAGTTAATTAAACTAAGTAATTCATTAAAGGAAGCTACATTTGGACAAGGCACAAAGGCAACAAGACTAAGAAAGGAAAGTCTTCTCCTCCTCTCACCATACACATATACACGGCCATATATATATAAATATATATATTTTCAGATTTTTTGAAAAGGGCACATACACATGCATTCCAACGTACTACCGACACGTTATATATTTTACGTACGTACATTAACGTCACACCATCATACTTAACTCATATTTATGAGTATATTCAGGTCTTATATCATATGATATAAGTCATGGTGATGACAAATTAAATACGACACGTTAAAAGGTTCTAAACCGAAAATTTGTCGTATCGGGCGAATACAGAAACTTCGCCAACGTATCACGTACTTGCCATAAATAGATGGCCAGCCCCTACTCCTTAAAAATCATTATAATTTTCGTGGCTATGATGTTATTTCCAGCCATAAAATCATTCCATGTTGGCACACACAAATCACCCCACATTAAGGCCAAATTGTGGATATTCCAATTTTAATTTTGTCACATGTAAATGGAGCCACTTTAGACCAGCCAAGTGCTGAAAATTAAAGTTTATATTATGTATATTATGTGTAACATAATATATATAACATGTGCAAAAAGTTGGAATTTAATTAGAGAAAAATCGGGTAATCGATAAACATCGAAAATTCGGTTTTCTATGTACACAACACATGGAACATTTTTGGCACATCATACGACACGTATCTAGACACTTTTTACATATGACATACATCTCAAAGTGTTCTAGAAAATTAAATTAAGGGCTGACTGGAATATATCATGTGTGTATTATTAAATGTGCACTATTTTACAAAGTTTGCAAAAATAAAATTCAGCACATGCATATACATGTTATACACGCCTATAAAACTGAGATGGAGCATATGTGGAGTCTTGTTGGCATATTGATTGGTCAAGAATCAATCATAGAATGTTGGTGATTTAAAGAAAGAAGCAACAAAAGGTAATGTTTCAAATTTTATCTCATTTGAAACACATGCTGAAAATTTCAGCATGTGGAAGATAGGCTGGCCGATTTTTATCATTCATGAGGGGATATTTTGTGTCTTGAAATATGTGATTAATTGGAAGAAGAATTGGAAGTAATTTGAATAAGATTTGAATTCATAAAGTATGGTATCTTGAATATCACACATGCTGAAAAATTTCAGCATGTGTGTGTATGCACCTTGGCCGAATTCTTGGCCATATTAGTGTCCAAGTTCACTTCCAAAAATGATGAGAATATTTTCTAATAATTGGTGATTTATTTTAAAAGAAAAATAAATGAAAATTTGGAAGTAATTTGAATTATATCACCATGTATCACATGCTGAAATTTCAGCATGTCAAGTGTAGTAATGGCCGATTTTTTGCTTAGTGTTGTGGAGAAATTATCTTGCTTGATTTGGATGATGATCTTATGAGTTATGGCAACTATTTTATGTTGATTTTGGCACATGTTTTTAGTGGAATTCTCAGATTTTCCAAGTCATCAAATGATGACAACATTCAACCAATCAATGAGTGCCAAGTAAGCAAAAGTTAAATGATCATCCAATGAGGAGGTGCCAAGTAATCAAGATCACGTCACAATAATGCCACACATTCTCCCAAGGACTTAGAAGACAATTTTCAAGAGGAGAAGGACTCCTAGGGGGGGACGGCCATATGTTAAAAAGGAAATGAGATGAGCAAAACAAAGACAAGAACAAGCATTACATTCTTGAAGATCAAAAACGCCTATAGCCTTCTTCTTTCTACACTTCTTTCTTTCTTCTTTCTAAAAGCCTATTGTACTTACATTCATATTCTTGAATAGTCTTATCTTAGACCACCACACATTCTCTATCTTTGTAAAAGATTGATCAAGGTGTGATCAATCTTCATTCTTGCAAGGTGGTGGTGTTCGTGCGTAATTGTATTCATCATACAAGGTTTGTAAAGGGTTGGAGTTGGTGTGTAACTCCATCAACCCTGTGGTAAGGTGTATTTGTGTTGTGTGATTAGTGTGAACCGAGGAAGGTGTTCCTCGAAGACTAGAGTAGGTTGTTTATAACCGAACCAGTATAAAATTCTCGGTATCATTTACTTTCAGCACTTATATTCTGTTTCAGCACTGTTTACTCTTTTTGATTACATTCGTAAAAATATTAAACGTTTTTCAACAATTACGAAAATTTTCAAAATCATAGCCACACGTCTTAGGGTTAATTTGGCACAAGTTTCAACGGTTTTGGATAAGTATAAGTCAATCAAACGTCCAAAGTTCTGAGACTAGTGCATTCTGATTTTTAGGCTTGCAAAGGTTGAGACTTTGAGTGTATTTGACTAACTTCCCGAAAGAAATTTTCAAAACTTTTTCAACACATTTAAATACAACATATAAGGGTTTAGTGGTTAAAATTTCAGAGAAATTGGAGTTAAGTACAAATAGGAATAAATTTTTTAAAACAGTCTACCGGTTTTGGCAGATTTGCGCAATCTGACCTCCAACGATTTATGAAGGGGTTAAAAGTTGAATTTAAATCTGAACTTTTTAGGAGACACTCATAACATCTGAGGATAATTTCTCTCAAAATTTCAGAATTTTTGAAGACCTACAACCTAGTTTTGAAAACATTTTAAAACTGGTCTTGAAAACAGAATCTGTTTTCAGAAGTTGAGTTTTGGTTTTAAACAATTTTAAAAACCACACTTTCCGCACCAACTATTCAACCCCCCTTCTAGTGGTGCCTTGCAGATCTTACATTACACATAACCTCCAACCCTTTACACACAATAAAATCAATCACACCGATCACGAACACCACCACCAAACGGATGAAGGTTTGATCACACCTTGATCAATCCTTTTACAATAATTGGAATGTATATGGTGGTCTAATCAAAGTCTATTCAATATGTTGAATATAAGAACAATAAGATTGAGAGAAGAAGAAGAAAGAAAATGTAGAAGAAGAGAATAGTAGAGCCTTTTGCACTTGAGAATTTGCTTGAATCACTTTGCACTACTTTTTCTTCTTTTTATGCTGTGTTGGCCGCCACCCCAAGGGTTACTTCCATCTTGAGAATTCTCTTTAATGCCCTTGAAAGATATACTTGTGTAGATGTGATACTACCTTGCTCACTTGGCACATTTTGATTAGATAGTTGTTTTGGCTTTGCTTACTTGGCACTCTATGATTGGATGAATCTTGTCACCATTTAGTAGCTGTAAAATCTGAGATTAAAATGTAAAAACATGTGCCAAATAAAGTTTAAAACATTGCCAAATAATCAACAATTAATCCCTACAAATTTGGAAAGCAAATTAGTCATCATGAAGACCATAAAATGGCCCACCTCACATTGTCACATGCTGAATTATCAGCATGTGTTAAATTTGCCAAATGTTTGAATTATTACCTTGTGTATTTCCCTCTTTTATGTCACTAACCTGGTGTAGCATATTCTCCACCAATCAAGATGCCAACTAGGTTCCACATAGACTCCACCAAGCTGCAGTAGGCGTGTGATATGGTCTCCAACATGTGCTAAATTTCATTTTTGTAAACTTTGTAAAATATTGCACAATAATTATACACATATGGTATATTCCAATCAGTCTTAATTTGAATATTCTAGTACGTACACTTTAATATGTTTCTAGATACATGTTACATGTCATGCCAAAAACGTTCCATGTGTTGTGTTCGCAGAAAACAGAATTTTCGACTTTTGTCGATTACGCAATTTTTTTCTGATTAAATTCAAAATTTTTGCACATGTTATATATATTATGTCACAATAATATACATAAAATAAATTGAATATTCAGTTCTAATGGCTGATAAAAGTGGCGGCCCATGTGACAAAAACATTGAATTTGTAATCTCCATAATTTGGCCTTAATTGGGGGCGATTTGTGTGTGCCAACATGGAATGATTTCATTGCTAAATATACCATGTAAACCCACGAAATGTTTTGCTCTTTTTAGAGTATATGGTCTGTCCATATATTTATGGCAAGTACGTGACACGTTGGCGAAGTTTCGGTAGTTACCCGATACGACAATTTTCGGTTTATAATCTTGTAACGTGTCGTAATAATTTTGTCTTCACCATGACTTATATCATATGATATAAGACCTGAATGTACTCATAAATATGAGGTAATTATAGTGGTGTGATGTTGACGTACGTTCGTAATATATGTAACGTGTCGGCAGTACATCGGAATATATGTGTATTGTGCCTTTTTATAAAATATCCGAATATATATAATACATATATAAAAGCGTGTGAATGAGGAGTGGGAGGAGACTTTCCATTTCCAAGTTTGTTGCCATCATGCCTTCTCCAAATGTATCTCCATTTAATGAACTACTTAGTTCATTTAACTAAGCACTTCACTTAATGAACTGGTTTAGTTCATTAATGGTGGCACCTGAAAATATTTCAAACACAACAAATGTTTGTCATTTGATGTAAGCTTTAAAGCTTCATGGCTTGTTATAACATTATATATAAAGTATATAAGGCAAGTTTGTCTCAAAAACGTGTCAAGTAATAAATTTTGTCATGCATTTCTTAAACACGTAGTATTTAAATCATGTATTTGTAAATCACTCAAACTCTTTTTCTGAACAATTTGATATAGACATATGACGGGCAGTCAAACACTCACAATGGACGTGTATCTTAACTGCAACATAATGTCGTTTTATATTAGATGATAACATATAAAACTCAGCTTCTTAGTGAAAAATTTTCTCCTGCGTATGCAGGTTCCTTCTCTCTAGGAATTCAAGTTCTTAGTGAGAGTCTCTAGGTTATCTTTTAAGGATTTAACTTCTTGGTGAGAGTTATGTTCTCCTTTTACGTCGGAGAAACGTCATACACTGGTGGTCAGGAGAGTTTGAAGGCTGAGATGGATACATCTCGTTGGAGGTTGGCGCTGAAGGAGAAGGTGGTCGGATGGATACGAGGAAAACCCTCGACACATAGATATCAAAAAGTTTCTTCTACTCAAGCAGCCCACGGATACGAGAAAGTGCTTTTCCATCGACGGTCAAGAAAATTCATGTATAATCTATTCAATTCTGATGTATATTAGAGACAGGGTAAAGGACCACATTGGTGAAGTATGTCACCAGAGAGTAGCAACTCCTAGATTAATGATTATTGAAAGATAGTCTGCAGAAATAAAAGAAATAAAGTTCTGAGCCGAGGTGAGTGGCAAGCTAAAATAAAAAAAGTGCTGAGCCGAGGTGAGGAGCATGAAGAAATAAAAGAAGTGCTGAGCCAAGGTGCCTAGTTGAGGTGACGAAGACAGAAGTAAAATGCTCGAGCTAAGGTGATGAAGAGCCAAGCTGAAGTATGCAATGCCAAGGTAAAGAAGTGTTTGAGCCGAGGTGATGTGGTGCCGAGATAGAATGAGTAGTGACGATGTGATAAAGTGGCTGGGCTGAAGGATGGAATACCAAGTCAAGGTGACGAAGTAAAGGCACTAAAGATATGAACAACAATGATAGGATGCCGAGCAGAGGAGACAAGGTGAAGGCAAAGGCAATGGACAAGCGGATGTACCGAACTGTGCTGAGCAAAATAACAGTAGAGCAGAACAAGGATGATGATAGGGGCATCAAAGAGATAGCAATGCGAGCTAAAATTATTTAGAAAAATAAAAGGATCTCGGAGGCAGCACTAAAGAACAGAACACATGCATTTATACGTATACATTGTATATATTCATATTTCATACATCTACTAGCTCAGTGGATTAAAAAACTGACTCTTGTAAATAAAATATAGCCGTTAAAGAGCCATTGACAACTTGAGGTTTCTTACCTCTTCCCAAGCCTTATAAAAGGCAAACCAATGTACATCTAAATATGAGGAAGTTTGAATAAATTTTACAGTTGAGCCTCAAATTTGTGCTCTTCTATTTTACAATACACAGTTTCGTATTTTACAATGTGTGCTTCTGAAATTCCAACATGGTGTCAGAGCCATGAGCTCAAAAAAAGAGAAGAAGCTATGAAGAGAATATGCCTGGTCAGTCTTTGTTGAAAAACTCTTTTTAGAAAACTTACCTGGTCGATCTTTCATCAACTGTTAAGACATTTTTTCCTCAAAACTCTTCACTCTTCATCTTCACACCATTTCCAAATCTTTTTCACTAGGCTTTGAAGAGCCTTTGCCTTGGGGCAGAAATCTTCATCTGCTTACGTTGTCTTTTAAAAATCTTTTTCAATAGGTTGTGAAGGGCCTTAGCATTTGTGTTGAATCTTCAATTTTACAAGACTCTTAAAATTTTTTCGATAGGTTGTGAAGGGCCTTAGCAT
>AP025052.1:16597233-16733068 GCA_036186865.1 Eustoma russellianum
AATCTTCAACTTTACAAGACTCATAAAATCTTTTCGATGGGTTATGAAGAACCTTAGCCATCGAGCTGAAATCTTTTTTCAACAGGTTATGAAGAACCTTTGTCACCGAGCTGAAATCTTTTTTATAGGTCATGAAGAACCTTAGCACTGAGCTAAAATCTTTATGGGTCATGAAGAACCTTAGCTGTTAAGTGAAAATCTTTTTCAATTGGTTTTGAAGAACCTTAGCCACCAAGCTAAAATCTTTCGAGACTTAGGTCTCAGTTCTTGCTTCATTCTATGGTTGCTACACTAAGGCTTTTAAATGAGAAAAAGACAAACATTCATTGCTGTTACATGGTAGGAATGTGTTCAAGTTTCTCTGGTAGCACCTCCTTTGGATGTCTTCTTCTTAGGTGACTGTGCAAATTTTTTTCTCAAAAATTTTTGCACATGTTTTCCAACTCTGCTTCATCGGCTTCAAAGAGTCTTGACATAAGTCTGAAATCTTCTTGAACAGGCTTTGAAGAGCCTTGGTATCGCACCGAAATCTTTCTATTGAATAGGCGATGAGAGACTTGGCCGCAAGGATGAAATCTTACACAGGTTACAGTACCTTAATATCAATCAACTTGTTACTGATACCAAAAAAGCTTGATTTCCTGTTCTTCAGACATCGGCCTAAGCGCCATTTTTTCAAAACTTGGTACATATTTTTCTCGATGTTGACCTAAGTGACATGTCTTCAAAAACTTTGCATATAAAGTTTCTTGATGATGGTCGAAGTGTCATTTTTTCAAGAATCTTCATAAATGGAGGTCAGCCAAAGTGCCATTCCCAATACAACTCTACCAAGGTCATACATCCGATGTCGTATTTCAAAAATGGCTTCAAAGACCAAAGAGCCATTTCTTTTATGTTACCATTTTAATGGACAAGGATCTCACTAAGCTATTTCAAAGCCATGATCCCTCTAAGCCATCTTCATTATGATAGAAGAGCCTTGGCTGCAGAGCGAAATCTCTTTCTTGGATAGGGTATCTATAGAGCCCTTGCCATAATGCATAAATCTACCTGTTAATTTGGCCTGAAGAGCCTTGGCTTTGATGCCGGAATCTTCTTGAGTTGTTGTAAAACGCCGTTAAAGGCTTCTTTACTTTGTATTCTTGAACTCTTATTGCACAAATGGACACACTTGATCAAAGAATCTCTCAAAAAATACAAAATCTTTTAAAAGATGCCATTGAATCTTCAACATATTTTTGGTGTTGCATGCCTAAGTGTTAACTCAACCCCTTTCTCGTTTTTGTCTGCAAATTTGAATACGAAAAGAAAGAAGGTAAGTACAGAAAGAGAGAAGAAAAGATTGATGTGAATGCCAAGTGGAACTGACATGTCTTATCATTATACAGTTGATATGTTTCCAACTTGTCCACTTGGAAACTTAACATTTAAATATAATATGTATATACATTATCAAATGATGTCAGGAATACATGCACTGGAAGAAGTGCCAAACAGAGCAGCTGCAGAGCTGAGCTCAGCTTAACTACAGAAAGTGCCGATCGAGCTGAGCAGAAGAAAGTGCTGGCCGAGCTGAGCAGATTTCCACTATAACCCTACAACAAATGCAATCAGGTATATTTGGTTAATTACTTTGAAAGGTAAATTCTTTCTCAAATATCAGTGATTCTGTCTATGCTTTAAATATATATGCTGAAAAAGTTATACTCCTTCTTAAAGGATTATCTGTTGCCAAGCTATGCCTCAGTTCAGACATAACCCATTCAGAAATTAAACGTTATGTCTTCAATATAAACTGAGCTGAACTGATTAGTATAGTTACCAGAATCACAGAGGCCTTATGGCATCTGTGTACCTCTTAATGAATTTACCTAATGACAAACTATAATATGTGCTAAACTGATCCAAAGCTTGAAATGCACATAATATTTCTTCCCTTGATTTGATTATGAAATAAACTCCACATTAACTAAACTTAGTAAATGTGGATGGAGATTTTATCATCTTTGGATTACGAAGAACAATTCTATTCATATGTGTGAAATGCCTTACGAAATTGTTCATTAGTTAAATGAAAAGGATTTACCTCTGACATCTGAACACACATATTTCGTGTCATTTGAAATTTGTTTTAGTCATAACAAATTGCTAGCTTTATCAAAGAAAGATAACATTAATTCTGCTCTTACTTCATGGTTAAATTTTTTTTGCATAAATTGATAATTCATTCAGCTATTAAGATTTTTTTAGCAGACCTCACTTTCTTTTCTGTTATTTAAACCAATTTCCACATGGTACTAAATTGTCATTACATTATAATCTATTAATAATATAAGCCTAAAGACGAATTGGATTTACATCACTTAGGTTATAAATAACTAAAAATGTAGTAACTATCTTATCCTACCATGGTAAAAGTTAAAATATACTGATAAATGCATGTTGCACTTATGAATATTTCCAAGTCTGTCTTAAGTTTTTTAGGTACTCAGTGAAGGGCCACTAACGAATAACGAATCCTGGTTGTATTTGTTAATACACTAAGCTTGAGGGAGAGTATTAGAAAAGTTTGCAGACATAATGTCAATCTTGGTTGTATAAATACACCAAGCTTGAGGGGGAGTATTGAAGGATAGTCTGTAAAAATAAAAGAATGAATGAAGTGTTGAGCCGAGGTGAGGAGCAAGCCGAAATAAAAGAAGTGCCGAGCCGAGATGCCAAGCAAGGAGATATAAAAGAAGTGTCGATTCGAGGTGCCGAGCTGAGGTGAAGAGCAAGGAGAAATAAAAGAAATTCTGAGCCGAGGTGTCGAGCTGAGGTGAGGAAGACAGAAGTAAAATGCTCGAGCTAAGGTGATGAAGAGCCGAGCTGAAGTATGCAGTCTGAGGTGAAGACATGTTCGAGCGAGGTGACGTAGTTCCGAGATAAAATGGGTAGTGACGAAGTGATAAAGTGGCTGAGCTAAAGGATGGAATGCCAAGCCGAGGTGACGAAGTGAAGGCGCTAAAGATATGAACAACAATAATGGAATGCCGAGCTGAGGCGGCGAGGTGAAGGCAAAGGCAATGGATAAGCGGATGCACCGAACTGTGCTGAGCACGATAACAACAGAGCAGAACAAGGATGATGACAGCGGCAACAAAGAGACAACACTGCCGAGCTAAAATAACTTAGAAAAATACAAAGATCTCGGAGGCAGCACTAAAGAACAGAACACATTCATGTATACGTATACACTGTATATATTTACATTTCATATATCCACTAGCTCATTGGATTAAAAAACTGACTTTTGTAAATAAAAATATAGCCGTTAGAGATCCGTTGGCAACTTGATATTTCTTATCTATTTCCAAGTCTTATAAAAGGCAAACCAATGTACATCTGAATATGAGGAAGTCTAAATAAACTTTATAGTTGAGCCTCCAATTTGTGCTCTTCTATTTTATAATACACAGTTTTGTATTTTACAATGTGTGCTTTTGAAATTCCAACAGTGATAAATATCGCTCAGGTGCTAAAAAAGTCGGTAACAGCTACATTATTAACGAGGAACATTGTGCGGTCAAAATTTCAAGGCAGAAAAAGAAGATTAAGATGGCGCTTAATTTGTATGCATGTAATAGTTGCACAGTTTTATAGTTACAAAATGTCATACCATGATTTGTGAGATTTCATTATTTTCTTTGTAAGAAATTTCGTGTAGGGTGTAAATTAAGAATCTAGCAGTCTTCTAGATTAGTAAAGATTTTACCAAACAATCCATACGACCTATGAAAAACAAAAGAAATATCGAGCAACTAACAGAAGTGCAGTACAAATTACTGAACAAACATAAACACCGCTGCACCTAGATGATGCATAAACAAAAAATTATGAGAGAGGTGTTGAAGAATGCACAAGAAGGAGAGAAAAAGCAATAATCGCTCGGATTCTTTTCTTGATTCCATTGAGGATTTCATCAAACGCCTTTTATACCGGGAATGCATAAATGACAAACTAACTATCACTTGAAATTACAAGAATATCACTAATAACTAACTTCTATATAGCATAACTGAAAGGTTAGCAAGGTAATTTCTCCTCCTTTTTAACTTTCCCACCTTTGCACTCAGCTCCTTCCTCCTGTCTGCAATCACCCAGTTACTGCCTCAACACTCCTCATAATCATCACTCCCAGCTGCATAATATGTGTCATATTTAATGAACACGTAGATTAAACCTTTCATCCAACGATCCAACTCATTTGTTCATTGTATCATCACTCTGGATTATCGGATTCTGGCTGTCATCATCCAACCTTCCTGCATATTAACATCCTACCTTCCTGCACGTGCTTGGCATTCATGGTTGTTCTTTGACACCCCCCCCTCAGCTATGCTTGGTGTATATATTGCAAGCGCCAAGCATTTCCAAAAGCTCATTCATGCGTTTACTGTCCAATGCTTTGGTGAATAGGTCAGCCAATTGAAACTGTGTTCTTATTGGCATTAACTTGATTACCTTATCTTGCACCTTGTCCCTCACTATGTGGCAATCAATTTCAATGTGCTTTGTGTGTTCATGAAAGACAGGATGTTTCGCAATATGAAGAGCACTCTTGCTATCACAAAAAATCTCCACAGGCTCATGATCCCCAAGCCCCAGATCTTTAGCCAACTAAAGCAGCCATTGAACCTCACAGACAGCCAATGATATTGCCCTGTACTCTGCTTCAGCATAAGACCTTGACATAGTAGTTTCTTTCTTAGCTTTCTAAGACACCAAAGCCTCCTCTAGGAATACACAGTATCCTGACACAGACTTTCTGGTTTCCTGGCATCCAACCCAATCAGAGTCCACAAATGCCTTCAGTTTCATATCACCAATGCTGGGAAACATAATTCCCTGACCAATGGAACTCTTAAGATACCTTAAAACCCTATGAGCAGCCTTCAGATGATTGATTGTGGGACAATCCAAAAATTGGCTCAACTTTTTTTTATACCAAAGGAGATATCAGGTTGGTAATAGTGAGGTGTATCAGTTTACCTATGAGTCTTGTGCAAGCAGTTATGTCTTGCAAAGGCTAGAATAATTGTGCATTAGCTTCAAGTGACTCTCCATTGGGCTAGCTGTTGGCTTACATCCCAAGAATCCATATTCCTCCAGTAGCTCTAGGTTATACTTTCTTTGGTTGATCAACATACCCTTGTGTGATGTTGCAACCTCTATGCCAAGGAGGTATTTCAGGTCACCAAGGTTCTTTCTTCTAAATTCTTTATGCAAGGCATCTTTAATGAGCTCAATTTCCTGCAGATCATCATAAGCCACTATAACATCATCTATGTAGCGCCCCGGCCCAATACTGGACATCTGTACCTGTGCACCCGCCGTAGCTTACTACGAGAACTACGAAGCGCCAAAGCAGATCAAGCACACGCCATCCATGACGTAAGATAAATCAGCGGAAACTCGTAGAATTAAAAACTTCAATAACAATAATATCCTAAATGAAACACAGCGGAAATAAAACGTGTCAAAGAGAGTGTTTAAAGTATCCTTCAACACGAAGCTTTAACAGTAAATCCTTCAACTAAAAATAAGGGCTGTAAGCCTGTCTATTTTAGTGACCATTGTCCCAATGAGCCCACTCGCTGTTATCTTCTACAAAAATCATCTCGTACTTTGGCTCACCTGAAAAGCAGATAGAGTATTTGTTCTTAGCGAAAACATCACCAGCAAGTAACCCGTCTATACACCTTACGGGATCACACACGATGAGTCACCAGTACATAAATCAATGCCCAAAATAAGGTGCTCGGGTTGGCAAATAGCATCTTTATAACAACTCATCAAGCCAAATAGGTCATGTAAATGATACACAGAAATGGAACCAACACATATTGAGCAAAACGTACTACATAAACAGAACATTTGCGAATGTCGATTCTTGCATGTCAAATCTTATGCTTGGTGTAACATGATGCATGTACTTCTTCAAAGCCACACATAAAACTCATGCATATGTCTTCATTCGTAAACATGTCATGCGTGTCATTTCACAAAACTTTTCATAATTCTTCTTATCATATTCTTCGCGTAGCAGAACTTTATACCCTGTGGGTGATCAGTCCATAGCAAACAAAACTTTATACCCCGTGCTGAAAGGTCCACGGCCCCATAGCATATAACTTTATATCCCGTGCTGATAGGTCCACGGCCCCATAACATATAACTTTATACCCCGTGCTGATAGGTCCATAACCCCATAACATAACTTTATTTTCCGTGCTGATAGGTCCACGGCCCCATAAAATAACTTTATTTTCCGTGCTGATAGGTCCACGGCCCCATAAAATAACTTTACTTTCCGTGCTGATAGGTCCACGGCCCCATAAAATACTTTATACCCTGCTGTTGATTCACAGGTCACGCTTTTATACCCTGATTTCACAGGCGTGACTTTTATACCCTGCGATCAACCAGCAGCCATAGTTGCTTTCAAAAACTTTAATCTTCTTTTCAAACGCATATTCTTTTCGCAAAACAAAACTCATGTCGAAATGCAAAGTGTTCATGTCGTGATGCAGACTGCTCATGTAACATCATATCAAACATGTAAACATGCATACAAACTTTACATATCAAGTACAAAGTCCTGAACATCTATCACACCCTGCTCGTACCATTTTATGTCCTTTTGTATTACGAAAATTCAAATCGAGTTCACACTTAACCTTGCTCATTCATACTTCCTCAAACACACCTTATTCGTACCATTTTATGCCCTTTCATATTGCTAACTCGCTCCGAGTTCATACCTAACTTTACTCATTCACACTTAATGTTTACAACTCAAGCACACCTTATTCATACCACTTCATGTCCCTTTCGTATCGCAAATTCACTTCGAATTCATACTTAACCTTACTCATTCACACTTAATGTTTACAACTCAAGCGCACTTCAAAAACACTTGTATTTTATGAGCAATGGAAGAGAATAAAGGTATCTCACATTCATGGAGCGCTTAATGGGTCAAAAGGAACTTCTAGTACACTTGAAACGCCTTCAGGAGGCGCTTAATGTGACATAAAGCGCCTATTCTGGGCGTTCGAAGTGTTCTGGAATGTGTTGGTATACATCGAACGCCTACATGAAGCGCTTCAAGTGACAACAAACACCTTCTGTGACATATCGAACGCCTACATAAGTCGCCTTATGTGACATGAAGCGCCTTATGGGGTGTTCGAAGTGTTCTGGAATGCACTGGGACACATTGAATGCCGACTTCAGGCGCCTAATGTGACATTGAGCACCTAAAGTAGGTGTTCGAAGCGTACTGACGACTTTCAAAACTGCAAATTTTTGCAGTAACTTCCTCTCATCTTCTTCCTCCTTCACCCCTTTCATGTTAAACACTTTAAGATCCATCTCACCACCTAAATCCATCATGCTTAACACACAACTAATGTAGCGCCCCGCCCGAAACTAGGGTTTCGACCTGGTGCACCCCCCGTACTCTATTCCGTAAAGTATAAGGCATCGATACTATACATGTACATGTCGACATGAATAATGAATCGATCAGCGGAAGCATCATAACATAAACAAATCATAATCGACATGCAATGCACTACTTCATAATCTGTACGAGTCATCATATACTGAATACTGAAATCTTCTGAAATACATCATAGATCGAGACCCAACGCCTTCAAAGAAATCTCTCGGTATGTCTAGCATGTCCTCAACACGTCTGTATAGTGACACCTGTTATCTGGAGAGTGATAAATGATGCAAGTATGAGCGATAGCCACCGACTTTTAATCGCTCAGCAAGTAGTCTTATTGGATACGACATGTGGATCATACATGAGGAGACGGGGGTGACAAAACATAATAACCACATATACCAAATAGATAATCACGTCTCCATTTTTAAACAAGTAAAATAACTTGGTATAAATGTAAACTAGAAGTTGGTAGAGAAAGAAACATAGTGATTGTCTTTTCGTATATACTCAGTGTTAAACATCACTACCATAGTTCATACATCATCAACAGATAGTGACAGACAAGTAATACTGCACATACCGTAAAATGACCTTCAGACCTAACTAAAATCCATAGATACTAGTCTCATGATCTCCTTAACTAATGTGTGACCCTCTTAACTCTATCCATCACAGCCTACTTCTACTACAGCATCGCAGGAGTCCCGGTAGACATGAATGTGTAGTGAGTCATGATTATAATGTAAAACATAGATGCTTTTTAAAATCATGCAATAACATGTCAAAACTTCCATTGTCATACTTTTCGTACTTATACGATGGCCATTGAAATGCAAGAACAATATCTAGCGACGTCCTGAAAGCATCTCCGTAAAGGTACGTAAACGATGATCCGTACATCATCCGAGTAGGTAGCTTTACGTTGACTCCTAGGTCAAGAACACAAGCTCTTCACAAGGTGTTCAAGACACATACTAAATGAGTTCGACAGCCAAGCTCTTCACAAGGTACAGCCCGACACATCATACATAGAAGGGTTCGACAGCCAAGCTCTTCACAAGGTACAACCCGATACCCAACATGTAATGTAAGGTTCAAGAGCTAGGTTCTTCACAAGGTATTCACATGAACCTTACATTTGTCGTATTAAGAAACTTCCGTCTCGTAAATACTATTCACTACATTTCCATACTCTTCTTACATGTCATAAAATAATGTCGTAAGTCATGTCATAAACATACTGTGAAACATTGTCTTTTCTTTGAAATATACTTTTCATTCATATGCATAGGAACTATAAAACATGTAACGTAAACATAACTTTTCAAACCTTGATTTCATGCAACGTGAGACTCGGTCGTATAAGGGTATCTTGGTCATACTACATCATTTCCTCATACATCAATTACTTAACTATGGTCTACTTGTCATGCTTAAGAAATGCTTATCAATGTAGTCTACTGGTCATAACTTAAAGAAATACCATAACCATACCTCCTCAACATCAAATCCTCCAATGTACTTCATAATTCATGTCTTCAGTACCTAGAACATATATACTTCCTATTTCCTCCAACATACCATCTAGGAGTTTCATAACTTACATCTTAGCTTGCACATAATCATCTACAACACATATGAATACAAATAACATGAAATCAAATCATTTATGTCATATCATCTAGTTCAAACGAGTATAAATTCTATGTATATACAATATATAACTTTCTATATATGAGGGTTCTTAAAGTGTGTACGAGTATCATAGCATATACATTTGATAGAGTTTCATACTTATATCCATAAAACATAATAAGGTCATTCCTTACATATCTTAACATATACACATATCATACATATGTGCACCATATAAACATAATAGAGTCATTTTAATAAGAGGCCTAATGGCCGAATTATAAGTTATGCATATAATGATTTTACAAGTATATTATGTATTATCCAAACCTTAGCATTTTCATATATTAACATATAATTGTACCTGTCCATATATATCTATATAAATACAAAATATATGAATCTTTTATTTTCAAAGGCCTAATGGCTGAAAACTTGCATAGTGTAACATATATATTTCTTTGGTGATATAATAATGTAATGTCAAAACTTAATCTACTCATATTTTAGTTTATCAATTACACACTTACACATATGTGTCCAAAGTAATAAAACTATTTTAGTAAAAAGGCCTAATGGCCGAAATACATTCAAGAATATATTACATAATTCCAACTTACTTATTTTCATATTTTACCATACATATATATGTATTTTGAAATCATTTTAGTATTTAATATTTTAGGGACGAAAATGTACACATGTTCTATATTTATACACTTTCCTTTTATAGTATTTAGTATACAATTTTGGTCACTTTTATACATTAATATATGTCCAATACATATTTATATTCATAAGTGGGTTTAAACTATTTTTATCAACAAATGACCTTATGGCTGAAAAAATATGTAAAGTATGTACATATATGTAACTTCCATTCATGGCATATTATCTATTACACACATCTACTTATTCTCGTATTTATTTTATATACTATTCATATATGTTTGTAATTTATATTAAGTTCTTTTAAAGATCTCTTGGCCTCATATCTTAAAATAATAGGTATTATATATATATATATATATATATATATATATATATATATAATGGGTATATCACCGGAAACATATATTGTCATTTATATGTATTACTGTATATATATATCTATATATGCTCACATATACATATATACACATAACATATACACGTATATATACATATACTTTTTATATCTCATATATATATACATACATATATCACATACACGTATATATACATATATGAATCATATACAGGCATGGTTCTAATACATCACATTCAAACATACATACATACATATATCATATACACGTATATACATATATGTATATATGTATATACCATCCGCATGCATATACATACATATGTATATCATATAAAGTTAGATTTGTATATATTTTTGAAAGAAAATCTTGATAATACTACATGATGATCCCACTTTAATATAAACATATATACTAAACATTTGTAAAACCATGTAGTATTTAGTAAGAATACTTGCCTTTGTTTTGAACCTTGGGCTTAAAATAGAAAAGATTTCTCTTTTCTTTTCCTTCTTGGCACTCGCGACCTAATGGCCCTAAATGAAAGGAGAATGGTTAGTTTTCAAGAGTTTAAGAATTGGAAAATTTCCCATCTTGCTTTTTGAAGAGGATTTACCTTTGTAAATCATTAAGATCCTCACTTCTTACTTAGAGAGTTTCTTTCTCCTTCACTATGCCACTCACGGTTGAGAAGCCTAAAAGGAAAAAGAATGAGATCTTTTAAAAGAGTTGGGGAAGAACAAAGTGTTTTAATTGATGGTATAGCCTTTCCCTTGATTAAATCTTATGCATGCATCTTAGATCCTTATTACATGTTAGAGAAAGTTCTTCTCTTTCCTATTTAGGCTCACGGTTGGAGGTCTTTTGAGAGTGAGAAGAATTTTTTCTTGGTGAAAGAAAGACATGAGAGGAAGAATCTTCAAGAGGAAATGAAGTAAAATAAAGATGAGAGGTGATAGTAGAAGAGGTAAAATGGAGACTTTTTTCTCCTTTGTTTGTACTTTCGGTTGGAAGAGGAATAGAGGGGTAAGGATAGAGCTTGTCTTAAGAGGAAGAAAATAAGGATAAAGTGAGTGAAGAAGATTATTGAAGATTGAGGAGAAAACTTTTCCTTGTAGGCTATTTTGTTTCCTTCAGCCGAATTTCTGGAGGAATGCAGGGAAGAAATTAGAATGCTTTACCTTGTGGGAGTAGATGGAATGCAATTAGAGAGAGTGTGCTAGAAAGTGAGAGAGCACGTTGAAGGGAGAAAGAAAAGGACTTTGGAGTTGTTTTAGTTAAATAGCCAATTTAGAAAAGTAGGAATGGAAACAATTGATGGGGACTTCTCTTGTCCTATGTGTGTAGGTTGGGAAGTGGAGAAGTAGTGGGGTAGGAGATTAAATGGTGGTTGTGAGAAGAAAATGAAAAATAAATGCAAATGGTAGGGTGTGGCCGAAAGTTGTGGCCATAGGGTAGGGTATTTTCAGCTTTTGTTTTGTTGGGTAATGGGAGAATATTTGAAGTAGAAAAAGAAAAGATGGAGTGTATTGGGAAGAGAATATTTTGTCTTCTTCCATTGCCATCAACCGAAATTAGGAGGAGGCATAGGAAAGTGTAGTCTTGTGATGGAATTTGGAGGTAGTGGAATTATTATATCGGGTATTTTAATTTGGCTTAATTTTTATCTACTAACTTAGGTTGCTACTGACTAATTTATTTAAAATGTATCGCATGTCCCACATGTTCTTTATCTAGTCTCGTTCCGTCTTTTTATATCCGTTAACTTTGTCATTCGGGTATTTTTTTCCAAACGTTTCTAACCCCGATATATAATGTCGATGTCTTTATTTTTCTTAACTAAAAGTTTAAATCCCATCGAAATTCCATCCGCATCACATTTGCGTTCTATTTTTCATCATCTTATTTTACTTTTCACTGTCCCGGAAACGCGCGTTTGTAACATTCTTCCCCCCTTATAAAAGTTTCGTCCTCGAAATTTAGGGGTATCGATTTACTCTTAATGATTTAAACACTTAATTTCTAGAGTCGTTTCTTAATTGCCTATGATCCAGCTTAGTATTCGCTGACTTATGATAAAATTTCCTTAATTTACTATTGTCGTATACCTCTATTAATTCACTTAAGTCTTCTACAACCTCATATTTCTGCGCGTTATACTAACTTTTATACTTACCAACTCCAACTGCTAACCCTACTACGGTTAAATCGTATCAATTCTAATCTAGCCATGCTTACTCATATTCAACTTACCACACTAATCCGCCCGAGATAACCTGACGTCCTTCAGAATTCATCATTTAACTCCTGATGTGACATGACTCATTATATCCTTGTTTCCACTTATAAAATCGTGCTCTTAACGCTATGAATTTACATCCTTAAGACAACTAACATATTTGACCTACTCTAAGATTCTAAGATTTATCGTCTTAATCCTACACGTACAATTTGTGCAATGTATTTACGAAACTGCAATTGTCATAATTCTTATAAATCACTGCTTATAGTTCTACCACATATCATATCTTAATCAGCCTACGAAATTTATCACTATCTTCAAATATTATCCTAAATAGGACTGAATCTGAAATTAGGGAACGTACAGTTTATGACGACTATGTTACTAACAGGAAACAGAATTAAGGTATCCCAGCGACTTGACCTGTATAAATATCAAAAAGCTTAACAACCTACATATACTCTCTAGCTTCTCGTATCTGCCTAATACCGTTTTATTTCTCTTATACTAAGGCTGCCGTGCTCAGTCTAAGATCATATACTTAGACTCTATAATCTTTGCTTTAGTTCTACAATCATAACCTAGATTCTACGATCATAACCCAATACAGTTTATTATTATATATTTTTATATTAAGGTTGTCACTTTCATTTAAGATCATTTCTTACGTCTATGAGCATTCCTTAAATTCTAAGATCACTTCTTATTTCTAAATCATAAATAGTATATAACCGTCGCTTATGACTAAATCAATACTTACATTTAGATTGTCGTCTGATACTTAGATCAACTCTTAATCAAAACCATCACTTATATCTAAGATTGCGACCTAAGTTCAGGATCATCGCTTAATTTAATATCCTTCAACCTAAATTTATATTGGTATCATAGCTTAATAATTTCAGCCTCTAATCCTAATCCGATTAAAACATTATATTATGTCAACTCCTACTTATTCATGCTTACGGTATTCAACTTACTTCACCCTTGTCTAAGATCATTTCTTATATCTATGATCATCTCTTAAATTCTAAGATCACTGCTTAAATTCATGTCGTTGTTTACTTATGAGTCCGCAGTGGATCTGGAGCCTTTGCTCTGATACCACCTGTAGCGCCCCGCCCGAAACTAGAGTTTCAACCCGGTGCACCCGCCGTACTCTATTCCATAAAGTACAAGGCGTCGATACTATACATGTACATGTCGACATGAATAATGAATCGATCAGCGGAAGCATCATAACATAAACAAATCATAATCGACATGCAATTCACTACTTCATAATCTGTACGAGTCATCATATACTGAATACTAAAATCTTCTGAAATACATCATAGATCGAGACCCAACGCCTTCAAAGAAATCTCTCGGTATGTCTAGCATGTCCTCAACACGTCTGTATAGTGACACCTGTTATCTGGAGAGTGATAAATGAGGCAAGTATGAGCGATGGCCACCGACTTTTAATCGCTCAGCAAGTAGTCTTATTGGATACGACATGTGGATCATACATGGGGAGAACGGGGTGACAAAACATAATAACCACATATACCAATAGATAATCACGTCTCCATTTTTAAACAAGTAAAATAACTTGGTATAAATGTAAACTAGAAGTTGGTAGAGAAAGAAACATAGTGATTGTCTTTTCGTATATACTCAGTGTTAAACATCACTACCATAGTTCATACATCATCAACAGATAGTGACAGACAAGTAATACTGCACATACCGTAAAATGACCTCCAGACCTAACTAAAATCCATAGATACTAGTCTCATGATCTCCTTAACTAATGTGTGACCCTCTTTACTCTATCCATCACAGCTTACTTCTACTACAGCAATCGCAGGAGTCCCGGTAGACATGAATGTGTAGTGAGTCATGATTATAATGTAAAACATAGATGCTTTTTAAAATCATGCAATAATATGTCAAAACTTCCATTGTCATACTTTTCGTACTTATGTGATGGCCATTGAAATTCAAGAACAATATCTAGCGACGTCCGGAAAGCATCTCCGTAAAAGTACGTAAACGATGATTCGTACATCATCCGAGTAGGTAGCTTACGTTGACTCATAGGTCAAGAACCCAAGCTCTTCACAAGGTGTTCAAGACACATACTAAATGAGTTCGATAGCCAAGCTCTTCACAAGGTACAACCCGACTCATCATACATAGAAGGGTTCGACAGCCAAGCTCTTCACAAGGTACAACCCGATACCCAACATGTAATGTAAGGTTCAAGAGCCAGGTTCTTCACAAGGTATTCACATGAACCTTACATTTGTTGCATTAAGAAACTTCCGTGTCGTATATACTATTCACTACATCATACTCTTCTACATGTCATAAAATAATGTCGTAAGTCATGTCATAAACATACTGTGAAACATTGTCTTTTCTTTGAAATATACTTTTCATTCATATGCATAGGAACTATAAAACATGTAACGTAAACATAACTTTTCAAACCTTGATTTCATGCAACGTGAGACTCGGTCGTATAAGGGTATCTTGGTCATACTACATCATTTCCTCATATATCAATTACTTAACTATGGTATACTTGTCATGCTTAAGAAATGCTTATCAATGCAGTCTACTGGTCATAACTTAAAGAAATACCATAATCATACCTCCTCAACATCAAATCCTCCAATGTACTTCATAATTCATGTCTTCAGTACCTAAAACATATATACTTCCTATTTCCTCCAACATACCATCTAGGAAATTCATAACTTACATCTTAGCTTGCACATAATCATCTACAACACATATGAATACAAATAACATGAAATCAAATCATTTATGTCATATCATCTAGTTCAAACGAGTATAAAATTCTATGTATGTACAATATATAACTTTCTATATATGAGGGTTCTTAAAGTGTACGAGTATCATAGCATATACATTTGATAGAGTTTCATACTTATATCCATAAAACATAATAAGGTCATTCCTTACATATCTTAACATATACACATATCATACATATGTGCACCATATAAACATAATAGAGTCATTTTAATAAAGAGGCCTAATGGCCGAATTATAAGTTATGCATATAATGATTTTACAAGTATATTATGTATTATCCAAAACCTTAGCATTTTCATATATTAACATATAATTGTACCTGTCCATATATATCTATATAAATACAAATATATGAATCTTTTATTTTCAAAGGCCTAATGGCCGAAAACTTGCATAGTGTAACATATATATTTCTTTGGTGATATAATAATGTAATGTCAAAACTTAATCTACTCATATTTTAGTTTATCGATTACACACTTACACATATGTATCCAAAGTAATAAAACTATTTTAGTAAAAAGGCCTAATGGCCGAAATACATTCAAGAATATATTACATAATTCCAACTTACTTATTTTCATATTTTACCATACATATATATGTATTTTGAAATCATTTTAGTATTTAATATTTTAGGGCCGAAAATGTACACATGTTCCATATTTATACACTTTCCTTTTATAGTATTTAGTATACAATTTTGGTCACTTTTATACATTAATATATGTCCCAATACATATTTATATTCATAAAGTGGGTTTAAAACTATTTTTATCAACAAATGACCTTATGGCCGAAAAAATATGTAAAGTATGTACATATATGTAACTTCCATTCATGGCATATTATCTATTACACACATCTACTTATTCTCGTATTTATTTTATATACTATTCATATATGTTTGTAATTTATATTAAGTTCTTTTAAAGATCTCCTCGCCTCATATCTTAAAATAATAGGTATATATATATAATGGGTATAATCACCGGAAACATATAGTGTCATTTATATGTATTACTTTATATATATATATCTATATATGCTCACATATATATATATATACACATAACATATACACGTATATATACATATACTTTTTTATATCTCATATGTATATATACATACATATATCACATACACGTACATATACATATATGAATCATATACACGCATGGTTCTAATACATCACATTCAAACATACATACATACATATATCATATACACGTATATACATATATGTATATATGTATATACCATCCGCATGCATATACATACATATGTATATCATATAAAAGTTAGATTTGTATATATTTATGAAAGAAAATCTTGATAATACTACATGATGATCCCACTTTAATATAAACATATATACTAAACATTTGTAAACCATGTAGTATTTAGTAAGAATACTTGCCTTTGTTTTGAACCTTGGGCTTAAAATAGAAAAGGTTTCTCTTTTCTTTTCCTTCTTGGCACTCACGGCCTAATGGCCCTAAATGAAAGGAGAATGGTTAGTTTTCAAGAGTTTAAGAATTGGAAAATTTCCCATCTTGCTTTTTGAAGAGGATTTACCTTTGTAAATCTTTAAGATCCTCACTTGTTTACTTAGAGAGTTTCTTTCTCCTTCACTATGCCACTCATGGTTGAGAAGCCTAAAAGGAAAAAGAATGAGATCTTTTGAAAGAGTTGGGGAAGAACAAAGTGTTTTAATTGATGGTATAGCCCTTACCTCGATGAAATCTTGTGCATGCATCTTAGATCCTTATTACATGTTAGAGAAAGTGCTTCTCTTTCCTATTTAGGCTCACGGTTGGAGGTCTTTTGAGAGTGAGAAGAATTTTCTCTTGGTGAAAGAAAGACATGAGAGGAAGAATCTTCAAGAGGAAATGAAGTAAAATAAAGATGAGAGGTGATAGTAGAAGAGGTAAAATGGAGACTTTCTTCTCTTTTGTTGGTACTTTCGGTTGCAAGAGGAATAGAGGGGGAAGGATAGAGCTTGTCTTAAGAGGAAGAAAATAAGGATAAGTGAGTGAAGAAGATTATTGAAGATTGAGGAGAAAACTTTTCCTTGTGGGCTATTTTGTTTCCTTCAGCCGAATTTCTGGAGGAATGCAGGGAAGAAATTAGAATGCTTACCTTGTGGGAGTAGATGGAATGCAATTAGAGAGAGTGTGCTGGAAAGTGAGAGAGCACGTTGAAGGGAGAAAGAAAAGGACTTTGGAGTTGTTTTAGTGAAATAGCCAATTTAGAAAAGTAGGAATGGAAACAATTGATGGGGACTTCTCTTGTCTTATGTGTGTAGGTTGGGAAGTGGAAAAGTAGTGGGGTAGGAGATTAAATGGTGGTTGTGAGAAGAAAATGAAAAATAAATGCAAATGGTAGGGTGTGGGCCGAAAGTTGTGGCCATAGGGTAGGGTATTTTCAGCTTTTGTTTTGTTGGGTAATGGGAGAATATTTGAAGTAGAAAAAGAAAAGATGGAGTGTATTGGGAAGAAGAATATTTTGTCTTCTTCCATTGCCATCAACCGAAATTAGGAGGAGGCATAGGAAAGTGTAGTCTTGTGATGGAATTTGGAGGTAGTGGAATTATTGTATCGGTATTTTAATTTGGCTTAATTTTTATCTACTAACTTAGGTTGCTACTGACTAATTATTTAAAATGTATCGCATGTCCGACACGTTCTTTATCTAGTCTCGTTCCGTCTTTTATACCGTTAACTTTGTCATTCGGGTATTTTTTTTCTAACTGTTTCTAACCCCGATATATAATGTCGATGTCTTTATTTTTCTTAACTAAAGTTTAATTCCCATCGAAATTCCATCCGCATCACATTTGCGTTCTATTTTTCATCATCTTATTTTACTTTTCACTGTCCCGGAAACGCGGGTTGTAATAACTAACATGGATTGAAACTTACACATGTCAAAACGTATCCACTCTAAGCCTTCTATCACCCACAACTTCCAATGTATCCTCAAATTTTCCAATACAACCAAATCTACTACAAACCCATCATTCATCCTTCAACTTTCTGCAAATACTCCCACATCATCTAAGGTACAATTAATGAACTTAAGAACTTATAACAATACAATAAACACAACATGGATGACACTTTTATGGCATATTTAACAACAACAATCACTACATAACTGTTTCCAGAATTTGGCCCAAATAACATGACTTTACTCAAGCAAACACAACAAATACGTATAGTAAAGCATGTACATACACAAATCAAGATTACTAAATGTGTGATCCGAGTTTTCTCTTTATAAGAACATAGGGCCTGTTGAATCAAAATTTGCGTAAAGCGTATAGAAAGATTACTTGCCTATGCTTCTAGATAGTCTTACGAATATTTGGTAGAATCGCAGAAGGATTGAACCTAGTTTGGTCACCCTTTCTTCTTTCTCTTTCTCTCTCTCTTCCTCTCCTTTCTGCAAGGCCGTTTCTTCTCTTTTTCTTTTCCTCTAACTGGAGCCTCTCTCTCTCTCTCTCTCTCTCTCTCTCTCTCTCTCTCTCTCGGGGAGTTATAAACAATTGTGTAACTCCCTAACCATTTAAGTGGGAGGGGCATTTTAGGTATTTTAGCCTAATTTTCTTTATTCCAGCTTTTGATTATTTTCTCACCTAATTTTCATTTAACTAAGTCTTATAACCTATACATTTATAAAATTATATTTAAGTTTTTTTCTAATTATTAAAAGTCGGACTTAAAAGTTACGGGTTATGATTCCACCCCTTTTACAAAAAGTTTTGTCCTTGAAACTTGCGTACCTTAATTGAAGAGTAGAGGATACTTCTCCTGCATCCGCTCTTCAAGTTTCCAAGTAGCTTCCCATTTCATGTGATTGCTCCACTGGACCTTCACATAGAAATCATCCGCTCCCTCCACACTTAGTGCTTTTGATCAACGATCTTTATGGGTATCCCTTCTTAAGTAATGTTGCCGTTGAGTTCCAAAGGTTGTGCTTCGAACACATGGCTTGGATCCGTCACGTATCTTAACTGTGATACATGAAATACATTGTGGACTTGCACCAATACCGGAAGTAATACAGACCTATATGCGAAAGCTCCTACTTTCTCCAGTATTTCATAGGGACCAATAAAACAGGGGCTTAGGTTGCCTTTCACTCCCAAATCTCATAACACCCTTTGTAGGCGATACTCTTAAATAGGCCTTTTTGCCTACATTAAACTCCAAAGGCTGTCACTTGGAATGCGCCCCATGTTTGTTGCGGTCCTGAGCCGTCTTAAGTCTATCTCGAATGATTTCAGCATTCACCCTTTCTAACGTCTCCTCGAGTAGTTTAGGCCCGGTGATGGGTCCTCATGCCGACTTCATCCCAATAAACCGGAGAACCGCACTTCTATCCATACAGCGCTTCGAAGGGAGCCATATCGATTGCATTGTAGTGACTGTTATTATAAGAGAACCCCATTAACTTCTCCTTTCCACCTCAACTCCCTTTGAAACTAGGACAAAAGATCTTAACATGTCCTCAACGGTCTGAATAGTCCCCTCAAACTATCCATCTGTCTGAGGGTGATAGGGGTGTACTCATCCTTAATTTTGTACCCATGGCTCTCCAAAATATTGTCCAGAGCTTGGGAGTAAACTGTTGGTCTCGGTCAGACGCTATGTTCATTGGAACACCATGCAGGCTGACAATGTTGTCCACATCCAAATTTACGAAACTTATCGAGAGATACTTCCCTCGACATAGGTAGAAAAGGTGCAGATTTGGTTAAACCGATCCACAATCACCAAAATCACGTTATATCCACTTTTTGTTCTCGGTAATCATGATACGTTCCTATTTCTACTCTGGAATCTCCGACGACATCGTTAATCGACCAGGTCGTTGGTGTTCAGCCCCCAATTGCTGACACACCAGACATCTCTCAATGAACTCCACAATATGCCTCTTCATCTTACACCGCCAATAATATTGTTAGAGATCCCTGTACATTCTGGTGCTACCGTGATTTATTGATACCCTTGAGCTGTGAGCCCCCTTGCAAAATTTTCTTTCCTTAGCTCATCTAAATCAGGTACCACCATTTTTTTCTCTAACATAAGCTCCCCGTCCTCATTGGTCTGAAATCCTCAAGCTGGCTATACCTCAGTTTCCCAGCAATATCACCCACAATCTTATTCTTCTTTTGAGCTTCTTTCACCCAATCCATCAAACTTGGGGTGACGGTCAATGATGCAAAAACATTAACTATAGAGTCAACCAAATCCAATCTAAATTCTTCTATTTCTTTATCAAGTGGTGACTGTCGCGCATGGTTAGATTTTCTGCTTAAATACATCGGCCACTTTATTAGCTTTTCCAGGATGGTAATTAATGGTCAAGTCAGAGTCATTTTGTAGTTCCAACCATCTTCGCTGCCTCATGTTTAGCTGTCTCGAGGCATACGTGATAACTTGTTCGTGTTGCATCAAAACACAACCTACAAGTGAAGTATCAAACTAAATTCGATTGGATGGAAAATTATAACTTACGCTATAGTTTACATACCTAGACTTGTTTTTTCCGACGCATCGCTATATATCACAAACCCATCAGTAACAGAAGGTTGAGCCAATACTGGAGCTGTGGTTAACCTTTTCTCTTGGCCTCCTACCTCTGTCGTAGTATCCTACAGTAGCCTCTCTTGCCGCTACTCTGCGGAAATTACTCTCGACGCGAAAGCACGCGTCCAGCATGTCCTCGTAGGTTCTCATCCCACATTTACTATTTCTGACTGAATTCTTGAGTCTAACCTCGCTCGAAGACTTTGTCATCTTTAAGATTATCATACATAATCGCAAGAGAGAATTTACCCAAAGCATGAAAACGGTCGGCATACTCCGACACTGTCATTTGGACCCTGTTTCACAGCATAATCGAAAGTCCTTATCTTGTCTAAGATTGCTGTATCGGGCACGTATACTTTAGCAAGGCATCACACAATTATGTCCAAGAGATCGGTGGGATCTGAATTTAAATTATTACAGAAAGTTAAATGATATATGCGCTCACACACACCCAGTCCAGATCATACTTAGACTCTAGATAATCAGCACTTATACCTAAGGATCAAACTTAAGGGGAAATCACATCATAAATAGCTAAAAGATCATAACCTAAGTTTTCAAGATAGATCTGAAGCCTATCTCTGATACCACCTGTAGCGCCCCGGCCCCATACTGGACATCGGTACCAGTGCAACCCGTCGTAGCCTACTACGAGAACTACGAAGCGTCAAAGCAGATCAAGCACACGTCATCCATGACGTAAGATAAATCAGCGGAAACATCGTAGAATTAAATACTTCAATAACAATAATATCCCAAATGAAACACAACGGAAATAAAACGTTTCAGGGAGAGTGTTTAAAGTATCCTTCAACACAAAGCTTTAACAGTACATCCTTCAACTAAAAGATAAGGGCAGTAACTTCCTCTCATCTTCTTCCTCCTTCACCCCTTTCATGTTTAAACACTTCAAGATCCATCTTACCACCTAAATCCATCATGCTTAACACACAACTAACATGGATTGAAACTTACACATGTCAAAATGTGTCCACCCTAAGCCTTCTATCACCCACAACATCCAATGTATCCTCAAACTTTCCAACACAACCAAATCTACTACAACCCATCATTCATCCTTCAACTTCCTGCAAATACTCCCACATCATCTAAGGTGCAGTTAATGAACTTAAGAAACTTATAACTGTTGAGAAATTTGTTTGGATAATTTTCAATGTCATGATTTTAAGTGGTGAATATTTAAAAAATGTCACACATGGTGTTATGATTGTAAGTGGTGAATACTTAGAATTGTCGCATATGGTGTTATAAGGGGTTAAAGGTTGAAAAAGTAAAGAAAAATGACGTGGATCTCTCAGTCAGAGACACATGGATCGATCTATGTACATCAGTCCCTCATGTGGATCGATCCATGTTGAACTAAGAAGAACCAAACTCACAGTAAGACGTCGATCTCTTACGTGGATCGATCGATGTACGTTAGCCCCTCATGTCGATCGATCGACGTCTAGAGTTTTAGGAATATTTTTCTAAAATGTGATAAAATGATTGTTTTCATTTGTACATAATTTATACATGATCACTATGTGATTTTCATGTATTTTTGGTGACTATTATTGTCTTGTGACTAAACGTGCCTTGGAAGTTTCTACAACTTACCAAAAGGGGCAAAATTTGTATTTTGAGTTTTGTAGAAACATCATATGGTGAAAATATGTCAAGTGCATATTATTATCTTATTTATCATGACAAAGGTGGTATTGTGATTATTTCTGACCATCGGGGGGCATTTCGTGAGGTTTTCCTCACACCAAGGGTATTTTGGTCATTTCACCCCCCGAGGGTATTTATGGTATTTTTCACTCAAAGAATCTCTTGAGCATATTATTATCTTCATTCTGGAGCTGTGTTATTGTTAATTTGAAGATAATATGGTGATCATATATCTTATTCTCTCAACCGATGATATTATTTTTTATAGCTGGATATGTGACGATTTGAATGTCACATTCTATTTTTCTTGAGACACTCTTATATGTTATAAGAGAACATTTATCATCATTATTCAGAGATATTAAAGGTGTCAAAGGTGTGGAAATGTTCTTGACATATAAGAAGAAATATTGGGGTATTTCGGTGTTACACGTTGACATAATTTGTCAATTGTTATCTATTTATTTCTTCTTAAATCTGAGTTGCTACACATATATATATGTTGAAAAACGTGTATTATCAGGTGGGATATGATGGTGTACATATTTTATGAGTTGGTGACAAGTGGACAAATCAAAAGGAGCTAGTTGGCAAAATGCCAACTAGGAAAATTCAAAGTAGTAGCCAACGACTACTAGACCTTTTATTGGTGAATTTTTAGCAGATTTTTGGAAGTCAAATGGAGCTTTCAAATTCCCTATTATTGTGCTTGGATTTGAGGATAATTTGGTTGTATTATCCTTTCTTATTTTATTAAGAAAAATCAAAAAGAATTTTTGGAAAATGGAAAAGGTAGCCAACGGCTACTTCTCCTTAATGGAGCTGAAATTTGACTTTGAATTCTTCAAATCCCACATGCCTATTTCAAGACTAGAAGTTGAGGTATTCTTGTGGCATTATCCCTCTTATTGTCTTCATTTCACAAAGGATAATTATGACTTGCCAAGGTGTAAAAAATCGGCCAACATGACATTGCCAAGGTGGACCAATCATTGTGTTTTATTTTGCCATGTGTACAAAGTCAACCAATGATGAGAAGACATTTGGACTTGATGATGAAGATGGTGACACACTAGAGTTCTTATCTCCAAGGCTCAAATCACACTATAAATAGAGAAAAATGTGAAGAAGATGAAAATACACTTGAAGCTCACAAGAATTTATTGAATTGTCTAGCTTTCATCTTCATCTTCTTGTTGTTGTTGTTTTATTCATTGTAGTAAAGGTGTTCTTGTTGTATTGTAGTGAGCTACAAGCCTCTTGAGTTTCATTTGTAAGATTGATTAGCCATCTTTATAAGGATACATCAATAGGTGTTAGAGGAGTTGCAACTAAGTGTTGCTTAGAAGGTGATTATCCAAGTCTTGATTAGGGTTGGTGTATAACCCAAGGATCAAGCTTGGATCTTGTTGTAAGGTGTTCATTTCATAGTGAAATCCAAGGAAAAGGTATTCCTTGGGACTGGAGTAGGTCACATTGACCGAACCAGGATAATCCTCGGTGTTCTTCTCTTGTTTCTTTATTTCTGTTTTCTGCCCGTTTTTGACTGCAGTTTTCACATAAATTCACACAATTTGAAAAAATAGCTAAACATTTCAAAATTCATGATTTGTGGTGGAGTTATACTTCAGACTGTTAGCTTTCATTTGCAACCAGAATCACTTGATTTGAGCAAGGGAAAGTTAGTCTTTCAGTCTTTGCAAGATAACTGCTCAAATTCTGGCTGCTATCTGACCAGTTTTGAGAAAACTTAAATTCTGTATTTTCAAGAATTGTTTAAGGTCAGTGTCTTTTGGAAACTTCATTTACACATCCTAAGAAGTGTTTTGATATAAAGATCACCTTTTTGGTTGAGTATTCAAAGAGAAACACGTTTTGCACAATCAACAACATTTTGTCCAATTCTGTCCAGATTGACCATCTGAATCTTTTTATTTGTTGAAGGGTCAAAAGATCTTATTTTATCTAATTTTGGACAGAGTCTTTTTTAACTCATTGAAGTTAATTCTAGAAAGTTTCATAATTTTTGGAGTTGTGTACAAGTATTGGTGAATTTTTCAAAAACGAGTTCTGAATCTGAGGTGGTTTCACATTATGTTTTCAAAGGGGATTTTAACAAAGGATTGTAGTGTAATTTCTGCTAACCACTATTCACCCCCCCTCTAGTGGTGTTTATTGCAGGTGCACGGTCCAACATTTGGTATCAGAGCCTGACCAACACCACTCAAAATAGCAAGATTCAACACCATACAAACAATACAAGGCCAAGAAACAACAATCCATTATATATACTGCTTGTCTCAAATATAAGGTATATACATGGCTATTGTTTCTCACAAAGGTGAGTTGGAAGGTATGTCTACACAACGCCCTCCTCTTTTTGATGGCAATAATTTTGTTCATTAGAAACTAAGAATGAGGCTATTCTTAATGGCTATAGACATCGATTTATGGTCTATTGTTGAAGATGGGGCCGTACATTCCAATAAAAAATTGTACAAGTTAGTGGAGTCACACAGGAGGTTGAAAAGTATAAAAGTGAATGGTCATCGAAAGATAAAAAGAAAATGTTCATGAATGCTAAAGCTATGCAACTACTTTTGAATGGACTTACAACTTCTGAAGTAGGATATGTGTCAAATTGCACAAACGCACACGACATGTGGAAATCACTTGTATTAAAGCATGAAGGTACTAGTGGTGTTAAAGAATAAAAAATAACATGCTTATGACTGAATTAGAGACTTTCAAAATGTTGCCTAAAGAATCCATAACATCTATAGATTTGAGGATTACTAATATTTTCAATGCCCTTGAAGCTTTAGGAAAGTCATTTTCGAACAGTGAAAAGGTTCAAAAGGTGCTACGAAGCCTTCCTGCTGAATGGGATCCAAAGGTGCCTGCAATCGAGGAGACAAAGTCAATCACCAAGATGGATGAATTGATCAGGTCTCTTAAAGTCTAACGGGGTAAAGTTAAACCAATGGAAGTTCGAGTCATCTAAGTCATCAAGTAAGTCAATAGCCTTCAAAACAATTGAAACACATACAAATAATGATGACAGTAATAGTGGTACTGAATTAGATGATGACTTGATATTAATAGCAAGAAAACTTAGGAAGTTTTTCAAGCGTCCTAATAGGAATAGACAACGTTCTTCTTCTTCTTCTTCTTCTTCTCAACCTAGGAAAAATAACACAAATAAAATGGTATAACAAAGAATTAAAGTATTATGAATGCGGTCAAAAAGGACATATTCATACGATTGTCCAACGAAGAAAAATAATAATAATAACAACAATAATAAACAGCCAAGGACAAGGAGGCACAAATGACAAAGCCAAAGGAGTCTAAGACAAGGAAAGGGAAACGAGCATGAAGGTGAGCACATGGAGCGACTCATCCGACTCAGAATCCTGAAACTGAGGAAGCTCAAATCTACTTGGTATCCAACGAGGTATGTTTCTTCATCTGTAGATGATTCTGATAGTGACATGACATTTGATGAATGTATGAAGAGTTCTTAAGAATGCATGCTCAGTGTAAGAGGCTCTCTAAAGAAAAAGAAGAAACTAGTTGAAGAAAATGACAAGTTGAAGACGTCAAACTTGGAATTTTCCGATCAACTAGAATCGCTTGAAACAAGAGTCTACTAATACTCTTGATTCTTCAGAGAATAAAATTGGAATCATATAGGAAAGATGAACATAGATAAAAATGGAAAATAAGATGTTAAAGTCTAAGTTAGAAAGTTGTAATGAAATAATACAACTTAAGTCGTCTAAACTTAGAAAAAATGTTAGAACAATTTAAATCTGGTACAAACAGTTTAGACACACTCAGCTCATCACAAAAGTATGGTAATAGAAAACCGGCTTAGGCTATAAAGAAGAAATGAAAAAGTGAATAAAAAGACTAAGTTGTTTCAATCAAATACAAAGTTGCCATACAATACAAAATCAACTTTGCTGCTACAAAAAAATCTTTTTCTACACCTTCTTCTACTTATATCAAGGCAAAAATATAACACACACCCACCAATATACACACGCATAAACATACATCTAGGCAAACTTTGCATCTAGACAACCTAGAAATTATGCCTACATGTATACAAATGCAACTAGACTGAATAAAATGCATACAACTTATTATGAACCTAAGTATAGGCAACATTCTTATAAGTCTTATAGAAATGCCTACAAACACACTTATATACCACCGCCATATAAGAAACAAATTCACATGCCTATACACATCATAAATCTCGGCCATCTTATAATGATTATCAACCATGGCACAACATGTATAACAATGCATCTTCACTTATGTGGAATAGTCATGTATATGCTAATTCTTCGTATTTTTCCAAATTATACAATGCTAAAAATGTACCTAGAAGGTATATTCAAGTTTGGATACCTAAGGGTTATCTAAACAAGAATAATGCCCCTAACATTCAAGGACCCAAATAAAGGGTACCTAAAACTTTGTCTCCATTGTAGGATAAACGCAAGGAATGCAAGAAGGAGGCAAAGTCAAAGAATCTAAAAACCAAAATGGTTTTAGATAGTGGATGTTCGGGCATATGACGGGGGAACCCAAACTATTCATTGAATTAGAACATATCAAGAATGGAGGAAAAAGTACATTCGGTGACACAAACAAAGGACAAGTTGTTGGCAAAGGAACAATTGGGGACCCTAACACATTTCAAATACGAATGTGTTGTTAGTAAGCAATCAATCTTATAATTTACTTAGTATTTCTCAACTTATAGATTGTAGTTATAATGTCTCCTTTCTTTCCAATTCTTGTGATATAATAAATGAAAAAGGAGAAATGGTTTTAAAAGAAAATATAGATGGTAATATTTATACTCTTACCTTAGATACATGTTAGATGCTAAGGTTAAGTGTTTAATATCACATGACTTAGATGTAAATTTATGGGATAGAGAATTAGGCCATATAGGAATTTCACACCATTAAGAAATTGTCTAAGAAGAATTAGATTTAGAGGAATGCCTAAGTTAGACTTAGATAATTTTCAAATGTGTGAAACATGTATTAAGGGAAAACACATTAAAGAAACCTTAAAACCGAAACATGAAGGTGAGTACTAGTCATGTACTAGAATTGCTTCACTTAGACTTATTTGGTCCAAGTAGGACAAGAAGTCTAGGTGGACACTACTATGTGTGTGTCATAGTAGATGATTACTCACGCTACACATGGACATTATTCTTAACACACAAAGACGATGCTCCATTAGCAATCGAAACCCTTATCAAGCAACTTGAAAAACATTTACGAAGAAAAATGTCAAAAGAATTAGGAGTGCTAGAGGTGGAGAATTTAAAAATAAAGATGTAATCAAATTTTGTGAACTACATAGAATAAAACATGAATTCTCACCACCTAGAACACCACAACTCAATGGAGTTGTTGAACATAAAAATAGAACGATTCAAGAAGTTGCTAGGACATGCTTTGTGAAAATAAATTACCTAAATATTTATGGGCTGAAGCTGTTAGTTGTGCATGCTATATTATAAATAGGCTTACTATTAGAAAGAAATTAAATAAAACATCTTATGAATTGCTAAACAATAGACAACCTAAATAGATTATCTTAAAGTATTTGGATGTAAATGTTTTGTGCTGAACACTAAGGATAATCTAGATAAATTTGAACAAAAGTCTATTGAATGCATATTTGTTGGGTAGTCTACTAACTCGAGAGCATATAGGTGTTATAATCCTGCATCTAGAAACATAATTGAATCTATACATGTAAAAT
This sequence comes from Eustoma russellianum, assembly GCA_036186865.1. NCBI lineage: Eukaryota > Viridiplantae > Streptophyta > Magnoliopsida > Gentianales > Gentianaceae > Eustoma > Eustoma russellianum. Next base: position 16,625,545 of record AP025052.1, read on the forward strand.
TGAATGAAAATGCATGCTTTGAAGTTAGCGATAAATATCAACATAACAGAAACAAATGTTGAAAATATGTTTGATGATGATGTATTACTTGAGCCTGTACTTGATCATCTAGAACCAACTCCCCTGAACAAGACATGCATGAACCTTTAGATGATATAAATGAAGAAACTTTGCAATTGGAAGATAATGTAACTAATGATCCAATACATATGATAATGTTCACACTAATGAAACAGTTGAACAGATGAGGGTGAACCTAGTCAATCTAGGAATTGGTGGCATCCTAGGGAATTAATCATTGGGGATCCAAGGTTGGGGTTAGAACACGTAGAAATATAAGTCAACTTGAAAGGACATAGCTTAATCTCACAATTAGAACCTAAGAACGTAAAGGAAGCCTTAGGTGGATATATCTTGGATAGATGCTATGCATGAGGATTAAATCAATTCACAAGGAACAATGTGTGGGGACTTAGTACCTAAACCCGAAAACAAGTCAATAATAGGAACGAAATGGGTGTTTAGGAATAAGATGGATGAACAAGGAACGTTGCAAAGAAATAAGGCTAGATTAGTCGCACAAGGTTATAATCAACAAGAAGGTATAGAGTATGAAGAAACCTTTGCAACCTGCACCCGTTGCACGACTAGAAGCAATTAGATTGTTACTTGCGATTGCAAGTCTAAGCAATATTAAGCTCTTCCAAATGGATGTCAAGGGTGCATTCTTGAATGGATACATCCAAGAAGAGGTGTTTGTCAAGCAAACCCCCTGGAGTTGAAGATCCAATGAATCCTAACCATGTTTACAAAGCTTAAGAAAGCTCTATATGGTTTGAAACAAGCTCCAAGAGCTTGATATGGTAGATTTGCAAATTTTCTTATTGCAAATAAATATCAAAGGGGAACTATAGACAACACATTATTCCTAAAAAGAAAAGGCAATGATTTGTTAATAGTTCAAATATACGTTGACGATATCATCTTTGGTTCAACCAACACTACCTTAGTAAAAGACTTCGAAGAATGTATGAAGTCAGAATTTGAAATGTCAATGGTAGGGAGAGTTGAATTATTTCTTAGGACTTCAAATCAAACAAACCCCTCACGGAATTCACATTAGCCAACTTAAGTATGTAATAATATGATTAAGAAGTTTGGTTTTGAAAGAGTTGAAACCTACAACTACCCCCATGAGTGTTAATACCAAACTTGAATAAAGATGAAAAACGGTAACCTTTTGATGACACACTCTATAGGTCTATGATTGGCTCATTGTTATACTTAACTGCATCAAGACCTGACATCATGTTTAGTGTATGTATGTGTGCTAGGTTTCAAATCTTGGTCCTAAGGTATCACATTACAATGCAGTGAAAAGATCTTTAGATATCTTAAGTATACACCGTCACTTAGGACTGTGGTATGATAGAAACGCTAAGTTGGAATTACACGCATATAGTGATGCTGATTATGGTGGTTGCAAGTTAGATAGAAATTCCACTAGCGGTACATATCAATTCATAGGAACCAATTTGATCTCTTGGTTTTCTAAAAAGCAAGCTAATGTAGCTCTTTCTACCAACTGAAGCCGAGTATATTGCTTGAGTTTATGTAATACCCATATACGTTGGCTTAAACAGCAACTTAGGTGATTTTAGCATTAAAATGACTAAGATTCCAGTTTCTTCTGCGATAGCACAAGTGCATTAATCTTTCACGGAATCCCGTGCTTCATTCTAAGGCAAACACATTGAGGTGCGATACCAGTTCTTCTTCGCAATCATGTTCAAACATGAGGATATAGTGATAAAACCATATAAGAACTGATCACCAAATCACTGACATCTTCCACCAAACCCCTTAATCAAGCAACTTTTGAAAACTTACGAGCCAAATTAGGAAATGATGACTTACGATACCATTGCATAGTTATATCTTTTGCATGATTTGCAAAATAAGGGGGAGATAGAATAAGAACATGGATTTTAGTTGGTAAGTCATAATCATATGGATTTTAGTTGGTAAGTCAGGAGTGAATCATATGCTAAGTTTTAATACGGTATAAATTTTGGAGCATAGGTTAAGGGGAGAGTATGATTTGAGGGGGAAGTATGATTATACATGATCACTATGTGATTGTCATGTATTTTTGGTGATTATTATTGTCTTGTGACTACGTGCCTTGGAAGTTTCTACAACTTACCAAAAGGGGCAAAATTTGTATTTTGAGTTTTGTAGAAACATCATATGGTGAAAATATGTTAAGTGCATATTATTATCTTATTTATCATGACAAAGGTGGTATTGTGATTATTTCTGACCATCGGGGGCATTTCTGGAGTTTTCTCACACCAAGGGTATTTTGGTCATTTCACCTCCGAGGGTATTATGGTATTTTCACTCAAGGAATCTCTTGAGCATATTATTATCTTCATTCTGGAGCTGTGTTATTGTTATTTGAAGATAATATGGTGATCTATATCTTATTCTCTCAACCGATGATATTATTTTTATAGCTGGATATGTGACGATTTGAACGTCACATTCTATTTTTTCTTGAAGACCCTCTTATATATGTTTAAGAGAACATTTATCATCATTATTCAGAGATATTAAAGTTGTCAAAGGTGTGGAAATGTTCTTGACATATAAGAAGAAATATTGGGGTATTTCGGTGTTACACGTTGACATAATCTTGTCAATTGTTATCTATTTATTTCTTCTTCAAAATCTTAGGTGCTACACATATATATATGTTGAAAAACGTGTATTATCAGGTGGATATGATGGTGTACATATTTTATGAGTTGGTGACAAGTGGACAAATCAAAAAGGAGCTAGTTGGCAAAAATGCCAACTAGGAAAATTCAAAGTAGTAGCCAATGGCTACTAGACCTTTTCTTGGTGATTTTAAGCAGATTTTTGGAAGTCAAATGGATCTTCACATGCCCTATTATTGTGCTTGGAGTTGAGGATAATTTGGTGGTATTATCCTTTCTTATTTTATTAAGAAAAATCAAAAAGCATTTTGGAAAATGGAAAAGGTAGCCAACGGCTACTTCTCCTTCTTGGAGCTAAAATTTGACTTTGAATTCTTTAAATAATCCCACATGCCTATTTTCAAGACTAGAGGTTGAGGTATTCTTGTGGCATTATCCCTCTTATTATCTTCATTTCGCAAAGGATAATTATGACTTGCCAAGGTGTAAAAAAATCGGCCAACATGACATTGCCAAGGTGGACCAATCATTGTGTTTTATTTTGCCAAGTGTACAAAGCCAACCAATGATGAGAAGAGATTTGGACTTGATGATGAAGATGGTGACACATTGGAGTTCTTATCTCCAAGGCTCAAATCACACTATAAATAGAGGCAATGGTGAAGAAGATGAAACACACTTAAAGCTCACAAGCATTTGTTGAATTGTCTAGCTTTCATCTTCATCTTCTTGTTGTTGTTGTTTTATTCATTGTAGCAAAGGTGTTCTTGTTGTATTGTAGTGAGCTACAAGCCTCTTGAGCTTCATTTGTAAGATTGATTAGCCATCTTTACAGGGCTACATCAATAGGTGTAGAGGAGTTGCAACTAAGTGTTGCTTAGAAGGTGATTATCCAAGTCTTGAGTAGGGTTGGTGTATAACCCAAGGATCAAGCTTGGGTCTTGTTGTAAGGTATTTATTTCATAGTGAAATCCAAGAAAAGGTGTTCCTTGGGACAGGAGTAATGTCACATTGACCGAACCAGGATAAATCCTCGGTGTTCTTCTCTTGTTTCTTTATTTCTGTTTTCTGCCGTTTTTGACTGCAGTTTTCACACAAATTCACACAATTTGAAAAAATAGATAAACATTTTCAAAATTCGTGATTTTTGGTGGAGTTATACTTCAGACTGTTAGATTCCATTTGCAACAAGAATCACTTGATTTGAGAAAGGAAAAGTTAGTTTTCAGTCTTTGCAAGATAACTGCTCCAATCTGGCTGCTATCTGACCAGTTTTGAGAAAACTTAAATTCTGTATTTTGCAAGAATTGTTTAAGGTGAGGGCCTTTTGGAAACTTCATCTACACATCCTAAGGAGTGTTTTGATATAAATATCAACCTTTTTTGTTGAGTATTCAAAGAGAAACACGTTTTGCAAAATTAGCAACATTCTGTCCAATTCTGTCCAAATTGACCATCTGAATCTTTTTATTTGTTTGAAGGGCCAACGATCTTATTTTTGTCTAATTTTTGGACAGAGTCTTGTTAACTCATTGAAGTTTAATTCTGGAAATTTTCATAATTGTTGGAGTTGTGTACAATTATTGGTGAATTTTTCAAAACGAGTTCTGAATCTGAGGTGGTTTCAGATTCTGTTTTCAAAGGGGATTTTAACAATGGGTTGTAGTGTAATTTCCGCTAACCACTATTCACCCCCCTCTAGTGGTTTTTATTGCAAGTGCACGGTCCAACAATAGCAATACAATAAACACAACATGTATGACACTTTTATGGGCATATTTAAACAACAACAAATACGTATAGTAAAGCATGTAACATGCCACAAATCAAGATTACTAATGTGTGATCCGAGTTTTCTCTTTATAAGAACATAGGGGCCTGTTGAATTAAAATTTGCATAAAGCGTATAGAAAGATTACTTGCTTTTGCTTCTAGATAGTCTTACGAATATTTGTAGAATCATGGGAAGGATTGAACCTAGGTTGGCTACTCTTTCTTTCTTCTTCTTCTTCTCCCTTTCTTCTTTCTCTTTCTCTTTTTCTCTCCTTTCTGCAGTCGTTTCTTCTCTTTTCCTCTAACTGTGCCTCTCTCTCTCTCTTGGGGAGTTATACACAATTATGTATTCCCCCACCATTTATGTGGGGAGGGGCATTTTAGGTATTTTAGCCTAATTTTCTTTATTCCCAGCTTTTTGATTATTTTCTCACCTACATTTCATTTACTAAGTATTATAAACCTATACATTTAAGAAAATTATATTTTAAGTTGTTTTCTAATTATTAAAAAGTCGGACTTAAAAAGTTACGGGGTATAGACAATCTACATACACCAAAAGTACCAACAATGAGCTTCCTGTCCTTTTGTGAACGAGGGTTTTAATCATTCTTAGATCGCAAAAAATCCTTTTGAAACTAAAAGACCGTTACTTTAGCATTTCATTATTTGTTGGCCTGCTTAAACCCGTATAGGGACTTCTGTAGTTTACAAACCAAATCTTCCTATGAAAATATCACACCTGGAGGGGGGAAGCATGTAGATCTCTTCATGCAGCTCACCATGGAAAAAACATTAATTTATACATCCCAGCTGATGCAACAACCACTTCTGTCTGACTGCCAGCAACAAGTAACATCCTACTATACTTACCTTTGTAACTGGTGAAAAAGTGTCTTGATAATCTACCCGCAGTTGTAGTGTGTAGCCTTACCATCAGTCTCGCCTTATATCATTCTAACTGAATCATCAGCCTTGTGCTTCACCTTATATACCCATTTACAACCAATGGGCTCCTTACCAGGAGGCAATGTTGTTACTATCCATGTGTTGTTTGCCTCCAATGTTGCTATCCTCAGCCTCTATAGCCTTCTAACCATTCAACAGAACCAGCTGCCTCAGCATAAGTTTTGGGTTCTATACATAACTAATATTTAATTGCATATGCTTTGAATTCTGGTGTTAAAAGATCAAAAGTAAAGCATTTGTCCAGAGAATATGGAGTAGTACAAATAGGGCTATGTTGTGTATCAAGGCATGGGGTTGGACTTAATGCTGTCAAGTTTGTCACTTGATTGCAGTAATATTGTTGTAGGTAAGAAGGTGGTTTTTTGGTCCTGTGAAGTCTTGACATGGGGGAGTTGCACATCAATGGAACTAATAGAAATGGAGATTGAGTCATGATTGTCTGTAGGGGGCACTAGATAACTAATGGTCTAAGATAGAATCATCATATTCTGAAGAGGAGACATCCTGAACAGATGGATCAGGATGAAGATGAAAGGAAGAGTTTGGAGATTGACCTGAGACAGAAGATTGATTAGGAGGAGAGGCTGGTTGTTTCTGGTTTGCTGCAAGAGGTTGGATAGAAGGTTTTGTTGAGAAATATGTTTGGATAATTTTCAAAGTCATGATTTTAAGTAGTGAATGCATAAAAACGTCACACACGGTTGTTACATGTGATTAAAAGTTGAAAAAGTTGAGAAAAATGACATCGATCTCATAGGTTGTTGCATTTCGATCGATCAATGTACTTCGATCCCTCACATCAATCGATCTATGTAAGGCAGAGAAAGTTCAAGACCTTACTGTGAGACATCGATCTCTAAACCTAAGACACATCGATCGATCGATGTACACTTTGATCGATCGATGTCGGACATAGACAACTCTGGAACTCAATGTGAGACATCGATCTCTGAAGCTGAGGCACTTCGATCGATCGATATCTAGGGTGTTTAAAAATATTTTTCTAAAATGTGAATAAAGTGATTTTTTTCATTTTTACATGATTTATACATGTTCATTATGTTGATATTATGTGTTTTTGATGATTGTAAATGTCTTGTGACTAATATGCCTTGGAAGTTTCTACAACTTACCAAAAAGGGCAAAATTGGTATTTTGAGTTTTGTAGGAACATGATATGGTGAAAATAATTTTCAAAGACTTATTCTCATGTTATTTATCATGACAAAGATGTTATTATATCTATTTCGGACCATCGAGGTCATTTCTGGAGTTTTCTCACACCAGGGGCATTTTGGTCTTTTTACCCCTGAAGGGTGTTTTTGGTATTTTTACTCAAGGAATCTCTTGAGTATGTTCTTATCTTCATTCTGGAGTTGAGTTATGATTATCTTGAAGATTATATGGGGGGTTTTATATTATTTTCTCAAATGATGATATTATCGAGAGTAGCGGGATATGTGACGGGTTGTGATGTCACATTCTATTTATTTCTTGAAGACTCACTTCTATATGTTATTGGAGAATATTAATCATCATTTTCTAGAGAATTTAAAGGTGTTAAAGGTGTGGAAAATGATCACAACATACAAGAAGAAATAGTGGAAATTTGGTGTTATAATGTTGACATAATCTTGTCAACCATTATTTGTTGATTTCTTCTTCAAATATCTGAGTTGATATACATATATGCAGCCTCAAAAACGTGTATCAATAGGTGAAAATGATGGTGTACTTATTTATGGGCTTGGTGACAAGTGGACCAACCAAAAAGGAGCTAGTTGGCAAAAGTGCCAACTTGGAAAGTTTGAATTGGTAGCCAACGGCTACTTGGCTATTCTTGGAGCTGATTTTTTTTTGAATATTTCAACTCCCAGATGCCTATTCTTTGCCAAGGAGTTTGAGAGGATAGTGGAGTTGTTATGCCTTTTTATCCCACTAGTCGACATTTTCAAGACAATGTAGAAAAAAAATTCGGTCAATGTGATTTTCCAAGGTGGGACCAATTATATTACTTCATTTGCCAAGTGTACAAGGTGATTAGATGGGCCAACCAATGATGTGAAGACATTAAGCATTAATGATGAAGATGGTGACACATAAGTGTTCTTATCTTTAGGCTCAACTCACACTATAATAGGAGGGCAAAGGCGAAGAAGAAGAACACACACTTGAAAACGAAAAGTTGATTTGTCTTGCTATCTTCTTCTACTCTCCATTCTTGTTTCATTCTTTGTAGCCAAGGTGTTGTTGAGAAATATGTTTGGATAATTTTCAAAGTCATGATTTAAGTGGTGAATGCATAAAAATGTCACCATGGTGTTATATGTGATTAAAAATTGAAAAATTTTAGAAATATGACATCGATATCTCAGGTTGCTACACTTCGATCGATCGATCTACTTCGATCTCTCACAACGATCGATCTATGTAGAGAGAGAGAGTTCAAGAACCTTATTGTGAGACATCGATTTCTAAACCTGAGACACATTAATCGATCAATGTATACATCAAACCCTTACTTCGATCGATCGATGTAGGTCAGAGGACAAACTCTGAAACTCACTGTGGAGACATCGATATCTGAAGCTGAGGCACTTTGATCGATCGATGTCTAGGGTTTTTAGAAATACTTTTTCTGAAATGTGATAAAGTGGTTGTTTTCATTTGTACGTAATTTATATATGTTCATTATGTGGATATTATATGTTTTTGATAATTATAAATAACTTGTGACTAATGTGCCTTGGAAGTTTCTACAAAATACCAAAAAGGGCAAAATTGGTATTTTGAGTTTTGTAGGAACATGATATGATGGAAATACTTCAAGGGCTGATTCTCATCATATTTATCATGACAAAAATGTTATTATATTCATTTCTGACCATCGGGGTTATTTCTGGAGTTTTCTCACACCAGGGGCATTTTGGTCATTTTACCCCTGAGGGTATTTTTGGTATTTTCAACTCAAAGAATCTCTTGAGTATATTCTTATCTTCATTATGGAGTTGAGTTATAATTATTTTGAAGATTATATGGTGGTTATATATTATTTCTCTCAAATGATGATATTGTCGACGGTAGCGGGATGTGTGACGAGTTGTGATGTCACATTCTATTTTTTCTTGAAGACTCTCATCTATATGTTATTGAGTATATTTATCATCAATTTACAAAGAATGTAATGGTGTTAAAGGTGTGGAAATGATCACAACATACGAGAAGAAATATTGGGAATTTTGGTGTTATATGTTGACATAATCTTGTCAACTATCATTTGGTGATTTCTTCTTCAAAAATCTGAGTTGATATACTTGTATATATGTTCAAAAACGTTCGTATTCAGGTGGAGGTGATATTTTATTCATTTTATGGCTTGGTGACAAGTGGACCAACCAAAAAGAAGCCAGTTGGCAAAATTTGCCAACTAGGAAAATTTAATTTGAAAGCAAACGGCTACTAGGCTGAAAATGGAGCTGATTTTTGTTTGAATTGTTCAACTCCCACATGCATATTATCTTGCCAAAGAGTTGAAGAGATAGTGGAGTTGGTATGGCTATTATCCTATTATGTTATTTTTACATTTTCCAAGTCATTTTAAAGACAAAATTTCGGCCAACATGTTGATTCCAAGGTGGACCAATCATTTGCTTGATGTTGCCAAGTGTACAAGGACAACCAATGATGTGAAAACAACTTGGACTTGATGATGAAGATGGTGACACATTGGAGGTCTTATCTTCAAGAGTCATTTCACACTATAAATAGGAGGCAAAGGATGAAGAAGAAGAACACACTTGAAGCTCACATGAAAGCAATAGTTGATTTGTCTAGCTATCTTCTTCTTGTCATTCTTGTTTCATTCTTTGTAGCCAAGGTGTTCTTATTGTATTGTTGGCCTCTTGAGCTTCATTTCTAAGATTGATTAGCCAATTCTATAAGGCTAAATCAATAGGTGGCAGAGGTGTTGCAACTAAGGGTTGCATAGAAGGTGTTCATCCATGTCTTGAATAGGGTTGGTATATAACCCAAGGATCAAGCTTGGTTCTTGTTGTAAGTTGATTCATACTATAGTAAAATCCAAGGAAGGTGTTCCTTGGGACTGGAGTAGGTCACATTGACCGAACCAAGATAAATTCTCTGTGTTCTTATCTTGTTTCTACATTTCTGCATTCTACCTGTTTTTCACTGCAGTTTTCACACAACTTCTCACGTTTTGAAAAAATATCTAAACATTTTCAAAATTCGTGATGTTTGGTGGAGTTATGCTTCGGACTGTTAGTTTTCATTGCAACAAGAATCATTTGATTTGAGAAAAGGAAAGTTAGTCTTTCAGTCGTTGCAAGATAACTACTCCAATCTGGATGCAATCTTATTAGTTTTGAGAAAACTTGAATTCTAACCAAGAATTGTTCAAGGTCATGGCCTTTTGAAAACATAGACTAGACATCATAAGGAGGGTTTTGACATAAAGATCAATTTTTTTGGTTAAGTATTCAAAGAGAAACACGTTTTTCAATTTCAGCAACACTCTGTCCAATTGTGTCCAGATTTACCATCTGAATCTTTTTATTTGTTTGAAGGGTCAAACAATCTTATTTTTGTTTGATTTTTGGACAAATTCTTGTCAACACATTGAAGTTAAGTTCTGGAAAGTTTCATAATTTTTGGAGTTGTGTGCAAAAATTTTTGAATTTTTCAAAAACGGGTTGTAAATCTGAGGTAGTCTCAGATTCTGTTTTCAAAGGGTTTTTAATCAAGGGTAGTAGTGTAAATTTCGCTAACCACTATTCACCCCCTCTAGTGGTGTTATTATTGCAGGTGCACGTGTTAGGACCTGCAAGTAACCACTAGAAGGGGGTGTTGAATAGTGGGTTTGGAAAATTTGGTTTTTAAAATGTTTTGATCCAAAACCCAACTTCTGAAAACAGTTTCTGTTTTCAGGCCCTGTTTTGCAACGTTTGAAAAACTAGGTTGCAGGCCTTCAAAAATTCTGAAATTTGGAGAGATTGTAGTCTCAGATTTCTGAGTATCTCCCTAAAAATTTCAGGTCAAAATTCAACCTTTAACCCTTTAAAATATCGTTTGTGGTCAAATTTCACAAATCTGCCAGAAATGGTAGTTTGATTTGAAAATTTTGTTCCGATTAAACCGTGGCTTCCAAATGGTATGAAAATTTAATGACAAACCCCCTTACTATATGTATTTAATTGGGTTGAAACAGTTTTAAAAAATTCCTTTAGTAAGTATGTCTAATACATTCAAGTTCTCAAACCTTTGGCAAGTATGAAAATCAAATTGCACTAGTCCTCCGGAACTATTAACATTTAAATGACTTATACTTGTCAAAAGGTTTGAAACTTGTGCCAAATGAAACTTAGGACGATGTGGCTATATTTCTGCAAAATTTTACAATTTTTGAAATTCGTTTACTATTTTTAAGATTGCGATGAAATAGATGCAAAGTGTAGGAAACTGAAAGTACTGTGCAGAAAAGTAAAGAACACAAGGAATTTTATACCGGTTCGGTTAAATCAACCTACTCCAGTCTTCGAGGACACCTTCCTCGGTTATCATTAAACAAAATAACACCTTACCCACACAGGGTTGATGGAGTTACACACCAACTCCAACCCTTTATAATTGAAACAAGCAATCACAATGATCACGAACACCACCCACCGAGCGGATGAAGGTTTGATCACACCTTGATCAACCTTTACAACATAGAGCGTGTATGGTGGTATGAATGAAGCCTATACAATATGTTTGAATATAGATACAATAGGCTTGAGAGAGAAAGAGAAGAAAGAATGTAGAAGAAGAGAGTATAGAGACTTTTTGAACTTTAGAACTTGTGAGACTTGTCTTGCATTTTTGTTTGCTCTTCTCTTCTTTTTATTTAGCTTTGGCTACCCACTCTAGTGCTCCATCCCATCTTGGAAATTCTCTTTTAAGACCTTGGAAGAATGCCTTGTATAGATGTGATATCAATTTGCTTACTTGGCAACACTTGATTGGATGATTGTCTTGGCTTTGCTTACTTGGCACTCCTTGATTGGATGAGATTTTCCATCACTTGATGACAGTAAAAATATGAGAATTACACTTAAAACATGTGCCAAATTATTAATAAAACCTTTCCAAATATCACATAATTAATCCCGCATAATTGCAAACTAAATTGGTCTCAATTAAGCCAAGAATTCGGCCATAACATTGATTCATATGCTGAAATTTTCAGCATGTGCAATATTCTCAACATGTTTGAATTATTGCCATATTAGTATTATATCAATCCCTTGAAAATGAAGAGGACAAATTTTATCACCATTAAGGAACAAAATTTCGGCCATATTAATTCACACATGCTGAATTTTCAGCATGTGATATATTGTGACATAGTTTAAACATTACCTTGTGTTAGCTCCCTCCATTATGTCACCAACTTTGTGTAGTCCATTCTTCACCAATCAAGTGCCAACTAAGCTCCCACATAGGCTCCATCAAGACTGAGTAGGCGTGTGTGATGGCCATAGCATGTGCTGAATTTTATTTTTGTAAACTTTGTAAAATAGTGCACAATAATTATACACATATGGTATATCCAATCAGCCCTAATTTGATTTTTTAGAGAACACTTTAGTATGAATTGAATATGTAAAAAGTGTCTAGATACATGTCACATGTTAAATTAAAAACGTTCCATGTGTTGTGTTTGTAGAAAACCGAATTTTTACTTTTGTCGATTATGCGATTTTTTCTCCGATTAAATTCAAACTTTTTTGCACATGTTATATATATTATGTCACACATAATATACATAGAATAACTTTAATATTCAGCTCTAAAGGCTGATTAAAAGTGGCGCCCCATGTGACAAAAATATTGAATTTGAAATCTCCACAATTTGGCCTTAATGGAGGTGATTTGTGTGTGCCAACATGGAAATGATTTTTTGGCTGAATATACCATGTAAGACACAAAATTTGTTGCCATTTTGAAGTCTAGGGGCTGACCATCTATATATGGCAAGTACGTGACACGTTAGCGAAGTTTAGTAGTCATCCGATACGACAATATTTAGTTTGGAACCTTGTAATGTGTCATAATAATTTTGTCATCACCATGACTTATATCATATGACATAGACCTGAATATACTCATAAATATGAGGTAAATATAGTGGTGTGACGTTGACGTACGTTCGTAATATATATAACGTGTCGGTAGTAATGTTGGAATATATGTGTATAGTGCCTTTTAAAAAATCTGAATATATATATATATATATATATATATATATATATATATATATATATATATATATATATATATATGGCGTGTGGTTTAAGAGGGGAGAGGAGACTTTCTATTTCCATGTTTGTTGCCTTTGTGCCTTCTCCAAATATTTCTCCATTAATGAACTACTTAGTCCATTTAACTAAGTAGTGTAGGATCTGCAAGGCACCACTAGAAACGGTAGTCTGATTTGAAATTTTAATTCCTATTTAATCGTAACTCCAAATGCTCTGAAAATTTAATGACTAACTCCTTTTTAGGTGTATTTAATTGGGTTGAAACAGTTTTGAGAAGTTCTTTTGGGAAATTAGTCAAATACGTTCAAAGTCTCAACCTTTGCAAGCCTGAAAATCAGACTGCACTAGTCCTCAGAACTTTAGACGTTTGGATGACTTATACTTGTCGAAATGGGTTGAAACGCCAAAAGAACCTCAAGATGTGTGGCTATGTTTCCTGAAAGTTTCGTGATTTTGAAATTCTTTTACTACTTTTAATAACGTGATAAAAATGATGCACTGTACTGGAAACTGAAAGTAAGTGCTGAAGTAAAGAACACAAGGAATTTTATACTGGTTTGGTTAAAACAACCTACTCCAGTCTTCGAGGACACCTTCCTCGGTTAGCACTAATAACAAAGCACAAATAACATCTTACCACACAGGGTTGATGGAGTTACACACCAACTCCAACCCTTTACAAATCTCGTAAACGATTACAACGATCACGAACACCACCACATTGCGAATGCAAGATTGATCACACCTTGATCAATCTTTTAGAACAATAAAGAGTATATGGTGATATGTAAAAAAGCCTATTCAGATGTATGAATATGAATACAATATGATTTTAGAGAGAAGAAAGAAAGAAGGTGTAGTAGGAGAAAGTGAGAAACATTTTGATCTAATGAACTTTGTAAGCTTTGTCTTATTTTTGTTTTGATCTCTTCTTTCCTTTTTATCAAGTTGGGCGCCCCCTTGCAGCCTCTTTCTTCGCTTGAAAATTATCTTCTAAGTCCTTGGAAGAGTATATTGCATGATTGTGACATTTCCTTGCTTACTTGGCAACTCCTCATTGGATGATCATTAAGCTCTTGCTTACTTGGCACTCATTGATTGGATGGAAGTTGTCATCATTTGATGACTAGATAAATCTGAAAATAACCTTTAAAAACATGTGCCAATTAGCCATAAAAGTGTTGCCATAAGTCACATAATAATCCCATAATTAGCAAGACAACTAATCACCATTTTCCATCATGAAAATCGGACATTATGCTTCTCCACATGCTGAAATTTCAGCATGTGTAACATTCACACTTTATTCAAATTGTTTCCAAGTTTTCATTTGATTAATTCCTTGAAAATAAAGAAAAATCAATCATCATTAGTACAGAACATTTCTACTAATTTTGGAATAAAATCAGTCACCAAGAAGGCCATAAAATCGGCCAATGCATTACACACATGCTGAAATTTTCAGCATGTGTGATATTTGAAATATCACTTGATTATTTCAATATATATTCAAAACATTGCCAAACTATCTTTCAATCAATTCATATAATTCAAAAATAGTAAATATGGCTCATTTAGTAGCAAAAATTTGGCCAGCTCTAATCAACATATGCTGAATTTTCAGCATGTGTTACAATTGTGACAAAGTTTGAAATGTTACCGTCTTGTATAGCTCTTTTCTTTACGTCCCCAACATTGTATGCTTCATTCTTGGCCAATCAAGATGCCAACAAAGCTCCACATATGCTCCAACAAGGCTGAGCTAGGCGTGCATGATGAATGTACATGTGCTGTATTTTATTTTTGTAAACTTTGTAAAATAGTGCACATATAATTATACACATATGGTATTCCAATCAGCCCTTAATTGATTTTTCTAGAACACTTTAGAATGTATAGAGTATGTAAAAAGTGTCTAGATACATGTTATATGTCATGCCAAAAAAATGTTCCATGTGTCGTGTTCATAGAAAACCGAATTTTCGACGTTTGTCGATTACCCGATTTTCTCTGATTAAATTCCAACTTTTTGCACATGTTATATATTATGTTATACATAATATACATAAATTAAACTTTAATATTCAGCTCTCATAGCTGATTAAAGTGGCGCCCAACATGTGACAAAAATTGAATTTGGAATCTCCACAATTTGGCCTTAATTTGGGGTGATTTGGTGTGCCAACATGGAATGATTTTATAGCTGTATATACCATGTAAGCCACGAAATTTGTGGCCATTTTTGAAGTGTATGGGCTGGCCATCTATATATGGCAAGTACATGACACGTTGGCGAAGTTTCGGTATTCACCCGATACGACAATTTTTGGTTTAGAACCTTTTAACGTGTCGTAATAAATTTGTCATCACCATGACTTATATAATATGATATAAGACCTGAATATACTCATAAATATAAGTTAAATATAGTGTGTGACGTTAACGTACGTTCGTAAAATATATAACGTGTCGGTAGTACGTTGGAATATATGTGTATGTGCCTTTTTATAAAAAATCTGAATATATATTATATGTTAAAAACTTGTGATATGAGGGAGAATAGGACTTTCCATTCTTCAATTTGTTGTCTTTGTGTCTTTTCCAAATATAGTTTCCTTTAATGAACTACTTAGTTTATTAACTAAGTACTTCACTTAATGAACTAGTTTAGTTCATTAATGATGGTACCATGAAATAGTTCAAACACAACAAATGCTGCCATTGATGTAAGATTTAAAGCTTCATGGCTCGTTAGTACGACAACATTATATATGAACTGTATAAGGCAAGTTTTATGCAAAAACGTGTCATGTCATAAAATATGTCATGCATTTCTTTAATACACGTATTTAAATCATGCATTTGTAATCACTCAAACCCCTTTTCTCTACAAGTACTTCACTTAATGAACTAGTTAGTTCATTAATGGTGGCACCTGAAAATAGTTCAAACACAACAAACGTTTGCCATTTGACGTAAGCTTTAAAGCTTCATGGCTCGTTAGTACGCCAACATTATATATAAAGTATATAAGGCAGGTTTATTGCAAAAACGTGTCAAGTCATAAAACGTGTTATGCATTTCTTTAGCATACGTTATTTAAATCATGCATTTTTGTGAATCACAGAAGACCTTTTTCTCAAAAATCTCCCCCTTTTTGATGATTTACAAAATAATCTTAGTACATGATTTAAATTTAATTAATCGCTCCCCCCCTCCAATCATGCACAAATTCAAATTTCAAATTTCAAATTTTAATTTTGAATTTTTTCCCCCCTTGATTTTTGCAATCAATCTCTCGCTCCCTCTCTCTCCCCTTTTATTTTGGAAAGAAAATCAAAAATGCATGTAAAGATGGAAAGAAATATCAAATCAAATCAGCCGAAATCATGCCCAATTTAGAACGGAGATTTTCGTATGTGGCTTGATTTAGTGCCTTAATGAATATGTCGGCTACTTGTGCTTCAGTGCATACATGATCTATAACAATATCACCATTATTTACGAGATCACGAAGAAAGTGATATCGTACTTCTATGTGCTTAGCCTTAGAGTGTAAAACGGAGTTCTTAGACAAGTTTATGGCACTCATACTATCACAATAGATTGGGATAACGATTTACCGTGATACAAAAATCAGAAATTTGTTGTTTTAACTATAGTAGTTGTGTACAACAAAGACTAAGTGCCATGTATTCAGCTTCGGTAGTAGATAGGGCTACACTTTCTCGCTTTTTCGAGAATGATTAGTAATCCAATTTGTCTTGTTTCAAGAATAGGGTGCTATCTATGGTACCTCTATTAAATCCATTTTCTAAAAGAAAAGTAGCAAAACGGTCATACCAAGCCCTAGTTCTTGCTTTAAACCATATAGTGCCTTCTTTAATTTGTACAGGTGATCGGGGTATTTCAAATCTTCAAAAACCGGGTGGGTTGCTTTACGTATACTTTTTCTTGTATAAATCCATTTAATAATGCACTTTTTACGTCCATTTGATAGAGTTTAAAACCTTTCATGCAAGCAATAGCAAGTAAAAAGTCGTACGGCTTCTAAAACGTGCTACGGGTGCAAATGTTTCATTGTAGTCTATTCCTTCTTCTAGATTATATCCTTGTGCTACAAGTCTCGCCTTGTTTCTAACAACTTTACCTTCTTCATTCATTTTATTTCTAAACACCCACTCTGTGCCTGTTATAGTCTTATCTTGTGGTCGTGGCACTAAATCCCATACATCATTTCTTACGAATTGATTTAGTTCATCATGCATAGCATCAAAGAATCACTCAAATCATCAAAAACATTTTCATCCGGATTTATTCTTCTACGTGGTCGAACACCATGAGTAATGTCGCCTATAATGAGATCGTGTGGGTGATCCCTATGCCATCTTGGTTGATTATTTTCTAAGTTCTCATGTATTTCTAAGTGATCATGCATTTCTAGTGTGTTCAATTCATCATGCACGCCATCATCCTCTACATCATCTAACACGGGCTTTAGTTCAATATCATCGTCATATTCTTTATCTTTTTCAACCTCACCAAATTCATTAAACTTCACATGAATAGATTTTAAAATTTGTCCAGTGATGGGATCATAACATCTATATGCTTTTGAATTCACAGAATATCCAACAAAAATGCATTCAATTGATTTCAATTCAAGTTTTTCTAAAGTATCTTTCGTATTCAAAACAAAACATTTGCAACCAAACACACGAAAGTAATCAATTTTAGGCATGCGATTATTTACTATCTCATAAGGAGTTTTATTTATTTTCTTTCAAATTGACAAACGATTAACTATATAGCATGCATAATTTATGGCTTTCGCCCACAAAAATCTAGGCAATTTATTTTCACACAACATGGTTCTAGCGATTTCTTGTAGTGTCGTATTCTTTCTTTTTACTACTCCATTTAGTTGTGGAGTCCTAGGTGGTGAAAACTCATGTTTGATTCCTTTTTTCTTCGCAAAATGCAATCATGTCCTTATTTTTAAATTCACCGTCTCTATCGCTTCTAACCTTTTTCACATTTAAACCATATTCATTTCAAGTTGTTTTATTAGTTTCGCAATCTCAATGGCACTATCATGTTTATTGCAAGAACTAAAGTCCAAGTATAGCGAGAAAAATCATCAACGATAACACATGCATAATAACGTCCACCGAGACTCTTAGTGCGACTAGGACCAAACAAATCAATGTGTAGTAATTCTAAAACTCTAGACATACTAATTTCATTTTGGGTTTAAGTGACTCGCGTGTTTGTTTGCCTTTAATACAAGATTCGCACAACTGAAAGTTGTCTAAATCAAGTTTAGGGCGATTCTCGTATTAGGTTCTTTCGTTGAAGTTTTTCAAGTGTAGAAATGCCAATGTGTCCAAACGTCTATGCCACAAATTAGCGTTAGGTTCAATTGATATAAAGCACTTAACATTAGCGTCTAACATGTCATCCATAAAAGCGTAAAAATATTTCCTTCCCTTTTTCCTTTTAATATTGTTTCTCTATATTTATTTATTATATTGCAATATGGATGAGTAAAACACATATCAAAACCGTTGTCAATAAACTCTGAGATGCTAAGAAGATTATAGGATAGATTACTTACCAAGAAGACGTTGGAGATTTGAAGGGTGCTTGGGCTTCCGATTGTACCTTTTTCCAATGATTCTTCCTTCATTGTTGTCTTCAAAGGTCACCGAACCGCCTTTTTTGACCGTCTTCAACTTTGTGAACAAGCTCGGGTCACCTGCCATATGCCTCGAGCAACCACTGTCAAGGAACCACTTCATAGATGTGTCTTTTGATGTATGGGTTCCTTGCAATGTACAACAATGATTTAGGTACCCTTTTAATTTGGGTCCTTACGAGTTAGTTATTCACCTCTTTGTAATGTACCTTTTGGTACCCATACTTGGGTGATCCTTCTCGGTCTAGCAAATGGTAAGAATGCAGATGAAGGAGCAACATAGTAGACATGGGGTGAGAAAGCATTAGGCCTTTGGCTGAGAATCCCCTTATGCGCATCATATGCTGTGCTTTTGAGATATGTTCTAGTTTTAGTGTGCATGGTGCATGATCTAGATGCATGGAACGAATGTCGTGTATGTATCAATGGTTTCTTCTCGTATCTATACGTCACATAGTTATATCTTGTATGATATGAAGAAGAAGCATGACGAGATGAAGGGAGAGAGGGCCTAGGCGTCTTCTTAGGCGCCATATGTGTCTTAGGTGTTTCTATTTTCTTAAACAAAATGAATTTGGTTAGTTTAATTGATGTTTTGTTTTTCTCAATGTACCCTAATCCGGTTTTATTACTATCATGCTTTTGTGATAAAATGATGTGATCTAGCATGTTAGTTCTCGTATCAAATTGTTTCATCATTTTCTCTAAATCCGTATTCCTTGATTTCAAATTTGAAATCTCGGATTTCATTTCATTATTATGTGTAGTTAATGATGAGATCTCTGATTTTAATGCATTGATGATGCATGACGACTCTTCTTTTGAATCGTTTAATTGATAAACAAGATTCGTGTTAGAAGATTCTAACAACTTCTTGTCTTCAATTAATCGTTTCTTTTCTTTTGCAAGAGTCTTGGTGAATTTGTGCAATTCTAAATATTGACTAAAAAGATCATCATATGAAGGTTCAGAATCAGAGTTAGAATCGGAAGATACCTCGTTTGATGCTTTGGATCAAAGCATACTTGGGTGTCTCTTCTTCAGTATCGGTCCCAGAGTCGGATGTGTCACTCCAAGTAGAGGCTTTGAGAGCTCTTCTCTATTGTTTAGGTTCTGAGACGAGTGTAGTTTTGGTCCAATCCTTTTCAAGGTGTTTGTTTGTTTCTTTGTCCTTGTTAGGGCAATCATAAGATAAATGTCCAAGTTTCCCGCATTCATAGCACTTCACGTCTTTGTCATTTGTTTTATTTTTATTTCTTTTAGTGGAAGTAGCCTTAGGTTTGTTTTTAAATGACTTTCTCATGAATTTTCTGAAACCTTTAGCCAATAGTATTAAGTCATCATTATCTGATTCGGAATCACTATCATCTATGTGATCGGAAGAAGTAGAGACGTATTCATTTGATTAAAAAACAATAGTCTTACCTTGTTTTGACGTTGATTCCGATTTCCTTAAAGTGAGTTTGTTTTCATATACCTTTAGCGATCCAATTACTTCCTCCATTTTTATTGATTTGGTTTCTTTACTTTCCTCTATTGCTGTCACTTTAGGGTCTCATTCGGATGGAAGACTTCGTAGTACCTTTTGGACCTTTTCTTGCGTAGAGAAAGCTTTGCCAAGAGACTCAAGAGAATTATATATGTTAGTCAATCGTAGATCCATATTAACAATAGACTCATTTGGCAATAATTTGAAAGACTCAAGTGTGGACATAAGCATATTAATCTTGGACTCCTTTACTTGGCTAGTACCTTTATGTTTCATCTCAAGAATTCTCCACATCTCTTGAGCACTAGAGCAATTTGATACGTAATTAGATTCACTTTTACTTAGCCCGTTTAAGAGTAACTGCATGTCTCTAGCATTCATACTTAGTCTCTTTTGTCATCACTAGCATATTCTTGTTTTGGTTTTACAACCTCTAGTGTGACACCATCTACAGTAGATAATTTTGAAGGAACAAATGGACCGTCTTCTATAATAGACCATAGATCAATATCAATAGTCATAAGAAAAAGTTCCATTCTTATTTTCCATTGAATAAAGGACTCACCATCAAAAAGAGGAGGCCTTTGACTAGACATACCTTCTTGTTCGGTTTTGAAGCTAGTGGTTGACATCTCACTTAGATCGTTGGATCTTCTTGTTGTGAGTGTGTCTGCTCTCTGATACCACTTGTAGGACCTTCAACGCACCACTAGAAGGAGGGAGGGTTGAATAGTGGGTGTGGAAAATTTGGTTTTTAAAATGTTTTGATCTAAAAACCTAACTTCTGAAAACAATTTCTGTTTTCGGGCCCTGTTTTGCAGCGTTTGAAAAACTAGGTTACAGGCCTTCAAAAATTCTGAAATTTGGAGATATTTTAGTCTTAAATGCTCTTAGTATCTCCTAAAAATTTCAGATCAAAATTCAATCTTTAACCCTTTGAAAAATTGTTTGTGGTCAGATTACGCAATCTGCCAGAAACGGTAGTCTGATTTGAAAAATTTATTCCGATTAAACCGTGGCTCCAAATGATCTGAAAATTTAATGACAAACCCCTTAATATATCTATTTAATTGATTTGAAACAGTTTTAAAAAATTCTTTTGGTAAGTATGTCAAATACATTCAAGTTTTCAACCTTTGCAAGTCTGAAAATCAGATTACACTAGTCTCATAACTATTAATGTTTGAATGACTTATACCTGTCCAAAAGGGTTGAAACTTGCGCCAAATGAAACTTAGAAGATGTGGCTATGTTTTTGAAAAATTTTACAATTTTTGAAATTTTTTTACTATTTTTAAGATTGCGATGAAATAGATACAAAATGCAGGAAACTGAAAGTACTGTGCGGAAAAGTAAAGAACACAAGAAATTTTATACTGGTTCGGTTAAATCAACCTACTCCACTCTTTGAGGACACCTTCCTAGGTTATCACTAAACAAAATAACACCTTACCACACAGGGTTGATGGAGTTACACACCAACTCCAACCCTTCACAATCGAAACAAGCAATCACAATGATCACGAACACCACTACCGAGCGGATAAATGTTTGATCACACCTTGATCAACCTTTTACAACAATAGAGCGTGTATGGTGGTATGAATGAAGCCTATACAATATGTTTGAATATAGATACAATAGGCTTAAGAGAGAAAGAGAAGAAAGAAATGTAGAAGAAGAGAATATAGAGACTTTTTGCACTTTAGAACTTGTGAGACTTGTCTTGCATTTTTATTTGCTCTTCTCTTCTTTTTATTTAGCTTTGGCCGCCCACTCTAGTGCTCCATCCCATCTTGGAAATTATCTTTTAAGACATTGGAAGAATGCCTTGTATAGATGTGACATCAATTTGCTTACTTGGCAACACTTGATTGGATGATTGTCTTGGCCTAGCTTACTTAGCACTCCTTGATTGGATGAGATTTGTCATCACTTGATGACTGTACAAATCTGATAATTACACTTAAAACATGTGCCAAATTATTAATAAAAACCTTTCCAAATATCACATAATTAATCCCGCATAATTTGCAAACTAAATTGGTCTCAATTAAGCCAAGAATTCGGCTATAACATTGATTCACATGATGAAATTTTCAACATGTGCAATATTCTCAACATGTTCAAATTATTGTCAAATTAGTATTATATCAATCCCTTGAAAATGAAGAGGCAAATTTATCACCATTAAGGAACAAAATTTCGGCCATATTAATTCACACATGCTGAATTTTCAGCACGAGCTATATTTGTGACATAGTTTGAAACATTGCCTTGTGTAGCTCCCTCCTTTATGTCACCAACCTTGTGCAATTCATTCTTCACCAATCAAGATGCCAACTAAGCCCCACATAGGCTCCATCAAGGCTGATTAGGCGTGTGTGATGGCCATACCATGTGCTGAATTTCATTTTTGTAAACTTTGTAAAATAGTGCATAATAATTATACACATATGGTATATTCCAATCAGCCCTAATTTGAATTTTCTAGAACACTTTAGTATGTATTGAATATGTAAAAAGTGTCTAGATATATGTTACATGTTAAGCCAAAAATGTTCCATGTGTTGTGTTCGTAGAAAGCCGAATTTTCGACTTTGTCGATTACGCGATTTTTTTCCGATTATATTCAAACTTTTTGCACATGTTATATATATTATGTCACACATAATATACATAGAATAACTTGAATATTCAGCTCTAAAGGCTGATTAAAAGTGGTGCCCCATGTGACAAAAATATTAAATTTGAAATCTCCACACTTTGGCCTTAATTGGGGGTGATTTGTGTGTGCCAACATGGAATGATTTTATGGCTGAATATACCATGTAAGCCACAAAATTTGTGGCCATTTTTGAAGTGTAGGGGGTGAACATTTATATATGGCAAGTACGTGACACGTTAGCGAAGAACACCAACGAGCAAAACAAGGCCAAGAAACAATAACTCTTTGTAGCCTGCACATCTCAAAACAAAGGTACACAATGGCCATAGTTTCTCACAAAGGTGAGTTGGAAGGTATGTCCACACAACGTCCTCCTCTTTTCGATGGTAATAATTTTGTTCATTGGAAACTAAGAATGAGGCTATTCTTAATGGCTATAGACATCGATTTATGGTCTATAGTTGAAGATGGGCCGTACACTCCAATGAAAATTGTACAAGTTAGTGGAGTCACACGGGAAGTAGAAAAATATAAAAGCGAATGGTCTTCTGAAGATAAAAAGAAAATGTCCATGAATACTAAGGCTATGCAACTACTGTTAAATGGACTAATGACTTCTGAAACAGGATATGTGTCAAATTGCACAAGTGCACATGATATATGGAAACACTTGCATTAAAGCATGAAGGTACAAGTTGTGTAAAAGAATCAAAAATAAACATGCTTATGTCTGATCTTGAATCTTTCAAAATGTTGCCAAATGAATCCATAACATCTATAGATTTGAGGATTACTAACATTTTCAATGACCTTGAAGCTTTTGGCAAATCATTCACGAACAATGAAAAGTTTCAAAAGGTGCTGCGAAGCCTTCCTGCTGAATGGGATCCTAAGGTAACAGCAATCGAAGAGACAAAGTCAATCACTAAGATGGATGAATTGATCGGTTCACTTAGAGCTTACGAGGTAAAACTAAAACAACGGAAGTCCAAGTCATCTAAGTCATCTGGTAAGTCTATAGCTTTCAAATCAACTGAATCACGTGCAAATAATGATGATAATAATAGTGATAATGAATTAGACGATGACTTAATATTGATAGTTAGAAAACTTAAAAAGTTTTTCAAACAGCCTAATAAGAATAGACAACGATCTTCTTCTTCTTCTTCTTCTTCTTCTTCTTCTCAACCTAAGAAATATAACTCTGATAACAACAAATGGTATAATAAAGAGTTAAGGTGTTATGAATGTGGTCTAAAAGGACACATCTCTTCTGATTGCCCGACAAAGAAAAATGCCAACAACAATAATAATAACAATAAACAAGACAAGGAGATGCAAAAAATCAAAGGCAAAGGAGACCAAGTCAAGGAAAGGCAAACAAGCAATTAAGGCAAGCACGTGGAGCGACTCGTCCGACTCAGAATCCGACACTGAGGAAGCTCAAGTCTGCTTTGTATCCAATGAGGTAAGTTCTTCATCTAATGAAGATTCTGATAATGAAATGTCATTTGATGAAATGTATGAAGAATTTTTAAGGATACATGCTCACTGTAAAAGGCTCTCTAAAGAAAAGAAGAAAATAATTGAAGAAAACGACAAGTTAAAGACGTCCAACTTGGAGTTTTCCGATCAATTAAAATCTTTGAAACAAGAGTCTACTAATACTCTTGATTCTTTAGAAATTAAAATTGAATCATATAGGAAAAATGAACAAACATTAAAATTTGAAAATAGTATGTTAAAGACTAAGTTAGAAAGTTGTGAAAATGGGACAGTACAACTTAAATCTACTAAACTAAACTTAGAAATGTTAGAACAATTTAAATCTGGTACAAACATGTTAGATACACTTATATCATCTCAAAAATATGGAAACGATAAAACCGGGTTAGGCTATAAAGAAGAAAATGTAAAGAAAGATAAAAATACTAAGTTTGTCTCGTCTAGTACAAAATTGCCATACAATTCAGCGAAATCAACTTTGCCTGCTACATCTTCTTTTACTCCTTCTTCTGTTTATTCTAAGGCAAAAATACAACCTGCACCCACAAAAGCACATACATATCAACATGCTAGTAGGCAAAATTTTGCATCTAGACAACCTAGAAATTATGTCTATATGTATACGAATGTAACTAGGCGTAATAAAATACATTCAACTTATTATGAACCTAAGTATATGCAACACTCATATAAGTCTTATAGAAATGCATATGAGCATACATACATAGCACCATATAAGAAACAAAATCATATGCCTTACATAAGCCATCAAAATCGGCCCCAACATAGTACATATAAAACAAGGTACAACATGTATAACAATGCATCTTCATTTAAGTAGAATGCATATGCTAATCCTCCTTATTTTTCCAATTATAACTATGCTAAAAATGTGCCAAAAAGGTACATCCAAGTTTAGATACCCAAAGAGTATGTAAACAAGGATGGTGCCCCTAACATTCAAAGGACCCAAGTAAAGGGTACCTAAAACTTTGTCTCCATTGTAGGAAAATCGAAAGGAATGCAAGAAGGAGGCAAAGTCAAAGAATCTAAAAACTAAATGAATTTTAGATAGTGGATGTTCAAGGCATATGACGGGCAACCCAAACTATTCACCGAGTTGGAACATATCAAGAATGGAGAAAATATGACATTCGGTGACAACAACAAAGGATAAGTTGTTAGAAAAGGAACAATTGGGGACCCTAACACATTTCAAATACGAAATGTGTAGTTAGTAAGTAATCTTTCTTATAATTTATTAAGTATTTCTCAACTTATAGATTGCGGATATAATGTTTCTTTTCTTCCTAATTCTTGTGATGTAATAAATGAAAAAGGAGAAATTGTATTAAAAGGAAATAGAGATCATAACATTTACACTCTTACCATAGATAACATGTTAGATGCTAAGGTTAAGTGTTTAATATCACATGACTTAGATGTGAATTTATGGCATAGAAGATTAGACCATATAGGAGTTTCAACCATTAAGAAATTATCCAAGAAGAATTTAATTAGAGGAATGACTAAGTTAGACTTAGATAATTTTCAAATGTGTGAAACGTGTATTAAAGGAAAACACATTAAAGAAACATGAAAACCGAAACATGAAGTGAGTACATGTCATGTACTAGAACTGCTTCACTTAGACTTATTTGGTCTAAGTAGGACAAGAAGTCTAGGTGGACACTACTATGTTTGTGTAATAGTAGATGATTACTCACGATACACATGGACATTGTTCTTA
The DNA here is from genome assembly GCA_036186865.1 of Eustoma russellianum. Classification (NCBI taxonomy): domain Eukaryota; kingdom Viridiplantae; phylum Streptophyta; class Magnoliopsida; order Gentianales; family Gentianaceae; genus Eustoma; species Eustoma russellianum. Next base: position 16,651,440 of record AP025052.1, read on the forward strand.
ACACAAAAAGACGATGCTCCATTGGCAATCGAAACTCTTAACAAGCAACTTGAAAATATTTACGAAGAAAATGTTAAAAGAATTAGAAGTGATAGAGGTGGAGAATTTAAAAACAAAGATGTAATCAAGTTTTATGAATTACTTGGAATTAAACATGAATTCTCACCACCAAGAACACCAAAATTCAATGGAGATGTAGAACGCAAAAATAGAACAATTCAAGAAGTTGCTAGAACAATGTTATGTGAAAATAAAGTACCAAAATTTTTATGGGTTGAAGCTGTTAGTTGTGCATGTTATATAATAAATAGGCTTTCTATTAGAAAGAAATTAAATAAAACACCTAATGAATTGTTGAATAATAGACAACCTAAGATAGATTATCTTAGAGTTTTTGGTTGTAAGTGCTTTGTGTTGAACACTAAGGATAATCTAGACAAGTTTGAACAAAAGTCTATTGAATGCATATTTGTTGGTTATTCAACTAACTCAAGAGCATATAGGTGTTACAATCCTACATCTAGAAAAATAATTGAATCTATATATGTGAAATTCAATGAAAATGCATGCTTTGAAGTCAGTGATAAAACTCAACATAAATAAGAAAATAATGTTGAAAACATGTTTGATGATGATGATATATTACTTGATCCTGTACTTGATCATCTAGAACCAACTCCCCTCAAAAAGACATGCATGAACCCTTAGATGAAATAAATGAAGAAATTTTGCTATTGGAAGATAATACAACTAATGACCCAATTACATATGATAATGTTCATAAAAACGAAACATGTGAACAAGATGAGGGTGAACCTAGTCAATCTAGGAATTGGTGGCACCCTAAAGAGTTAATCATTAGGGATCCAAGTGTTGGGGTTAGAACACATAGAAATATAAGTCAACTTGAAGGAAATAGCTTGAGATCACACTTAAAACCTAAGAATGTAAAGGAAGCCTTAGGTGATATATCTTGGATGGATGTCATGCATGAGGAATTGAATCAATTTACAAGGAACAACGTGTCAGACTCAGTACCTAAACCTAAAAACAAGTCTATAATAGGAATCAAATGGGTCTTTAGGAATAAAATGGATGAACAAGGAAACATCACACGAAATAAGGCTAGGCTAGTCGCACAAGGTTATAATCAACAAGAAGAAATAGATTATGAAGAAACCTTTGCACTCGTTGCATAACTAGAAGCAATCAGACTGTTACTTACGATTGCACGCTTAAGCAACATCAAACTCTTCTAAATGGATGTTAAGAGTGCATTCTTGAATGGATACATCCAAGAAGAGGTGTTTGTGAAACAACCCCCTGAATTCAAAGATCCAAAGAATCCTAACCATGTTTACAAGCTTAAGAAAGCTCTATAGGTTTGAAACAAGCTCCAGGAGCTTGGTACGATAGACTTGCAAACTTTCTTATTGCAAATAATTATGAGAGGATAACCATAGACAACACGTTATTCCTAAGAGAAAAAGATAATGACTTATTAATAGTTCAAATATACGTAGACGATATTATCTTTGGTTCAACCAACCCTACCTTAGTAAATGACTTTGAAGAGTGTATAAAGTAAAAAATTTGAAATGTCAATGGTAGGAGAGTTGAATTATTTCTTAGGGCTTCAAATTAAACAAACCCCTCAAGGTATTCACATTAGCCAACTTAAGTATGTCAATGATATGATTAAGAAGTTTGGCTTTGAAGAGTTGAAACCAACACCTACCCCTATGAGCATGAGCACCAAACTAGATAAAGATGAAAATGGTAAACCTTTTGATGACACACTATATAGGTCTATGATTGGCTCATTGTTATATTTAACCGTATCAAGATCTGACATCATGTTTAGTGTGTGTATGTGTGCTAGGTTTCAATCTTGTCCTAAGGTATCTCATTACAATGCAGTGAAAAAGATCTTTAGATATCTTAAACACACACCTCACTTAGGACTTTGGTATGATAGAACACTAAGTTGGAACTGTATGCTTATAGCGATGCTGATTATGGTGGTTGCAAATTAGATCGAAGATCTACTAGCAGTACATGTCAATTCATAAGAACCAACTTGATCTCTTGATTTTCTAAAAAGCAAGCTAGTGTAGCACTCTCCACCACCGAAGCCGAGTATATAGCCTTGAGTTTATGCACTACCCAAATACTTTGGCTTAAAAAACAACTTAGTGATTATGGCATTAAAATAAATAAGATCCCAATTTTCTGCGATAGCACAAGTGCGATCAATCTTTCTCGGAATCCGGTGCTTCATTCGAAGGCCAAACACATTGAGGTAAAATACCATTTTCTTCGAGATCATGTTCAAAATAGGGATATAACCATAGATCATGTAAGAACTGATCATCAAATAGCTAACATTTTCACCAAACCCCTTAATCAAGGGAATTTTGAAAACTTACGAACCAACTTAGGTATTATGACTTACGATACAATTGCATAGTTCTGTCTTTTGCATGATTTGCAAAATAAAAGGGGAGATAGAATAAGAACATGATTTTAGGTGGTTAGTCATGATTTGGTTGGTTGAATAGTATGCTAAGTTTCAATTGGTATAAGTTTTGGAGCATAGGTTAAGGGGGAGTGTATAATTTGAGGGGAAGCACATGAACACATATGTTAAAAACATGAGAGAATTGAGAGTTTGAAAACAATCGGTATAGAATTGGTGAAACAATTGGTAATTGGTGAGGTTTTCAAAATAATTCGATTGGTAAAAATATGAAAAAAATTGGTTATAAGTTGTGACATTAAAATCATGTTAAGTTATTTTGAAAATCATCCAAAAGGGGAAGAATGTAGAGAAATATGTTTGGATAATTTTCAAAGTCATGATTTTAAGTGGTGAGTGCATAAAAATGTCACACATGGTGTTATATGTGATTAAAAGTTGAAAAAGTTTAGAAATATGACATCGATCTCTCAGGTTGTTGCACTTCGATCGATCGATGTACTTCAATCCCTCATATCAATCGATCTATGTAAGGCAGAGAAAGTTCAAGACCTTACTGTGAGACATCGATCTCGAAACCTGAGACACATCGATCGATCGATGTATACATCGAACCCTTACTTCGATCGATCGATTTAGGTCAGAGACAAACACTGAAACTCACTGTGAGACATCGATCTTTGAAGCTAAGGCACTTCAATCGATCGATGTCTAGGGTTTTTAGAAATATTTTTTCTAAAATGTGATAAAGTGGTTATTTTCATTTGTACGTAATTCATATATGTTCATTATATGGATATTATGTGTTTTTGATGATTATAAATAACTTGTGACTAATGTGCCTTGGAAGTTTCTACAACTTACCAAAAAGGGCAAAATATTTTGAGTTTTGTAGGAACATGATATGGTGGAAATACTTCAAGGACTGATTCTCATCATATTTATCATGACAAAGGCGTTATTATATTCATTTCTGACCATCGGGGTCATTTCTGGAGTTTTCTCACAGCAGGGGCATTTTGGTCATTTTACCCCTGAGGGTATTTTTGGTATTTTTACTCAAGGAATCTCTTGTGTATATTCTTATCTTCATTCTGGAGTTGAGTTATAATTTGTTTGAAGATTATATGGTGTTTTATATTATTTCTCTCAAATGATGATATTGTCAACGGTAGCGGGATGTGTGACGAGTTGTGATGTCACATTCTATTTCTTTCTTGAAGACTCTTCTATATGTTATTGGAGTATATTTATCATCATTTTGCAGAGAATTTAATGGTGTTAAAGGTATGGAAATGATCACAACATACGAGAAGAAATATTGAGAATTTTGGTGTTACATGTTGACATAATCTTGTCAACTATCATTTGTTGATTTATTCTTCAAAACTCTGAGTTGATATACTTGTATATATGTCCAAAAACGTTCGTATTCAGGTGGAGGCGATATGTTATTCATTTTATGGCATGGTGACAAGTGGACCAACCAAAAAGAAGCTAGTTGACAAAAATTGCCAACTAGGAAAATTCAATTTGGAAGCAACGGCTACTAGGCTGAAAATGGAGCTGATTTTTGTTTGAATTGTTCAACTCCCACATGCCTATTATATTGACAAGGAGTTGAGGAGATAGTGGAGTTGTTATGTCTATTATCCTATTATGTTATTTTCACATTTTCCAAGTCATTCTAAAGACAAAATTTCGGCCAACATGTTGATTCCAAGGTGGACCAATCATTTTGCTTGATGTTGCCAGGTGTACAAGGCCAACCAATGATGTGAAGACAACTTGGACTTGATGATGAAGATGGTGACACATTGGAGGTCTTATCTTCAAGAGCCATTTCATACTATAAATAGGAGGCAAAGGATGAAGAAGAAGAACACACTTGAAGCTCACTTGAAAGCAATAGTTGATTTGTCTAGCTACCTTCTTCTTGTCATTCTTGTTTCATTTTTGTAGCCAAGGTGTTCTTATTGTATTTGTTGGCCTCTTGAGCGTCATTTATAAGATTGATTAGTCAATTCTATAAGGTTACATCAATAGGTGGTAGAGGTGTTGCAACTAAGTGTTGCATAGAAGGTGTATCCAAGTCTTGAATAGGGTTGGTGTATAACCCAAGGATCAAGCTTGGTTCTTGTTGTACTTTGATTCATACCATAGTGAAATCCAGAAAGGTGTTCCTTGAGACTAGAGTAGATCACATTGACTGAACTAGGATAAATTCTCGATGTTTTTATCTTGTTTTTACAGTTTGCATTCTGCCCGTTTTTCACTGCAGTTTTCACACAATTTCTCACGTTTTGAAAAAATAGCTAAACACTTTCAAAATTCATGATTTTTGGTGGAGTTATACTTCAAACTGATAGCTTTCATTTGCAACAAGAAGCACTTGATTTGAGCAAGGGAAAGTCAGCCTTTCAGTTGTTGCAAGATAACTGCTCCAATCTGGCTGCAATCTGACCAGTTTTGAGAAAACTTGAATTCTGTTTTAACCAAGAATAGTTCAAGATCATGGAATTTTTGAAATATAGACTAGACATCTTAAAGAGTGTTTTGACATAAAGATCAATCTTTTTGGTTATATATTCAAAGAGAAACACGTTTTTCAATTTCAGTAACATTCTATATAATTATGTCTAGATTGACCATCTAAATCTTTTTATTTGTTTGAAGAGACAAAAGATCTTATTTTTGTGTGATTTTTGGATAAAATCTTGTTCACACATTGAATTTAAGTTCGGAAAATTTTCACAATTTTTGGAGTTGTTAAAAGGATTTTTGAATTTTTCAAACACGGGTTCTGAATCTGAGGTAGTCTCAGATTATGTTTTCAAAGGGGTTTTTAATCAAGGGTAATAGTGTAATTTCTGCTAACCAGTATTCACCCTCCCTCTAGTGGTGTTTATTGCAGGTGCACGGTCCAACAGGTGTTCTTGTGATATTTGTTGTAGAGCCACAAGCCTCTTGTGTCAATTTGTAAGATTGATTAGCCAAATCTATAAGGCTACATCAATAGGTGATAGAGGTATTGCAACCAAGAGTTGCATATAGGTGTTCATCCAAGTCTTGAATAGGGTTGGTGTTTAACCCAAGGATCAAGCTTGAACCTTGTTGTAATTGGGTTCATACCATAGTGAAATCCAAGAAAAGGTGTTCTTTGGGACTAGAGTAGGTCACATTGACCGAAACAGGAAAAATTCTCGGTGTTCTTATCTTGTTTCTACATTTCTGTATTATGCCCATTTTTCACTACAGATTTCAGACATATTATCACATTTTGAAAAAATAGCTAAGCACTTTCAACATTCGTGATTTTTGGTGTAGTTATCCTTCAGTCTGTTAGCTTTCATTTGCAACAAAAATCACTTGATTTGAGCAAGGGAATGTTCGTCTTTCAGTCATGGTAAGATAACTGCTCCAATCTGGCTGCAATCTGACCAGTTTTGAGAAAACTTGAATTCTGTTTTATGCAAGAATTGTTTAAAGTCAGGACCTTCTGGAAACATAAACTAGACATCTCAAATAGTTTTTTGACATAAAGATCAACCTTTTTGGTTAAGTATTCAAAGAGAAAAACGTTTTCCAATTTAAGAAACATTCTGTCCAATTCTGTCCAGATTGACTATCTGAATCTTTTTATTTGTTTGAAGGGTCAAACGATCTTATTTTTGCCTAAGTTTTGGACACATTGAAGTTAAGTTCTGAAAATTTTCATAATTTTTAGAGTTGTGTACAAGGAGTTTTCAATTTTCAAAAACGAGTTCTGAATCTGAGGTAGTCTCAGATTCTGTTTTCAAAGGGGTTTTTAATCAAAGGTAGTAGTGTAATTTCCGCTAACCACTATTCACCCTCCCCCCTCCTCTAGTGGTGTTTATTGCAGGTGCCGGTCCAACAATTGGTATCAGAGCAAGGTCTATACCACTCAAAGAAGCAAGATTCAATACCATACGAACAACACAAGGCCAAGAAACAACAATTCAAAGTAGCCTGCTAATCTCAAATTAAAGGTTCATATAATGGCCATAGTTTCTCACAAAGGTGAGTTGGAAGGTATGTCTACACAACGTCCTCCTCTTTTCGATGGAAATAATTTCGTTCATTAGAAACTTAAAATGAGGCTATTCTTACTAGCTATAGACATCGACTTATGGTCTATAGTTGAAGATGGGCCGCACATTCCAATGAAAATTGTACAAGTTAGTGGAGTCACACAAGAAGTTGAAAAATACAAAAGTGAATGGTCTTCCGAAGATAAAAAGAAAATGTCCATGAATGCTAAGACAATGCAATTATTGTTAAATGGACTAACGACTTCTAGAGCAGGATATGTGTCAAATTGCACATGTGCACACGACATGTGGAAATCATTAGAATTAAAGCACGATGGTACTAGCGGCGTAAAAGAGTCAAAAATAAACATGCTTATGTCTGAGCTTGAGTCTTTCAAAATGGTGCCGAACGAATCCATAACATCTATGGATTTGAGGATTACTAACATTTTCAATGCCCTTGAAGCTTTAGGAAAATCATTTACCAACAACGAGAAGGTTCAAAAGGTGCTGCGAAGCCTTCCTGCTGAATGGGATCCTAAGGTCATGGCAATTGAAGAAACGAAATCAATCACAAAAATGGATGAATTGATAGGCTCACTTAGAGTATACGAGGTAAAACTAAACCAACGGAAGTCCAAGTCATCTAAGTCATCAGTAAGTCTATAGCTTTCAAATCAACTGATTCACATACAAATAATGATGATAGTAATAGCGATAATGAATTAGACGAGGACTTAATATTAATAGCTAGAAAACTTAGAAAGTTTTTTAAACGGACTAATAGGAATAGACAACGATCTTCTTCTTCTTCCTCTTCTTTTCAATCTAAGAAAAATTAACTTTAATAACAACAAATGGTATAATAAAGAGTTAAAATGTTATGAACGTGGTCAAAGAGGACACATTTCTTATGATTATCCGACAAAGAAAAAAGCCAACAACAACAATAATAATAATAATAAACAAGACAAGGAGACGCAAAAATTAAAGGCAAAGGCGACCAAGCCAAGGAAATGCAAACAAGCAATGCAGGTGAGCACGTGGAGCGACTCGTCTGACTCAGAATCCGACAGGAAGCTCAAGTCTGTTTCGTATCCAACGAGGAAAATAGAAAGGAATGCAAGAAGGAGGCAAAGTCAAAGAAGCTAAAAACCAAATGGTTTTTAGACAGTGGATGTTCAAGACATATGACGGGCAACCCCAAACTATTCACCGAGTTAGAAGATATTGAGAATGAAGGAAAGGTGCCATTCGGTGACAACAACAAAGGAAAAGTTGTTGGAAAAGGAACAATCGGGGACTCTAACACATTTCAAATACGAAATGTTCTGTAAGTAAGAAATCTTTGTTATAATTTGTTAACCATTTCGCAACTTATAGATTTCGGTTATTATGTTTCTTTTCTCCCTGATTCTTGTGATATAACTAACGAAAAAGGAGAAATTGTATTAAAAGGAAATAGGGATGGTAACATTTATACCCTTTCCCTAGATAACATGTTAGATGCTAAGGTTAAATTGTTTAATATCACATGACTTAGGTGTAAACTTATGGCATAGACGACTAGGCCATATATGAATTTCAACTATTGAAAAATTATCTAAGAAGAACTTAATTAGAGGCATGCCTAAGTTAGACTTAGATAATTTTCAAATGTGTGAAACGTATATTAAAGGAAAACATAGTAAAGAAACATTAAAACCAAAACATAAAGTGAGTACTAGTCATGTATTAGAACTGCTTCACTTAGACTTATTTGGTCTAATTAAGACAAGAAGTCTTGATGGACACTACTATGTGTGTGTCATAGTAGATGATTACTCACGCTACACATGGACATTGTTCTTAACACACAAAGACGATGCTCCATTGGCAATGAAACTCTTATCAAGCAACTCAAAAATTTTTACGGATAAAATGTTAAGAGAATTAGAAGTGAGAGAGGTGGAGAATTTAAAAACAAAGATGTAGTCAAGTTTTGTGAATTGCATGGAATAAAACATGACTTCTCACACCTAGAACACCAAAATTCAATGGAGATGTAGAACGCAAAAATAGAACAATTCAAGAAGTTGCTAGAACAATGTTATGTGAAAATAAAGTACCAAAATATTTATGGCCTGAAGCTGTTAGTTGTGCATGTTATATAATAGATAGGCTTTCTATTAGAAAGAAATTGAATAAAACACCTTATGAATTGTTAAACAATAGACAACTTAAAGTAGATTATCTTAAAGTTTTTGGTTGTAGTGTTTTGTATTGAACACTAAGAATAATCTAGACAAGTTTGAACAAAAGTCTATTGAATGCATATTTGTTGGTTATTCAACTAACTCAAGAGCATATAGGTGTTATAATCCTGCATCTAGAAAAATGATTGAATCTATACATGTGAAATTCAATGGAAATGCATGCTTTGAAGTTAGTGATAAAACTCAACATAAATAAGAAAATAATGTTGGAAATATGTTTGATAATGAAGATGATGTATTACTTGAGCTTGTACTTGATCATCAAGAACCATTCCCCCTGAACAAGACATGCATGAACCCTTAGATGAAATGAATGAAGAGATTCTGCAATTCGAAGATAATACAACTAGCTTACAAGATGATCCAATTGTATACGAAAATGTTCACACTAATGAAATATTTGAACAAGATGAGGGTGATCCTAGTCAACCTAGGAATTGGTGGCTTATAAAAGATAAACATAAACACCCTAAAGAGTTAATCATTGGGGATCCAAGTGTTGGGATTAGAACATGTAGAAAGATAAGTCAACCTGAAGGACATAACTTAATCTCATACTTAGAACCTAATAATGTTAAAGAAGCCTTAGGTGATATATCTTGGATAGACGCCATGCATGAGGGATTGAATCAATTTACAAGAAATAACGATTGGGACTTAGTACCTAAACCCGAAAATAAGTCTATAATAGGGATGAAATGGGTATTTAGAAATAAAATGGATGAACAAGGAAATACTACAAGAAATAAGGCTAGGCTAGTCACACAAGGTTATAATCAACAAGAAGGAATAGATTATGAAGAAACCTTTGCATCCGTTGCACGACTAGAAGCAATTAGATTGTTACTTGCGATTGCAAGTCTAAGCAATAGTAAACCCCTCCAAATGGATGTCAAGAGTGCGTTCTTGAATGGATACATCCAAGAAGAGGTGTTTGTCAAATAACCCCTTGGATTCGAAGATCCAAAGAATCCTAACCATTTGTACAAGCTTAAAAAAGCTTTATATAGTTTGAAACAAGCACCAAGAGCTTGGTATGATATAATTGCAAACTTCCTTATTGCAAATAATTATCAAAGGGGAACCATAGACAGCACATTATTTCTAAGAAGAAAAGATAACGACTTTTTAATAGTTCAAATATATGTAGATGACATAATCTTTGGATCAACCAACCCTACCTTAGTAAAAGACTTCGAAGAGTGTATGAAGTCAGAATTTGAAATGTCAATGGTAGGAGAGTTGAATTACTTCTTAGGTTTACAAATCAGACAAACCCCTCAAGGAATCCACATTAGCCAACTTAAGTATATCAATTATATGTTAAAGAAGTTTGGATTTGAAGAGTTGAAACCAACACTTACCCCTATGAGCGTTAGCACTAAACTAGACAAAGATGAAAATGGTAAACCTTTTCATGACATACTTTATAGGTCTATGATTAAATCATTGTTATACTTAACCGCATCAAGACCTGATATCATGTTTAGTGTGTGTATGTGTGATAGGTTTCAATCTTGTCCTAAAGTATCACATTACAAAGCGGTGAGAAAGGCATTTAGATATCTTAAATGCACACCTCACTTAGGACTTTGGTATGATAGAAATGCTAAGTTGGAACAGTATGCTTATAGTGATGCTGATTATGGTGGTTGCAAACTAGATAGAAAATCCACTGGAGAAACTTGTCAATTCATAGGAACCAACTTGATCTCTTGGTTTTCTAAAAAGCAAGCTAGTGTAGCTCTTTCTACCACCGAAGCCGAGTATAGAGCCTTAAGCTTATGCACTACTCAAATACTTTGGCTTACACAACAACTTAATGATTTTGGCATTAAAATGAATAAGATTCCCATTTTTTGCGATAGAACAAGTGCGATTAATCTTTCTTGGAAACCGGTACTTCATTCTAAGGTCAAACACATTGAGGTGAGATACTATTTTCTTCGAGATCATGTTCAAAATGGGCACATAACCATAGATCATGTAAGAACTGATCATCAAATAGCTGACATCTTCACCTAACCCCTTAATCAAGCCACTTTTGAAAACTTACGAGCCAAATTAGGTATGATGACTTACAATACCATTGCATAGTTCTATCTTTTGCATGATTTGCAAAATAAAGGGGGGATAAAATAAGAACATGATTTTTAGTTGGTAAGTCATGATTTGGTTGGTTGAATAATATGCTAAGTTTTAATTGGTATAAGTTTTGAAGCATAGGTTAAGGGGGAGAGTATAATTTGAGGTGGGAGCACATGAACACATATGTTAAAAACATGAGAATTGAGAGTTTGAAAACAATTGGTATAGAATTGGTGAAACAATTGGTAATTGGTGAGGTTTTCAAAACAATTCAATTGTTAAAAATGTTAAAAACATTTGGTTACAAGTTGTGACATTAAAGTTAAGTTGTGACATTAAAATCATGTTAAGTTATTTTGAAAATCATCCAAAAGGGGGAGAATGTTGAGAAATATGTTTGGATAATTTTCAAAGTCATGATTTTAAGTGGTGAATACATAAAAATGTCACACATGGTGCTATATATGATTAAAAGTTGAAAAAGTTCAGAAAAATGACATCGATCTCTCAGGTTGTTGCACTTCGATCCCTCACATCAATCGATCTATGTATGGCAGAGAAAGTTCATGACCTTACTGTGAGACATCGATCTCTAAACCTGAGACACATCAATCAATCGATGTACACTTCGATCAATCGATGCAGGACAAAGACAACCTCTGAAACTCAATGTGAGACCTCGATCTTTCAAGCTGAGGCACTTCGATCGATCAATGCCTAAGGTTTTTAGAAATATTTTTTCCTTAAATGTGATAAAGTGATTGTTTTTATTTGTACATGATTTGTACATGTTCATTATATTGATATTATGTGTTTTTGATGATTGTTAATGTCATGTGACTAATGTGCCTTGGAAGTTTCTACAACTTACCAAAAAGGGCAAAATTGGTATTTTGAGTTTTTTAGGAACATGATATGGTGAAAATATTTCAAGGACTTATTCTCATGTTATTTATCATGACAAAGATCTTATATATCTATTTCTGACCATCGAGGTCATTTCTGGAGTTTTCTCACACCAGGGCATTTCGATCATTTTACCCTTGAAGGTTGTTTTTGGTATTTTCACTCAAGGAATCTCTTGAGCATATTCGTATCTTCATTCTAGAGTTGAGTTATGATTATCTTGAAGATTACATGATGGTTTTATATTATTTTTCTCAAATGATGATATTATCGACAGTAGCGGGATATGTGACGGGTTGTGATGTCACATTCTATTTCTTTCTAGAAGACTCTCTTCTATATGTTATTGGAGGATATTAATCATCATTTTACAGAGAATTTAAAGGTGTTAAAGGTGTGAAAATGATCACAACATACAAGAAGAAATAGTGGAAATTTTGGTGTTATATGTTGACATAATCTTGTCAATTATTATTTGTTGATTTATTCTTCAAAGATCTGAGTTAATATACATATATGCAGCCTCAAAAACGTGTACTAACAGGTGAAAATGATGGTGTACTCATTTTATCGCTTGGTGACAAGTGGACCAACCAAAAAGGAGCTAGTTCGCAAAAGTGCCAACTTGGAAAGTTTGAATTGGTAGCCAATCTACTTGGCTATTCTTGGAGCTGATTTTTTTGTTTGAATCTTTCAACTCCCACATGCATATTTTTTTGCCAAGGAGTGTAGGGGATAGTGGAGTTGTTATGCCTTTTTATCCCACTACATTATCTTCAACATTTTCAAGACAAAATGTAGAAAAGAATTCGGCCAAGGTGATTTTCCAAGGTGGACCAATTATGTTGCTTCATTTTGCCTAGTGTACAAGGTGATTAGATGGCCAACCAATGATGTGAAGACACTTAAGCATTGATGATGAAGATGGTGACACATAAGAGTTCTTATCTTCAAGGCTCAACTCACACTATAAATAGGAGGCAAAGGTGAAGAAGAAGAACACACACTTGAAAAGCAAAAGTTGATTTGTCTTGCTATCTTCTTCTACTCTCCATTCTTGTTTCATTCTTTGTGGCCAAGATGTTCTTGTGATATTTGTTGTAAAGCTACAAGACTCTTGTGTGTCATTTGTAAGATTGATTAGCCATATCTATAAGGCTACATCAATAGGTGATAGAGATGTTGCAACCAAGAGTTGCATAGAGGTGTTCATCCAAGTCTTGAATAGGGTTGGTATTTAACCCAAGGATCAAACTTGGTTCTTGTTGTAATTTGGTTCATACTATAGTGAAATCCAAGGAAAGGTGTTCCTTGGGACTGGAGTAGGTCACATTGACCAAACCATGATAAATTATCGGTATTCTTATCTTGTTTCTACATTTCTGCATTCTGTCCATTTTTCACTGCAGATTTCACACAACTTCTCATGTTTTGAAAAAATAGCTAAACACTTTTAAAATTCGTGATTTTGGGTTGAGTTATACTTCAGACTGTTAGCTTTAATTTTCAAAAACAATCACTTGATTTGAGCAAGGAAAAGTTAGTCTTTCAGTCGTTGCAAGATAACTGCTCCAATCTGGCTGCTATCTGACTAGTTTTGAGAAAACTTGAATGCTCTTTTAACCAAAAATTGTTTAAGGTCAGGGCCTTTTGGAAACATAAACTAGACATCCTATGGAGTGTTTTGACATAAAGATCAACCTTTTTGGTTAATTATTCAAAGAGAAACACGTTTTCCGATTTAAGCAATATTCTGTCCAATTCTATCCAGATTGACCATCTGAATCTTTTTATTTGTTTGAAGGGCCAAACAATCTTATCTTTGTCTAATTTTTTGACAGAGTCTTAACAATTGAAGTTAAGTTCTGAAAATGTTTATAATTTTTGAGTTGTGTACAAGGATTTTTGAATTTTTCAAAAGCGGGTTCTGAATCTGAGGTAGTCTCAGATTCTTTTTTCAAAGGAGTGTTTAATCAAGGGTAGCAGTGTAATTTCCGCTAACCACTATTGACCCCCCTCTAGTGGTGTTTATTACAGGTGCACGGTCCAAAAAAGTTTCTATTTTGTCCAGTGAGGTCTTGACATGGAGAGTTGCACATTAATGGAACTAATAGGGCTATGTTGTGTATCAAGGCATGGGGTTGGACTTGATGCTGTCAAGTTTGTCACTTGATTGCAGTAATATTGTTGTATGTAAGAAGGTGCTTGTTTGGTCCTGTGAGGTGTTGACATGAGGAGTTGCACATCAATGGAACTAATAGGAATGGAGATCGAGTCATGGTTGGCTATAGAGGCACTATATAACTCATGGTCTAAGATAGAACGATCATATTCTAAAGAGGAGTCATCCTGAATAGATGGATCAGGATGAAGATGAAAGGAAGAGTTTGGAGATTAACATGAGACAGAAGGTTGATTAGAATGAGAGGTTGGTTGTTTCTGGTCTGCTACAAGAGGTTGGATAAAAGAGGTGTTAGTTGTGCTCGCCTGGATGTGGTAGTGGATGACAGATACAGATCAGTGCCATATCTGGATATAGGAAAATAAAAGACAGAAATATCAAAAGAAGAAGAAGGAGCAACAGGGGATTTAATAGGCAAAGCTGATACAGAATTAGAAAGGAAAGGAAAAGTAAAGTCATCAAAAACAACATCTCTAGAGATGAACACATCCTCCGTAGACAAGCCTTGAAGGACATAGCCCTTGGTACTATGTGTCATACCCCGTGACTTTTAAGCGCAACTTTTAATATGTTAGGTCAACCTTAAACACAATTTAACTAATGATGTAGGATGTGCGACTTAGTTACTTAAAATATAGGAAAAATAAGAAGAGGGGTTAAAAGTAGAATTAAAGGTAATTAAAGGAAATTACCTAAAAGGTCCCTACTAGGAGATAGGGGAGTTACCAAAATTTAGTATAACTCCCCATCTCAGCCTAATGGGACGGTTATACCATCAAAAAGAAGAGGGGAAAACCACAGGAAAAGAGAAATAAGAGAAAAGGAGAGGAAGAAGAAGAAGAGAAGAAGGAAAAGGAAGGAAAAGGAAGGAAAAGGACAATCTAGATTCAATACTTATCAAGATTCTGCAGTAAATTCGTAAGGCTAACTAGAAACAAAGGCAAGTAATCTTTCTATACGCTTTACGCAAATTTTGATACTTTAGGCCCTATGTTCTTACAAAGAGAAAACTTGAATCACACATTAGTAATCTTGTCTTGTCTATGTTAAATGCTTTATTATATGTAAGTTTTGTTTCTAGCTGCGTAAAGTCTTGTTCTTTGGGCCATATTTCTGAAAATAGTTGTGTGGTGCTTTGTTGTTTGTCAAGCATGCCCATGAAAGTGTATATTTTGCTGTGCTTATTGTCTTGTTCTATTCTTGTGTTGATTGTCTACACTTAGACGTTTGAGAGTAAGTGCAGGGAATTGAAGGATGAGTGATGGAATTGTTGTAGACTTGTTGTGTTGGGAATGTTGATGATAACTTTTGAAGGTGGTGAATGATTGAAGGTTAAGAGTGGATAATGTTAGACATAACTAAGCATCAATTCATGATTAGATGTGTGTTAAGAACGATGAATCTAGATGGTAAGATGGATCTTGAGTGGCTTAACATGAAAGGGTTGAAGGAGGAAGATGATGGGAGGAAGTTACTACAGGAAAACTGCAGTTTAGAACCGTCAGAACACTTCGAACTCCTACATTAGGCGCTCTATGTCATATTAGGCGCCTAATGTAGCGTTCAATGTGTCCTGAAGCATCCCCGAACACTTCTAACACCTACATTAGGCGCTTTATGTCACATTAGGCGCCTAATGTAGCGTTCAATGTCACATTAGGCGCTTCATGTAGGCGTTCAATGTCTACGGCACATCCCCGAACACTTCGAACGCCTAGTATAGGCGCTTTATGTCACTTTAGGCGCCTCATGTGGCGTTCCAAGTATACTGGAAGTCTTTTTGACCCTTTAGGCACCCTATGTATGTGTGGTAACTTTATACACTTCTTTTGAACATAAAATGCAAAGGTATTTGAGGTGTAATTGAGATGTAGATGGTAAGTTTGATCAAGCAAGAATAAGATTGAACCCTAAGTGAATTAGTCAGACGAAGGGACTTGGAAAGTTACGTACATGGAGTGTTTGAGGTGCAAGACCGTATACTTGATATGTAAGATGTACGTGTGTGTGTGTTACATGTTGATACGATGTTACATGTGCATTCTGCATCATGACATGGGCACTTGCATTTGATTTGAGATTTGCTTGCGAAAGAACATGTGATTACAAGAAAGGTTTAAAGTTTTCGAAAGACAAAATGGCTGCTGGTTGATCGCAGGGTATAAAAGTCACGCCTGCGAAAGCAGGGTATAAAAGCGTGATCTGTGAATCAACAGCAGGGTATAAAGTATTTTATGGGGCCGTGGACCTATCAGCACGGAAAATAAAGTATTTTATGGGGCCGTGGACCTATCAGCACGGATATATGATGTATATAATGGGGCCGTAGACCTTTTAGCACGGGGTATAAAGTTATATGTTATGGGGCCGTGGACCTTTCAGCACGGGGTATAAAGTTCTGTTTGCTGTGGACTGATCACCCACAGGGTATAAAGTTCTGCTACGCGAAGAATATGATATGTAAAGAGATGAAATGTTTTGTGAAATGACATGCATGACATGTTTATGAAAGAAGACATATGCATGGGTGTTGTGTGTGATTTTAAAGAAGTACATGCATCATGATACACGAAGCATAAGACTTGATATGCAAGAAATGTGGTTAGTTTATGACTTGCTTATGTGATACGTTGTTTTAATACATGCTTGTTCTCGTACCCGTGTACCATATATGTGCTTTATCTGTTTTGAGAAATTCTTATTGAGATGCTATTTGTTAACCCGAGCACCTATATTTTGGGCAATGATTTATACACTGGTGACTCGTCGTGTGTGATTCCGTAAGGTGTATAGACAGGTTACTTGCTGGCGATAATTTCGCTAAGAACAGTTATCTATTCCTTTTCAGGTGAGCCTGAATATGAGTTGATATTTATCGAGGACGATGGTGAGTGGGCTCAATGGGATGACGGACATGGGAATAGATAGATGCTGGATTATTTTCTCTGAGATTGGAAACTCAATGTTATTATGTTGTTCTAACATTTATGTTAGATAGTTGACCAAACACTTTTTAATTTCGCTGCATTTTCTGGTTTTAATGACGATGAAGTTTTAAATTTATCAACGTTTCCGCTGATTTATCTTACGTCATAGATGATGAATGCTTGATCTGCTTTGACGCTCATAGTTCTCATAGTACACTACGGCGGGTGCACTGGTTCCGATGACAGTATCGGGCTGGGGCGCTACACTATGAGAAAGGCCTAAGAATATACTTTTCCTTGCTCTAGAACTGAATTTATCTTTAGATTGTATAATAATGGTGGCATAGCAAAGTCAACCAAATACCCTGAGGTTATTGTAAGATGGAGATTGATTGTAAAGCATTTCATGAGTAGTTTTATGTTGCAGTAGAGGTGAAGGAGAAATGTTGATTGGGTACACGACATGTTGTATAGAAAAACCCCAATAAGCAGTGGGGACATGAGATTGAAGTGTAAGGGCTCTTGCAACGTTTAAGATGTGTTGTTGTTTTCTCTCAACAATTTCATTTTGTTATACACACAACTGGTATGGTGCAGAATTCCTTTTGAAGCAAAGAACGAGTTCATTTTAAACTCAAGGCTATTGCAGTTCTTATTACTTTGATATTGGCATTGAACTGCACATGTACAAAGTTCCAAAAGCTTTCAATGATGTTTCTAGTTTTGTTTTGATAAAATAGATCCAACAATATCTTCTATGACCATCTACTATAGCAAGAAATAATGTTGTTGATACATGGTTGGGTATTTGAATGGCCCCCAAATATCCATATGAACAAGAGAAAAAGGAGAATGAGTTACAGAATGGGATATAGGAAAGGGTAGACATTTTTGCTTAGGAAGGTGACATACAGTACATGAATGAGGATTAAAAGAAGCATCTACTAGAGAGTCAATTTTTGTGATCTCTTTAATCTTGTTGATGCTGGATGACCAAGTTTGGAGTGCCAAAGAAAAGAGGCTGAAGTAGAAACAACATTTGCTTACAAGGGATTGATTGAAGGAATATTAGGATGAGAATGGTCAAGCAGATGATATAGACCTTGCCTCATTTTAGCTGAACCAATCATCTTGTTGTTCACATGTTCTAGGATGTAACACAAATTGGAGTGAAATGATAAGTCAATATCACCAGCAAAAGTGAGTTTGCTAAAGGATATCAGATTAAATGTGAAGGATGGGACATGCAACACATCATGCAATTTGAGGCTAGGACTGATATTCACTATCCAAACATGTGCGACAGTAGTTGATTGATTATTGGGCAGTTTAACCGACATAGCAGAGACAAGATGATAAGGTTCAAAGAGGGAAAGATAACAACAAATGTGATATATAGCAACAGAATCCAATATCCATATACGAGAATATTATGCGCTACATTACCTTGATGCTTACCAGAACCAGTGGCCTATTGAGCTGTCATTACAGCATGATGACTCTTTGTCACTTCTGCACCACCAGGATTTGCCAAAACTCATCTATCCTTATGTTCCTGCAACAGGTTAATTAATTGTGTATATTGTTCATGTATCTAGGAAGGAGTTTCCTGTGTAGGTGTCAGAGCAACGTTGTCATTCACAACTTCATTAACCTGATAGGGCTCATAATTAGCTTGACTATGCAATGTTGAATCCTTCTTCCAACTGAATTCATTTCCCACACAATTCACCTGTCCTCTAGGCTTGTATCCTAGAGGAAACCCATGTTTCTTGTAGCACGTGTCAATTGTGTGTCCTTTCATATTAGATTGAGTGCACATAGGGGGCTTTAGAGTTAGTAAAACTAGACCTCTAAGTCTGGAACTCCCGTCTAACACCTCGACCAGCAGGCCTTTGCCAATTCATAATTCCACCACTAGGACTTACAGGCCTAGATCCATAAGTTCCATATCTAGGTACACTATTAGCATTGAGGACAAGAGAGGGATTATTTTTGAATTGGTTTTGTCCCCCTGAGTAATGCAACTTCCTCTTCAATTTAACTGTCATAGCAAACATTGTCTTCGAGTCTGTTAATGGCCTAGACAATAAAACCTGTGACTTTGCAGGCTTATATTCATCATTAAGTCCCTTAATGAACCTGATAACGTAATCATCCTCTATGAATTTGTTTATTTGACTGGAAACGTTACACGTACATCTATTGCATACACAATTAGGAATAGCTCTAAGCACCATAAGTTCTTCCCATAGAACCTTGAGTCTTGTGTAGTACTTAGTAACAAAACTATTTTCTTGCTTAGTGGCATAAAATTGTTCTTCCAAATTAGACAACCTGAACACACCAACATTACCATATCTATGCTTGAGATCATTCCGAATATCTAAGGCATTGTCAAACCATTACACTCTGTCTAATAGAAGGCACAACAGAATTCATAATCCAAGAAGCAACCATATTATTTGCCTTTGTCCAGGCAGCATACTTACGAATGGTTACCAAAGGTTTGGGAATATTACATGTGATAAAACTAACTTTGTTCTTTGATTCAAGGGCTCTGCGAAAGGTCCTGCTCCATATATGGTAATTGCATGATAATTGTTACCATCCATGATTGGGTACACGACATGTTGTATAGAAAAACCCCAATAAGCAGTGGGGACATGAGATTGAAGTGTAAGGGCTCTTGCAACGTTTAAGATGTGTTGTTGTTTTCTTTCAACAATTCCATTTTGTTGAGGAGTATACAGACAACTGGTCTGGTGCAGAATTCCATTTGAAACAAAGAACGAGTTCGTTTTAAACTCAAGGCTATTGTCAGTTCTTATTACTTTGATATTAGCATTGAATTGCACATGTACAAAGTTCCAAAAGCTTTCAATGATGTTTCTGATTTTGTTTTGATAAAATAGATCCAACAATATCTGTTATTGTCCTCCACTATAGCAAGAAAATAATGTTGTTAATATATGGTTGGGTGTTTGTATGGCCCCCAAATATCCATATGAACAAGAGAAAAAAGAGAACGAGTTACAGAATGGGATATAGGAAAGGGTAGACGTTTTTTTCTTAGGAAGGGGACATACAGTACATGAATGAGGATTAAAAGAAGCATCTACTAGAGAGTCAATTTTGTTGATCTCTTTTATTCTTACTGATGCTAGATGACCAAGTTTGGAGTACCAAAGAAAAGAGGCTGAAGTAGAAACAGCATGTGCTTGCAAGGGATTGATTGAAGGAATGTTAGGTTGAGAATGGTCAAGTAGATGATATAGCCCTTGGCTCATCTTAGCTGAACTAATCATCCTCTTGTTCACATGTTTCTAGATGTAACACAAATTGGAGTTAAATGATAAGTCAATATCACCAGCAAAAGTGAGTTTACTAAGGGACATCAGATTAAATGTGAAGGATGGGACATGTAACACATCATGAAATTTGAGGCTAGGACTGCCATTCACTATCCCAACATGTGCGACAGTAGTTGATTGATTCTTAGACAGTTTAACCAACATAGCAGAGACAGGATGATAAGATTCAAAGAGCAAAAGATAACAAAAAATGTGATATATAGCACCAGAATCCAATATCCATATACGAGAATATTATGCACTACATTACCTTGATGCTTACCACAACCAGTGGCCTGTTGAGCTGACATTACAGCATGATGACTCTTTGTCGCTTCTGCACCACAAGGTTTGCCAAAACTCCTCTATCCTTATGTTCCTGCAACAGGTTAATTAATTGTGTATATTGTTCCTGTATCTAGGAAGGAGTTGCCTGTGTAGGTGTCAGAGCAACGTTGTCATTCAAAACTTCATTAACCTGATAGGGCTCATAATCAGCTTGACTATGCAATGTTGAATCCTTCTTCCAACTGAATTCATTTCCCACACAATTCACCTGTCCTCTAGGCTTGTATCCTAGAGGAAACCCATGTTTCTTGTAGCACGTGTCAATTGTGTGTCCTTGCATATTAGATTGAGTGCACATAGGGGGCTTTAGAGTTAGTAAAACTAGACCTCTAAGTCTGGAACTCCCGTCTAACACCTCGACCAGCAGGCCTTTGCCAATTCAATAATTCCACCACTAGGACTTACAGGCCTAGATCCATAAGTTCCATATCTAGGTACACTATTAGCATTGAGGACAAGAGAGGGATTATTTTTGAATTGGTTTTGTCCCCCTGAATAATGCAACTTCCTCTTCAATTTAACTGTCATAGCAAACATTGTCTTCAAGTCTGTTAATGGCCTAGACAATAAAACCTGTGACTTCGCAGGCTTATATTTATCATTAAGTCCCTTAATGAACCTGATAACGTAATCATCCTCTATGAATTTGTTTATTTGACTGGAAACGTTACACGTACATCTATTGCATACACAATTAGGAATAGCTTTAAGCACCATAAGTTCTTCACATAGAACCTTGAGCCTTGTGTACTACTTAGTAACAGAACTATTTTCTTGCTTAGTGGCATAAAATTGTTCTTCCAAATCAGACAACTTGAACACACCAACATTACCATATATATGCTTGATATCATTCCAAATATCTAAGACATTGTCAAACCATTACACTCTGTCCAATAGAAGGTACAACAGAATTCATAATCCAAGAAGTAACCATATTATTTGCCTTTGTCCAGGCAGCATACTTACGAATGGTAACCAAAAGTTTGGGAATATTACATGTAATAAAACTAACTTTGTTCTTTGATTCAATGGCTCTGCGAAAGGTCCTGCTCCATCCATGATAATTGTTACCATCTAACAACAGTTGCACGAGCATAAGAGTTGAACTGTCTCCTGGATGGATATACAACGGATCCTCTAAAAGATCTGTTAGAACTGCTGATACATTTACTAAAGGATGACTTGAATTGCTTAGTGAATTTTGATTCGCAGCCATGAACGTCCCAAAATTCATCAATTAAACAACAAAAGCTCTGATACCATATGAAAAGCAAAAAAATATGAAGCAACTAAAGGAATTTCAGCATAAATTACTGAACAAACATAAACGCTGCTGCACCTAGATGATGCATAAATGAACAACTTATGAGAGAGAAGTTGAAGAATGCACAAGAAGGAGAGAAAAAGCAATAACCGTTCGGATTCTTATGTTGATTCCATTGAGGATTTTATCAAACACCTTATGTACCAGGAATGCAGAAATAACAAACTAACTATCACTTGAAATTACAAGAATATCCCTAGTAACTAAATTCTATATAGCATAACTGAAAGGTTAGCAAGGCAATTTCTCCTCCTTTTTAACTTTCCCGCCTTTGCACTTAGCTCCTTCCTCCTGTCTGCAATCACCCGGTTTCTCCCTCAACACTCCTCATGATCATTACTCTCAGTTGCACAATATGTGCCATATTTAATGAACACCGTTGATTAAATCTTTCATCCAACGATCCAACTCATTTGTTCCTTGGATCATCACTCTGGATTATCGGATTCTCGCTGTCATCATGCAGCCTTCTTGTGTATTACAGCATGCTTGCCTCACGTGCTTGGCACTTATGGCTTTTCTTTAACATAACCTGCCTACTGTTAACTGGTCCATCAACCTTTTAATCCAATTTGGTCTGATTCTATAACCTAAGTTGGTACTGGTTGAGATAGCAGTGTTACACCCACATTGTAAATGTCTTGGTTCAAACATATGTCTTTCTAGTTGTAATGTAACAACTTGAATAATAAATGAGCTTTGCAAATAATTGCGACTTTTCTAATGGATTGTGTTGTATTGTCTAAATGCCTCTGTTTCATTACTAAGTTTGTTCACGAAAAGATGATGAGATATATAAATGTACCCATGAAAATTATGATTATTGTGAGAAACTGCCTTATTTGTATGTCATCAACTGTTAACTAGAGAATAACTACAACGATGGTGGATCATTTGATTCATGACTTTCCTCCCAAAACTCGTCAAATTAGGACTGAAGTAAAACTTTTACAAAGGAAGAGACTTTCATCTAGTTCCTACCCGATGAGCTATATGTCAAGAACAAGGCAAATTTTAAGATATAGGCAAAATTTTGTATATTGAAGAGCTCCTTCAATTTTCTGTGTGTATATTTCGTACAGAAATGTCAACATATACAAGTGTTAGCATATTTCATACAAGGAAAATTACTCAATTTTTCTTCTAATTTCTCCTAGTCCTATCAATTAGAATCAATCAGCTATTCCTACTATTTACTCCCCAATGAATCACGCTAAATCAACAAATCAGTCATAATAAGTTTCCTAACACTCCCCCTCAAGTTGAAACCGTAGGATCACCAAACATTTGACCACAAACTGTCTTAGTAAGGACATCAGCTAGTTGATCTTCAGATCTCACAATGGGCAGCTCAATAACCCCATCTTCCAGCTTCTTCTTGATAAATTGTCGATCAATCTCCACATGTTTAGTTCTATCATGTTGTACTGAATTTTCAGATATAATGATGGTTGCTTTATTGTCACACATTAATCGGGTAGGTAAGTGTACTTTGAGTCCTAGCTCTTGAATCAACTTTCGAATCCATAAGACCTCTGCAATTCTTTTTGCTATTCCACAAAATTCAGCTTCAGCGCTAGATAATGCAACTACCTTTTGCTTCTTGCTTCTCCAAGTGACAACATTGCTGCCCACAAGTGCAAAGTATCCTGACGTGGATCTCGTATCAATCGGATTGCCAGCCCACCTGCATCAGTGTATGCTTCAATATTTAGATGCCCATTATATCTAAAGATGATCACTCGACCTGGTGTATGCTTTAAATATCGTAGAATTCTGACTACGGCCTCCCAGTGGTGTTGTTGTGGGCTATGCATGAACTGGCTTACGATACTCACTGCATATGCAATATCGGGTCGAGTGTAGGATAGGTAGATCAATTTTCCAACAAGCTTCTAATATTTACCCTTGTCAGTCGAAGCAGCCCCTTTAACCATTTCTAGTTTTAGATTTGCAGCCATAGGAGTATCACATGGTTTGCAGTCGAGCATCCCGACCTCCGTCAATAGGTCAAGCACATACTTTCTTTAGGAGATGCAAATGCTATGCTTCGATCTTAGAACTTCTATCCCCAAGAAGTACTTGAGATCCCCAAGATTCTTCATTTCAAACTTTGTAAACAAATGTTTCTGAAGTTGTGTCATCTCTTCAGCATCATCACCTGTAATTACCATATCATCAACATAAATAACTAGACAGGTTATCATACATTTTCGATGTTTGATGAACAATGTGTGATCGGTATTACTCTGGCGATATCCATTTTCCTTCATTACTGCGGTAAAACACCCAAACCATTCTCGACAGGACTGCTTCAGACCGTGTAGGGCTTTCTTTAATTGGCATACCTCTCTTGGTTTGTATTCTCCTTCCATCCTTGGAGGTGGTTCTATGCATATTTCCTCCTCAAGGTTACCATGTAGAAACGCGTTCTTAACATCAAACTGACGTAGTGGCCAATTTTTGGTTGTAGCAATGGAGAATAGAACTCTGATTGTATCAATTCAAGCAACTGGAGAGAATGTTTCAGAATAGTCAATTCCATAGATCGGGGTATATCTTTTTGCCACAAGCCGAGCTTTATGTCGCTCAATACTTCCATGTGCTTTATGTTTATTTGTAAATATCCATCAGCACCCTACTGGTCTTTTTCCTTTAGGAAGAACACATTTCTTCCAAGTTTGGTTCTTTTTAAGAGCATCCATTTCGACTTGCATTGCAATATTCCATTCTGGTATCCTTTTTGCTTCACTAATTGTCTTTGGTACCTGTTCTGAACAAATAGCCGCAAAGAAACCTTTAGACATATTAGATATCCTCCGTCTTGCATTATCAATAGGGTACCTTGACTTCCGAGATATCCTTTCAGGTGTGTGCCGTTCTGGAGGAACACCTCTCTTAGTCCTAGGAGATAACACTATCTTCCATATATACTCCTGGATTATCAAGATCGTCAATAGGCAGTGGATTTTGAGCATTAAACAAAGGGGCGTTTGGAGTATTTTCAGGGGTAAATGCTAGCGTGTCATCATTACCAAAGTTTGACTGTATAGTACTATTATCCACAAAGATTACCTCTGAGTCGATATTTATCGGAGTTTGATCACTGGAGGACACTGGAGGATCAGAAGTTACTCTATTGGGAGCGACAACACATTCGACACCATCTACTTGCCTTGTTGGATCTATCTCTGAGCACGTGTGTGGTGACAGCCAATCAAGGGTTCCATCATAGGTCTCCCCTGAACCCGAGATTGGGGTAGGTAATAAAACTCGATTTCGAGAAAGATGCAATTCATAGTAACATGAACATGATGGATTCGGGGGTTGCAGCACCGATAGCTCTTTTGGGTAGAGCCATAGCCTACAAAGACACAGCGTTCAGCACAATGATCCAGTTTGGATCGTTTTTGTTTAGGGGTATGGACAAAGACAATGTAGCTGAACACTTTTGGTGGTACGGTAAAAAATGCAAGATTCGGGTGTTGGGTAGACAGTGTATAAAGAGGGTCTTATGGTGTAAAATTTTGGTGGGTAGACGGTTAATCAGGTATGTAGCAGTAGATATGACTTCGCCAGAAACTTTTCGGGACATTAGATTCAAACATAATAGCACGAGTGATTTCTAGAAGGATACGATTCTTCCTTTCTGCACCTCCATTTTGTTTAGGAGTATTGGGACAGGATGTTTGATGTACGATCCCATTGGATAGAAAGAATTGTTTTACAGCCCTAGCAAGATATTCCCCACCGTTGTCAGATTGGAGTATTTGGATGTCGATATTGAACTGTGCTTTCACCATCCGATGGAATTGTAAGAATTTTTGATAAAATTCTGACTTATGTTTCAATAGATATATCCAAGTCATACGGGAGAAATCATTAACAAAAATAACATAATACTGAAAAACAAGATGGGTGTCATATGGTGATGGACCTCAAACATCAGAATGTTCTAAGGAAAACACATGATTCACTCGTGTATTAGTAGGCGGATAAGACGCCTGAGTTTGTTTAGTCTGGAGGCAAGTATCACAAGACAAAGTATTAGTCTGGAAAGAAAATAAAGTGGGAAATAAGTGTTTTAAGTACGTAAATGATGGATGCCCCAGACGGCGATGCCACAACCACACCTGTCAAGAGACTGTCCCGGTGGCAAGATTAGACTATGCCTTTTGTGCCACAGCATCAGCATAGTATAATCCATCACGCTCAGTGCCACGTCCAATGATCGTCCTCGTATGAATATCCTGCAAAAGGCAAAAACTAGGATACATGAGTACAATACAATCCAACTCTTTTGTAACCTGACTAACGAAAAGCAGTTTTATAGATAGAGTCAGAATAGACAATTTTGTAGGGTAATCTGGGGAGTGATGGCAATTGCCCCACCACCCTCTATTAGGATAGAGGTTCTATTGGTAGTTTCGATGGTGGTCTTTCTAGGTGGTGTGTGGGTGGCAAAGTCCTGGATATCATATGACATAGTATATGTAGCTCCACAATCGAAGATCCATTGGGGAGTACACTTTTTGTTGAGGCATAGGGATTTAGTATGTGGATATGAGTAGTATGTTGGTTGTGAGGGCAGAATTGTCATTTTATTAGGTTGAGAGGGTTTATGTGGACTAAGGAGCAAACCTGTGGGGTTTTCTGTAAAAATAGGAGAGTTCAAGGGGGCATCTGTAATTTCTGGAATTGTTTGTCCTGAAATTGACAATCAAGCAGAATTATGGACTATACTGTTGAGAAATATGTTTGGATAATTTTCAAAGTCATGATTTTAAGTGATGAATACTTAAAAATGTCACACATGGTGTTATATGTGATTAAAAGTTGAAAAAGTTGAACAAGTTGACATCGATCTCTCAGGTTGTTGCACATCGATCGATCTATGTACATAGATCTCTCACATCGATCGATCTATGTAAGGTAGAAAAGTTTAAGACCTTTCTGTGAGACATCGATCTCTAAACCTGAGACACATCGATCGATCGATGTACATCGAACTCTCACTTCGATCGATCGATGTAGGTCAGAGACAAAACCTGAACCTTTACGTGAGACATCGATCTATGAAGCTGAGGCACTTCGATCAATCGATGTCTAGGGTTTTTAGAAATAATTTTCTAAAATGTGTTAAAATGATTTTTTTTATTTGTATATGAATTATACATGTTCATTATGTGCTTATTATGTGTTTTTGGTGATTATTATTGTCTTGTGACTAACGTGCCTTGGAAGTTTCTACAACTTACCAAAAAGGGCAAAATTGGTATTTTAAGTTTTGTAGGAACATCATATGGTGAAAAATATTTCAAGGGTGTATTATTATCTTGGCAAAGGTGGAATTGTGATTATTTCTGACCATCGGGGTCATTTCTGGAGTTTTCTCACACAAAGGGTATTTTGGTCATTTTACCCTCCAAGGGTATTTTTGGTATTTTCACTCAAGTAATATCTTGAGCATATTATTATCTTCATTCTGGAGCTGTGTTATTATTATTTTGAAGATTATATGGTGATCTTATATCTTATTCTCTCAACCGATGATATTATTGACTATAGCTGGATATGTGACGATTTGAGATGTCACATTCTATTTTTTCTTGAAGACCCTCTTATATATGTTATAAGAGGATATTAATCATCATCTTTTAGAGATTAAAAGGTGTCCTTGGTGCAAGATTCATCACAATGTGTAAAGGAGAAGAAAGTAGGAATTTTGGTGCTATATGTTGACATAATCTTGTCAACACTTATTCATTATTTTTTATTCACAAAATTTGAGTTGGTATACATACATACAACATCAAAAACGTCCATAAACAGGTGGAGAAGGTGGTATACTCATTTTATAACTTTTGGGCAAGTGGACAAATTCAAAAACAAGCTAGTTGGCAAAAGTTGTCAACTTGAAATTTCAAATTTGAAGTTAATGGAGACAAGGTTGTTGGAGCTGATTTTGGATATGCTTTAATTCAAAATTCTCAACCATCACATGGTCTAAAAGTTAAAGAGAATATGCCATCTATTCACACTATAAATAGGAGGCAAGGTGAAGAAGAGAAGACACACACTTGAAAGCAAAATTGAAGATTGTTGTCTTGCTATTCTCTTCTCATATTTTCGTTCATACTTTGTGTAGCTAAGGTGTTCCAATTTTTTTGTTGTCCAGCTACACTATACACACCTACTTGGATTGGATTTGTATGATTGATTAGCCAAATTTATAAGGCTACATCAATAGGTGGTAGATGTGTTGTAACCAAGAGTTGCATAGAGGTGATTATCCAAGTCTTGAATAGGGTTGGTGTATAACCCAAGGATCAAGCTTGGCTCTTGTTGTAAGGTGTTCATTTGATATTGAAATCCAAGGAAAAGTGTTCCTTGGGACTGGAGTAGGTCACATTGACTGAACCAGGATAAATCCTCGGTGTTCTTCTCTTGTTTCTTTATTTCTATTTTTGCCCGTTTCTGACTGCAGTTTTCACACAACTTCTCACAATTTGAAAAAATAGCTAAACATTTTCAAAATTCGTGATTTTTGGTGGAGTTATACTTCAGACTGTTATCTTTCATTTTCAACAAGAATCACTTGATTTGAGCAAGAGAAAGTTAGTCTTTCAGTCTTTGCAAGATAACTGCTCCAATCTGGCTGCAATCTGATCAGTTTTGAGAAAACATGAATTCTGTATTTATCCAGAATTGTTTGAGGTCAGGGCCTTTTGGAAACATCAACTAGACTTTCTAAGGAGTGTTTTGATATAAAGATCAATCTTTTTGGTCAAGTATTCAAAGCGAAACACGTTTTGCAAAATCAGCAACATTCTGTCCAATTCTGTCATGTTTGACCATCTAAATCTTTTTATTTGTTTGAAGGGCCAAACGATCTTATTTGCATCTGATTTTTGGACAGAGTCTTTCTAACACATTGAAGTTCAATTCTAGAAAGTTTCACGATTTTTGGAGTTATGTACATTTATTTGTGAATTTTTTAAAAACGATTTTGAATCTGAGGTGGTCTCAGATTCTGTTTTCAAAAGGGATTTTAACAAAGGGTTGTAGTGTAATTTCCGCTGACCACTATTCACCCCCCCTCTAGTGGTGTTTATTGCAGGTGCATGGTCCAACATTTGGTATCAGAGCTAGACCAACACCACTCAAAAGAAGAAAGATTCAACACCATACGAACAATACAAGGCCAAGAAACAACGATTCATTATATACTGCTTGTCTCAAATCCAAGGTACATACTATGGCTATTGTTTCTCACAAAGGTGAGTTGGAAGGTATGTCTACACAACGCCCTCCTCTTTTTGATGGCAATAATTTTGATCATTGGAAACTAAGAATGCGGCTATTCTTAATGGCTATAGACATCGATTTATGGTCTATAGTTGAAGATGGGCCCTACATTCCAATGAAAGTTATACAAGTTAGTGGAGTAACTCAAGAGGTTGAAAAATATAAAAGTGAATGGTCATTGGATGATAAAAAGAAAATGTCCATGAATGCTAAAGCTATTCAATTACTTTTAAGTGGACTTATAACTTGTGAAGCAGGATATGTGTCAAATTGCACAAGTGCACACGACATGTGGAAATCACTTGTATTAAAGCATGAAGGTACTAGTGGTGTTAAAGAGTCAAAAATAAACATGCTTATGACTGAATTAGAGACTTTCAAAATGTTGCCAAACGAATCCATAACATCTATGGATTTGAGGATTACTAATATTTTTAATGCCCTTGAAGCTTTAGGGAAGTCATTTTCGAACAGTGAAAAGGTTCAAAAGGTGTTACGAAGCCTCCCTGCTGAATGGGATCCAAAGGTGACTGCAATCGAGGAGACAAAGTCAATCACTAAGATGGATGAATTGATCGGGTCTCTTAAAGTTTACGAGGTTAAATTAAACCAACGAAAGTCTGAATCGTCTAAGTCATCCGGTAAGTCAATAGCTTTCAAAACAACCAAAATACATGCTAGTAACGATGATAGTAATAGTGATACTGAATTAGACGATGACTTGATATTGATAGCTAGAAAACTAAGAAAATTTTTCAAACGTCCAAATAGGAATAGACAACGTAATTCTTCTTCTTCTTCTTCTCAACCTAGGAAGAATAACATAAACAAATAGTATAATAAAGAATTAAAGTGTTATGAATGCAGTCAAAAAGGACATATTTCATACGATTGTCCCACGAAGAAAAATAATAATAACAACAACAATAACAAACAAGCCAAGGACAAGGAGGCTCAAACGACAAAGACAAAGGAGTCTAAGGCAAGAAAAGGAAAACGAGCAATGAAGGTGAGCACATGGAGCGACTCATCCGACTCAGAATCTGAAACTGAGGAAGCTCAAGTCTGCTTCGTATCCAACGAGGTATGTTCTTCTTCTGATAGTGATTCTGATAGTAACATGACATTTGATGAAATGTATGAAGAATTCCTAAGAATGCATGCTCACTGTAAGAGGCTCTCTAAAGAAAAGAAGAAACTAGTTGAAGAAAATGACAAGTTAAAGACGTCCAACTTGGAATTTTCCGATCAATTAGAATCTCTTAAACAAGAGTCTTCTAATACTCTTGATTCTTTAGAGAATAAAATTGAATCATATAGGAAAGATGAACAAAAGTTAAAAATGGAAAATAATATGTTAAAGTCTAAGTTGGAAAATTGTGAACATGAGATAGTACAACTTAAGTCTTCTAAACTTAACTTAGAAAAAATGTTAGAACACTTTAAATCGGGTGCAAATATGTTAGATACACTTATCTCATCACAAAAGTATGGTAATGATAAACCAGCTTAGGCTATAAAGAAGAAAATGAAAAAGTAAATAAAAAGACTAAGTTTGTTTCATCTAGTACAAAGTTGCCATATAATACAAAAAAATCAACTTTGCTTGCTTCCACACCTTCGTCTACTTATATCAAGGCAAAAATACAACACACACCCACCAATATACACACGCATAAACATACATCTAGGCCAAACTTTGCATCTAGACAACCTAGAAATTATGTCTACTTGTATACAAATGCAATTAGACCGAATAAAATGCATACAACTTATTATGAACCTAAGTATAGACAACACTCATATAAATCTTTTAGAAATACATATGAACACACTTATATAGCGCCATATAAGAAACAAAGTCACATGCCTTATACAATTCGACCATCCTATAATAATTATCAACCATGGCACAACATGTATAACAATACATCTTCACTTATGTAGAATAATCATGTATATGCTAATTCTTCTTATTTTCCAAATTATAACAATGCTAAAAATGTGCCTAGAAGGTATATTCAAGTTTGGATACCTAAGGGATATCTAAACAATAATAGTGCCCCTAACATTCAAGGACCCAAATGAAGGGTACCTAAAACTTTGTCTCCATTGTAGGATAAATGCAAGGAATGCAAGAAGGAGGCAAAGTCAAAGAATCTAAAAACCAAATGGTTTTTAGATAGTGGATGTTCGAGGCATATGACGGGGAACCCCAAACTATTCATCGAATTGGAAAATATCAAGAATGGAGGAAAAGTAACATTCGGTGACAACAACAAAGGACAAGTTGTTGGAAAAAGAACAATTGGGGACCCTAACACATTTCAAATACGAAATGTGTTCTTAGTAAGCAATCTATCTTATAATTTACTTAGTATTTCTCAACTTATAGATTGTGGTTATAATGTCTCATTTCTTCCCAATTCTTGTGATATAATAAATGAAAAAGGAGAAACGGTTTTAAAAGGAAATAGAGATGGAAATATTTATACTCTTACCTTAGATAACATGTTAGATGCTAAGGTTAAGTGTTTAATATCACATGACTTAGATGTAAATTTATGGCATAGAAGATTAGGCCATATAGGAATTTTAACTATTAAGAAATTGTCTAAGAAGAATTTAATTAGAGGAATGCCTAAGTTAGACTTAGATAATTATCAAATGTGTGAAACATGTATTAAGGGAAAACACATTAAAGAAACCTTAAAACCGAAACATGAAGTGAGTACTAGTCATGTACTAGAATTGCTTCACTTAGACTTATTTGGTCCAAGTAGGACAAGAAGTCTAGGTGGACACTACTATGTGTGTGTCATAGTAGATGATTACTCACGCTACACATGGACATTGTTCTTAACACACAAAGACGATGCTCCATTAGCAATCAAAACCCTTACTAAGCAACTTGAAAACATTTATGAAGAAAATGTTAAAAGAATTAGAAGCGATAGAGGTGGAGAATTTAAAAACAAAGACATAATCAAATTTTGCGAACTATATGGAATCAAACATGAATTCTCACCACCTAGAACACCACAACTCAATGGAGTTGTTGAACGTAAAAATAGAACGATTCAAGAAGTTGCTAGGACAATGCTGTGTGAAAATAAATTACCTAAATATTTATGGGCTGAAGCTGTTAGTTGTGCATGCTATATTATAAATAGGCTCACTATTAGAAAGAAATTAAATAAAACGCCTTATGAATTGCTAAACAATAGACAGCCTAAGATAGATTATCTTAAAGTATTTGGATGTAAATGTTTTGTGCTGAACACTAAGGATAATCTAGATAAATTTGAACAAAAGTCTATTGAATGCATATTTGTTGGGTATTCAACTAACTCAAGAGCATATGGGTGTTATAATCCTGCATCTAGAAAAATAATTGAATCCATACATGTGAAATTCAATGAAAATGCATGCTTTGAAGTTAGTGATAAACATCAACATAAACAAGAAACAAATGTTGAAAATATGTTTGATGATGATGTATTACTTGAGCCTGTACTTGATCATCTAGAACCAACTCCCTCTGAACAAGACATACATGAACCCTTAGATGAAATAAATCAAGAGACTCTGAAATTGGAAGATACAACTAATGATCCAATTACATATGATAACGTTCACACTAATGAAACATTTGAACAAGATGAGGGTGAACCTAGTCAATCTAGGAATTGGTGGCACCCTAGAGAACTAATCATTGGGGATCTAAGTGTTGGGGTTAGAACACGTAGAAATACAAGTCAACTTGAAGGACATAGCTTAATCTCACAATTAGAACCTAAGAGCGTAAAGGAAGCCTTAGGTGACATATCATGGATAGATGCTATGCATGAGGAATTAAATCAATTCACAAGGAACAACGTGTGGGACTTAGTACCTAAACCTGAAGACAAGTCTATGATAGGAACTAAATGGGTCTTTAGGAATAAAATGGATGAACAAGGAAATATTACAAGGAATAAGGCTAGAATAGTCGCACAAGGTTATAATCAACAAGAAAGAATAGATTACGAAGAAACCTTTGCACCCGTTGCACGACTAGAAGCAATTAGATTGTTACTTGCGATTGCAAGTCTAAGCAAAATTAAACTCTTCCAAATGGATGTCAATAGTGCGTTCTTGAATGGATACATCCAAGAAGAGGTGTTTGTCAAACAACCCCCTGGATTTGAAGATCCAAAGAATCCTAACCATGTTTATAAGCTTAAGAAAGCTCTATATGGTTTAAAACAAGCTCCAAGAGCTTGGTATGATAGATTTGCAAACTTTCTTATTGCAAATAATTATCAAAGGGGGACCATCGACAACACATTATTCTTAAGAAGAAAAGGTAATGATTTGTTAATAGTTCAAATATACGTAGATGATATAATCTTTGGTTCAACCAACCCTACTTTAGTAAAAGACTTCGAAGAATGTATGAAGTCAGAGTTTGAAATGGCAATGGTAGGAGAGTTGAATTATTTCTTAGGACTTCAAATCAAACAAACCCCTCAAGGAATTCACATTAGCCAACTTAAGTATGTCAATGATATGATTAAGAAGTTTGGATTTGAAGAGTTGAAACCTACAACTACCCCTATGAGTGTTAGTACCAAACTTGATAAGGATGAAAATGGTAAACCTTTTGATGACACACTTTATAGGTCTATGATTGGCTCATTGTTATACTTAACTGCATCAAGACCTGATATTATGTTTAGTGTGTGTATGTGTGCTAGGTTTCAATCTTGTCCTAAGGTATCACATTACAATGCATTGAAAAAGATCTTTAGATATCTTAAGCATACACCTCACTTAGGACTGTGGTATGATACAAACGCTAAGTTGGAATTACACGCATATAGTGATGCTGATTATGGTGGTTGCAAGTTAGATAGAAAATCCATTAGCGGTACATGTCAATTCATAGGAACCAATTTGATCTCTTGGTTTTCTAAAAAGCAAGCTAATGTAGCTCTTTCTACCACTGAAGCCGAGTATATCGCTTTGAGTTTATGTACTACCCAAATACTTTGGCTTAAACAGCAACTTAGTGATTTTGGCATTAAAATAAATAAGATTCCAATTTTCTACAATAGCACAAGTGCAATCAATCTTTCCCAGAATCCAGTGCTTCATTCTAAGGCCAAACACATTGAGGTGCGGTACCACTTTCTTCGCGATCATGTTCAAAATGAGGACATAACTGATCACCAAATCGCTGACATCTTCACCAAACCCCTTAATCAAGCCATTCTTGAAAACTTACGAGCCAAATTAGGAATGATGACTTACAATACCATTGTATAGTTCTATCTTTTGCATGATTTGCAAAATAAAGGGGGAGGTAGAATAAGAACATGATTTTAGTTGGTAAGTCATGTTTTAGTTGGTAAGTCATGATGAATCATATGCTATGTTTTTATTGGTATAAATTTTGGAGCATAGGTTAAGGGGGAGAGTATGAGTTGAGGGGGAGCGGCATACTATTTAAAAGTTGAAAACATAGTTGAAAACATTTGGTTAAACTTTTGGCTAAACATTTGGTTAAACTTTTGGTTATAAGTTGTGACATTAAAATCATGTTAAGTTATTTTGAAAATCATCCAAAAGGGGGAGAATGTTGAGAAATATGTTTGGATAATTTTCAAAGTCATGATTTTAAGTGATGAATGCTTAAAAATGTCACATGGTGTTATATGTGATTAAAAGTTGAAAAAGTTGAACAAGTTGACATCGATCTCTCAGGTTGTTGCACATCGATCGATCTATGTAAGGCAGAAAAGTTTAAGACCTTTCTGTGAGACATCGATCTCTAAACCTGAGACACATCGATCGATCGATGTACATCGAACTCTCACTTCGATCGATCAATGTAGGTCAGAGACAAAACCTGAACCTTTATGTGAGACATCGATCTATGAAGCTGAGGCACTTTGATCAGTCGATGTCTAGGGTTTTTAGAAATAATTTTCTAAAATATGTTAAAATGATTTTTTTATTTGTATATGAATTATACATGTTCATTATGTGCTTATTATGTGTTTTTGGTGATTATTATTGTCTTGTGACTAACGTGCCTTGGAAGTTTCTACAACTTACCAAAAAGGGCAAAATTGGTATTTTAAGTTTTGTAGGAACATTATATGGTGAAAAATATTTCAAGGGTGTATTATTATCTTGGCAAAGGTGGAATTGTGATTATTTCTGACCATCGGGGTCATTTCTGAAGTTTTCTCACACAAAAGGTATTTTGGTCATTTTATCCCAAGGGTATTTTTGGTATTTTCACTCAAGGAATATCTTGAGCATATTTTTATCTTCATTCTGGAGCTGTGTTATTATTATTTTGAAGATTATATGGTGATCTTATATCTTATTCTCTCAACCGATGATATTATTGACTATAGCTAGATACGTGACGATTTGAGATGTCACATTCTATTTTTTCTTGAAGACCCTCTTATATATGTCATAAGAGGATATTAATCATCATCGTTTAGAGATTAAAAGGTGTCCTGGGTGCAAGATTCATCACAATATATAAAGGAGAAGAAAGTAGGAATTTTGGTGCTATATGTTGACATAATCTTGTCAACACTTATTCATTATTTTTTATTCACAAAATTTGAGTTGGTATACATACATACAACATCAAAAACGTCCATAAACAGGTGGAGAAGGTGGTATACTCATTTTATAACTTTTGGGCAAGTGGACAAATTCAAAAACAAGCTAGTTGGCAAAAGTTGTCAACTTGAAATTTCAAATTTGAAGTTAATGGAGACAAGGTTGTTGGAGCTGATTTTGGATGTGCTTTAATTCAAAATTCTCAGCCATCACATGGTCTAAAAGTTGGAGAGAATATGCCATCTATTCACACTATAAATAGGAGGCAAGGTGAAGAAGAGAAGACACACACTTGAAAGCAAAATTGAAGATTGTTGTCTTGCTATTCTCTTCTCATATTTTCGTTCATACTTTGTGTAGCTAAGGTGTTCCAATTTTTTTGTTGTCCAGCTACACTATAAACACCTTCTTGGGTTGGATTTGTATGATTGATTAGCCAAATTTATAAGGCTACATCAATAGGTGGTAGAGGTGTTGTAACCAAGAGTTGCATAGAGGTGATTATCCAAGTCTTGAATAGGGTTGGTGTATACCCAAGGATCAAGCTTGGATCTTGTTGTAAGGTGTTCATTTGATAGTTAAATCCAAGGAAATGTGTTCCTTGGGATTGGAGTAGGTCACATTGACCGAACCAGGATAAATCCTCGGTGTTCTTCTCTTGTTTCTTTATTTCTATTTTTGCCCGTTTCTGACTGCAGTTTTCACACAAATTCTCACAATTTGAAAAAATAGCTAAACATTTTCAAAATTCATGATTTTTGGTGGAGTTATACTTCAGACTATTAGCTTTCATTTGCAACAAGAATCACTTGATTTGAGCAAGAGAAAGTTAGTCTTTCAGTCTCTGCAAGATAACTGCTCCAATCTGGCTGCAATCTGATCAGTTTTGAGAAAACGTGAATTCTGTATTTATCCAGAATTTTTTGAGGTCAGGGCCTTTTGGAAACATCAACTAGACTTTATAAGGAGTGTTTTGATATAAAGATCAATCTTTTTGGTCAAGTATTCAAAGAGAAACACGTTTTGCAAAATCAGCAACATTCTGTCCAATTCTGTCATGTTTGACCATCTAAATCTTTTTATTTGTTTGAAGGGCCAAACGATCTTATTTGCATCTGATTGTTGGACAGAGTCTTTGTAACACATTGAAGTTCAATTCTGGAAAGTTTCACGATTTTTGGATTTATGTACATTTATTTGTGAATTTTGTAAAAAAGATTTTGAATCTGAGATGGTCTCAGATTCTGTTTTCAAAAGGGATTTTAACAAAGGGTTGTAGTGTAATTTCCGCTAACCACTATTCACCCCCCTCTAGTGGTGTTTATTGCAGGTGCACGGTCCAACATATACTAACATTTTTAAAAGAACAAGGGGCCAGGGGTGTAATTTGGGAATTGAACGGGGTATTTAAGTTTGGATTAGGGTTAAGGTTGTCTCCCCTAACCTGTTACCACCCTCATCGACTCCTGTGGTCGCCAAGTGCGCTGCTGCAGTTTCTTTGTTGGTGGTCTCCCTTTCTCCTCCGGTGGCTCCCTTATTGCTGGTACTCCCTTCTGTGGTACTGGTTGTGTAGCGCCCCGCACCCGGGCCTCGTCCGGATACGGTGCACCCGCCGTACTTCACTAAGGAGAGTACAAAGCGTCATGCGTAACATACGAAAATCCATATTATAAGTCATGGATTCCCATGTTAATGTTTAACATGACAGTAAAATTTTGGCAGAATTAAAACTTTTCAAATTAAACATGCATTACGAAATAACTAAGTCCCCAAAGTAGCAGTACCACAAAATAACATAACCGACAATCCAGAGAGTGTAAACATAATCATAATACGATTATGTATTCCCTAATTCCCATAAGGTACACAAACCAAGATCTTCGTAAGGTATGTCCCGTATTCATCCGTCTGGCTGATTGCCTTATTATGTACTAACTCTTCCCCTTTTTGAGATCATTTCATAGAATCGAACTAGAAGTTGTGGGTTCTCCTTTGAAACCTATGTTCCCTTTATGACATTTCAATCATCCTAAGGTGGCCCGTTCTTCTTAAAACATGGTTTTCATAGTCATGACCTATTCCCCGCATAGTGCAATAAAACGAGTACAAGTGCTGATAGTGACGCATCATGACGAAGACCATGCGTCCCATACACAGTGTCATACTTAGTAATGTTATCACTAATAACCTTACCTACTTGCTTGTGGTCTACTAATCATAACTCAAGGAAACTAGCATAATCACTCCTTACCTGGTTAACAGGAAGTAGAGCCGGGGACATAGGTATCTTACACTTATTAGGCATGTCTTGGTTGTTTCTTTGTCATCCGCATAGACTGGCCTTATATGGTTACGGTTTCCACCTTTTACTTCGTTTGCTTGTTAATTCGTTTCTTTCATTCTTTACATCGCATTCCGCTCCATAGCGGCCCTTCAATAATTCACCAAAGATCCTTGAATACGATTTAGCTTACCCTAATTAGATCTGGTAGTATAAACCTTTCATCTCTTATAATCAAAGGAACATACTGTCTCAAAGAAATGAGTGAGTATGGAAATGCCTGGCCCTTGTCTTAGTGAGTTAATTTCCGTCAACGGTATTCCTTCAGGGTGAGTATGATGTAATTGACCTATCATGATTATGTACTATCGGAGTTCCCTTCTTTTCATGACAGAGGTCCTTAAGTCCTGACTGTGATCCATATGCTTTCCTTCGATAAACATCCTTCTGTATCCATGCGTTAGCCATAAAAACGTTTCCATCGGTGTTAGAAATTTCTTTCCTAAAATACATATATGATGACTTGTACCTTAGTCTGAGATTGTACTCTTATAGAATGGTGAAACCCCAGTCTCTCGCCAAGTCCTACTTGACTCATCCGTTTCATAGACACGTCAATCCCGTAATAATCGAACCTGGGGTGGAAGTCCCTCCTGGGGATTTATGTCGTTTCGTGGTGTTCTTGTTCCCTACATAATCTATGTTTTCTTTTCCCAATCACAAGAGTATTCTCGTTTGCCTTGTCCTCATAGACTATTATGGTAATAATCCAATCTTCAAGAGCATTTTGATAACTTATTCTAGTTTTTACACTTTCGTTGAGTTACCTTATCGCATTGCTCTAATGACCGTTTATACCTGGCTAAAAGACATAATAAAATATAGGTACTTCAGATTTAAATTAAGCAGTTGGGAGTACCTGTTACGATTTGAGGTTTCAGGCACTGCTGAACCAGGAACTCTTTCATCCAGGTTAGCGTTCTTGGTTATCTCTTTATTATCCCTCAGTGGACGCGGTCGCCACCTCTTGTTTCGTTCCTTAAGTCCTTTATTTTGTCCTTCCATTAGTTTAATATCGTGTTCCGCTCTGTAGCAGTCCTCCAGTAATTCTTCGAAAGTGCTAGAATACGCTTTAGCTAGCCGAATCTTAATCCGGAAGTCTAGACCTCGCATGAATCTAATTACCTTGTTCTCTCCGTCTCCCATGATCGAGGGAACATAGCGGCCCAATGTAGTGAACCGACGAGCATACTCGGAGACAGTGATACCTGGTTCTTGTCTTAAGGTGTCAAATTCCTCAACCCTCGTCATGATTAGTTCTGTAGAGAGGAAAAACTCACAAAACTCCTCTAGAAACCTTGCCCAAGTCACCGGTCGGGGCAATGGCTGGATACAAGTTCTCCACCACCGGCTGGCCTTGCCAATCAAAAATGGCCGGACAATTGGTGTCTTTACCTTCTCAGGTACTCGTATTAGCAAGAAGGTACTTTCGACTTCATCAAGCCATTTTTCCGCTTCCTCGGGACTAGATTCTCCGCCAAATTCTGGGATATGTGCTCTTAATAGCTGCCGGTAATAAAACCCAGCGCTGCCCGGGGGTGAAAATGACAATGCTTGTTCGTTAGTCTGTGATGCCATCTGCACTTATGGTTTTAATGTCTTTTTAGAATATCAGAATTAAAGTCAATTGTATTTGACTAAGGACCAAAATCGAAAACTCTTAAGTAAAGGAGATAAAAGGACACATCTTATGTCATAGACTTAGCTTTCATAGTTTAGGATTAGTTATTACATCATATCCTAAACCCGGTCTAAGTGGTCCTATTCTAAGGTCGCCACACATCTAAGATCATAACTTAGGTCTACGATCAATCTTAGATTGCTAAGATCATAACTTAGTCCTACATTCTGCCCGTAATCTAGAGCCTGGGCTCTGATACCACCTGTAGCGCCCCGCACCCGGGCCTCGTCCGGATACGGTGCACCCGCCGTACTTCACTAAGGAGAGTACAAAGCGTCATGCGTAACATACGAAAATCCATATTATAAGTCATGGATTCCCATGTTAACGTTTAACATGACAGTAAAATTTTGGCAGAATTAAAACTTTCCAAATTAAACATGCATTACGAAATAACTAAGTCCCCAAAGTAGCAGTACCACAAAATAACATAACCGACAATCCAGAGAGTGTAGACATAATCATAATACGATTCGTCTTGGCAGCACAAAAGTCCTTAAGCTTAGCCCTCTTCATATCTCCTCGCCTATGGATATGGT
This sequence comes from Eustoma russellianum, assembly GCA_036186865.1. Classification (NCBI taxonomy): domain Eukaryota; kingdom Viridiplantae; phylum Streptophyta; class Magnoliopsida; order Gentianales; family Gentianaceae; genus Eustoma; species Eustoma russellianum. The sequence continues at coordinate 16,691,856 of AP025052.1, forward strand.
ACCCTCGGCTCATCTTCGATCCAATTTATCTTGGCATTATCTGGGGGGAAAAATAAAGTGTGAGTGATAAAAATCACCCAGCAAGAATACAATAAACGACCATGAAATACATAAAGGGTCATAACATGAATGTATTACCCCCAGAAACCCCACATAATCGTAACTCGTACCTGATCTTAAATCCTGAGCTTGCTTAACGAATAAACGACCATGAACTACGTAAAGAGTCATAACATGAATGTATTACCCCAAAAACCTCGAATAATCGTAATTCATACCTGATCTTAAATCCTGAGCTTGCATGAGGTCAGCTTAAGCATGTTTTTAGGTAACGCTATACCAATAGTAACTTATAAACATTAACTGTAACATGCAACATGTCTTCATGATCGTGAGTTATGCAATATGCAATGCATGATGTCATGTCATGCCATGTCAAAACATCATTTTGGTCCCATACAATAACATGTCATAAAAACAGAGTGTCAGATCAATTAACCCCGGATCTGAGCGGGTCCAGAACAGATATCAGATCAATTAACCCCGGATCTGAGCGGGTCCAGAACAGATATCAGATCAATTAACCCCGGATCTGAGCGGGTCCATAACAGATATCAGATCAATTAACCCCGGATCTGAGCGGGTCCAGAACAGATATCAGATCAATTAACCCCGGATCTGAGCGGGTCCAGAACAGATATCAGATCAATTAACCCCGGATCTGAGCGGGTCCAGAACAGATATCATGTCATCAGACCAATTAACCCCGGGTCTGGAGTCGGGTTAGTCGCATGCTTGGCCGGCAAAGGAATCATGAAGCTTTCTTTAAAAAAACATAGGACCGTAAAAACTTTTCATGCATAACGAAAAGATAATCACTTGTAAAACTTGCTTGCATCATAAAATCCATGAAAATCAAGTTCATGATCATGCATGATACATGCCGTGATATGAGATGCAAGCCATGACATAAATGCTCATATGCATTCCTTATAACATGTCAACGTACATGAGTTTGGAAGAATATTTCCAAGTTTTGTACTTCATTTACATAGGACGGTTAGGCTAACCATTTAGGTCCTTTTATGCGACTCTTTCGTCACAAGTACGTTAGGTGAAATCATAGATACAAGTCGTAGAATTGGGAATTATTTTAAATAACCATAAAGGGCTTACTTACTTACTTTACGATCCATCTTAATTGCTGAGGCTGAGCTGACAGATTTTACTAAAAATTCAATTGTGGCAAATCCGTAATGCGGTTTCCAGAAATTCCAACTCGTATACGTCATAAACATATGGGACTAGTATCATACCGAAATTCAGCCCATTTGCATGTCTCTAAGTCCCTTTTATAAGCCTGGAAAGTCGTTACAAATTTCAGGGTGGTTCCAGTAATTTCTATTGAGCAGTTTTACCAAATAATTCATTAAAAATAATCTAGAACTTGTTTTGCTGAAATTCTAACTGGCATGTCTTCTAGACTCATAGAGTTATTATCATGCCAAAAACCAGCTTTATTGGTTATTCACAAGGTCCCTTTTCAAGTTAGTGAAAAGAAGTCACTATTCTGCTCAATTCCCGTTTTCAGGTCTGACCAGTCTTACCAAAATATTTATTAAAAATAAACCATAGCTCCTTTTACCAAAATTCCAGCTGGCATCTCTACTATACTCATGGGGCTAGGTTTGTGCCAAAAATCAGAGTTATTGAAGGTCCAAAAAGTCCTCTTTGAATTCGTTGAAGTCAATGGTCAATTCTGCCTAGCTCCAGAATTTTCTGCTGGAGCGGTTTTACCGCGTAATTTCTTAAAATTAATTCTTAACTTATTTTAACATAATTCCACTCATACATATCATAAACTTGTAATAATAGCATCCTACCGAAAATTAACTCATTTTCATGTCCCTAAGATTCGTTTTTTGAGTCCACTAACTTGTTACTTAATTTCTGCTCTGTCCCAGCACTTCTCATTGGGCAGTGTTACCAATTAAATCATTAAAATTAATCCACAACTTGTTTTACCATGATTCCAGCTGGGGTATTCACAGAACACCTGGTATTAGCATCCTGCCAAAAATCAGATTTATTGAGCCACTACAAGGTCCTTTTTCATGTCAGTCAAAAAGAGATGCAGTTCTGCTCAGTCCCAGGCTTTTCAGTCTGAGCAGCTTTACCAAATTTTTTATTAAAAATATTCTACAACTCCTTTTTCAAAAATTCCAACTTGCACATTTCCTATACACATAATGGAGTCATCAAACCGAAAATTAGCCTTTTTGAACATCCTCAAGATCTCTTTTCATGCCATGCAAAACGTTACATCATTCAGTCATGTTCCAGAATTTACAGCCTGAGCAGTCCCACCATTTATTTTATGAAAATTAAACCATAACTTATTTTACCAAGATTCTAACTCTCAGCTCTTCTATACACATGGGGCTAGATCTGTGCCAAAAACCAGATTTATTGAAGGTTCAAAAGACCCTTTTTAAATTCGTTAAACATAGTGGTCAATTCTGCCCTGCTCCAGAATTTTCTGCTGGAGCAGTTCTACTAAATATTTTATTAAAAATAATCTATAACTTATTTTGACAAAATTCCAACTCTCACTTGTGCTACACTCATAAGGCTAGCTTGGTACCGAAAATTAGCATCATTGAAGGTCTGTAAGGTTGGTTCTCAGGCCGTTGAAGATGCCATCCTGTTCTGCCTAGCTCCAGTAGTTTGAGATTTTGTCATTGGTTCAAGTCAAAGGTCCACCCTTTCATCTTGTTCTTGCAAGATATATTACTAATCACTACTTAAACCTTAAATCATCTCAAAACAGCCTTGTAACTAGATGCATGTCATAAAAGACTCCATCTTTGAGAGAATAAGCCACATGCAATGCAAGGTTCTTAAGAAATCTATAAAATATAATCTCAAACTTAGGACATTCAACTAAAGATTAAATCTTAAGAACTTCTAAGCATTCAAGTCACAAACTCTTTACATAAATCATGAGAGATCATTGTAAACTTGCCTCTTCAAGCTAAAGCTCTTGCCTTGGCTTGGTTATGGAGTGAGTTGAGTTGGAATCCTTCTCCTCCTACACTCCTTGAGCACACGGTTGAGATGATGAAGAAGAGGAGAATGTTAGTTGTTATTTCTATGATGAAAATGAGGCTATTTGAGTTTAGGTTTTCTTACCAACTTGAATCTTGAATGGAGGTTGAGATGAATTCTCCCCCCAAAGAAGCTAATCCCTCTTGGTAGCTTTGAAAATCTTCACCTAGTGACCTCTTGGGGTCACGGTTTCCTCAAGAAAAGGGGCACTAATATGAGCTTCAATATCTTGTCATGAAGAAGTTACTTAATAGACTTAGAAGAAACTTACCTATACACTTCTTGGCTTGAAGATGGAACTTGAAGGAGATCTTCTAGCCTTCAAGGATGGAGGCCGAAAGTTTGTTGGTGTGTGGAGGGAGATGAAAGTTTTTCTTAAAATGTTTGTCTTGAATTTGTGTGAGGGAATGCAAGATGACAAGAGGGTGGAGTGTTAAAATAAAACATGTTGGGGAATTGGGGAAGGGGAAACCTACGCATGGGGGTCAAAAAAGAGGGAAGGGAACAAATTTGTGAAAAGTTGGAAAAGGGTGTGTTGGTTTTGTAGTTTGTCTTGCATGCTTTATTTGTTTATTATTTCCTTTGCATGCTTGCACTCTTTTCTTTATTTTATTATTTTGTTCTTTGCATGCTCTTGTTTTATCCTTATTTTATTAGCCTAGGTTTAGCATGCTAGTTATTTTAGTCATTAAGTATTATTTAGTTAATTTGTAGTGGTTTCTAGAAGCCTAGAGAAGGCTTTGGCCGATTTTTAGGGGGCTTCTTGGGCAATTTGATATTTCTTGTAATTTTAATTCATGTACTATATTGTTTGCTTTATTTTATTGCATTCCAAGATTTGCATATATATTTGTATATAATAGGATGTACAATGTGCATGTCACCTAAAACATATATTAGTGTACATGTATCCACATATACACATGTATGCACGCCTATATGTACTTTATACACATATACATATGTATCTTTTTATATATATATATGTGTGTGTGTGTGTACGTGTTCATGACAATATATACATGCGCCCATATGTGTTTATGTTGTATATATATATTTACCTATATTTTCCTATATACACGCATATAGGTACATATACATTTCCTACGCGTATATCATATACGCGCACATACCTATATATATTGGTATGTGTTGTTCATATAACTATATTCCTCATGTATCACTTTTCTTGAAAACCCCTTATTTAATTATTTAGTATCATCTTCGAGGTAAATAGGGTTAAGCTAGCTTAAGTAACACGCGCTTAAAGAAATTATCGCTTTCATTCCGTCACTTATTCATAGTTCCATGTACATGTTTGTTGGGGTACAACATCCTCCCCCCCTTATTATAAGTTTCGTCCTCGAAACTTCAGAACTAGTCGAATAGATGGGGATATCTACTCCTCACATTGTCCTCCGTTTCCCATGTGGCTTCTTCTTTAGGTTAATAAGATCGCATAAAGCGTCTATTTAGTTTCCTCAAAACAGCTTTGTTCCTTTCATCTTAAAGGTTTCATCAAAACTGGTTCTAATTCTCGAAAGGTTTTGTCGTAACCTATCCCATATCAAGCACTCGCAACCTCGATACTATGTACTTGCTAATGAAATCCATTTCGTGTAATCATGACCGTAGCAGGCCTATAATTTCCTAAGAAATGATCAACTAGGCATAGATCATTAACTCTGGGGTATAGACTATTCGCTCTTTTCTATAAACATCCTTTCAGTGATCATGTAACTGTCATCCTATTTACGAAATAGCTTCCAAAGACACCCGGGATAATTCCCATAAGGTACACAAACCAAGATCTTCGTAAGGTATGTCCCGTATTCATCCGTCTGGCTGATTGCCTTATTATGTACTAACTCTTCCCCTTTTTGAGATCATTTCATAGAATCGAACTAGAAGTTGTGGGTTCTCCTTTGAAACCTATGTTCCCTTTATGACATTTCAATCATCCTAAGGTGGCCCGTTCTTCTTAAAACATGGTTTTCATAGTCATGACCTATTCCCCGCATAGTGCAATAAAACGAGTACAAGTGCTGATAGTGACGCATCATGACGAAGACCCTGCGTCCCATACACAGTGTCATACTTAGTAATGTTATCACTAATAACCTTACCTACTTGCTTGTGGTCTACTAATCATAACTCAAGGAAACTAGCATAATCACTCCTTACCTGGTTAACAGGAAGTAGAGCCGGGGACATAGGTATCTTACACTTATTAGGCATGTCTTGGTTGTTTCTTTGTCATCCGCATAGACTGGCCTTATATGGTTACGGTTTCCACCTTTTACTTCGTTTGCTTGTTAATTCGTTTCTTTCATTCTTTACATCGCATTCCGCTCCATAGCGGCCCTTCAATAATTCACCAAAGATCCTTGAATACGATTTAGCTTACCCTAATTAGATCTGGTAGTATAAACCTTTCATCTCTTATAATCAAAGGAACATACTGTCTCAAAGAAATGAGTGAGTATGGAAATGCCTGGCCCTTGTCTTAGTGAGTTAATTTCCGTCAACGGTATTCCTTCAGGGTGAGTATGATGTAATTGACCTATCATGATTATGTACTATCGGAGTTCCCTTCTTTTCATGACAGAGGTCCTTAAGTCCTGACTGTGATCCATATGCTTTCCTTCGATAAACATCCTTCTGTATCCATGCGTTAGCCATAAAAACGTTTCCATCGGTGTTAGAAATTTCTTTCCTAAAATACATATATGATGACTTGTACCTTAGTCTGAGATTGTACTCTTATAGAATGGTGAAACCCCAGTCTCTCGCCAAGTCCTACTTGACTCATCCGTTTCATAGACACGTCAATCCCGTAATAATCGAACCTGGGGTGGAAGTCCCTCCTGGGGATTTATGTCGTTTCGTGGTGTTCTTGTTCCCTACATAATCTATGTTTTCTTTTCCCAATCACAAGAGTATTCTCGTTTGCCTTGTCCTCATAGACTATTATGGTAATAATCCAATCTTCAAGAGCATTTTGATAACTTATTCTAGTTTTTACACTTTCGTTGAGTTACCTTATCGCATTGCTCTAATGACCGTTTATACCTGGCTAAAAGACATAATAAAATATAGGTACTTCAGATTTAAATTAAGCAGTTGGGAGTACCTGTTACGATTTGAGGTTTCAGGCACTGCTGAACCAGGAACTCTTTCATCCAGGTTAGCGTTCTTGGTTATCTCTTTATTATCCCTCAGTGGACGCGGTCGCCACCTCTTGTTTCGTTCCTTAAGTCCTTTATTTTGTCCTTCCATTAGTTTAATATCGTGTTCCGCTCTGTAGCAGTCCTCCAGTAATTCTTCGAAAGTGCTAGAATACGCTTTAGCTAGCCGAATCTTAATCCGGAAGTCTAGACCTCGCATGAATCTAATTACCTTGTTCTCTCCGTCTCCCATGATCGAGGGAACATAGCGGCCCAATGTAGTGAACCGACGAGCATACTCGGAGACAGTGATACCTGGTTCTTGTCTTAAGGTGTCAAATTCCTCAACCCTCGTCATGATTAGTTCTGTAGAGAGGAAAAACTCACAAAACTCCTCTAGAAACCTTGCCCAAGTCACCGGTCGGGGCAATGGCTGGATACAAGTTCTCCACCACCGGCTGGCCTTGCCAATCAAAAATGGCCGGACAATTGGTGTCTTTACCTTCTCAGGTACTCGTATTAGCAAGAAGGTACTTTCGACTTCATCAAGCCATTTTTCCGCTTCCTCGGGACTAGATTCTCCGCCAAATTCTGGGATATGTGCTCTTAATAGCTGCCGGTAATAAAACCCAGCGCTGCCCGGGGGTGAAAATGACAATGCTTGTTCGTTAGTCTGTGATGCCATCTGCACTTATGGTTTTAATGTCTTTTTAGAATATCAGAATTAAAGTCAATTGTATTTGACTAAGGACCAAAATCGAAAACTCTTAAGTAAAGGAGATAAAAGGACACATCTTATGTCATAGACTTAGCTTTCATAGTTTAGGATTAGTTATTACATCATATCCTAAACCCGGTCTAAGTGGTCCTATTCTAAGGTCGCCACACATCTAAGATCATAACTTAGGTCTACGATCAATCTTAGATTGCTAAGATCATAACTTAGTCCTACATTCTGCCCGTAATCTAGAGCCTGGGCTCTGATACCACCTGTAGCGCCCCGCACCCGGGCCTCGTCCGGATACGGTGCACCCGCCGTACTTCACTAAGGAGAGTACAAAGCGTCATGCGTAACATACGAAAATCCATATTATAAGTCATGGATTCCCATGTTAACGTTTAACATGACAGTAAAATTTTGGCAGAATTAAAACTTTCCAAATTAAACATGCATTACGAAATAACTAAGTCCCCAAAGTAGCAGTACCACAAAATAACATAACCGACAATCCAGAGAGTGTAGACATAATCATAATACGATTCGTCTTGGCAGCACAAAAGTCCTTAAGCTTAGCCCTCTTCATATCTCCTCGCCTATGGATATGGTACCCTCGGCTCATCTTCGATCCAATTTATCTTGGCATTATCTGGGGGGAAAAATAAAGTGTGAGTGATAAAAATCACCCAGCAAGAATACAATAAACGACCATGAAATACATAAAGGGTCATAACATGAATGTATTACCCCCAGAAACCCCACATAATCGTAACTCGTACCTGATCTTAAATCCTGAGCTTGCTTAACGAATAAACGACCATGAACTACGTAAAGAGTCATAACATGAATGTATTACCCCAAAAACCTCGAATAATCGTAATTCATACCTGATCTTAAATCCTGAGCTTGCATGAGGTCAGCTTAAGCATGTTTTTAGGTAACGCTATACCAATAGTAACTTATAAACATTAACTGTAACATGCAACATGTCTTCATGATCGTGAGTTATGCAATATGCAATGCATGATGTCATGTCATGCCATGTCAAAACATCATTTTGGTCCCATACAATAACATGTCATAAAAACAGAGTGTCAGATCAATTAACCCCGGATCTGAGCGGGTCCAGAACAGATATCAGATCAATTAACCCCGGATCTGAGCGGGTCCAGAACAGATATCAGATCAATTAACCCCGGATCTGAGCGGGTCCATAACAGATATCAGATCAATTAACCCCGGATCTGAGCGGGTCCAGAACAGATATCAGATCAATTAACCCCGGATCTGAGCGGGTCCAGAACAGATATCAGATCAATTAACCCCGGATCTGAGCGGGTCCAGAACAGATATCATGTCATCAGACCAATTAACCCCGGGTCTGGAGTCGGGTTAGTCGCATGCTTGGCCGGCAAAGGAATCATGAAGCTTTCTTTAAAAAAACATAGGACCGTAAAAACTTTTCATGCATAACGAAAAGATAATCACTTGTAAAACTTGCTTGCATCATAAAATCCATGAAAATCAAGTTCATGATCATGCATGATACATGCCGTGATATGAGATGCAAGCCATGACATAAATGCTCATATGCATTCCTTATAACATGTCAACGTACATGAGTTTGGAAGAATATTTCCAAGTTTTGTACTTCATTTACATAGGACGGTTAGGCTAACCATTTAGGTCCTTTTATGCGACTCTTTCGTCACAAGTACGTTAGGTGAAATCATAGATACAAGTCGTAGAATTGGGAATTATTTTAAATAACCATAAAGGGCTTACTTACTTACTTTACGATCCATCTTAATTGCTGAGGCTGAGCTGACAGATTTTACTAAAAATTCAATTGTGGCAAATCCGTAATGCGGTTTCCAGAAATTCCAACTCGTATACGTCATAAACATATGGGACTAGTATCATACCGAAATTCAGCCCATTTGCATGTCTCTAAGTCCCTTTTATAAGCCTGGAAAGTCGTTACAAATTTCAGGGTGGTTCCAGTAATTTCTATTGAGCAGTTTTACCAAATAATTCATTAAAAATAATCTAGAACTTGTTTTGCTGAAATTCTAACTGGCATGTCTTCTAGACTCATAGAGTTATTATCATGCCAAAAACCAGCTTTATTGGTTATTCACAAGGTCCCTTTTCAAGTTAGTGAAAAGAAGTCACTATTCTGCTCAATTCCCGTTTTCAGGTCTGACCAGTCTTACCAAAATATTTATTAAAAATAAACCATAGCTCCTTTTACCAAAATTCCAGCTGGCATCTCTACTATACTCATGGGGCTAGGTTTGTGCCAAAAATCAGAGTTATTGAAGGTCCAAAAAGTCCTCTTTGAATTCGTTGAAGTCAATGGTCAATTCTGCCTAGCTCCAGAATTTTCTGCTGGAGCGGTTTTACCGCGTAATTTCTTAAAATTAATTCTTAACTTATTTTAACATAATTCCACTCATACATATCATAAACTTGTAATAATAGCATCCTACCGAAAATTAACTCATTTTCATGTCCCTAAGATTCGTTTTTTGAGTCCACTAACTTGTTACTTAATTTCTGCTCTGTCCCAGCACTTCTTATTGGGCAGTGTTACCAATTAAATCATTAAAATTAATCCACAACTTGTTTTACCATGATTCCAGCTGGGGTATTCACAGAACACCTGGTATTAGCATCCTGCCAAAAATCAGATTTATTGAGCCACTACAAGGTCCTTTTTCATGTCAGTCAAAAAGAGATGCAGTTCTGCTCAGTCCCAGGCTTTTCAGTCTGAGCAGCTTTACCAAATTTTTTATTAAAAATATTCTACAACTCCTTTTTCAAAAATTCCAACTTGCACATTTCCTATACACATAATGGAGTCATCAAACCGAAAATTAGCCTTTTTGAACGTCCTCAAAATCTCTTTTCATGCCATGCAAAACGTTACATCATTCAGTCATGTTCCAGAATTTACAGCCTGAGCAGTCCCACCATTTATTTTATGAAAATTAAACCATAACTTATTTTACCAAGATTCCAACTCTCAGCTCTTCTATACACATGGGGCTAGATCTGTGCCAAAAACCAGATTTATTGAAGGTTCAAAAGACCCTTTTTAAATTCGTTAAACATAGTGGTCAATTCTGCCCTGCTCCAGAATTTTCTGCTGGAGCAGTTCTACTAAATATTTTATTAAAAATAATCTATAACTTATTTTGACAAAATTCCAACTCTCACTTGTGCTACACTCATAAGGCTAGCTTGGTACCGAAAATTAGCATCATTGAAGGTCTGTAAGGTTGGTTCTCAGGCCGTTGAAGATGCCATCCTGTTCTGCCTAGCTCCAGTAGTTTGAGATTTTGTCATTGGTTCAAGTCAAAGGTCCACCCTTTCATCTTGTTCTTGCAAGATATATTACTAATCACTACTTAAACCTTAAATCATCTCAAAACAGCCTTGTAACTAGATGCATGTCATAAAAGACTCCATCTTTGAGAGAATAAGCCACATGCAATGCAAGGTTCTTAAGAAATCTATAAAATATAATCTCAAACTTAGGACATTCAACTAAAGATTAAATCTTAAGAACTTCTAAGCATTCAAGTCACAAACTCTTTACATAAATCATGAGAGATCATTGTAAACTTGCCTCTTCAAGCTAAAGCTCTTGCCTTGGCTTGGTTATGGAGTGAGTTGAGTTGGAATCCTTCTCTTCCTACACTCCTTGAGCACACGGTTGAGATGATGAAGAAGAGGAGAATGTTAGTTGTTATTTCTATGATGAAAATGAGGCTATTTGAGTTTAGGTTTTCTTACCAACTTGAATCTTGAATGGAGGTTGAGATGAATTCTCCCCCCAAAGAAGCTAATCCCTCTTGGTAGCTTTGAAAATCTTCACCTAGTGACCTCTTGGGGTCACGGTTTCCTCAAGAAAAGGGGCACTAATATGAGCTTCAATATCTTGTCATGAAGAAGTTACTTAATAGACTTAGAAGAAACTTACCTATACACTTCTTGGCTTGAAGATGGAACTTGAAGGAGATCTTCTAGCCTTCAAGGATGGAGGCCGAAAGTTTGTTGGTGTGTGGAGGGAGATGAAAGTTTTTCTTAAAATGTTTGTCTTGAATTTGTGTGAGGGAATGCAAGATGACAAGAGGGTGGAGTGTTAAAATAAAACATGTTGGGGAATTGGGGAAGGGGAAACCTACGCATGGGGGTCAAAAAAGAGGGAAGGGAACAAATTTGTGAAAAGTTGGAAAAGGGTGTGTTGGTTTTGTAGTTTGTCTTGCATGCTTTATTTGTTTATTATTTCCTTTGCATGCTTGCACTCTTTTCTTTATTTTATTATTTTGTTCTTTGCATGCTCTTGTTTTATCCTTATTTTATTAGCCTAGGTTTAGCATGCTAGTTATTTTAGTCATTAAGTATTATTTAGTTAATTTGTAGTGGTTTCTAGAAGCCTAGAGAAGGCTTTGGCCGATTTTTAGGGGGCTTCTTGGGCAATTTGATATTTCTTGTAATTTTAATTCATGTACTATATTGTTTGCTTTATTTTATTGCATTCCAAGATTTGCATATATATTTGTATATAATAGGATGTACAATGTGCATGTCACCTAAAACATATATTAGTGTACATGTATCCACATATACACATGTATGCACGCCTATATGTACTTTATACACATATACATATGTATCTTTTTATATATATATATATATGTGTGTGTGTGTACGTGTTCATGACAATATATACATGCGCCCATATGTGTTTATGTTGTATATATATATTTACCTATATTTTCCTATATACACGCATATAGGTACATATACATTTCCTACGCGTATATCATATACGCGCACATACCTATATATATTGGTATGTGTTGTTCATATAACTATATTCCTCATGTATCACTTTTCTTGAAAACCCCTTATTTAATTATTTAGTATCATCTTCGAGGTAAATAGGGTTAAGCTAGCTTAAGTAACACGCGCTTAAAGAAATTATCGCTTTCATTCCGTCACTTATTCATAGTTCCATGTACATGTTTGTTGGGGTACAACAGGTTGCCACCTTTGCTTGGGATTTCCTCTTGAAATCCTTCCACCATTCGGGATAACCATGCAATTTGAAGCATTTTTCTACGATATGTCCTCGTTTTCCACAGTGAGTACATTCCAGAGATGACTTATCACCACAACAAGATGAGGAACTGGCTGAGCATGGTGGTTATGGGTTGTTTCGGTCAGGCCCTTGGCCTCGTCCTCCGCCTCTTCCTGTTGCCCCGCGGTTTACAGTCAGTCCATAGCCCATCCCTTGTGATGAGAAATCTGAAGGGGTGATTATGTTACAGCCCGGGAAATTCGTCATGTCGTAACAACCTACAATACCATATACGTAATTTTGTAGGTGTACGATCCATTAGCAATTATATCATAAACATTTGAATCTACACAATAGAAATTCAAATTTAATTAGTTAGTAACAACTTAAACTATTAGTATAAATTAAATCCAAAATAAATACATGACACAACAATTTTATACTACTTAAAATAAAAGAAAATAAATATATACATGAAAGAAAAAGAAAAAGGAAAATAAAAAGGGAGGTGAAGACAACTTGTCTTACACTTTAAACATTTAGCATAAAAAATTAGCATGCTTAAGAATCTTGTCATAAAACTCATTCCTCACACCCATACTTGTCTAAAGATTGTCTTTCACCCCATCCCTCCCATGCTTGGCCGCCCCCCACCAATAGTATAGAAGAAATTTTTATTTCTTCTTCAACTCCTCAAATAATACATCTTCAAATCAACTAAGTCCATCCTAAATCCAAGAAACACTCAAGAACGCTCCAACACTCCCTTCTTCCCCCTCTTGGCCGAAAGTTGTAACTTCAACAAGGAGAAGATTTTCTTCTCCTTTCTATATACCAACATCACTCAAATCAAGTACCATAAACACTCCATCAACTAAGGAAGATTCAAGAAGGTGATAACATCTAGAATCAAAGGAAATCAAGGTAAGAACATTATAAAGTTTAAGTTTGATTCTTCCATATAATTAGTTTCATAAGTTGCTCACTAACCCTCCTTTTTAACCCCAAGAAACGTGTATACTAGGAAGGAAGGAAGAAGATCTCTCTTTCAAACCAAGTGAAGGAATCATCATCTAAGTGTGAGAAAAGTGAACCAAGGCAAGTACTCTTCCTAGATCCTTCATGGCTTTCAAAAAAAAATAAGTATTTATGTTCATATCAAAGTTGGAGCATCATGTAGTATGTTCAATATTTCTTCTCAAGCAAGTATAGATCTAAGTTTATAAGAAATATACAATGATGTATATTTGATATTATCAAACATGGTTATGTTAAAGTATGCATAGTATGAAATATATATGTTGATATATATATATATATATATGTATAAGTGTATAGATCTATATATGTACATCCACGGATCTACACATATATGTCTATATATATATGTATAAACGTGTAGAGGTATACATATATGTATACGGTTTTGTATCAATACATATGTGTATATACGGTTTTGAATGTATTAAGGTATATATATATATATACGGTTGTACATGCATATATATACACATAGATTTTATATATAAGTATGTGTAGTTGTATAGATAAATATATATATATATATGGTTCTATATATGTATGTTATAGATGTTTAGATTGCATATATGTATATACGTTTGGGAGTATGAATAATTGTATATACATATGGCTATTGTATAATATATCACAAAATGACTTATATATGTATATATCATATGCATATAGGTTCGGCCTTAGGCCTTAGTAACAAAGATGATTTCATCATATTTTTATAAGTATATATGTATATATATGATGAATATGTTAAGATATGGAAATGAATAAGTTTTGGACATTACATAATATATCACAAAATTACTTATATATGTATATATTATGTACATATATGTTCGGCCCTTAGGCCTTAGTAACAAAGATGATTTCATCATATTTTTATAAGTATATATGTATATATATGATGAATATGTTAAGATATGGAAATGAATAAGTTTTGGATATTACATAATATATCACAAAATGACTTATATATGTATATATTATGTACATATATGTTCGGCCCTTAAGCCTTAGTAACAAAGATGATTTCATCATATTTTTATAAGTATATATGTATATATGATGAATATGTTAAGATATGAAAATGAATAAGTTTTGGATATTACATAATATAACACAAAATGACTTATATATGTATATACTATGTACATATAGGTTCGGCCTTTAGGCCTTAGTGACAAAGATAATTTCATCATATTTTTGTAAGTATAGATGTATATATGATAAATATGTTAAGTTATGAAAGTAGGCTAAGTATGTAATTTATGTATTATGTTATGAAAAGTAGGAAACATAAATAGTTCACATTTATGTGTGCGTAAGTATAAGACTACTAACTTTTACAATGTACGTACATGATATGTTACATGTTATATATATACTAACATAGATAGGTTATGATAAAATGTAAGTCATGAAATCTTAGATGAAATGTAAAGTAATTAGAAATTTTCATGATGTAGGCATTTAAGCTATGAATTATGAAATGTATGTGTGGAATAGAAGTTACCAAATTATTGTATGATGCAAATGGAAAAAGAGGGCTGTTTTAGTGTGATAGCCGAATGGTATTTAATTGGAGGTTAAAATGGTATTTTCTTTAAGTCGTGATACGTAGAAGGAAATTAAGTAAGTGATGATATTATAAAATGTAGAATGACCAAAGTACCTTCAATCGACCGAGTCTCATGTTACATGAAATCAAAGTTTGAAAAGTTATGTTTTTGAATCACATGTTTTAAAGTTCATATGCATAGGAATAATAAACAAGAGACGAATGATTCCAATGACCCATGTTATGTTATGTTATGTTGTAGCGCTGTCCTGACATCAGGACCGGAGTGGTAGGTGTCAGGGGCCCATGTTTACGTTATGGCTGAGTGTAACACCGGGTCTGGGACACGGGATCTCAATCATAATGCGTCACCGTTAGCACATGTACCTATGTTCATATGTTATGTTGTACATGTACTATATGGGGAATCATTCGGTATGTCGTGCGTTATTATTCTTATGAAAAGTGCTATAGCCAACGATGAAAATGTTATGTCTTCATGTCATGAAAATGTCATGTTATGCAAGTTATGAAAATCATGTCATGTTTATGAAAAGTCATGTTTACGAAAAGTCATTTTATGAAAAGCCATGTTTTATGCATCACGTCATGATCATGTCCCTTATGTGAGGACTAGAATATTTGTACGAACATTATGCCTTAAGACGATTAAGAAAGATCACACACGTAGATGTGATGAATGCAAGTTATGACCTTAGCATAAGATGGATTAGTAATCAAGTACGGAAGGTAGACTAAGGATATGCTGACCTATCAGGTATGAGGTAAAATCTTATGTTCTGTTTTATCCTTATATATAATGCTGTCATTTGTAATTGGAGATGTAATTTCATAAATATTGTTACTTTATTACTACTTGTCTTCCCATGTATGATCCACATGAAGTATCTATAAAGAATACTTGCTGAGCGATTAAAAGACGGTGGTTATCGCTCATACTTGCCTCTTAACATTTCAGAGAACAGGGACTCTGATGCCGTGTTCATTGAGGAGGAACCCCAGATAGAGTATCCGTGAGCGAAGATGTAGGCTGAAGCTAAGTACCTGTTGTGTGAGCTTTATTTTATGGTGATGTAATAAAGTTATCGTGAGAGACTGTATTTGTGTTTGTTTGGATTTGAACGGTTTGTAATAATATTATGTGTGTCGTGAGCTTATTACAAGTTGCTTCCGCTATATCGATTACAATTTATGTTGACATACACATGTATGGTATCGACGCCTTGTACTCTATGAGTAGAGTATGGCGGGTGCACTGAACCGGAACTCTGGTTTCGGGCGGGGCGCTACAGTTGGTATCAGAGCATGGCTCTAGATCCACGGCGGGAACAGTAAAGTAAGCATTTAGAAGTTAAGTGATGATCCTAGAACTTAAGTTATGATCTTAGACCAAGAGTGATATCCCTAGATTAGAATCCTTAGAATAGTTAGGGATAGTTAGATAACATTTAAAAGTTTTGCTTGGATTACAAAAAAAAATTTAATTTTACAAATTCTGAATTAGTCAGGAAGACAAATTGATTTCAATTGTAAGTTATTACTAATGATGCTGCATTCAATAGGATGTCTCCACGACCTAGAGGTAGACCGCGTGCTGACAGACCTGCACAGTTACCCCCTCCTCCACCACCACAGATACCCCCGCAGACAGGACCGGTTCCATTTTACACTGAACAGGTGCCTCCACCCCCACAGCAGCAGGGTCAGGGAGATTTTCAGCAGCCTGTTCTGCAAGATCTGGTACAGATAGGACAGGCGGTAGGTAACAATGGCCACCAGAATCATGCGACACCTCCACCGCCACCGCCACCACCTCCACCACAGCATGGTACTCGTTTCTTTTACGGGGAATTGAAGAAGGCCCGCATTCCTAACTTTGAAGGTGGATCTGACCCTGACATAGCCGAGAAATGGCTAAAAGAAGTACAGAATAATTTTGAGCTGATTCAAATACCAGAGGAGATAAAAGCCCAGGTTATCAAGCCTTTTCTGACTGGTGAAGCCGATGAATGGTGGACCACTAATTTGCAGCATTTGCCAGCTCTAGTTACTTGGGAACGATTTCTGAGAGAGTTTTGCAAATTCTATATTCCACCATCAGTTACCTTGAAGAAAATAGGGATGTTTGAGTCTCTAATGCAGACGTCAGGAATGACAGTGGCGGACTATGCCAACCGATTTACCACATTGGGAAGATATGTTCCAGCAATTATGGGAGATGAACAACTGAAAATGATTAAGTTTGAAAGAGGACTGAACCCACGCATTCGCACCTGGATTGTGAATGCCAACCCGAAGGATTTTGGTGAATTGCTGGATGCCTGTTATCGAGTAGAAAGGGACATCATCAGACGTGATTCTGACAGCCGGGGAAAAAGGACCCAAGCGTTTGGAGATGGCCAATCCAGTAAGTGGACTAAGACTGCTAAAAGATATGGTGGACGTGCACATCAACCAAATTTTCAGCCACCGAAGCCACAACCTCCCCCACAGGCAGCTGCAATACCTAAGTGTGCCACTTGTCAGCGACAGCATAGGGGAGACTGTTTATTGAAGACTGGAGCATGTTTCAATTGTGGAAAGACTGGACACATGATCAGAGATTGTCCTGAACCCAGGAAGGGACCCCAGAGGGCCGCACCTCAGCAGAGAGATGGCCCAAGGGCCAATGCCAGAGTACATGTGATGACAGATAAGGAGGTTCTGGAAGCCCCAGACGTTGTGACAGGTATAATTCATTTTGAAAAGTTTATGATATTATCTGCTTGATTCGGGATTGCATATTTGAATTATGAATTGCCTCAGGTGTTATATTAACAAACAACATACCTGCCAACGTATTATTTGATAGTGGTGCAAGCCATTCCTTTGTATCAAAAAGGTTTGCTAAGAACCTTGATAGTTGTCCGACTAGGTTGGATACGCCTTATCGCGTTCAAGCAGCTGGTGATCAAGTGATCATTTCACATCATATATATAAGAATTGCGAGATAGAAATGGGAGGACAGAAGTTCGAAGTTACCCTAATTCCTATACAGATTGGGGATTTCGACCTTATTCTAGGCATGGATTGGTTGTTCAAACACCATGCCTACATTGATTGTCGTGGTAAGCGTGTGATGATTAAGGATCCAATGCGAGAAGAAGTGATTTATCAAGGGAACTCCAAGATGAAAAAGATACCATGGAATATTTATCTGGCAGCAGCAAAAGCATTTCAATCACTGAAGAAGGGTAGCGAAGGATTCCTTGTGTATGCTCTTGGCAAAGATTCCGAGACCCCATTAATTGACAGTATTCCAGTAGTCAAGGAGTTCACAGATGTATTTCCAGATGATCTACCTGGTTTGCCTCCGGACAGGGAGATTGAATTTGAGATTAATGTCGTTCCAGGAGCTGAACTAATCTCAAAGGCACCGTATAGAATGGCCCCAGCTGAATTAAAGGAATTGAAATCACAGTTGCAAGAATTGATAGATAAGAAGTTTATACGGCCAAGTGTATCACCATGGGGAGCTCCAGTGTTGTTCGTTAAGAAGAAAGATGGCAGCATGCGACTCTGCATCGATTATCGAGAGCTGAATAAAATCACTATCAAAAATAGATATCCACTGCCTCGAATCGACGATTTGTTCGATCAATTAAGGGTAAGTAATTTAAATAATTACATAACAAATATATAACTATTATAAATATCAATATAATTTTTCGTACAGGGAGCTAAAGTGTTCAGCAAGATTGACCTTTGCTCTGGTTACCATCAATTGAAGATCAAGTCGGAAGATATCGCTAAGACTGCTTTTCGTACAAGATATGGACATTATGAGTTCTTAGTGATGCCATTTGGATTGACCAACGCACCCACAGCATTCATGGATTTGATGAACACAGTATTTCGGGATCAGTTGGATAAGTTCGTGGTGGTATTTATTGATGATATTCTAATATACTCACCGAATGAAGAGACCCATGCAGAGCATCTAAGAATAACACTGAATGTATTAAAAAGAAGCAGTTATATGCTAAACTCAGCAAGTGCGAATTTTGGCTCCACAGTGTTGCATTTTTGGGTCGTGTTGTGTCTAAGGATGGTATCTCAGTAGATCCGAAAAAGATTGAGGCTATTACGGAATGGCCGAGGCCGACAAATGTGACTGAGATCAGGAGTTTCTTAGGACTTGCAGGTTATTATCGAAAGTTTGTTGAGGGATTCTCACGGATTGCAGTTCCATTAACTCGATTGACGCAGAAAAAGATGCGATATAATTGGACTTCTGATTGCGAATAGAGCTTCACCGGACTAAAGAAGAAATTGACATCGGCACCAGTATCAGCACAACCAATCTCAGGAGAGGGATTCGTGGTATATAGCGACACTTCGAAGAATGGACTAGGTTGTGTATTAATGCAAGAAGAACGAGTAATCGCATATGCGTCAAGACAGTTGAAACCCTATGAACAGAATTATCCTACTCATGATCTGGAATTAGCGGCAGTTGTATTTGCGCTTAAAATATGGAGACATTATTTATATGGAGAGAGATGCGAAATCTACATGAATCACAAGAGCTTGAAATATCTTTTCACCCAAAAAGAACTAAACATGAGGCAGCGAAGATGGTTGGAGCTGATGAAAGACTATGATCTCGCTATCCACTATCATTCGGGTAAGGCGAATAAAGTGGCAGATGCATTGAGTAGGAAGTCAAGTCATGCTAGGCAGACGCCTCTAGAGAGAGATAGCCGAGTTTGGATTGGATGTGGTTGACTCAACTGCAAATATTCTGGCTAAATTAATGATCACTCCCACTTTAATTGATAGGATTAAAGAGGCGCAAAAGAATGATTCTAAGTTAATGATCATTGTCAAGCAGTTTGAAGAACGACCGGTGAAGGATTTTCAGTTGCATAATGATGGCAGTCTTTGGTTCAAAGAGAGATTGTGTGTACCAAACATTGATGGAATTAAAAGAGAGATCATGACGGAAGCTCACAACTCACGGTTATCTATACATCCGGGAGCAACAAAGATGTACCAAGATCTTAAAAGAAATTATTGGTGGAACGGCATGAAGCGTCACATTGCGGAGTTTGTGGAGAGATGTCATACTTGTCAACAAGTTAAAGCAGAAGAGGCCGGCAGGACTATTACAGCCTTTAGAGATTCCGGAGTGGAAATGGGAGCATATTACGATGGACTTTGTTACCGGACTCCTTAAGACTCGCAATGGTAATGATACGATTTGGGTAATCGTAGATCGTCTCACTAAATCGGCACATTTCTTATCCATGTCAATCCAGACATCCATAGAAAGGCTGGTCAGCATGTATATGAATGAGATAGTCAGCCTACATGGAACACCTGTCAGCATCGTGTGCGATAGAGATCCACGTTTTACTTCGTGATTTTGGAAAGCTTACCAAAATGCCATGGGTACCAAACTCCGGATGAGTACAGCATTTCATCCGCAGACCGATGGACAGTCAGAACGTACCATACAAACATTGGAAGATATGCTACGCGCTTGCACTTTGGATTTCAAGGTTAGCTGGGACAAATCAGTAAAGTTGATTGAATTCTCTTACAATAATAGCTATCACAGTTCTATAGGTATGGCACCATTTGAAGCATTATATGGAAGAAAGTGTCGATCTCCGTTGTACTGGGATGAGGTTGGCGAGAGAGCCATTATGGGCCCAGAACTGGTAGAACAGACATTGGGGAAGATTAAAATGATACGTGAAAGATTGAAGGCTGCGCAAGATCGAAGCAAAAGCTGGGCAGATACAAAGAGACGACCGATTGAGTTTGAAGTAGGCGAGAAAGTATATTTGCGAGTTTCACCGACCAAAGGCGTGAGTAGATTTGAGATTAAAGGGAAACTGAGCCCTAGATTTATTGGCCCTTATGAGATACTAGAGAAAGTTGGAACTGTTGCATACCGGTTGGCCTTACCTCCTACATTATCTCAAGTACATAATGTGTTTCACGTATCCCAGTTACGACGATATGTACACGATCCGGATCATATATTGGAGCAGCAACCCTGACTATTAAAGATGACGTTACGTATGAAGAAGTTCCCATACGGATTTTGGACCGTAAGGAGCAAGTGTTAAGGAGACGGACAATTTCATTTGTGAAAGTACAGTGGAGTAATCATACTGAACGAGAAGCGACTTGGGAGCCGGAACAGCAAATGCAGAAGCAATATCCACAACTTTTCGTATGAGGTACGTAAGTTTCGAGGACGAAACTTTCTATAAGGGGGGAGAATGTTACAGCCTGTAAAATTCGTCATGTCGTAACAACCTACAATACCATATACGTAATTTCGTAGGTGTACGATCCATTAGCAATTATATCATAAACATTTGAATCTACACAATAGAAATTCAAATTTAATTAGTTAGTAACAACTTAAACTATTAGTATAAATTAAATCAAAAATAAATACATGACACAACAATTTTATACTACTTAAAATAAAAGAAAATAAATATATACATGAAAGAAAAAGAAAAAGGAAAATAAAAAGGGAGGTGAAGACAACTTGTCTTACACTTTAAACATTTAGCATAAAAATTAGCATGCTTAAGAATCTTGTCATAAAACCCATTCCTCACACCCATACTTGTCTAAAGGTTGTCTTTCACCCCATCCCTCCCATGCTTGGCCGCCCCCCACCAATAGTAGAGAAGAAATTTTTATTTCTTCTTCAACTCCTCAAATAATACATCTTCAAATCAACTAAGTCCATCCTAAATCCAAGAAACACTCAAGAACACTCCAACACTCCCTTCTTCCCCCTCTTGGCCGAAAGTTGTAACTTCAAAAAGGAGAAGATTTTCTTCTCCTTTCTACATACCAAAATCACTCAAATCAAGTACCATAAACACTCCATCAACTAAGGAAGATTCAAAAAGGTGATAACATCTAGAATCAAAGGAAATCAATGTAAGAACATTATAAAGTTTAAGTTTGATTCTTCCATATAATTAGTTTCATAAGTTACGCACTAACCCTCATTTTTAACCCCAAGAAACGTGTATACTAGGAAGGAAGGAAGATCTCTCTTTCAAACCAAGTGAAGGAACCATCATCTAAGTGTGAGAAAAGTGAACCAAGGCAAGTACTCTTCCTAGATCCTTCATGGCTTTCAAAAAAAAATTAAGTATTTATGTTCATATCAAAGTTGGAGCATCATGTAGTATGTTCAATATTTCTTCTCAAGCAAGTATAGATCTAAGTTTAGAAGAAATATACAATGATGTATATTTGATATTATCAAACATGGTTATGTTAAAGTATGCATAGTATGAAATATATATGTTGATATATATATGTATAAGTGTGTAGATCTATATGTACATCCACGGATCTACACATATATGTCTATATATATATATGTATAAACGTGTAGAGGTATACATATATGTATACGGTTTTGTATCAATACATATGTGTATATACAGTTTTGAATGTATTAAGGTGTATATATATATACGGTTGTAGATGCATATATATACACATAGATTTTATATATAAGTATGTGTAGTTGTATAGATAAATATATATATGGTTCTATATATGTATGTTATAGATGTTTAGATTGCATATATGTATATACATTTGGGAGTATGAATAATTGTATATACATATGGCTATTGTATAATATATCACAAAATGACTTATATATGTATATATCATATACATATAGGTTCGGCCTTAGGCCTTAGTAACAAAGATGATTTCATCATATTTTTATAAGTATATATGTATATATATGATGAATATGTTAAGATATGGAAATGAATAAGTTTTGGATATTACATAATATATCACAAAATGACTTATATATGTATATATTATGTACATATATGTTTGGCCCTTAGGCCTTAGTAACAAAGATGATTTCATCATATTTTTATAAGTATATATGTATATATATGATGAATATGTTAAGATATGGAAATGAATAAGTTTTGGATATTACATAATATATCACAAAATGACTTATATATGTATATATTATGTACATATATGTTCGGCCCTTAGGCCTTAGTAACAAAGATGATTTCATCATATTTTTATAAGTATATATGTATATATGATGAATATGTTAAGATATGAAAATGAATAAGTTTTGGATATTACATAATATATCACAAAATGACTTATATATGTATATACTATGTACATATAGGTTCGGCCTTTAGGCCTTAGTGACAAAGATAATTTCATCATATTTTTGTAAGTATAGATGTATATATGATAAATATGTTAAGTTATGAAAGTAGGCTAAGTAGGTAATTTATGTATTATGTTATGAAAAGTAAGAAACATAAATAGTTCACATTTATGTGTGCGTAAGTATAAGACTACTAACTTTTACAATGTACGTACATGATATGTTACATGTTATATATATATACTAACATAGATAGGTTATGATAAAATGTAAGTCATGAAATCTTAGATGAAATGTAAAGTAATTAGAAATTTTCATGATGTAGGCATTTAAGCTATGAATTATGAAATGTATGTGTGGAATAGAAGTTACCAAATTATTGTATGATGCAAATGGAAAAAGAGGGCTGTTTTAGTGTGATAGCCGAATGGTATTTAATTGGAGGTTAAAATGGTATTTTCTTTAAGTCGTGATACGTAGAAGGAAATTAAGTAAGTGATGATATTATAAAATGTAGAATGACCAAAGTACCTTCAATCGACCGAGTCTCATGTTGCATGAAATCAAAGTTTGAAAAGTTATGTTTTTGAATCACATGTTTTAAAGTTCATATGCATAAGAATAATAAACACGAGACGAATGATTCCAATGACCCATGTTATGTTATGACCATGTTATGTTATGTTATACTGTAGCGCTGTCCTGACATCAGGACCGGAGTGGTAGGTGTCAGGGGCCCATGTTTACGTTATGACTGAGTGTAACACCGGGTCTGGGACACGGGATCTCAGTCATAATGCGTCACCGTTAGCACATGTACCTATGTTCATATGTTATGTTGTACATGTACTATATGGGGAATCATTCGGTATGTCGTGCGTTATTATTCTTATGAAAAGTGCTATAGCCAACGATGAAAATATTATGTCTTCATGTCATGAAAATGTCATGTTATGCAAGTTATGAAAATCATGTCATGTTTATGAAAAGTCATGTTTACGAAAAGTCATTTTATGAAAAGTCATGTTTTATGCATCACGTCATGATCATGTCCCTTATGTGAGGACTAGAATATTTGTACGAACATTATGCCTTAAGACGATTAAGAAAGATCACACACGTAGATGTGATAAATGCAAGTTATGACCTTAGCATAAGATGGATTAGTAATCAAGTACGGAAGGTAGACTAAGGATATGCTGACCTATCAGGTATGAGGTAAAATCTTATGTTTTGTTTTATCCTTATATGTAGTGCTGGCATTTGTAATTGGAGATGTAATTTCATAAATATTGTTACTTTATTACTACTTGTCTTCCCATGTATGATCCACATGAAGTATCTATAAAGAATATTTGCTGAGCGATTAAAAGACGGTGGTTATCGCTCATACTTGCCTCTTAACATTTCAGAGAACAGGGACCCTGATGCCGTGTTCATTGAGGAGGAACCCCAGATAGAGTATCCGTGAGCGAAGATGTAGGCTGAAGCTAAGTACCTGTTGTGTGAGCTTTATTTTATGGTGATATAATAAAGTTATCGTGAGAGACTGTATTTGTGGTTGTGTGGATTTGAACGGTTTGTAATAATATTATGTGTGTCGTGAGCTTATTACAAGTTGCTTCCGCTATATCGATTACAATTCATGTTGACATGCACATGTATGGTATCGACGCCTTGTACTCTATGAGTAGAGTATGGCGGGTGCACTGAACCGGAACTCTGGTTTCGGGCGGGGCGCTACAGATTATCCCCTCCTGTGTTTCAGCCCTTCCAAGTTCATTGTAGGCTGTTTCTGCAGTTGGCCTGGGATCTCTCTTTAGCAATTCCTTCTTGATGGTGGAAAACCGTTCATCAACGGCTACTAATAGTTGGTACAATCAAAATTCCTATACTGAATATCCCTGGGTGATTCAATGGGATTCGGATCTAGCGTGTTAATCGTCATCCATATCTCCTGAAACTGGTTCCAAACAGATTCAAGGGTTCTGTTCCCTTGTTTGATTGCAACTGCTTGTTTGTGTAAATCATACATCTGAATGGGGTCTGCATTCGGCCCATATGTGATTTCCAAGCCTTCCCACAATGACTTGGTTGTAGGATATTAGGACTCACTGTTGATCAAGCTGTCTTCGATGTTATCTATGAGCCATGTAGGACCAATTGGTCCTCCTGTTCCCATCTGGCATAATTCTGATCAGTGGGTAGAGGAGGCGGAGGTACCCCAGAGATATGGGTGCTCCTTCCCCTGCTTCTAAGAGCCATCAGCATCAGTCTCTTCCAAATTGTGTAATTGTTGCTGTTTAATTTTACTTTCAGGACCAGAGTGCTTTTTGCTCCTGGTGGATTGGCTATGTGCCAGTTCTGTTGGATGAACCCGGCGAATTGCTCTGAAAAATCCAAACTAGCAGGAGCTTGTGGTTTGGTTTCAGAACGCTCTCCTTCGGTTTCATGATGAGTTGATATGATTTTGTATTATTGATTTCAGGTACTGCAGATTGGTCAAATAGAGGGGTATTGGCAGAGTGCTTCATCCGATTGGAATCCGACACAGTATGATAAGGTCAGGTAAGGTGCTTGATCACACGCCTGGGTTGTGAAGGGTATTGGCAATGATGAACTCAGAATCTGAGCCACCAACAATAAAACACAATTTTGTGTTATATTGTCCGCTCTGATACCATGTCAAGAACAAGGCAAATTTCAAGATATAGGCAAAATTTTGTATATTGAAGAACTCCTTCAATTTTGTGTGTGTATATTTCGTACATCAATGTCAACATATATACAAGTGTTAGCATATTTGATACAAGGAAAATTACTCAATTTTTTCTCTAATTTCTCCTAGTCCTATAAATTAGAATCAATCAGATATTCCTACTATTTACTCTTCAATCAATTACGCTAAATCAACAAATCAGGCATAATTAGTTTCCTAACACTATATTGTCTCTTTAGAAGGAATGATATAATATATTTACAAATAAGCTCACCAATTGGATGTATATAGTGTATAAGGTTCATGTAACTTGAAGGAATGCTATAATATCTTTACAAATAATCTCACCAATTGGATGTATATAGTGTATAAGGTTCATGTAATTCCAATAATTTTAATGTAGATTTTTCAAGTATCGTGTACGTTTATGATTTACCATTTAGGTTGAATGATTAATACTATATTTAAATTCCTCAAATACTGTGTATGTTATTCAAATAAGTATTGGTTACCGTCGTGATTATTCTGAGTTTATACAAATACCTTATAAGTTATTTAAATAGCATACATGTATAAAGATATTGTAGCTCCTCCTTGGAGGAACATAATATCTTCCTTTCCTACCTTTTTGTTTTGTCCCTTTAGGGAAAAAAAAGGTATTTGCATGATCAACACCCTTATCTCTAGGCTTCTTTCTTTTCCAAATAGTTTCCGTTATCAAATTCTCCTACTGTAATTACTGTTGGAGAAATGAAATGGGAAAAGGTTGGATTGCAAGTGGGTTTGTCAAAAGTTGACAACCACCATATTTTGAGCTTAATTATGATTAGTGTTCGTTAATCAAAAATGGAAACTAAAAATTTCTAAATTATCTACGTAACGAGTAGATGATTTTTGGCTTTTGAATCACTCGATTCCGATACCGGGTGAATGAGAAATTAATGCTCAAAGTTGGAGTAAAATTGGTGGAAATTAGAAAAATTGGTGATGTGGCCTCTTGAGGAGTGAACACATCACCAATTTACTTGTATACCACATTGCCCACTTGAGAGAGAAAGGCCACCATATAAGTTACAAGTTGGAGCTTTCTAAAATGTGCCCTTGGGCATGAGAAGTTTTCTGACGGAGTCAGGACGCAGCTCAGGCAAGGTTCACCACGCGCGCGCGCCGCCGCCCGCCCGTCCGTCCGGCTCGGCTCGGCTCGGCTCGTGCTCGGGCTCGGGCTCGTGGCTCGTGGCTCGCCCGCCCGGTTCTTATCTTTTTGGATAAATTTCTTTTAAATTTTTCCAGAAAAATAATTTAGGCGGATCCAACGGTGCAGATCAAGTCTGATCCTACGGTTATCTGCGGTTGATCGCGGTTGCTGATCCAACGCTCCAGATTTGATCTTATCTTCGGTTAACTGATCCAACGGCTTACGTTTGTTCAGACAAGGATTACGATCTAACGGTGGAGATCGTAACTGTTTTGATCCAACGGTCCAGATTTGTTCTTACATTCAACCTCCTTCAACCTCCTTCAACCACCCTACATCTATATATTCGTTGCCATGCATGCATTCTGAGGCACTGATTTTTCAGACAAATTAGTGAAATATACTGTAATCTGGTTCTAACATTCTTAAGACGAATTAGTGAAATATACTGTAATCTGGTTCGTTTCTGTTTGTACGATACTAATTGGCGTCGTGTTCTGTTTTCTGTATTGCGTGTAACAGAAACTGAAATATGGAAGGCGAAAGTTCCAACTCGTTCAACGGTGTGCATCTGGGCATTTCTGAGGAACAGAACAATGATGTTCCTGTTGCACCCGCTGCTCCAGTCACTGCTCCTGTTCCTGCTGTTGGACAGGTTGAAAAGCCAGAGAAGTTTGGAGGAAGTTACTTCAAACGCTGGCAACAGAAGATGTTGTTCTTCTTGACCACGTTGGGTTTGGCTAAGATGCTGACTGAGGATCCTCCGGAGGTTGTGCCGGTGGAAGATCAGAATGTGAACATGCAAAATAATCTGATTGCTGAAGCATGGAGTTACAGCAATTATGTTTGTTTGAGTCACATTTTAAGTTGTTTAGATAATTCATTATATGGATTGTATTCTACTTATAAAACTGCGAAATCCTTATGGCAGGCGTTAGACAAAAAGTACCGGACTGAGGATGCCGGTACTAAGAAATTTATTATTGGAAAATTTCTTGATTTTCAGATGACAGATTCCAGGACTGTTGTTTCTCAGATTGAGGAACTTCAGATGCTTGTTGCTGAAATGGAAGAAGAGGGTATGTCCCTTAGTGAATCTTTCCTTGTTGCTGCCGTGATTGAGAAGCTTCCTCTTTCGTGGAGGGAATTCCGAAGCTATCTCAAACATAAGCGAAAGGAAATGTCTTTGGAAGACTTGATTGTCCGACTCCGTATAGAGGAAGACAATCGAAAGGCAGAGAAGAAGCCGTCTTCCAGTTCTGGCCATGCAAAAGCTCACGTTGCAGAGGCGTCGAAAAAGAAGAGAGGAAATTCTGTCGGAGTGAACGCGAAGGGCAAGAAGGTTGCCAAAAAGTTCACTGGAAAATGTTACAATTGTGGAATTCAAGGGCATCGTAGTGTCGACTGCAGGAAGCCCAAGAAAAGGCAAGAGAAAGCCAAAGCCAACCTTGTAAGTGCAATGGATGATTTGGACTTGTGTGCTGTTGTTTCTGAATGTAATGCTGTAGGTAATCCTAGCCAGTGGTGGGTGGACACTGGCGCCACTAGACACGTTTGTGCAAACAGGGGAATGTTCAAGGAATATACTCCTGCGAAAGACAATGAAAGGCTGTACATGGGAAACAAAGATAGCTCGAAAATTGAAGGTTCGGGCAAAGTGATTCTGAAGATGACCTCCGGGAAAGAATTGACGTTGCAGGATGTGCTGCATGTTCCCGACATTCGCAAGAACTTAGTCTCTGGTGCTTTACTAGTCAGGCATGGATTTAGGCTAGTATTTGATTGTAACAAATGTATTCTGACTAAGAATGGTGTATTTCTAGGGAAGGGATACCTGATGGACAATATGTTTAAACTTAGTGTTATAACTATTGTACCTACGAAGACTACGCCCGATGAGGCTAATAAGACTGCTTCTACTTCCGCTTACATGCTTGAGTCTTCATGTTTATGGCATTTACGTTTGGGTCATGTTAATTATAAGTCATTACAAAGAATGATTAATCTCGACTTATTACCCAAACTAAGTTTCAATAATGAAAAGTGCCAAGTTTGTGTTGAAGCAAAAATGGCTAAGTTACCATTTCCTTCAATCAAAAGAAACACTGAAGTGTTAGATTTAATTCACACAGATGTTTGTGATTTAAAGTTTGTGCAAACAAGAAGCGGTAAAAAGTACTTTGTGACTTTTATTGACGATTGCACTCGATACTGTTACGTTTATTTGCTAAGTAGCAAAGATGAGGCCTTAGATGCTTTTAAAGATTATAAAAATGAAGTTGAGAATCAACTTAGCAAACGAATTAAGTCAATTCGTAGTGATAGAGGTGGCGAATATGATGCACCGTTCAATGAATTCTGTTCAGAACATGGCATTATTCATCAAACGACTGCACCATATTCACCTCAATCGAATGGTATTGCTGAACGCAAAAACCGTACTCTGAAAGAGATGATGAATGCTATGTTGATAAGTTCGGGCTTACCGCAGAACTTGTGGGGGGAAGCAATTCTCTCCGCCAACGTCATTTTAAATAGAATACCACCAAAGAAGATGGATGAGACCCCATACGAGCTTTGGAAAGGCCATAAGCCTAGTTACAAATACTTAAAAGTGTGGGGGTGTCTGGCAAAGGTTGCAGTACCCAAACCAAGACAAGCTAAAATTGGGCCTAAAACAATTGATTGCATATTCATAGGATATGCAACTAACAGTAGTGCATATCGATTCTTGGTGCACAAGTCCGATATTCCTGACATACATGAGAATGTTGTCATGGAATCAAGAAATGCAGTGTTCTTTGAAAATGTCTTTCCAAAGAAAGACGAAAACAGCAAAGAAGCAAGTACTAGTAAGCGAGTGCGTGAGACGACTCCTCAAGAAAGTGAGGAACTGCGTCAAAGCAAACGAACTAGAATACCTACATCCTATGGACCAGATTTTCTAACATACTTGGTAGAAAACGATCCAAGAACGTTTTCAGAGGCGATGTCAACTCCAGAAGCTCCCTTCTGGAAGGAGGCAGTAAACAGTGAGATAGAATCAATTCTTCAAAATCACACGTGGGAGCTGGTAGATCTTCCTCAAGGGAGTAAACCACTTGGATGCAAGTGGATTTTTAAGAAAAAACTCAAAGAGGATGGATCCATTGATAAGTACAAGGCCCGGTTGGTAGCTAAGGGCTATCGACAAAAGGAAGGTTTTGACTTCTTTGACACTTATTCACCAGTAACTAGGATTACTTCCATAAGAATGCTAGTTGCTATTGCTGCAGTCTAGACCTAGAGATCCATCAAATGGATGTAAAGACTGCCTTCTTGAATGGCGAGCTGGAAGAAGAGATTTATATGGAACAGCCTGAAGGGTTTGCTGTCTCAGGACAAGAAAAGAAAGTTTGTAGACTTGTTAAGTCTTTGTACGGACTGAAACAAGCACCAAAACAGTGGCATTTGAAGTTTGATCAAGCCATGATGTCAAACGGTTTCAGGATCAATGAATGTGACAAGTGTGTTTACATCAAAAGCACACCAAATGCCTATGTGATAGTATGTCTTTATGTAGATGATATGCTGATCATGGGTAATACACACGACATCATCTTGAATACCAAGAAGATGTTAACAAGAAATTTTGACATGAAAGACATGGGGGTTGCCAATGTTATTCTAGGAATTAAAATTTCTAGGATAGCTGAAGGATTGGTCATGTCTCAAAGTCACTACATTGAGTCTGTTCTCAAACGATTCAATATGCTTGATGTAAAACCTGTAAAGACCCCACTGGACTTAAGTATACACTTGAGGAAGAACCGAGGTGAACCAGTAGCTCAATTAAAGTATTCACAAGTCATTGGGAGTCTGATGTACATAACAAACTGTACAAGACCTGACTTGGCTTGTTCAGTAAACAAATTGAGTAGGTTCACCAGTAATCCAAGTGACGAACATTGGAAAGCTCTAAATAGAGTGATGAGATATCTGAAATACACTATGAACCTTGGATTACAGTACACAAGATATCCAGCAGTATTGGAAGGATATTGCGACGCAAACTGGATATCAGATTGTAAGGATTCTAAATCCACCAGTGGATACTTATTCACTGTAGGTGGTGGTGCTGTGTCATGGAAGTCTACAAAGCAGACATGCATAGCTCGGTCAACTATGGAAGCTGAGTTTATAGCACTCGATAAAGCTGGGGAAGAAGCTGAATGGCTTCGAAATTTCCTAGAAGACATTCCATGCTGGCCTAAGCCAATCGCTCCTATCAGCATACATTGTGACAGTCAGTCAGCTATAGGACGAGCTCAAAGCAGCATCTATAATGGCAAGTCACGACACATACGTCGGAGACATAATACCATTAAGCAGTTGATCTCTAATGGCGTGATTTCCATTGATTACATAAAATCAAAGGAGAATCTTGCGGATCCGCTTACAAAAGCTTTGCCTAGAGATCAAATGTCAAAGTTGACAAACGGAATGTGACTTAAGCCTACAAAGCATGAATCTTTGTAACGGTAACCCAACCTTGTTGACTGGAGATCCCAGAATCTTGGTTCAATGGGAAAACTAAGTTATAAGGGTTCAGTTAGCACTTACTCATTCCGTTAAACAAAAGTGCTATCTGCAGAGAACCGTTAGGTTAAGCTAATGCTTTTAATGATGTCCTATATCTTGATAAATCAAGTGGGGTATGGCAGAATACTTTTGATAGGAATCACCTATGTAAGTGTGAAGTGGGGCCGCTTCTATGAGATTTCTGAGAGGCAAGAATTCTCTAAAAACACTTTCTGAAACCAGGGTTGTTCATGGCCATAATGAACACAACCATGAGAACCCAAAGGGGTGTTAAAGGAAATGTTGTGTGAGTATCATTGTCTAGGTTCACAATAAAGGCTGATAGTTCAAGACATCAGGTCACTAACCAGCTGAGTGGATCCGATGATACATCACTAAGAAAGGTTCAAGGCCAGAAGCTACCTCTTCTGATGTAACATTTCTTTGTCTGATTTCTCGATAGAGTCTGCATTCACATTTGCATTAATTTTAATTCATGTGGGGGATTGTTGGAGAAATGAAATGGGAAAAGGTTGGATTGCAAGTGGGTTTGTCAAAAGTTGACAACCACCATATTTTGAGCTTAATTATGATTAGTGTTCGTTAATCAAAAATGGAAACTAAAAATTTCTAAATTATCTACGTAACGAGTAGATGATTTTTGGCTTTTGAATCACTCGATTCCGATACCGGGTGAATGAGAAATTAATGCTCAAAGTTGGAGTAAAATTGGTGGAAATTAGAAAAATTGGTGATGTGGCCTCTTGAGGAGTGAACACATCACCAATTTACTTGTATACCACATTGCCCACTTGAGAGAGAAAGGCCACCATATAAGTTACAAGTTGGAGCTTTCTAAAATGTGCCCTTGGGCATGAGAAGTTTTCTGACGGAGTCAGGACGCAGCTCAGGCAAGGTTCACCACACGCGCGCGCGCCGCCGCCCGCCCGTCCGGCCAGCTCGGCTCGGCTCGGCTCGTGCTCGGGCTCGGGCTCGTGGCTCGTGGCTCGCCCGCCCGGTTCTTATCTTTTTGGATAAATTTCTTTTAAATTTTTCCAGAAAAATAATTACTTGATCCTACGGTCTACGATTATCTGCGGTGATCCAACGGTGCAGATCAAGTCTGATCCTATGGTGCGGTTGATCGCGTGATCCAACGGTGCAGATCAAGTCTGATCCTACGGTTATCTGCGGTTGATCGCGGTTGCTGATCCAACGCTCCAGATTTGATCTTATCTTCGGTTAACTGATCCAACGGCTTACGTTTGTTCAGACAAGGATTACGATCTAACGGTGGAGATCGTAACTGTTTTGATCCAACGGTCCAGATTTGTTCTTACATTCAACCTCCTTCAACCTCCTTCAACCACCCTACATCTATATATTCGTTGCCATGCATGCATTCTGAGGCACTGATTTTTCAGTATTGCGATCATTCTGCATCCTAACAACATTCTGCATCCATTACGAACTCGAGATATCAGAACACCTGTAACAGGTTCGTCGATGTTCCTACGCTGTAGTGCCACTCGTATGAACGAAAACCGTTGTATCCTGGGAGACGTTTGTTCCATCCGGTTGGGCACAGTATACCGGAGCAATTCGTCTTAAGGACAGAGTCCTTACGCTCGCCTCGGTTTTGTTTGCATGCACACAGTGCACTTTTCTGATTACAGTTTCTAACAATTACCACAACGGCACCACCTTCTTATGTTTAAAATGATGCTTTCCAGTATCTACTTAATTACGGGACTAATGTAAATTACAGATTTGGAATCGGGAAATGCAGATTTTATTCTTTTACATGTTAAGGATTTAACTTTCGATGCTGTAGATAAGTAGTCTGGACTATGTGACAAGAAATTGTTACTAAATGCCCCCAGGGGCATAGTCCAGTGGTAAGTGGCAAAGGTGATTGGGGCTAGAACCCCGACGTCCCGAGTTCGAGTCCGTGTGGAGACAATCCTTGTTGAAATATTACAAGGGTTGCCTCTGGGCTGGCTGAGTCTCGTGTGTCCTCTCCCTTTGCAGGGCTGCCGGTGGAGCACATCCCTCGATTTACATCCCACCTGGCTAAGGGGCCTCTGGTACAGGTGGGGGGAGAACCCACTCCCTCATCAAAGAAATTGTTACTAAATTATTTATGATCTTGTCTGTCTTGGATATAGAGCTGGAGGTCTCATTAGAAGAAAACTCTCTATCTTTTGAGATGGAGGTATTATTTGTCTGCATCTCACGATCCCCAGACCCTAGCGATAGCGTTTGATATCGTTGGGATATACTGGGTATGATTTTTGTTGTTACTTTTTTATCAATAATAAGGTAAGTTTTTGAAGCGTTAGTTTTATCCAACTTTTTCTTTCGTTTTAAATTTAGTTTGTAATGCTTTTTCAGGGGGAGAGTGAGGGGATAAAATTTTTCGTGGAAAATCTTAAAATAATGTTAGAGTATGTATAATTATATATGTTCAGCCTATGCCCTGCTCCTTCTTTTTTTTGAAATAATATATTATTGGATGAGATTGTTATGAGACAGTTAAGCATATGGTAAAATCAATGTTTACCTGCTGAAAAACACATAATAGGTCAATCACAATAAATAAGTTTATTGTTTCCTTACAGTAAAATGAGACATCTTTAAAATACTAGATTTCGTAGCAAAAATAAAAACATCCTCTCTGATGTAAAATGCTTAGAGAGACAGAAAATCTACAGGATATTTGTCAAAACGATACCATCTCATGGCTATCGGCTAATCTGGAGAATCACACACACGGAAGAGATCTAAATATAGAATGGCGGTACCTCTTTCGGGAATCCATCTCTCTAGTATGGTACTGGCGAAATCAAGTTATTCATGGCAATGTCAACCGGAGACCACCACCCCGCTTAGTTGGAGAACAAGTCTACCATAGAGCACGATTGAAACAATTCATTAACGCAGATAGCACTAGATAGGCGACATGTATACGTGTAATTTGTGACAGAACCCGGGTGTACATTCAGTTGTTTTTGAATAAAAGATCCTTCCATTCCAAAAAAAAAACAAAGAGTTACTCCGGTCTGTAGGGGAAAAAATTATTGGAATCGAGTGTGCTCAAATACTCAAATTTGGCAGCTAATAGCGTAATTCAACATTTTTCATGCCCGCACCCCCGTAGAATAATTAAAGGATAAAAAAATTAAATGAGATTAATGACAATTAATGCTAATGAAGTAAGAATTAAAGTTTAAATTTATTGGTATTTGTGGAGAGATTAAATATTAGAATAAATTAGTATTTAATTTTAGAATTAAATATTAGAATTTAATCCTTTAAGATAAATGAGATACTAGGATATAATTTAGAAAACTCAAATTTCACCCTTCCCATATTAAAACTGACAGAACGTCAGTTTTCTCATTCATTCAGAGAAAACTGACGCCGCCTTCACTCCCTTAGGCGATTCCTTGGCACCTTGCAACCCTAGGAGAAGAACTTCTTCAGGAATCAATTCGTTCTTCGTTTGTTCTTCGATTCTTCTACGAGTAATCACAGGCAAGTAATCTACCTATAAGTTCTTACGATTTCCGAAGGAAAAGGCCTATTTTTTATATCAAAATTGGATCACCATGCAGTAGTTTCATTCTGTGAATCTATATGTGATTTACGTGTTTTGGTTTCGAGATTTGGCAGCTAATTGATTGAAATCATTGTTGTTGTTGTTGTTGTTGTTGATGATTATGTGAAATCCTGCAAATCCCAATCTCTTGAACCCTACTTGCTGATATTCGCGGTTGAAGGGAAAGGAGAGTGAAAAGAGGAGACTTTGTTTGGGTTGTTGAATGAATGATTCGAGTTTTAAGCTTGAATCTTTGATGTGTCTGTGAAAGATGATGTTTGGATTAATTAAGCGTGGATAGATAGAGGGAATAGGCTTGTAATGGTTTGGAAGGAAGTTGGGATCGAATTAGGGGTTATTTCTGCAGTTTCTGCAGAAATCGCAGGATGAAGATTCTGGGAGCGATGCGTCGATCGATCGACGTCAGGGTATGACGTACGTCGATCGATCGACGTATAGTAAGTGAGGGGCTGACGTGCTTCAGATGTACGTGGATCGATCGATGTAAGATGAGTGAGAGATCGACGTGTCTCAGATGAACGTCAATCGATCGACGTAGGTTGAGTGAGAGATCGACGTCCCTCAGATGGATGTCGATCGATCGACGTCAGGGTATGACGTACGTCGATCGATCGACGTCAGGGTATGACGTCCACCTGTTTTGTGGAAAATTAAGGGAAGAAAGAGGGAAGATAGGGGATCCTTTGGGGTGACCTTTGTGACTTCTTAGGACCTGATTGAGGCTAGTTTAAGCCTTAGGAGCACGACTTAGGATGGTGAATCAACGGGAAAGACTTTGTAATGTATTTGAATCGGACTTTAAGGTGTATGATCTAAGGGGTTAAGCATGAATGTTTGAGGCTTCGAAAGGATTCAAATGGAACGTGTGAGAAGAGTTACTTCATTCCTCGTATCCTTAGTGTGAAAGCTTATGTGAGGTAGGTTTAAGCTTGTGAAGATATGATGCAAGTGAGAATGTGATTTGAAGTATGTGATTGAAGAACGTGATTGATATGAGAACGTGCATTCTTGCATCATGACACTTGCATTTGCATTATGATTTGATAAGAGTTGTGCCTTGGCACAGGGTATAAAGTTTGCGAAATGAGCTGTGATGCGTTACAGGGTATAAAGACAAGCTGTTACCATCACAGGGCATAAACTGAGCTGTAATGTGTCATAGGGTATAAACACAAGCTGTGGCACATTACAAAGTATAAAGTTGAGCTGTGGTCCATCACAGGATATAAAGACAAGCTGTGGCCCACCACAGGGTATAAAGTTATGTGACCGGACATTGTGACATGCATTGCACTTTTTTGAAAAGAATTGCATCAGCATTTGTGACTGTGTAGTGTAGTGCATATTTTGTCATGCATCACGTGAGTCGTTATGGAATGATTGAATTATAACTTGGTTGTTATTGAACTGTTGAATGTTTATGAGTTACTGCTCTTATGCTGTTACGCTATTAATCTATGCTCTTGAAAGTATACAAGACATGTGCCCCATCAACCCCTTGATTTAAATATTACTCATGTCTTGCCATACGTTGATCCCGTATGTCTTATAAGCGGGTTACTTGCTAGCGTTTTTTGCTAAGGGTACTACCTTTGTTTTGCAGATGAGCCTAGTTATGACATGATTTTCATAGAAGACGACGGCGAGTGGGCTGAATGGGACGTTTAGAGCTTATCTTAGGATTTGTTTTAGATGTTTCTTATTACCTGAGCTTTCTTTAGTTCATTGAGGATGTAGATGGCTGCGTCCATAACCAATTTTAATTACTTATGTTTTAGGGAATACAAAGTTAATTGTTTTAGACTTTATTTTATACATGTTTCCGCGCTTATTTCTCTTACGTCATTGATGATGTGTATTCGAGAGACGAGACATCTTGTAGTCTTCTCAGTAAGCTACGACGGGTGCATCGGTTCGAATCCGCTGTCCGGGTCAGGGCGCTACAGGTGGTACCAGAGCCTAGGCTTCAGATCTACCTCGGAGACCTAGGTTTTGTCATATAGAGTCTTAAGCTATGATTTTGACCCTAAGTTGATCCATAGGTCTAAGTATATGATCTTAGATATAATTTTAATTGGGTTGGGTGTGTGCGAGCGCGATAAATTTAATTAATTAGCTTTTTTATTCTTTTAGTCTATGAGTTCCGTCATGTACAACGCATATGGGCTTTCAGTATTTATCTTTGAAACTACTGAATGCTAATAAGCGTTGATTTTGCAAACATGCCGCCGAAAAGATGTAGGAACGGCAATAAGAACTACTCTGAGAATGGGGCTCCACCGCAGGCCGTGCTTCCCCAGGCCCTGACCGACGCACTACTGGTCATGACCTAAGTTGTGGCGTAACAACATCAGCAGCCACAGGCCCCACCACTAACGCACTCGGACTTGAGATTCTTCTACAAGTGGATGCGGAGGAGTGGTGGCGCAGGAAAACTGACACCGTCGATCACTTGGATCAAATTTCCGAATGAGTTCAAGAGGTATTTCGTGCCGACAGTACGATCTTCAGAGCATGACTCTAGATGCACGGCAGAAATGTAGAATTAGGCCATGATATTAGAAAATAAGTTACGATTTTGCCTCTAAGTCACAATCTTAGACATAAGTGATGATTTGAACATAAGGCGATGATCATGAATATAGGTACTGATCTCAGTTATAAGCAATGATTCTGAACATAAGTCACGATCTTAGACATAAGTAACGATCTTGATTAAGAGTTGACTTTAGACATAAGTACGGAATTAGTAATAAGTGTGGATTATGTACTAATTATGATTTGGAAATAAGATGCGATCTTAGAGGTAAGAATGATGATGCTAAGAACGATCCTAGAAATAAGTTATGATCCTAAACTATAGAGGGCCAACGGTTTTGGAAACATGTATATCTGAGATATCCCATTCAATTCTTCCTTATCTAAGGTTGATCACAACTCTCTAAGCCGTGATCTTAGTAACCCTAGTTGAACACTATATAATTGATTTGAATGAATTACGATGTTAATCAGAATATCCTAGTACAAACATTAGGTCAATATTACTAGGTCAGGCAGTAACTCGGGCTGCCTTACCATAACTGCAACATAGTGCTTGACACCATTAGGGTAAATTAGAGAAGGTGCATATTCTTACTTGGACGGTAACACCAGAGCAGGCTTAGGACTAATTTGGGACCATAGCTGCTAAGAAATGAATTGTAATTGTTACGACCCGAATTTCCGGATCAATGGAAATGAAATAATATAATGGAAAATAGAATGCAAATGCGATGTCGTCAAATTTCGGTGGAATTTAAATTTTTATTTAGGATTAATAAGGAAAAATAACCGAACGATAAGTTACCGGATATAGCAAGACTTGACGGAACTAGATAACGAACCATTCGGACATAAGATATGATTTACATAAGTTAGTCGATAGCAACATAAGTAGGTAGATGTAAATCAAATCAGATAAAAATACCCGATACGATAATTCAAATACACACTTTTATCACATTTTCTTCCACTTTACCCTACATGTCACAAAAGACAAATTCCCACCCTCCCCAATAACCCTAGGCCGCCCTACCCCTCCCAAAGGTCAACATCTCCTTTTTCTTTCTTACACCCCTCACATCACACTTTACACCTAATACCCACTACATTTTCTTCTCTTTCCTTACCTTCCCCTCTCATCCTCACGACACCAAACTCTTCTCTTTCAATTCACACACTACACCATTCCATCTTCAACCCAACTTCTGCTCTTTCTTCTCCAAGAAACAAACAAGCCTTTATCTTCTTCCTCATGTGGCCGAAAATACAACCAAGAACAAAGGAAGAGACTTCTTTTTCTTCATCCTATACAACAATAAATCCATTTATAACAAAATCCTCTCTTTTTCAAGAACACAAACAAAATTCTCCTACACCATTTGTTAAGATAGCCGTGAGTTATACAAAGCCAAGGAGAAATTTTTCTTCTCTTGTTCATCTCATCCACACACATCTAAGATCAAGCTCCAACATTTTTCTTTCATACAACATCAAGGCCGAATTTTAAGAGGTTAAAAACCAAGATCTAGCAAGGTAAACACATCATCTAAGTTAAGGTTATATTCCTTCATTTGTTAAGCTTCATAAGTTTCACACTAACTCCATTTTTTTCCTCCAAACCGTGACCTCAAAGGGAAGAAGATGGAGTTTTTCCTTGCAATCTAAGTGAAGAAATCTTCACTTTAAAGTGTAAGAAAAGTGGTAAAGACAAGTATTCTTCCTAGATCCTACATGGTTTTACAAATATTAAGTATTTATGTTCATATCAAAGTTGGATCATCATGTAGTATGTTCAATATTTTTTCTCAAGAAAGTATAGATCTATGTTTAAAGGAATATACAATAAGGTACATTTGATCCTTTCAAACATGGTTATGTTAAAGTATGTATATTATAAAATATATATGTTGATATATAAATATATATGTATAAGTGTATAGATCTATATATATATATATACACGGATTTATCTATATAAATATATATATATATACGTATTTATAGATGTGTAGATGCATATATATAAACACATGGTCTTGTATAAAAGTGTATATATATACGGTTTTTGGTATATATGTATGTATAGATGTATAGATCTATATATATGAATATATATATACACAGTTTTACATTTATTTATATATATATATATATATATATCATTGTTTTTAGATACATATTTATAGATATTTATATATATACGGTTTTATACATGTATATATATTTCACTGTTTTTAGGTATATATATACAAAAATATATATATACTGTTTTACATTTATATATATATATAAACCTCACTTTTTTTATAAATATATATATATAGATATATATATATATATAAGGTTTCACACATGTATATATATAGTTCACTGCTTTTGAGTGTATATATATATATGGCATTTATATATATATGTATATACAAAATATATATTTCAGCCTTAAGGCCATTTTAAGGTTAAAATATGATTTTATATATTTTATGTGTATATATGTGTAATATATATTTTAAAGAGAGAAAATGAATAAGTATTTGTGTATTATGTTTTATGTATTATGTACATATGTATTATATATATGTATATTTATTTCGGTTTTACGTTCTATTTGTGATTATGAATAATTTTTATATGTATTATGTACACATGAGTATACTATATATGTTAAATATGAATAATGGTATTTTGAATATCTTATATACTTATATATGTAGATTCATATCTTTCAGCCATAGAGACTTAAATATTAAAAGTAGTTAACTTATTTTATATCTATAGTATATATACTAAGAAAATGAAATATATATATTGATATGTAAATTCATGTCTTTCGGCCATAGGGCCTTTAATATTAGAAGTGGTTTTAACTTATTTTATATGTGTTGTATATATATTAAGAAAATGCAATATATAAACATATAAATATGTAATGTTATACCTTTCGGCCATAGGGAAAAAAGTGATTTTTAATTTATTTTATATGAATAGTATATATATTAAGGAAATGAAATTAAATAAGTAGAGTATACTATATAACATTAATCATGTATATGTATACACACTTACTTTCGGCCCTCAGGCCTTTTGTGATAAAATAACTTTATCATATTTATGCTAGGAAATCAAACGAGATCACTGTCAAACGTGCAGCGGAAAACAAAAACTTGATCTCCGATTTCCTACCAAGGATCCATGTTGTTCGTTTAATTCGATGAAAGAAACTCGAAAATTACCTTTGTAGATCCGAATTACGCAGATGAAGCAGGTGCAAGAATACGATCACCCTCTGTCGGTATCCACACGAACGCTTCCGCCCGGAGTGCAGCTCTTCAAACGGCGCGGTTGAAGAACTCGTTTTTCTCAAAAACGATGCTAGGGTTTCGTTTTCTGTTCTTTCGTTTTTCTAATTGCTTGGTGTATGAAATACGCCAAGCTCCATACATATATATAGATATCAAAATCCGGTTGCAGATCGGATTTGTTAACGCTATCAAAATCTGTACCAGATACGGACTCTGTTAGGATTAGATAAAACCAATCAAAATCCATATCAAAATCCGTACCAGATACGGATTCTGTTAGGATTAGATAAAACCAATCAAAATCCATATCAAATATGGATTCTCTGTTATTATCCGATGATATAAATATATATATAAAAACAAAATTAATAATAATAATAATAATA
>AP025052.1:16738033-16801297 GCA_036186865.1 Eustoma russellianum
ATATATTTCGGTTTTACGTTCTATTTGTGATTATGAATAATTTTTATATGTATTATGTACACATAAGTATACTATATATGTTAAATATGAATAATGGTATTTTGAATATCTTATATACTTATATATGTAGATTCATATCTTTCAGCCATAGAGACTTAAATATTGAAAGTAGTTAACTTATTTTATATCTATAGTATATATACTAAGAAAATGAAATATATATATTAATATGTAAATTCATGTCTTTCGGCCATAGGGCCTTTAATATTAGAAGTGGTTTAAACTTATTTTATATGCGTCGTATATATATTAAGAAAATACAATATATAAATATATAAATATGTAATGTTATACCTTTCGGCCATAGGGCAAAAAGTGATTTTTAATTTATTTTATATGAATAGTATATATATTAAGGAAATGAAATTAAATAAGTAGAGTATACTATATAACATTAATCATGTATATGTATACACACTTACTTTCGGCCCTTAGGCCTTTTGTGATAAAATAACTTTATCATATTTATACACATGTATATATGTATGATGGATATGTTAAGTTATGAAAGTAGATTTAGTTATGATGTAAGTTATGAAATTCCTTGATGGCATATTATAATAACTAGTAATTACGTGTTCTATGCACATAAGTTATGAATTATGAAATACATGGGTAGTTAGATCTTAAAGAAGTATGGTTTGGTATTTTCTTAAGTTATGATAAGTAGACTTAAAGTAAGTGATGTTTCTAGGGGTAGTATGACTAAGATACCCTCGTATGACTGAGTCTCATGTTGCATGAAATTAAAGTTGCAAAATTATGTTGTGCATCACATGTTTTAAAAGTTCATATGCATGTGAATAATAAACGCGAGACGATTGATTCCATCGACACC
Source organism: Eustoma russellianum (assembly GCA_036186865.1). Lineage (NCBI taxonomy): Eukaryota > Viridiplantae > Streptophyta > Magnoliopsida > Gentianales > Gentianaceae > Eustoma > Eustoma russellianum. The sequence continues at coordinate 16,738,932 of AP025052.1, forward strand.
CACATGTTATGTTATGATTATGTTATGTTCGCCAGCGTGACATCGGTACCGGGGTGGTAGATGTCAGGGGCATATGTTTGCATTAGGACCGAGTGTAACACCGGGTCTGGGACACGGGATCTCCGTCATAATGCGTCACCATTAGTACATGTACTGATGTTATGATGCTTATGCAGTACATGTACTATATAGGAAATCAGTCGGTGCGTCGTGCGCTATTATTCCTATAAAGTGCTATAGCCATCATGAAATGTCATGTTTTCGGATTATGAAATGCAAGTCATGTTATGAATCATGAAACGACAAGTATGTATGTTCAGAAGGAAATGATGATATGTTATGAAAAGCCATGTTTTATGCATCATGTCATGATCATGTAACCTTAAGGTTCTGATTAAGAATTCTTTAAGTCTATGATGGCACTACAATGGTCAATGTAGTGTGTACGCATGAAAGGGTAGTACATGTAAGATATGCGAGGATGGTATAAGTTATGAGTTAGAAGCTAATTATGGATATTATATGGTGTTACGGATTAAGTAGCGCAGGATGACGTTATGTATGTTATGAAATTTTCCTTATTTACCTTCTTTCAGTTACAGTTATGCTATACTGATTTAAATGGAGACGTGTTTATTATATTCGATATTCATGGTTATTATATTTTGTCACCCCGTCTCCCCATGTATGATCCACATGATGTATCTAGTAAGACTATTTGCTGAGCGATTAAAAGTCGGTGGCTATCGCTCATACTTGCCTCATTTATTACTTTCCAGATAACAGGTATCACTATACAGGCTTGTTGAGGACCTGCTAGATAGAGCATTGATAACGAAGAAACCTGTCGAGAGATTTGCTTTGAAGGTGTTAGGTTTTGGTTTATGATGTATTTTAGAAGATTTCAGTATTCTGTATATGATGACTGGTACAAATTATGATGTAGTGCATTGCATGTCGATTATGATTTGTTTATGTTATGATGCTTCCGCTGATCGATTCATTATTCATGTGGACATGTACATGTATAATATCGACGCCTTGTACTCTATGGAGTAGAGTACGGCGGGTGCACTGAGCTGGAACCTTAGTTTCGGGCAGGGCGCTACAGTAATAGTGGAGTAAATACTAAGAGATAATTTATAGTAGAATGATAGAAACTAAATAACGATTAGCGTTATAAACAGTAGAGTTTAGTTAAGGATATTGTACAAAAGAATTTATAGTCTAAGGCTAAGATGTTAAATATAGGGTAATCAGAATAGGTCGACGATATTAGCGTTATTAGAGGTATTGAACAAATTTAAGGTAAAGATTTTAGCATAGTAGGCGAAGGTTAGACTTATAAGAAACGATACGTAGACGGGTTGTTCTTTTGAAAATAAAGATGGATTATAGAAATTATACGAAATGTTGGACTATTATTTCTCTAGCAGATAAGTATTTTATATAAGCCCATACACTGAGTTATACCTATATTTTAAAGGGGCTTCAAAATACATTTTATTTTCGAAAATACTTTATGAAGTCACATTTCTTTATATAGTCTACTAAATTTTACAAGGCTAATTTTGTTTCCGTACTTGTAAACCAGCCTAAAAAAATATTTGTTTATGTACATTACTTACAGAATATTTTAAATTTCTGTTTTTGTTAAATCTAATTTTTAGTCAAAATCAATTTAATTTGACGACTACTGGTATCGCAAGTAGTTTAACCGTTTAAATGTTTTCGAAGTTGTTTACCCGCTTACGGTGAACTTACTTAACTTTCGTGGAAAAAAAAGGGGTAGCTTTCAAAATATATACATGTTTTTCAAAACGGAAGGTACCATATTCAAATCGTTTCATAAAACCTTACGTTATTAAGTTTTCAACTGTTTTGACGCAATTTTACCAAAATGCCTTGCGAAAAAGTTATATTATAGTTTTTTTAAATGGTCATTTGAAATATCGCGTTGCGAAAACAAATCTAGCATACTTTGAGTTTTGTGTTTAAAGAAAATTAGATAGTTCAGTATTTTAAATAGTTAAAGCTATATTCAAAAATTATAGCTACGTGAGCTATTTTTCTTTTAATTGAAGGAAAAAAATACGTCCATACACATATTTCGTATGTTAGGCTGCTGACGATATCTCGGTGAAATTAAGAGCATGATCATAGAGCTAGTTCGTAAGTATATAAGAACGGATTTTGAAGACTTGGTTGTGTCAAGGAAGAGTAAGAGTTACCATATTGGCATACACAAAGGATGTTAGTATGGTTAATTGTCTAGGGGATGAATCATATGTGATAAGTTTAACAATCCGGTATTGTAGATTGCAATAAGTTGAGTGATACATGTCAAGGGGTATAAGTGGAAGTTTGTAAGCACTAAGTATAGAGAATTAAGTAAGGATCGAACCCTATAAGGACTAGATCATCTTGTAAGATGTTAGTGATGACTAAATTAAATCATACTAGAGTACAACGTATTCCGAAAAAAATACATACAGCTTTAGGGATGAGTCTTGTGAACAAGGCGTTAAGTTAAACATTGTAATACACTTAAGAACTGATTTTAGAGGGTTCGTCAGGATAGCAAATATAAGTACGATATAGACCGATGATTAAGTCATGAAGCGAGTATATTGACGATACCCTTAAGGTTGATTCGAGAACTATAGAAAGAATAGGTTACGATCTATTAGACGGAGGACAATGGATTTAAAGATTACATTGTATGCATACACACTAAATGATTTGAGGACTTAGTCGTGTATCAAGGAAGTAAAATGGGTAACATCTCAGAATACGAAGGGATACTGAGTTCGGTAATTATCTAGGTAAATGAATTATATAGGACTATACTAAGTTATTGATTGCGTAACACACAACTTTCGAGGACGAAACTTATTATAAGGGGGGTGGAATGTTATGCCCTGCACCCCCGTAGAATAATTAAATGATAAAAGGAAATTAAATGAGATTAATGGCAATTAATGCTAATGAAGTAAGAATTAAAGTTTAAATTTATTAGTATTTATGGAGAGATTAAATATTAGAATAAATTAGTATTTAATTTTAGAATTAAATATTAGAATTTAATCCTTTAAGATAAATGAGATACTAATATATAATTTAGAAAACTCAAATTTCACCCTTCCCATATTAAAACTGACAGAACGTCAGTTTTCTCATTCATTCAGAGAAAACCGACGCCTCCTTCACTCTCTTAGGCGATTCCTTGGCACCTTGCAACCCTAGGAGAAGAACTTCTTCAGGAATCAATCCGGTCTTCGTTTGTTCTTTGATTCTTCTACGAGTAATCACAGGCAAGTAATCTACTTATAAGTTCTTACGATTTGCAAAGGAAAAGGCCTATTTTTGATATCAAAATTGGATCACCATGCAGTAGTTTCATTCTGTGAATCTATATGTGATTTACATGTTTTGGTTTCGAGATTTGGTCGCTAATTGATTGAAATCATTGTTGCTGTTGTTGATTATATGAAATCCTGCAAATCCCAATCTCTTGAACCCTACTTACTGATATTCGCGGTTGAAGGGAAGGGAGAGTGAAAAGACGAGACTTTGTTTGGGTTGTTGAATGAATGATTCGAGTTTTAGGCTTGAATCTTTGATGTGTCTGTGAAAGATGATGTTTGGATTAATTAAGCGTGGATAGATAGAGGGAATAGGCTTGTAATGGTTTGGAAGGAAGTTGGGATCGAATTAGGGGTTATTTCTGCAGTTTCTGCAGAAATCGCAGAATGAAGATTCTGGGAGCGATGACGTCGATCGATCGACGTCAGGGTATGACGTACGTCGATCGATCAACATATAGTAAGTGAGGGACTAACGTGCTTCAGATGTACGTGGATCGATCGATGTAGGATGAGTGAGAGATCGACGTGTCTCAGATGAACGTCGATCGATCGACGTAGGTTGAGTGAGAGATCGACGTCCCTCAGATGGACGTCGATCGATCAACGTCAGGGTATGACGTACGTCGATCGATCGACGTCAGGGTATGACGTCCACCTGTTTTGTGGAAAATTAAGGGAAGAAAGAGGGAAGTTAGGGGATCCTTTGGGGTGACCTTAGTGACTTCTTAGGACCTGATTGAGGCTAGTTTAAGGGCTTGAGAGCACGACTTAGGATGGTGAATCAATGGGGGAGACTTTGTAATGTATTTGAATAGGACTTTAAGGTATATGATCTAAGGGGTTAAGCATGAATGTTTGAGGCTTCGAAAAGGTTCAAATGGAACGTGTGACAAGAGTTACTTCATTCCTCGTATCCTTAGTGTGAAAGCTTATGTGAGGTAGGTTTAAGCTTGTGAAGATACGATGCAAGTGAGAATGTGATTTGAAGTATGTGATTGAAGAACTTGATTGATATGAGAACGTGCATTCTTGCATCATGGCACTTGCATTTGCATTATGATTTGATAATAGCTGTGCCTCGGCATAGTGTATAAAGTTTGCGAAATGAGCTGTGATGCGTCACAGGGTATAAAGACAAGCTGTAACTATCACATGGTATAAAGTGAGTTGTAATGTGTCATAGGGTATAAAGACAAGCTATGGCACATTATAGGGCATAAAGTTGAGCTGTGGTGCGTCACAGGGTATAAAAACAAGCTGTGGCCCACCACAGGGTATAAAGTTATGTGACCGGACATTGTGACATGCATTGCACTGTTTTAAAAAGAATTGCATCAACATTTGTGACTGTGTAGTGTAGTGCATATTTTGTCATGCATCACGTGAGTCGTTACGGTATGATTGAATTGTAACTTGGTTGTTATTGAACTGTTGAATGTTTATGAGTTACTGCTCTTATGCTGTTACGCTATTAATCTATGCTCTTGAAAGTATACAAGACATGTGCCCCATCAACCCCTTGATTTAAATATTACTCATGTATTGCGATGCGTTGATCCCGTATGTCTTATAAGCGGGTTACTTGCTAGCATTTTCTTTGAGGGTACTACCTTTGTTTTGCAGATGAGCCTAGTTATGACATGATTTTCATAGAAGACGAAAGCGGGTGGGCTGAATGGGACGTTTAGAGCTTATCTTGGGATTTGTTTTAGATGTTTCTTATTACCTTAGCTTTCTTTCGTTCATTGAGGATGTAGATGGCTGCGTCCATAACCAATTTTAATTACTTATGTTTTTGGAAATACAAAGTAAATGGTTTTAGACTTTATTTTATACATGTTTCCGCGCTTATTTCTCTTACGTCATTGATGATGTGTATTCGAGAGATGAGACGTCTTGTATTCTTCTCAGTAAGCTACGACGGGTGCACCGGTTCGGATCCGCTGTCCGGGTCGGGGCGCTACAGGTGGTATCAGAGCCTATGCTTCAGATCTACCTTGGAGACCTAGGTTTTGTCATATAGAGTCTTAAGCTATGATTTTGACCCTAAGTTGATCCATAGGTCTAAGTATATGATCTTAGATATAAGTTTGATTGGGTTAGGTGTGTGCGAGCACGATAAATTTAATTAATCAGCCTTTTTTATTCTTTTAGTCTATGAGTTCCGTTCTGTACAACTCATATGGGCTTTCAGTATTTATCTTTGAAACTACTGAATGCTAATAAGCGTTGATTTTGCAAACATGCCGCCGAGAAGATGTAGGAACGGCAATAAGAACCACTCTGAGAATGGGGCTCCACCGCAGGCCGTGCTTCCCTAAGCCCTGACCGACGCACTACTAGTCATGACCTAAGCTGTGGCGTAACAACATCAGCAGCCACAGGCCCCACCACTAACGCACACGGACTTGAGATTCTTCTACAAGTGGACGCGGAGGAGTGGTGGCGCAACAAAACTGACACCGTCGATCACTTGGATCAAATTTCCGAATGAGTTCAAGAGGTATTTCGTACCGACAGTGCGATCTTCAGAGCATGACTCTAGATGCACGGCAAAAATATAGAATTAGGCCATGATATTAGAAAATAAGTTACGATTTTGCCTCTAAATCACAATCTTAGACATAAGTGATGATTTGAACATAAGGCGATGATCATGAACATAGGTACTGATCTCAGTTATAAGCAATGATTCTGAACATAAGTCATGATCTTAGACATAAGTAACGATCTTGATTAAGAGTTGACTTTAAACATAAGTACGGAATTAGTAATAAGTGTTGATTATGTACTAATTATGATTTAGAAATAAGATGCGATCTTAGAGGTAAGAATGATGATGCTAAGAACGATCCTAGAAATAAGTTATGATCCTAAACTATAGAGGGCCAACGGTTTTGGAAACACGTATATCTGAGATATCACATTCAATTCTCCCTTATCTAAGGTTGATCACAACTCTCTAAGCCGTGATCTTAGTAACCCTAGTTGAACACTATATAATTGAATTGAATGAATTACGATGTTAATCAGAATATCCTAGTACAAACATTAGGTCAATATTACTGGGTCAGGCAGTAACTCGGGCTGCCTTACCATAACTGCAACATAGTACTTGACACCATTAGGGTAAATTAGAGAAGGTTCATATTCTTACTTGGATGGTAACACCAGAGCAGGCTTAGGACTAATTTGGGACCATAGCTGCTAAGAAATGAATTGTAATAGTGGAGTAAATACTAAGAGATGATTTATAGTAGAATGATAGAAACTAAATAACGATTAGCGTTATAAACAGTAGAGTTTAGTTAAGGATATTGTATAAAAGAATTTATAGTCTAGGGCTAAGATGTTGAATATAGGGTAATCAGAATAGGTCGACGATATTAGCCTTATTAGAGGTATTGAACAAATTTAAGATAAAGATTTTAGCATAGTAGGCAAAGGTTAGACTTATAAGAAACGATACGTAGACGGGTTGTTCTTTTGACAATAAAGATGGATTATAAAAATTATACGAAATGTTGGACTATTATTTCTCTAGCAGATGAGTATTTTATATAAACCCATACACTAAGTTATACCTATATTTTACAGGGGCTTCAAAATACATTTTATTTTCGAAAATACCTTATGAGCGGGTTACTTGCTAGCGTTTTTTCGCTAATGGTACTACATTTGTTTTGCAGATGAGCCTAGTTATGACATGATTTTCATAGAAGACGACGGCGAGTGGGCTGAATGGGACGTTCAGAGCTTATCTTGGAATTTGTTTTAGATGTTTCTTATTACCTTAGCTCTCTTTCGTTCATTGAGGATGTAGATGGCTGCGTCCATAACCAATTTTAATTACTTATGTTTTTGGAAATACAAAGTTAATGGTTTTAGACTTTATTTTATACATGTTTCCGCGCTTATTTCTCTTACATCATTGATGATGCGTATTCGAGAGATGAGACGTCTTGTAGTCTTCTCAGTAAGCTACGACGGATGCACCGGTTCGGATCCGCTGTCCGGGTTCGGGGCGCTACAACATTCGACGACGAGTCCTAGATTACAATTTACAAAATCTCAGTGGCAGCTGCACCAAAGCGTGTGGTTTAATGAATAATTCCTTTTTGTTTTCCTCATGAAGACAAATACAAATTGTACTTATAGTGCATTCTTTATTTGAAATTATAAACGATAACCATATTCAATAATATCCTAACAAAAACACAAACTATCTTATTTGGAACCACAATTTTATATCTTAATTATTTGACGAACTAGAGATTAACTATTAAAAGGACAATATATAATGTCACACAAAGACTATGGGAAGCATGTTGCTCTAGTTTTTACCACTCTTTTCTTAACTAACAGTATTTCATAACTTTTAGCATCAATGTTTTCAAAGTAAATTCAGAACTTAACATCAGATCATTATTAACGTCATTGAAATTTCACATATACTTTTATAATCTTTAAGTGAGTGTAATATTTTAATAATTAAATATATCAGCCCTCTTCCTTCAAAGAGATACTAAATATACGCTTGAAGTACTATTTTGCGCCATAACATCATTTCTTTCTCCTACTAAAATGACATGGCAATATAATTACTATCAAAGGTCTCTAAGGATCATACGTTTTAGTCGTTATTCATACAAATTAGTGATGAACCCATGTTCTAATCACACCCATCTTAGTTGTAAGTTATTTAAGTTACACCTACTAAAATATATAATAATAATATATTAATGATCAAAAAGTTTAACTAGTGAAATAAGTAGTTCTTGAATTTGTAGCATAACATTATTAATTGCTTTAAATAAAAAGTTATCTATTTGCCATATAACATTATGGGTTCTGGCCAAGCCACCAAGCTCGTCCTTTCGTGTCTCTCTCACACACACACACACAGTTCCATACCTCACCTCACCTTCGTCTCCTCATTTCCGCAGCAAAAAGATTCAGTCTTCACCAAAACCCACCAAATTTTGGTAGCACACAAATTTTACTCCTATATCCTACCTGCCTTCTTCATAATCCTCTCCTATGTCTTTCTACTAGAGAAAAAGAAATGGGTGGAAATGGAAAGAAGCACCAAAAATGGAGGATTTTCGTACACAAATCCTCCTCATCTTCCTCTAAATTACCTTCAAAACAACCACCTCCTGAATTCCTCTGCCCAATTTCTGGGTTCTTAATGTTCGATCCGGTGGTTGTTTCCTCCGGCCAAACTTTCGAGCGAGCTTCAGTTGAAATCTGCAAAAAATTAGGTTTCAACCCCACTTTACCAGATAAATCAACCACCGATTTCTCCACGGTTATCCCTAATTTAGCTCTCAAAACCACCATTTTCAAATGGTCCCAGAAATCCCACCTCCGTCCGCCGTCACCGCCGGATTATTCTGCGATTGAATCTGCCGTTCACAACCTCATGGCCCAGTGCCCGTACCCGAACCCGAAACCGAACTCGGAAAAGGAAGGGGTCTCCGAAAGCGAATTGCTGAAAGGGGTTGCTGAAATTCCTCCTCTATTAATTTCTCACGCCTCATCTGAGCTGAATGCTCGACATAATTATTCTTCCAGCTCTGAAGAATCCGTTATCGCTAATACGGCGCCGTCTTTGATCGCCTTCTCGACCCGACCCGATTGTTACTCTTCCCCATCAACCGACCCATCAAATTCATCAGATATTATATTCGAAGATGCAATTGGGTCTTTGTCTTTATCATCATCATCAACAACATCCGAAGATGAAGTTTTTATTAGCCAAATGACGAATTTAGATGTTTATCAGCAGGAGCAAGGAGTGATTTACTTGAGAAAAACAACTCGACTAGATGAAGAATCAAGAATCTCCCTCTGTACTATAAAGCTTCTGAATGCTTTAAAACCCTTGATGAAATCAAGGTATTCTATAGTTCAAACAAACGCAGTTGCATCTTTGGTGAATCTTTCACTTTATAAAGGGAACAAAATCAAGATTGTCCGATCTGGGGTGGTTCCGATTCTGATTGATTTGTTGAAAAACGGGTTCGAGGACTCTCAAGAACACGCAGCCGGAGCGATTTTCAGCTTAGCTTTGGAGGATGAGAACAAGATGGCGATCGGAGTGTTGGGTGGATTGGAGCCATTGTTACATTCTTTGAGGTCAACTAGTGAGTCAACTCGGAATGACTCGGCTTTGGCTTTGTATCATTTGACTCTTGTGAAGAGCAATAGAGTGAAATTGGTTAAGCTTGGAGCTGTTGGGGTATTAGTGGGATTGTTAAAAAGTGATGAAATGGTGGGGAGGGTGATTTTGGTGGTGTGCAACCTCGCCGTGTGCGGCGAGGGCCGGTTCGCGTTGTTGGACGCTAACGCGGTGGAGGTTTTGGTGGATCGGTTGAGGGGCAGTGGAGGTTCTGAGTTGACCGAGTCAACTCGGGAGAATTTTGTTGCCGCATTGTACTCACTGAGTCAGGGGAGTATTAGGTTTAGGGCATTGGCGGTGGAAGCAAGGGCAGGGGAGGTGTTGCAAGCGGTGGTGGAGAAGGGAAGTGAGCGGGCGAAGGAGAAAGCGAGGAGGGTTTTGACGGTGATTCGTGGAAGGGAAGAAGAGGACGGTGGAGAGGTGGATTGGGAAAGGGTGATGGAGGATGGAGTGAGTCGGACTCGGTTCCGAGTTGGTCGGCCGGTTGAAGCTAACTCAACTGAGTTCTGATTGATTACTCCAAGTTGTGAATTATTGTGGTCACTTGTATCGACTTTTGTCTTCTTTGTTTGGTTGGTATTTAATTTAGTTTAGACCTGACAATCTTTATCTAGTGAAATCTAAATTAGTATTTTTTTTAATGGATCTAAATTAGTATTGTAAGTTAGGAGAAAAGATGATAACCTGTGATAATTATTTGTGGGTTATTATACTGTACTAGTTGTGTATAAGCAGATGATTTTGGAATTAGATTAGATGCTTCGTAGTAATTTTATGTTTAGTTATAGAAAAGATTTTCACGATTGTAATATTTCTTCTTGTAGGGCTTGATTGAGTCGAACTTGTATATTTTATTGTATTGATAATTACTTATGGGTTAAGGAATTTAGAGCAAAAAGTAATATTACGGCGCAGGAAAAATTTGTCAAAGACGACATTCGGATGAAACTTCAACGTCGATGACCATGACAGTTTCCTGAGGAATCTTTTGGTCAAGGTAAACGTGGGTCACCTAATTCATTATTGTATCTATTGAAGTTTAAGACGTATTATAAATTAATTAATGACATATTCTAATTAACAATTACATATTACCCAAAAAAAAGATGTTAAAACATTTTCATTGAAAGAAACTAGTTTAAAACACTCCTAAGATAACACGTTCAAAACCAATGAAGAGACGAAAAAAGTTCAAAAAAAATATGTCCTTACATGTCTAGACCTTTGATAAGTCATTATAGACCTTACATGTATAATGAATGTCAATTATTATGGACTTTCTTTTGTTAATCCGGAAAGGATTAATCGGGATAGGATCCCCTCACCGCTCCTCTCTCACCGCGTATGTGACCGCGCGACACGTGGCAAAAAGAGAGAGTGGTAAGGCTGGGTGAAGGTAACCCTCATCTAGCTTCACCACCCCTACTGCTGCCACATGTCGCGTCCTGGGCCGTGCGGTGACTCACCGCGCGGTGAGGAGATCTAATCCCGGATTAATCAGGGTTGATATTTACTCAAATTTGAGGCCTTACACCTATAATGAATGTCAATTATTACGAACTTTTTTTGTTAATCCATAAAAGATTAACCAATGGTGATATTTAGAGATTAGATTTATTCTTATATATCATGCTACTATTTTTATTTTATATAAAGTCAAACTTTTAGATCTTTACGACAACAATCATACCCACTATATCGCAACGACAGCAAAAGTTATCGTTAGCGCCTGGAGAGGGTGAGAGACCAGCAAACAATACCTCCATCCTAAGGGATAGAGAGTTTGATTCCCGTGAGACACATGACTGTATATATACCTACATAGATAGCATAATAATAGGAATATGCACTAATAAAGAGATTTTACTAAATAATAACATAAAGCTTCCGATATTAAAATAGTCATAACAGTAGATATGCATAAATAATTGAAAGAAGAAGACAAATTTTTAGATGTTTACTTTAGACAAATACTGAATGTTAGTTATTTCTTACGAAAACAAAGATAAAAAATGGAAATGCTTTCACGAAAAAAAATTTATCTGGCCAAGGATTGAGAGTAACACGTGGCTGTCGCCAGTGGTTTTCTCAGGGAGTATGATTTCTCTGGGAGCCATTCAAACATTTTTTTCCAAAGAAGATGACTTGTCGTTTTGAAGTTATTGCATCGTTAAAAAGGAATTTTTTTTTTTTCAAGGCATTCGATAGTTGTTTTTTTTTCTTTTTCCTTGATCCGGTAGTTATTGATCTTTAAGATTTGATATCTATGTTTCTATTATCTTCTGGCAAAAGGTTGAACCGTAACCCAAGTCCCAGTCCAAGGAGCTACGTGGAGCATGTAAATCAGGAGTCCAACGGCTTCCTAGATTAGGTGAGATTTTACATAGTTACCCACATAAGTGTCTCTCACAAACCAAGCCTTTGGTTTGGCAGCAGAGGAACACCCACGCTGTACGCGTCTTTAGATTCGAACTCATGACCTCTTGTTGGCAATCCCTGATCCGAATATCAACTGGACTACGCCCAAGGACGTATGTTTCTATTATTTACATGTATATTGGTATACATACATATCCAGATAAGAGTGGATGACAAGAACAAATTCAACATGCTCTGAAAGCTATAAGCGTGGATATCTCGGTACCTCTTAGCCACTATCGTCTGAGCACACTGGGGCACAGGTTGTCCAAGGGATCACGTCAGCCCCCTCAACCTTCGGCTTGACCCTCAACTTGCCATCAGTTGTTAGACCAACCTCAACAGTCATCCACATAAACTTGCATGATGGATAACCACCTAATCTACAGTCTTCACTTCAGCCATGAGGAGCATATCAGTCAGAACCACTAGGTCGGTCCTGTTACTGAACACTCAGAGAACCAAGACAAGTCACCTCAACTTGGCCAAACCAACCCACCCTGCGTAAGCAGCTACGCTGTATAACGCGACACGTAACACCGTTTGGCGGTTATGCACAAGCAGGCAGAACACGTGTTATTATCCCATAGTCTCACATATGCATCGCTCGGCCAATACATATAAAAGGAATTACCCCTGCAAAAGACATTTTTTGGGAAAGATTCAACAAGAAAAAGAACAAACATTCCTCGTGAAATATACAACATTCCCAGAAAGTGACAGGTCTTATATAAAACTCACAAAACTTATCTGGAATAGCAACTCTGGAATATATAACGTTGTTCGTTTATGCAGAATAAAGCTAATGAAATTTTTTGTTTTAAAACCATGATCAAATGTGTGATCCAAAAGTGAGTCCAAAACCTGATCGGTGGACTTACTTAATGCTGACACGGTAGAGAAAAAAAAAGTGAAGTTATAGTTAAATCTCTTTCAAGCAAAACAATTCAACAACATGAATAATGAGGAGGTTAATAGTACGGGTAATAACTATTAAAATGTATATTCATTATTTTTGAATCATAAAAAAATTATCATAAAAAAAAATATAACATGACTATCTAAAATAGGGGTGAGCAACGATCCGGTTCCGGTTCTGACGGTTCGAGAACAGTTAGAACCGGGAACCGTTTTGCATGTTATTTTTAGAACTGAACTGGAACCGTAAACTTGCGAAACTGTAGAACTGTGGAATCGTTTAAAACGGTTCGGTTCCGGTTCAGAACAGCGGAACCGTGAAATCAAGAAAACAGTTTTTTTTTTTAAAAAAAAATAGAAATCAACTCCAACAATAACTCACCATTGTCATTTGGCAACAGAGTACACTTCCTTTGCCCATAGGTACCAGAAAAAAGTATAGAAAGATTGAAGTTGAGTGCTGTTGGATTCGTCTTCCTTCAATATGAATTCAATATTTAATTCACGGATATTTGAGTTGAATTATTTTCTATAAATGTAAATTGAATCGAATAAATTGGAAGTGAAGAAGATGTGAATTTCAAATAGAACAAGCAACGAACAGAGATTGGAAACAAGAGTAAGTTGACAGCTTTATACTTTACCTAGCGGGTGTGACCGTGTGACGGTGTGAGGCTGAAGAGCTGAATAGCTGCGGCGGCGGCGATGGACGACGGCAAGCAACGCGGCTGCAGACTGCAATGGAAACTGGAAAGGGCGACGAAGGAAGAGACGCAGCTGCGGCAGAGAGTAAGTGAAAATGTGAAAGTGAAATAGGGGTTTTTAGTTTTCACGCAAGTTTTCCTTTTTTTTAAGAAAAAAAATATTATTTATTATTTACACTAAAAAGTAAAATATTATTATTTATGCGGTTTGGTTCCGGTTCTAACGATTTAGAAAAATTAAAAACTGAACTAGAACCGTAAAACAGAAAAACGGTTCTGGAACCGAATCGAAAAACTTAAACGGTTTCAGTTCGGTTTAAAATCCATATTTTCGGTTCGGTTTAGATCCTATTTTACTGTTCCCAGTTTTTTTTGCTCATCCCTAGTCTAAAGGAGGGTTAATAAGGGGATGAGAAGAGCGTAATGAACTCATCCTTAAGCTTGTCTACTTTAGCCCATTATTTGCTTTTTGTTTTGTAATAAACCCCTCCTGTCTTCCATTTTTTTTAAAGAGCAATTTGTATCTGCAGAATAAGGAATCAACTTATCCAGTATCTTAGCCTTTTAATGTAATTGACAAAAGAAGGGACATTTTGAAAGTTAGGGGAAAAAAAACTAATTCTTTGGTTTTATCATCAGCGCTTATCTATGTAATCTAAACTCAAGAGCAGGCCAATTTGCATAATTAATGTTTCTTTACTTTATTCATACAAAAGTAAAAGAGGGGGAAAAAAAGGAAAAATGTTAATGTACTTATATTTTGATGAAATAGTTCATCCAGGCTGATTTGTCATTATTCGTAATGGAAATTCCCGTTGCACATTTATTGAAAATTGCATTGACATGCCTATCATTTCATAGATAATGTATATCAGCTGGCTATTTTCCAGCCAAGTAACAGGTCTCCCTCCTCCCTTTATCCTTATTATTTTCTTATACTAATGTTAGATGTATGTATGTGTATATGTGCATATATCTGTATATACATGTAAATACATACACACATATATACATCCACTTGTATACACGCCCATATACACACACATATAAACGTATACATATACACACACCCCCATATATACACTTATATATAGGGAGAGTTGTGTGTACTGCTTAAAGATATTGATACAAGGGACATTTCGCATTGTATGTCTAATTTTATCATATTAAGGTTTCAATCATAATAAAAAAAATAAGATATAAAAGATAAACATTAGATGGATTCCCTGTTTTCAACACATCCATCCCACTGAACTATCATTTTCTTCACTCGTAAATCTTTCTGTGTAACTCTAAGAACATCATTTTACATAAGATAGTAAAATTAGGTTAGAGTAGTGAATGAGCTAAGGAGAAAGCAAGGATCTTGTCATATTATTCAAGAATAATTACACAAGTTAATGAAAAAAAGACGTATGTTATTATGCTACTCGTGTCAAACATAACCATGATATGTACACCGTTGGTATAAATTTGAAAATATAGGAAACTTAAATATAAACTTTACGTATTCTGGTTACAATAGTTCTTATTAATCGCCGTTTTGGTTCTTGTTTGTGAAAAAAAGTTTTATCTTTTAACATGATATAATGCTTTCTTTAAATAATAATAATATTTAAATGAAAAAGAATTTGGGTGAACTGCTCAAACTTAACTTTGATCATTAAATAGTTTAAAATTTAGTCACTAAAGCTGAACATCTTACTTCAATAATTCAATTAACAATAATTGGTTTGGAAGAAGAAAATAAATAATTGCAATAACTTAATATGCTTATCTATATGGTTTTGACACATAACACATGGGAGTCAATAAACATATTACATATATAGGCATATCGATAGTGGAAATAGACTCCATTAACAAAATGTACATTGATAACATTTAAGAAGAACGTTGAGATCATAGTTTACGAATTAGTTTATCAAATAGAAAATCTTTTTTAGTGATGAATAGGTTGCTAGTTTATTTACCAGTTGTGGCCGGTTCCGGCCGATCCCATCCAATATTATAGGTTTAAGAAATTATAAAACTTCATCTAAATCTAATGTTAAAGTTTAGGTTTTGGTTTGGTCATAATTTCGGCTAATTTTGATTACAGCATCCGATTATAGTTATCGTAATTT
The DNA here is from genome assembly GCA_036186865.1 of Eustoma russellianum. Taxonomy (NCBI): domain Eukaryota; kingdom Viridiplantae; phylum Streptophyta; class Magnoliopsida; order Gentianales; family Gentianaceae; genus Eustoma; species Eustoma russellianum. The sequence goes on from AP025052.1 coordinate 16,754,650, forward strand.
TAGAAGTAATTTTACATCTATTATACTGATTTTTCAAAAGCGTAATATTATCACACCACGTTTTTGGCAAAACTATAATATGATTATTTTAATAGTAGACACGTCACAACAACAACATTACCTTATTGCCTTAGAGGCTACGCTTATAACAGAGTTTGGAAAAGTAAGATATACGCAACTATACTTATATACTAAAAATACACAGAGGTTGTTTATCGATTTTATCATATAATACACAGTACAATTTTAACCCCAAAAAAAAAAAACCTATAGTGCACGCCACCTGACGGCGGCAACCTTAGTGAACCACACAACTTCACACGCCTACATATCTGGTAAGGGTTGCAACTTTTCTTTTCGTCTTTATCTTCTTATCTTTTTCCCCTTTTTCCTCCTTTAATGTTACTTTAATAGGATCTAATTTTGCCAAAGGGATATGTGCTGAAAATGGCCTGTTTATAATTTAACCTTCCTCTGGAGTAACAACAATAACAATCATACTCATTATATCACAACGATAGCACAAGCTATTGGTAGGGTCTGGAGAGGGTGAGAGGCAGACAAACAATACCTACATCCTAAGGGATAGAGAGTTTGCTTCTAATGAGACCCTCGTCTCTATATGTACCTACACAGATATTATAATAATAGGAATATGTACTAGTGAAGATATTTTATTAAACATATACAAAAGTCTTGCGATATTAAAATAGTCATAATAGTGAACATGCACAAATAGTTTAAAAAAAAGACCGAAACAAAAATATGCAAAGTCAAACTAAAGTGTAAATACTATCTAATCCTCTAAGTATGCTCTAAGGTGTCCTATATCATGTCTACCCATCCTTAACCTTAATCATCTGCCTCCATGAACTCCTATCGTGGATCATGTCCTCAGAGAAGTGCAACTCTAGTAAGTCATGCCTAATCTGCTCATCTCACGTCAGTTTGTGTCTGCCTTTACTCCTCTTTCCTTCTACACTGAGGCTTTCAATTGCTCTGACAGATGTTGTTGTCTGTCTCCTCTTGACATGTCTAAACCATCTCAGTCTTCCCTCTCTTATCTTATCTGTTACACTAGTCACCTCTAACCTTTCTCTGTATACCTCATTTCTTATCCTGTCTAGCCTTGTATGTCCACACATCCACCTCAGCATCCTCATCCCTGCCACTTCCATCTTCTGTGACTGTGTCCTCTTGATGGCCCAGTAGTCTGTTCTATATAACATTGCTGGCCCCACTGACACCCTATAAAATTTTCTATTTAATTAAATTGGTAAATTCTTGTCACACAGCAACCTCCGAGGCCGCCCTCCACCTACACCAACCTGCCTGAACTTGGTGTGCTACATCGCTCTCTATGTCCCTATCTTTCTGTACAAATGATCCTAGGTACTTGAACTTACTTACCTTTGGAACCACTTGACCCTCTATGGTGAGTTGGCTATTCTCATCGTCGGCTGTGCCGCTGAAGTCGCAGTGCAGATACTCAGTCCTAGAACGACTAATCCTTAGCCCTTTTATCTCTAAAGCACCGTTTTACTCCTCTAATCTCATACTCAGGTTATGTCTACTTTCCACGACTAATACAATATCGTCAGCAAAAAGCATACACCATGGAACTGTCTCTTGGATCGACTTTGACAACTCATCTAGGACAACTTCAAAAAGGATTGGGATCAAAGCGGACCCTTGATAGAGGCCTACCTCCACCGGAAAGAAGTCCGTGTTCCCTACAGGCATATGAACGGTTGTTTTCATCCTAACATACATATCCCTAATTTTGTCTATATACTTCATAGGAACCCCTCTTACATCCAAACTATCCTATATCAGTCTGCATGGCACACTATCATACGCTTTTCAAGATCGATGAAAACCATATGTAGATCGCGCTTCTTCTCCCTATACTTCTCCATCAATCTCCTTAAAACGTGTATTGACTCCGTAGTTGACCATCCTGGCATAAAACCAAATTGGTTTACCGTAACTTGAGGTTTTCCCCTAATTCTAGTGTCGATTACTCTCTTTCATAACTTAATAGTATGACTTAGCAATTTAATCCCCCTATAATTCCCAAAATACTGTGCGTCTCCTTTTTTCTTATATAGAGGGACCACTATGCTCCTTCTCCCCTCATCTGGGATTTTTCCTGTTTTGAAAATAAGGTTGAACAAAGTAGTTAGCCGTTGAACCCCTTCCTCTTCAAAACCCTTCCACGCCTTAATGGGTATGTTATCCAATCCAAGTGCCTTAGCTCTTCCCATCTTCTTAAGTGCTATCTTTGTTAGTGTATGTGCCCTAGGCCATGATTTGGATATTTATGTTATGAATTTATTATTAATAAAAGAGGTTTTATTATCATTATTGTTGGTTAGTATGTTACACAATTTTGATATATGTCCCTGATTCATTATTGTTATGGAGATAAAATAATTTATAATCAGTATGAGTATTGATTTGATAATCATGAGATGATTATGTGTATGGTGATACGAATCAATCTCATAGATACTTGTTAGAGAACAGTGTATTGGACAGACCCATCATGAGATTGCTACATGGATTAGCGTCATAAGTAAATCTCATGATAGTCATGTTTTAATCCTTTGACTTGAGATTGTCATAGTTTCCAACATAAGGACTATTATATTTTGACATGATCAAACGTTATCCGTAACTAGATAATAATAAAGGTCATGATTGAATGTGATAGAAATTATGTAGAGGATATTGAACAATCAAGATAGAATTTGTCCCTCTCTTTCGAGAGAGATATCTTTGGGCCCCTCGATTAGTGAGACTGTGAAATGCATGGCCGTGCTCAAATGAATTGATAGTGTGATCAATATCATTTGTTTTATCAGTCTACTTAGAGATCGAGTAATCATATGTTTGAACTATATAAGTATGACGCTGACCATGACTTATGTTCAAACTAGATATCGTGTGACAAAGGGATTAATGCATGTACTATTATTAGGCTAGTTGGACTTTACTCGTATTAATTGGGTAGTTGTAATGCCTTGCTAGAGGCCAATTACGACTTGTTGGTTTAATAAAGATTTGATCAACTGCCAATTAATATGGGCCTATCGGGTCACACACAAGAATGCATATGGCTGAGATTAATAATATTAATAATATTAATATTGGATATTAAGTATTATTATTATTATCATTGTCGTTTTAATATTAATAATATTAATATTGGATATTAATTATTATTATTATTAATTTCGTTTTTTTTGTATATATTTATATCATCGGATAATAACAGAGAATCCATATCTGATATGGATTTTGATTGGTGTTATCTAATCCTAACAGAATCCGTATTTGATGCGGATTATGATAGGTATTAACCAATCCGATCAGGAATCGGATTTGATATCTATATATCTGTACGGAGCATGGTGTATCTCGTACACCACACAACCAGTAGAAAGCGAAAGGGCAAGAATCGTTTTTGTGAAAACCGAATTCTTCAGCCGCGCCGTTTGAAGAGCTAGCACTCCGGGCGGAAGCGTTCGTGTGTATACCGACAGAGGGTGATCGTATTTTCGCACCTCTTCCATCTGCAGATTTCGAATCTACGGAGGTACTTTTTGATTTCTTTTGTCGAATTAAACGAACAACATGGATCCTTGGTAGAAAATCAGAGATCAATTTTTGTTTTCCGCTGCGCGTTTTTGCAGTGATCTCGTTCGATTTCCTAACAGTGGTATCAGAGACACTTGTTGATTTCGTTTAAATCGATTATATCATGCTTATGTGATTATATGCTTACTGTTTTTCGTATGGCATGATATGTACAAAACCCCAACTCGGATTTCATATGATGAGAGAAGAATGGTGTTTTTCAAATCGTTTTCATGAGATGATTTATATACGGCGGTTTTCGTTTGTCATGTGATGATCAAAACGGATTCTGTTTATATTAGATATAAACATACGCTATGTGTAGAACCCTATTCGAATCTCATCTGGTGAGAGCGGATTGATGTTTTCAATTCGTTTTCATGAGACGTTATGATTCGAGATTGTTATATGTGATATAAAGTTTTCATTTTTCATGTGATGATCAAAAACGATTATGTTTATATCGATATGAGCAACCGATAATGATTCTGTAAGAGTTATGCATATTCAAAACAGACAGATTATCAATTCGATTGATGATTCTGTTTTCGGATTTCGAATGGCAGCTTGATTCTGTTTCGGATTTCGAACAGCAGATTATCAATTCGATTAATGATTCAATTTTGGGTTTGAATGATAACTCTCGGTTCGATCGGTGCTTCTATAAGGGCTTACACGTATTCAAACCAGTAAGATCGTTAATATGATTGATGCGTCTGTGTTAGGGTTTCGAAAAGAAAAATATCAATGCGGGACCGCCGTATGCGTACGCCCTATAGTTCGTTACCGTGACATTAAGAATGTCAATATATATTTATTTGTTATAATATGTTTGTGTAAAATATCTTATAATTGTTGATGTCTTTGCATGGTGCATAGCATGGCCTCAGGACCTATGTGATTGACTTAGTCATATTTCTGTTTTGGGTTATTATGGCCTGCGTGCCGCTGTAGTTTTTGTTGTATTTTATTATACAATTAGTTAGGGTTTTTCTTTATTATTGTAATAAATGAATAATCAAGCTACAAAAGTGGTGATGGCGACACATACCAAGGACGAGTGGATTCCATGGAGATGGAGGCACGATCTCAAGACAAGAAGATATGTATCATTGCAAATGTTGTAATAGGAAGTCTTTCACATAGGGTTTCCTTTATGATCTTCATTTGGTCTCATGAAGATCATATTTAGTTTGGCCATGCTATGTCACGTTTACATATTTATCATTTTGTATGAGATGCGTGGATGATATATTATATATGCATATAGGATGCTACGATATAATGATAAGCAATGCAAGACATAAACTAAGTTGAACCCTCATTAATAATTTAAGTCTTGATGCCATACATGTCTTAAACACCTATTAAAACTGGGATTGTATTAAAGTAGGTATTGCAAAGCAATGTGCTTTAAACATTCCTAGCTACGTAGGATGAGTAATAGTGCTACTCATATGTTTAAAATTGGTTAGACTTAATTGGGCTATCAAAACGGTTTTGGGCTCAAGGCATTAGATGGAATCTAACATACAATGATATATGATGTCATTATTCCATAAATTCTAAGAGTTACATGAGATGTAATTGGTAAAGATGTTACCTACCTAAATAACTTAATTTTAAGCGTCATGCCAAAGCTGAGTTTAGAATTAAGTCAAATATGGATCTTAGCTCACTAGAATATTTCTTTTGAGAGTTATGTTTTAGTGAGAGTTTTTTAAATTTTAACCTCATTATTAATAAGGTGTTACTTTGCATGTTTTGTAGATCATAAATGGCTGCTAATAACAATTCCACCTTATCGCTGCGATCTATCCTTGAGAAGGAAAAACTAAAAGAATGTGGGACTAATTTTGTTGACTGGTTTCGAAACTTGAGAATCGTTCTCAAGCAAGAAAAGAAGTCCTACGTGCTCGATAACCCTGTCCCTGAACCCCCTCCTGCTGATGCTTCTGCTGCTGTTAAGAACTAAGTATAAGAAGCATGTGGAAGATTCAAACGACATAGGATGTCTTATGTTGGCAACTATGTGTTCAGGACTTCAGAAAGACCTGGAACACTTAGAAGCTTATGAGATGAGTGTGCATCTCAAACAAGCTTTCCAACAACATGCTAGGCAGGATAGGTTCGACACCGCCGTTGCACTTTTTGACTGTAAGATGTCTGAAGGTGAATCTGTTAGCGCTCATGTTTTAAAGATGAAAGGCTATATAGATCACCTTGCAAGACTCGGATATCCCCTGAGTTTGGAACTCGCTACGGATTTGATCCTACACTCTTTGCCTAGCAGTTTTTCTCAGTTCGTCATGAACTACAATATGAATAATATGGAAAAGTCCATTCCTGAGCTACATAATATGCTCAAAACTGCTGAGGGGAATATCAAGAAGCCTACCCATGTATTGAGTGTCAATACTAAGCTAATGAAAAGGAAAGCTAAAGGCAAGGGTAAGGCTAAAAGCGCAAAGGGTGCAAAAGGGGCAAAGGGTCAAGCTAAACCGAAACCTGGTCCCAAGGCAAAGGTTCCTAAGGAAGGAACTTGTTTCCATTGCAACAAGCCTGTGCATTGGAAAAGAAATTGTGATGTTTATTTGGAGGAGTTGAAGAAGCTGAAGGGTAGTACGACTACATCTTCAGGTATTTATGTTATAGAAATTAATTTATCTACTTCTTCTTCCTGGGTATTAGATACTGGATGTGGATCCCATATTTGTACAAATATGCAGGGGCTCAAAAGGAGTAGGATGCTGAAGAAGGGCGAGGTGGACCTACGTGTTGGCAATAGAGCAAGAGTTGCTGCTATAGCTGTAGGGACCTATGAGCTTGTCTTGCCCAATGGGCTTTTGTTAGTTTTAAACAATTGCTTTTATGTTCCTACTATGAGTAGGAATCTTATTTCAGTGTCTGTTTTGGATGATGAAGGTTATTCATTTTTAATTAAAAATAAGAAGTGTTCTATTTTTGATAAAAATGACTTGCTTTATTGTATTGCAAGTAGTTATAATGGCATTTATGTCCTTAACCTTGATGATTCCAATGACGGTAATATTTATAACATATCTTCAAAGAGAACTAAGCCAAATGAACTAAACCCTTCATATTTATGGCATTGTCGCCTTAGCCATATAAATGAGAAGCGCGTATCTAAACTCCATCAAGATGGATTATTAGATTCATTTGATTTTGAATCATTTGAAAATTGCGAGTCTTGTTTGCTTGGAAAGATGATAAAGACTCCTTTTACTGGACATAGTGAAAGGGCTAATGACTTATTGGGCTTGGTACATACAGATGTATGCGGCCCAATCAGCATTAGTGCCAGGGGAGGATTTCAGTATTTCATTACTTTTACTGATGATTTCAGTAGGTATGGCTATGTCTACCTAATGAAACATAAACATGAGTCTTTTGAAATGTTTAGAACTTTTCAAAATGAAGTACAAAATCAACTTGGTAAGACAATTAAAACCCTTCGATCAAATCGAGGTGGTGAATATTTGAGCCAAGAATTTGACCAACATCTAAGAAATTGTGGAATCGTTTCACAGTTGACTCCTCCAGGAACTCCACAATGGAATGGTGTTTCTGAAAGGAGAAATCGGACTTTATTGGATATGGTTCGATCTATGATGGGTCAAGTAGATCTTCCTTTATCCTTTTGGGGTTATGCCTTGGAGACAGCTGCATTCATTTTGAACCGTGTACCATCTAAAGCGGTTGAAAAGACACCATATGAGATGTGGACTGGTAAGAGACCCAGTTTGTCTTTTCTTAAGATTTGGGGTTGTGAAGCTTATGTGAAAAGATTAATATCAGATAAGCTAGCTCCAAAATCTATCAAATGTATTTTTGTGGGGTATCCTAAAGAAACTAAAGGGTACTATTTCTATATTCCCTCAGAGAACAAAGTGTTTGTTGCTCGAAATGGAGTCTTTTTGGAAAAGGAGTTTCTCTCCAAGAGAACAAGTGGGAGTATAGTACAACTTGAGGAAACTCAAGTTCCACAAGATATCGTTGAACCGTCTTTAGAGACGATTTCAGAACCACAAATAGTTGTGGAGCCTGAAAATGTAACACAAGTCCAACGCAGATCTGATAGGATACATCGTCAGCCAGAGAGATACGGATTTCTTGTGACTGATGATAGTGAAGTTATGCTCATAGATCAAGATGAGCCTACTTCCTATCAGGAAGCTGTGTCAGGTCCAGATTCAGATAAATGGCTTGGAGCCATGAATTCTGAGATGCAATCCATGTTTGATAACCAAGTTTGGTCTTTAATTGATCCTCCAGAGGGTATTAAGACTATTGGTCGCAAATGGGTTTTCAAGAAGAAAACTGACATGGATGGAAATGTGCAAACCTACAAAGCAAGGCTTGTGGCTAAAGGTTTCAAGCAAACTCATGGTATAGACTATGATGAAACCTTTTCACCAGTAGCTATGCTTAAGTCTATTCGAATTCTACTTGCCATTGCAGCATACTATGATTATGAGATATGGCAAATGGATGTCAAAACTGCTTTCCTTAATGGAAATTTACTCGAGGATGTGTACATGACACAACCTGAGGGTTTTGTAAATCCTGAGAATTCAAAGAAGGTTTGCAAGCTTCAAAGGTCCATCTATGGATTGAAGCAAGCATCTCGAAGCTGGAATCTTCGTTTTGATGAAACAGTTAAGAACTTTGGTTTCATCAAGAATGAAGATGAACCTTGTGTTTACAAGATGGTCAGTGGAAGTGCAGTAGTGTTTCTGGTCCTATATGTGGATGACATATTGCTTATTGGAAATGATATCCCTACCTTGCAAAAGGTTAAGGCTTGGTTAGGGAATTCATTTTTAATGAAGGACTTGGGCGAGGCTACCTATATCCTTGGTATCAAGATCTATAGAGATAGATCTAAAAGGATAATAGGCTTGAGTCAGAGTACATACATAGATAGAATGTTGAAGAGGTTCAACATGCAAGAGTCCAAGAAAGGATTCTTGCCTATGTCTCATGGCATTCATCTTAGCAAGAATCAATGTCCTCAGACATCTGATGAGCGAGATCGAATGAATAAAATTCCTTATGCTTCTGCTATAGGATCGATCATGTATGCTGCCATGTTATGTACTAGACCAGATGTCTCATATCCATTGAGCACAACAAGTAGATATCAAGCTGACCCTGGTGAAGGTCACTAGACAGCTGTCAAGAATATTCTTAAGTACCTTAGAAGGACTAAAGATGTATTCTTGGTTTATGGAGGTTTGGATGACGAGTTAGTTGTAAATGGTTACACAGATGCTAGCTTCCAAACCGACATAGATGATTTCAGATCGCAGTCCAGTTTTGTATTCACATTGAATGGTGGAGCTGTTAGTTGGAAGAGTTCAAAACAAAGCACTGTGGCTGATTCTACAACAGAGGCTGAGTATATAGCAGCATCAGATGCAGCTAAAGAAGCAGTTTGGTTGAAGAAGTTCATCACTGAGCTAGGAATGGTACCTAGCATTGCAAATCCTGTGGACATTTATTGTGACAACAATGGTGCCATAGCACAAGCAAAAGAGCCTAGGTCTCATCAGAGATCTAAACATATACTCAGACGCTACCATCTCATTCGAGACATCATCGATAGAGGAGATGTCAAGATATGCAAAGTTGACACAAACGATAACATAGCGGATCCATTGACTAAGCCTCTCTCACGGGTCAAGCATGATCAGCATACTAGATCTATGGGTCTCAAATATTTGTAGGCCTAGTGCAAGTGGGAGATTGTTAGTGTATGTGCCCTAGGCCATGATTTGGATATTTATGTTATGCATTTATTATTAATAAAAGAGGTTTTATTATCATTATTGTTGGTTAGTATGTTACACAATTTTGATATATGTCCCTGATTCATTATTGTTATGGAGATAAAATAATTTATAATCAGTATGAGTATTGATTTGATAATCATGAGATGATTATGTGTATGGTGATACGAATCAATCTCATAGATACTTGTTAGAGAACAGTGTATTGGACAGACCTATCATGAGATTGCTACATGGATTAGCGTCATAAGTAAATCTCATGATAGTCATGTTTTAATCCTTTGACTTGAGATTGTCATAGTTTCCAACATAAGGACTATTATATTTTGACATGATCAAACATTATCCGTAACTAGATAATAATAAAGGTCATGATTGAATGTGATAGAAATTATGTAGAGGATATTGAACAATCAAGATAGAATTTGTCCCTCTCTTTCGAGAGAGATATCTTTGGGCCCCTCGATTAGTGAGACTGTGAAATGCATGGCCGTGCTCAAATGAATTGATAGTGTGATCAATATCATTTGTTTTATCAGTCTACTTAGAGATCGAGTAATCATATGTTTGAACTATATAAGTATGACGCTGACCATGACTTATGTTCAAACTAGATATCGTGTGACAAAGGGATTAATGCATGTACTATTATTAGGCTAGTTGGACTTTACTCGTATTAATTGGGTAGTTGTAATGCCTTGCTAGAGGCCAATTACGACTTGTTGGTTTAATAAAGATTTGATCAACTGCCAATTAATATGGGCCTATCGGGTCACACACAAGAATGCGTATAGCTGAGATTAATAATATTAATAATATTAATATTGGATATTAAGTATTATTATTATTATCATTGTCGTTTTAATATTAATAATATTAATATTAGATATTAATTATTATTATTATTATTAATTTCGTTTTTTTGTATATATTTATATCATCGGATAATAACAGAGAATCCATATCTGATATGGATTTTGATTGGTGTTATCTAATCCTAACAGAATCCGTATTTGATGCGGATTATGATAGGTATTAACCAATCCGATCAGGAATCGGATTTGATATCTATATATCTGTACGGAGCATGGTGTATCTCGTACACCACACAACCAGTAGAAAACGAAAGGGCAAGAATCGTTTTTGTGAAAACCGAATTCTTCAGCCGCTCCGTTTGAAGAGCTAGCACTCCGGGCAGAAGCGTTCGTGTGTATACCGACAGAGGGTGATCGTATTTTCGCACCTCTTCCATCTGCAGATTTCGAATCTACGGAGGTACTTTTTGATTTCTTTTGTCGAATTAAACGAACAACATGGATCCTTGGTAGGAAATCAGAGATCAATTTTTGTTTTCCGCTGCGCGTTTTTGCAGTGATCTCGTTCGATTTCCTAACAATCTTCACCTCTCCTTGTGTGATGCTACGACAATCACAGGTATTATGTTGTCATTTTTTGGTAGTGATACTTTCTCTTTCTTTGTGGTCGACTCTTACGCTGTTAAAAAGGTTGTGAAAGTATGTTTGCCATTGCCTCTTGATGTCTTGTTCTTTGACTAAAACATGTCCATCTTCTCCCTTTATAAACTTCACAACTCTTAGATCTTGCCCCTTTCTATCTCTAGCTTTGGCAATCTTGAGCATATCACGCTCTCCGTCTTTTGTTTCTAATCTTTCATACCTCCTTTTATAGGATGTCTTTTTCGCCTCCGTCACTGCCTTCTTCGCATCCTTCCTAGCGATTTTGTAGTTCTCCCTCACTCTCACTTTCTCCTCCCCGTCTGTGTAACTTAATACCTCTCTAAAACTCTTTTGCTTATTCCTTATTTTTTGTTGCATATTCTCGTTCCACCACCACGACTCTTTATGTACGGTTGTCTTTCTTGTTGTTACCCCAAGAGTTTCCTTTGCCGTGTGAGTGATGGTAGTCGCCATAGCCTCCCAAATCTGGTTTGTGTCTTCAACTAGTGGATCTGATGCCGCCGATGACCTTCTCTCTAAATATGTTAATTTTTTTGTCCTTCAAACTTCCCCATCGAGTCGTGGGTGGTAATTTTCTAACCCTCATGCTCAGCTTTTGGCTTAAGGATATAACTACAACTAGTAAACGGTGTTGCGTCACTGCTGTCTCCCCTGATATAACCTTGCAGTTCCTCCACAACTGTCGGTCTTCACGTCCATCAGAAAATAGTCGATCTGCATGTTATGTCCACCGCTGCTAAAAGTGATCAAATGGGATTCCTTTTTCTTAAAGAACGAGTTTATAATACCTAGGTCGTGGGCCACTGCAAGGTCTATCTAATCCCTACCCTGCTTGTTTCTATCTCCGTAGCCAAACCCGCCATGTGCCGACTGAAAACCATAAGTATCCTTTGCAATGTGGCTATTAAAATCACCTCTAATACAAATTCATTCTTCTCAAGGTATTATCCTCAACACTACATCTAAGCAATCCCAGAACTCTTTCTTCTCTTGTTCTTCTAGTCCCACTTGGGGTGCGTAGGCGCAAACCACTACCACCACCTCCTTGTTTAATACTAACTTCAGCACCATAAGTCTACCATTATATCTTATCACATCGATCACGTTCGTGCATAATTTTAACTTTACTAGAAATCTTACTCCATTCTTGGTCCCATCGGACCCCGTGTAGAGCAACTTATACTCATTACACTCTTTACCTTTATTCTCCTTCCACCTAGTCTCTTGTAGGCATGCTACATCGATCATATGCCTCTTAAGCACATCTACTACCTCTAACAATTTACCATTTAGAGTTTCTACATTCCAAGAGGCTATACGTAAACTATCCTCCTTTTCCTTCCCCTTAACTACGCCCCTCTTCTTTAGAGATGGTCTCTCATAAAAGTCATAACTCCTTCTATCAATGATTCTAACTAAACAAAAACTAAGATCATATATTTCAATCCAAGGATTAAACCCACGAAAAGAAATGAAACCAATACTGGAGTAAGTGTTCTTAAATTTCTTGTAAGATAAAATTGAATTAAAGCATATTGACTTATTGGTAAAAGTTATGTATTTTTTTTATAAGAATCACATATTAAATTCCATTCGTTCTGTGTATACATTTGTGTGAATATGTTTTCTTTAGGAACTTAGATGAAATGCCTGTGTGTGAAATCTTTTTCTTAAAAAAAATTAAATGAAATATCTATTTCTATCCAGTAACCTAATCTTGTTAAATGTATACTACCCATTTTAAATGTTTAAATGAAATAAATTTTTTTCCATCAAGTAACCTTATCATTTTAAGAGTAGTACTGCACATTTTTTCTGCAAAGTGATGAATTCAGGTATTAAGTTATGTAGTTCTAAACATACTGCTTGGTCCAATCGAAGTTTCAAGTGACTTCAGTTATATTTTCCCTTTAGTGCAATCACTATTTGAATGTGGACATTTTAGCTTAACAATTAGAATTAATATTCTAAGAAAAGGTCGTAGGCTTTATTATGTGTCATTTACGGTTTCGAGCCATTTTTCTTTATACTGTTTACATTGCCAAAGAAATAATATTTATGCAAATAGTGACAACATTTCTAATACCAAAAATTTAATATTAAATAACAAATTCTCAATAATTAACTAACATTGGTGCTCTATATGAAATCAATGCAAAGAACATAATACCTGTTATGATCCGTGTGTTGTAAAGGAAAAAAAATATAAAAGAAGAAGGAAAATAATTAATAGGAGAAGTGTAGTTATATAATAAAGGATAATATTTATCCCAATACTATTAGGATTGAAAGAGGAGATATGCATATGAATTAACTACTCAAAAGATATACTTTACATAAACTACCTATACCTAATAGGAAACCTAATTAAACTCATCTATATATATATATACATATCCCATCTTGCATATACAAGACAAAACCCTAATTCTTTTCCCCTCCCCTCAGTTGACGGCACTCATTCTCCCCAACAACAATTCCAGCCGCCATCCCTTTGTCATCATGAGAAATATTTGTGGCCATTCTCGGCAGCCACCAAATAGGAAGAAAGAAATTCACTTTCTTTATAATATATATGTGTATATAGTGATATATATATATATACACACACACACACACACCCTAAACCCTACACCACAGTATAACATTAGCCGGCCACCCTTCGACGCACCAAGCATAAGTCGGCCACCCTTGAGAAAAAGGAGGAAGATTTTGCTTTGTCGATGATTTCGGTATAGTATGAACGATCGATGTAAGAATCCTTTCTGTCCTTATTATGAATTTGTAAAATCCGTACTTTTATTTTCGTATCAAGTCATGGATCATGCATGAGTATTCTTGAATGCATAGTTGCATGAATTCTTTGTATATATGTATACGTGTGCTGTATATGTATAAAAATATAGATTTAATATGAATTTGATTAAAAAATAAATAAATTTGTGATACTACCCGAAAGTTTGATTGTAAAACTTTGAAAGAGAAAAGGAAAGGTTCGGCTGGCATGAAGTTGTTTGAAAATAATACATATGATATGTAATGTGTGTATATATATATATACGTGTATGATCGCGTAGGTATGTATATAAATATGGATGTTGAGCTTGGGTAATTTCTTTATATATGGTAAAGTGATATTTATGTTTTAGCAGGGAAGCCTTATTCGGCCAGCACCTTATTTTGGTGAAACCTATATAATTTTCATGCACATAATATATATAAGTATAAGATTATATACATTGGCGTGAGTGAAATGATAATTGATGTAGTTTCTGTATATGGAGGCCGAGGACTAGGGTGTATAAAGGGGATATGGATTTCAGCCAAAAAGATTTTGGCATAGGTTATCATGTAAATTTGACAGGTATGTGATTTATAACATATGATATAAGTTGTTATGTGTGTGAAAATCTATACACTATTTTAATATAAACTTCGGATCATGCATTCGTATATGTGTTTGAATACATTGATGCCCACTAGATGAGAATCCAAAGTTTGGAAATTTTTATGAAAAGGGCCGAATAGTGTTGCCGTGGGTATTGTTAGAAATTAAAGCAGTTGCCGTAGCCAACCTTAAATAAACGAAAAAGTGTGCATGACTTTAGATTTTATAATATTTAATATATTAATATATTAATATATGTATATATATGAAGTTTTGCAATTTGGTTCAAAACGTAACCGAGCATATCATTTGGAGGCAGATTAAGTATAAGTTCTATATATATATTATATAAAGTGTATATATATATTTGCATAATTTGCTGGAAATATAATATAAAGTATATACATGCTGGTATGACAAATAGGAAAAAAAAACAACAGAAAGCTATGAACTAATTATTTTAAGTAAATCAAATTAACCTTTGTTATTAGGTATTGATTTTATACTACAATTGTTTAGATCCGGGCCTTTAGGAAGAAAGGAAAGATTTGTCCAACACCAAGCATAGATGTCAGCGGGTTGGAAAGAAAAGATTCTGCGTAGGAAGTTAATTCGTCAAAAAGGTAGGTGCCTCTTCCCCCTCAAACGGGTATGATTCATACATGCTTTGATGGTATACTAATGTGTTTCGTTGTTTTATTTGTTTTTATTTGTTTAACTTGTAAATTTTGTTCTGTTGTTTTTATTTGTTTAAGTTGTAAATTTTATTTCGTTGTTTTTATTTGTTTAAGTTGTAAATTTTGTTCCGTTGTTTTTATTTGTTTAAGTTGTAAATTTTGTATATGTTGGAAAGCATGAGATATATTGTTTATGTGTGTGAAATTGGTGGTATGATTGAATCGAAAACAAAATATCCTTAAAAAAATGGGGAAAAGGGGGAACTTTTACATTAGGAGCCTTTAAAAAGTTGTGTTTTGGCCTTAGAATAAGTTCCTATAGACTGGAAATAGGAGAAAATGGGGGTTGGGATCGAAAAACAAATCACATCGCGGGTTGTCACTGGTGGAGCAGCCATTAAATAAATAAATAAATAATTAAAATAAGACGGAGAATAGGCCAGCCAACAGACCGGGTCGCCTGGCCAGCGGGTCGGACCGAAGGCGGCCCATTAATCTCTCAAAAAAAATGTATCGTGTCTGGCGGATCAGGCCAGGAAAATATAATTAAATATCAATAAGAATTCAAATAAATTCAAGAAATATAAAAGGTTAAAATTAAATTATTTTCTGAAGTTTGGTAAATTTAAGTAATTAAAAATTAATAATAATAGATAGAAGTAAGTAATGGAAACATAGGAGAAATTAGTAGAAAATTCTAGTAAATTACTACAAGCTAAGGAAAAAAAATAAGGGGATGCTAAATAACAACTTTCCAATATTCGTAAAATTTATGAAACCAAATATTGAGTGCCGGAGATGGTGAGGATGGGCGTACGGGCCCCAGGCGACTTTGTTGTTGAGTGCCGGAGTTGGTGAGGATGGGCGTACGGGCCCTAGACGATTTTTGTTGTTGCATTCATGGCACGTGCATTGCATTTGGAGTGGGCTGAGATGTACGGGTCTCAGACGCTCGAGTGGAGTGGACCATGGTGTACGGGCCATGAGTATGTGGTTATGATGGATCATGGTGTACGGGCCATGGATACTTGGTTATGGTGGATCGTGGTGTACGGGCCACGGGCATCGGTTGGGGTGGATTGTGGTGTACTGGCCACGGGCATCCGCAATGGTGGATTGTAGTGTACGGACTACAGGCATCCAGTCAATCCCGGGATCATGCATTGCATATAGGTCTAGAGCATATTGCATGACATGATTCTTGTTGCGTGTGACACGTTATTTGAGCATGCATCACGTACTTGCGCATTTTTATGTGGAGTGCTTTACTTACCGTATTTACTTTATCTTATGCATGTTATCTTATATGTATGTGCTATATGTTATATCATGTTTATGTGCTATATGGCTATATCATTTCGGTATGTACGTTTTGTATTTGTTTGAAGCAGGCATCTACTGGGTGATTTCTGTCACTCACCCCTACTTCCCAGGAGAGCCGGATGAGGACTATGAGCACATCTTCATTGAGGACGGGACGGACATAACGGAGTGGGCTGGTTGAGAGCTGCAGCTAGGATATAAGGGACTCTGCAGCTGTTTTGTTCTTATTTATACTTTGAGGATTTTCACCATACTACTTTACTACTTTTATTACCAGAACTTTTATTTGGCAATGTAATGACGATTATTGGGGTTTAATATATGTTATGGTTTACGTTTCCGCGAGAAAAATTTCTACGTCATTTCTGACATGTAAGAGATTGATTCGACGCCTTGTATTCTCCTAAGCGAGATACGGCGGGTGCACTGTTCCTGCTGCTAGGGCTCGGGAGCGGGGCGCTACAGGTGGTATCAGAGCCGAGGCTTCAGAATTGCCTCAGAAACGCAGGCTTAATTAGATCACTTAGACATAAGTTACGATCTTTTATGAAATTTCGATTTTACCCTTGATAAACAAAGTAGACTTAAGATATGATCTTAGACCTAGGTTATGATCGGGTTATGGGAGGTGTGTGCCGATGGTGAGCTTTCCTTGTCTAACTATCGATTTATCGGCGATTAACATTTCAATTTATTATTGACTAATGTGATTTCTTCTCATGAACTCTGATAACAGGAAATGCCTCCACGACATGAGCCAGCTGGAGACGGTGGTGAGAACCACCAGAATCAGGGGATCATCCCCAAGCACTTGAAGATGTCATAGTCACCATGACCAGCACCTTAGCACAGCGGCACCAGCTGCTGAACTAGCATGCACCGCCTCCACCACCATTGCACCCGGACCTGAGATTCTTCGACGAGGAGATGCGGAACAGTGATGACGCAGCACAACTGACACCGTCAATAACTTGGATCTAATTTCGGAATGAGTTTAAGAAGTACTACGTATTCGACAGTGCGATCTTCCAGAGCATGGTTTTAGATCCACGACGAAAATATAGATTCAGGAGATGATCTTAGAGATTATGTTACGATTTTGCCACTAAGTTATGATATTAAACCTAAGTATCGATTTTTAGTTGTAAGCAAGGATCATATATTAAGCATGTTATAGGAAATAAGACATGGCTTTAGAAGTTAAGTGATGATTTTACCGTAAGTTACAATTTTAGATTTGAGGAACGACGATATGAAATATCAGTCCTAGAAATTAAGCGGTGACCTGAACATCAGGTGATGATTTGAACATAAGCATTGACCTTATTCATAAGCTACGATTATATTCTAAGCATTGAACTTAGAAATAAGTAATGATTTTAGATGTAAGAAATGATGATACCAAGTATCGGTTCTAGAAATGAGTCATGACGTTAGATCTTAGTGATGATCGGATAAGGGATATACCCACGTATACGTAGGGTACTCCATACAACTCTAAATTATTTACCTTAGTGTAGATGACAACCACTTGTATAACTCCATAGGTCCGATCCCTGCAAACCCGGTATCATTGTGATAAAGGAAGCGGGTTCACGCATTTACCTCGACAATAGTGTCGGGATGCGACTAGGTCTGAGTCGGGATCGTAATTCTTAAGGAATGATTTGTAGTAAAATTATTGTAATTAAGAAACGATTTAGTAGCGTTATGACCAGTAGATCTTAGCAAAGAATACCGTACGAAGGGGTTTATATTTATGATTAAGACGTTGAATTTTAGAGTATCAAATAAGCCGAAGATATTAGTCCAATTAGGGATATTAATTGATAGTGATAAGCGAGCATCACTAAAATGAGTACAATGGAAAAGAATGATGTACCTTCAAATAATTAGCACTACATGAACTTTTTCTTATGTTTGCAACTTAACGAAAAATAGTTCCATACACATATTTCGTATACTAGGCTGTGATGATATCTCTGAAGAAGTAAGGGTATGATCATAGGATTGATTTTGAAGACCTAGTTTTATATTAAGGGAAAGTGATTATTAACGAATTGGAGGACTTGATGGATATTTTAGACGGTCATATAACTAAGAGATGGATCATATATGATGAATTTAAGAATACGAAATTGTAGATTGAAAAAAGTTGAATGATACACATCAGGTGGTATAAAATAGAAGCTTACAAGTTGTAATTATGTATAATTAAGTTAAAGATTGTAGGACACCTAAGAAATGATTTTAGAAGGTTGCAGAGGACAGTAGATATAAGTACGATATCAATGACGATTGTGCTATATAATCCTAGTATGATGACAATACCCTTAAGTTGATCTTGATCTTAAATAAGCGGAGAACAACGGACTTAGAAATTTCCTTGTTAGTATAGAAGGAATGATTTGGAGGCCTCAGCCTTGATAAGAAAGTGAATGGTTAACGTATCGGAATACACAATGGGGGGTTTAGCATGGTCATTATCTAGGTAAATGAATTAAGTAGAACTACACTAAGTCATTGATTATGACAAAACAAGTTTCGAGGACGAAACTTATTGTAAGAGGGGAAGCATGTTATGACCCGTGTGTTGTATAGGAAAAAAAAATATAAAATAAGAAGGAAAATAATTAATAGGAGAAGTGTAGTTATATAATAAAGGATAATATTTATCCCAATACTATTAGGATTGAAAGAGGAGATATGCATATAACTACTCAAAAGATATACTTTACATAAACTACCTATACCTAATAGGAAACCTAATTAAACTCATCTATATATATATATATATATATATATATATATATATATATATATATATATACACATATCCCATCTTGCATGTACAAGACAAAACCCTAATTCTTTTCCCCTCCCCTCAGTTGACGGCACTCATTCTCCCCAACAACAATTCCAGCCGCCATCCCTTTGTCACCATGAGAAATATTTGTGGCCATTCTCGGCAGCCACCAAATAGGAAGAAATAAATTCACTTTCTTTATAATATATATGTGTATATAGTGATATATATATATATATACACACACACACACCCTAAACCCTACACCACAGTATAACATTAGCCGGCCACCCTTCGACGCACCAAGCATAAGTTGGCCACCCTTGAGAAAAAGGAGGAAGATTTTGCTTTGTCGATGATTTCGGTATAGTATGAACGATCGATGTAAGAATCCTTTCTGTCCTTATTATGAATTTGTAAAATCCGTACTTTTATTTTCGTATCAAGTCATGGATCATGCATGAGTATTCTTGAATGCATAGTTGCATGAATTCTTTGTATATGTGTATATGTGTGCTGTATATGTATAAATATAGATTTAATATGAATTTGATTAAAAAATAAATAAATTTGTGATACTACCCGAAAGTTTGATTGTAAAACTTTGAAAGAGAAAAGGAAAGGTTCGGCTGGCATGAAGTTGTTTGAAAATAATACATATGATATGTAATGTGTGTGTGTATATATATACGTGTATGATCGCGTAGGTATGTATATAAATATGGATGTTGAGCTTGGGTAATTTCTTTATATATGGTAAAGTGATATTTATGTTTTAGCAGGGAAGCCTTATTCGGCCAGCACCTTATTTTGGTGAAACCTATATAATTTTCATGCACATAATATATATAAGTATAAGATTATATACATTGGCGTGAGTGAAATGATAATTGATGTAGTTTCTGTATATGGAGGCCGAGGACTAGGGTGTATAAAGGGGATATGGATTTCAGCCAAAAAGATTTTGGCATAGGTTATCATGTAAATTTGACAGGTATGTGATTTATAACATATGATATAAGTTGTTATGTTTGTGAAAATCTATATGCTATTTTGATATAAACTTCGGATCATGCATTCGTATATGTGTTTGAATACATTGGTGCCCACTAGATGAGAATCCAAAGTTTGGAAATTTTTATGAAAAGGGCCGAATAGTGTTGCCGTGGGTATTGTTAGAAATTAAAGCGGTTGCCGTAGCCAACCTTAAATAAACGTAAAAGTGTGCATGACATTAGATTTCATAATATTTAATATATTAATATATGTATATATATATATGAAGTTTTGCAATTTGGTTCAAAACGTAACCGAGCATATCATTTGGAGGCAGATTAAGTATAAGTTCTATATATATATTATATAAAGTGTATATATATATTTGCATAATTTGCTGGAAATATAATATAAAGTATATACATGCTGGTATGACAAATAGGAAAAAAAACAACAGAAAGCTATGAACTAATTATTTTAAGTAAATCAAATTAACCTTTATTATTAGGTATTGATTTTATACTACAATTGTTTAGATCCGGGCCTTTAGGAAGAAAGGAAAGATTTGTCCAACACCAAGCATAGATGTCAGCGGGTTGGAAAGAAAAGATTCTGCGTAGGAAGTTAATTCGTCAAAAAGGTAGGTGCCTCTTCCCCCTCAAACGGGTATGATTCATACATGCTTTGAGGGTATACTAATGTGTTTCGTTGTTTTATTTGTTTTTATTTGTTTAACTTGTAAATTTTGTTCTGTTGTTTTTATTTGTTTAAGTTGTAAATTTTATTTCGTTGTTTTTATTTGTTTAAGTTGTAAATTTTGTTCCGTTGTTTTTATTTGTTTAAGTTGTAAATTTTGTATATGTTGGAAAGCATGAGATATATTGTTTATGGCCGCTATGTGCGTGTATGTGTGTGAAATTGGTGGTATGATTGAATCGAAAACAAAATATCCTTAAAAAAAATGGGTAAAAGGGGGAACTTTTACATTAGGAGACTTTAAAAAGTTATGTTTTGGCCTTAGAATAAGTTTCTATAGACTGGAAATAGGAGAAAATGGGGGTTGAGATCGAAAAACAAATCACATCGCGGGTTGTCACTGGTGGAGCAGCCATTAAATAAATAAATAAATAATTAAAATAAGACGGAGAATAGGCCAGCCAACGGACCAGGTCGACTGGCCAGCAGGTCGGACCGAAGGCGGCCCATTAATCTCTCAAAAAAAAAATGTATCCGGTCTGGCGGATCAGGCCAGGAAAATATAATTAAATATCAATAAGAATTCAAATAAATTCAAGAAATATAAAAGGTTAAAATTAAATTATTTTCTGAAGTTTGGTAAATTTAAGTAATTAAAAATTAATAATAATAGATAGAAGTAAGTAATGGATACATAGGCGAAATTAGTAGAAAATTCTAGTAAATTAATACAAGCTAAGGAAAAAAAAATAAGGGGATGCTAAATAACAACTTTCCAATATTCGTAACATTTATGAAACCAAATATTGAGTGCCGGAGATGGTGAAGATGGGCGTACGGGCCCCAGGTGACTTTGTTGTTGAGTGTCGGAGTTGGTGAGGATGGGCGTACGGGCCTCATGCGATTTTTGTTGTTGCATTCATGGCACGTGCATTGCATTTGGAGTGGGCTGAGATGTACGGGTCTCAGACGCTCGAGTGGAGTGGACCATGGTGTACGGGCCATGAGTATGTGGTTATGATGGATCATGGTGTACGAGCCATGGATACTTGGTTATGGTGGATCGTGGTGTACGGGCCACGGGCATCGGTTGGGGTGGATTGTGGTGTACGGGCCACGGGCATCCGCAAGGGTGGATTGTAATGTACGGGCCACAGGCATCCAGTCAATCCCAGGATCATGCATTGCATATAGGTCTAGGGCATATTGCATGACATGATTCTTGTTGCGTGTGACACGTTATTTGAGCATGCATCACGTACTTGCGCATTTTTATGTGGAGTGCTTTACTTACCACATTTACTTTATCTTATGCATGTTATCTTATATGTATGTGCTATATGTTATATCATGTTTATGTGCTATATGGCTATATCGTTTCGGTATGTACGTTTTGTATTTGTTTGAGGCAGGCATCTACTGGGTGATTTCTGTCACTCACCCCTACTTCCCAGGAGAGCCGGATGAGGACTATGAGCACATCTTCATTGAGGACGGGACGGACATAACGGAGTGGGCTGGTTGAGAGCTGCAGCTAGGATATAAGGGACTCTGCAGCTGTTTTGTTCTTATTTATACTTTGAGGATTTTCACCATACTACTTTACTACTTTTATTACCAGAACTTTTATTTGGCAATGTAATGACGATTATTGGGGTTTAATATATGTTATGGTTTACGTTTCCGTGAGAAAAATTTCTACGTCATTTCTGACATGTAAGAGATTGATTCGACGCCTTGTATTCTCCTAAGCGAGATACGGCGGGTGCACTGTTCCTGCTGCTAGGGCTCGGGAGCGGGGCGCTACAATACCCAAGTTAACTATCAGTTTGTAAATAAGACACCTTCAGAGATATAAGCGTGAATTGGTTATTTGACCAGCTTCTTTTGATGGGATGTAAGTTTGAAAATTACAAACATTTTGATATATAGTAGCATATTTGAGACACATAAAATAAAAATTTAAACCTCAATAACCCATTATTGAACTTGCCCCAAATTCATACCGTGTAGCGCCCGCTCCCGAGTCCTAGCATCGGGAACAGTGCACCCGCCGTGGCCTACTATGAGGACTACAAGGCGTCGTTCAAACTTCTGTACACGTCAGACCGACGTAGAAATTATGCGTGGAAACGATAATTAAAGACATAAACGTCTTGATTAAATTAAATCTATCAGAATAAAATCAAGTACAAGAGTTGACGAAACCCGCTAAGTCAAGTATGAAATACTAAAATCAACCAATAAACCTAGGTGGAGGTCTATTTGACTATCCCAAGAACAAGCTCCCGGTCAACAAGATCCCTTCTCGAGCCCAACTCACTCTTCCCAGCTCGCGTGATCACTTGTAGGATCTGCAAGGCACCACTAGAAGGGGGGGGCTGAATAGATGGTGCGGAAAGTGTGGTTTTTAAAATTTCTTTAAACTTGAACAATTCAAGTTCTGAAAACAGATTCTGTTTTCAGGACCAGTTTTAAAATGTTTTTAAAACTAGGTTAGAGGTCTCCAAAAATTATAAAATTTTGAGAGAACTTAGCCTCAGATGTTATGAGGGTCCCCTAAAAATTTCAAATTAAAATTCAACCTTTAACCCCTTCAAAAACCGTTGGTAATCAGATTGTGCAAATCTGCCAGAAACGGTAGATGGTTTTGAAAAATTAATTCCTATTTGTGTGAACGTCCAAATGCTCTGACAATTTAACCACTAACTCCTTTTATACTATATTAAATGGGTTGAAACATTTTTGGAAAATTCTTTTGGGAAGTAGGCCAACTACAACCAAAGTCTCAACCTTTCCAAGTCTGAAAATCAGACTGCACTAGTCTCAGAACTTTTGATGTTTGATTGACTTATACTTATCCAAAAGGGTTGAAACTTATGCCAAATTAACCCTAGAACGTGTGGGTATATTTCTGAAAATTTTCGTAATTTTTCAAAATCGTTTACTATTTTTACGGATGCGAACAAGAAGGGTAAACAGTGCAGTAACTGAAAAGAAAATGTAGAAAGGAAATTGCACCAAGAATTTTATACTGGTTCGGTTATAAACAACCTACTCCAGTCTTCAAGGAACACCTTCCTTGGTTCACACTAATCACACACACGCAGTACACCTTACCACAGGGTTGATAGAGTTACACCTAACTCCAACCCTTTACAAACCTTGTATTGCAAGTACAATTCTCATGAACACCACCACCTTGCTAGAGTGAAGATTGATCACACCTTGATCAATATTTTACAAAGATATATGAATGGTGGTTTATCTCAAGCCTATTCAAGATTGAAAGATATGAAAACAATAGGCTTTACAAGAAGAGAGAAAGAAAGAAGATGTAGAAGAAGAAGAGCTAGGCTTTTTGATCTCTTGGAATTGCAATGCTTGTTGTTATTTTTGTTTGCTCTCTTCTCTTTTCTTTTAACCTTGCAGCCGTCCCCTTAGGTATGTTTCCCCCTCTTGAAAATTGTCTTTCAAGTCCTTGAGAGAGTGTAAGACATCATTCTGACAAGGCCTTGCTTACTTGGCATCTTCTTATTGGATGATCATTTAGTCTTCGCTTACTTGTCACCTCCTTATTGGCTCAACGTTATCAACATGATGACATGGAAAAAATCTGAGATATACACTTTAACATGTGCCAAAAATCAATCATAAAATCATTCCATAAATCAAGAGATACATCATAAATTTCAAGACAAAGAAAGTCTCCCAAATCCATGCTTAAAATTTCGGCCATAACATTCTTGCCATGCTGAATTTTTCAGCATGTGCATCATGGGGATAAAGTTCAAATCATTACCATTTTTCTTTGAATTTTCATCATAAAAATGAATCAACAATTTATGTTAAGTATTGCTATCAATTAAGAAATGAACTTGGACACAAATAAGCCTTCAAATTCGGCCATACAACTTGTACACATGTTGAAAAATTTTCAGCATGTGATATGTAGAATATCACCATTTATTTATTTTAAATAATATTCAAAACCTTACCATATCTTCTTCTAATCAATCACTTAATAAGATATGGCAAAATATGTCACATTGAATAGCAAAAAATCGGCCACCCTAAGTTTAGTATGCTAAAATTTTCAGCATGTGACATAAGAGAGGTATACCTTGAATTCTTACCATTTGTAGCTTCTCTCTTCAATTCACCAACTTTGTATGATTGATCCTTGACCAATCAAGATGCCAAAAAAGCTCCACGTGTGCTCCAAATCAGCTGTATGTGACGTTGGAAGGTGTATATACATGTGCTGAAATTTATTTTTGCTAACTTTATAAAATAGTGCACATTTAATAACACACACATGTAATATTCCAATCAGTCCTTAATTTAATTTTATAGAACACTTCAAGATGTATATCATATGTAAAAAGTGTCTAGATACGTGTCACATGTTGTACAAGAAAAACGTTCCATGTTATGTGCGTCGAAAACCGAATTTTCGATATTTATCGATTACCCGATTTTTCTCTAATTCCAACTTTTGCACATGTTATATATATTATGTTATAAATAATATATATAATATATACTTTAAATCTCAGCACTTGGCTGGTTTAAGGTGGTACCATTAGCATGTGACAAAATTAAACTTGGAATCTTCACATTTCGGCCTTAATGTGGAGTAATTTGTGTGTGCCAACATGTAAAGTATTTTGACTGAACATATGGTCATGTGCACGAAATTATTTATGATTTTTGAAGTATAGGGGCTGGCCATTTATTTATGGCAAGTACGTGACACGTTGGCGAAGTTTCGGTATTCGCCCGATACGACAAATTTCGGTTTAGAACCTTTTATCGTGTCGTATTTAATTTGTCATCACCATATCTTATATCATATGATATAAGACCTGAATATACTCATAAATATGAGTTAAGTATAGTGGTGTGACGTTAACGTACGTACGTAAAATACATAACGTGTCAGTAGTACGTTGGAATACATGTGTATGTGCCTTTATTTAAAAATTCTGAAAATATCTGCGATATATATGTGTATATGCATGTGCATTAAAGGATGGGGAGGAGGAGAAGACTTTCCTTCCTTAGCCTTGTTGCCTTTGTGCCTTTTCCAAATGTAGCTTCCTTTAATGAACTACTTAGTTTATTAAACTAAGTACTTCACTTAATGAACTAGTTTAGTTCATTAATGGTGGCACCTAAAAATAGTATAAACACAACAAATGTTTGCCATATGATGTAAGCTTTAATGCTTAATGGCTCGTTAGTACGGCAACATAATATATAAGCTAAATAAGGTAAGTAATGGCAAGATATCATGCATTCATGTACACGTTTATATATATATTTGTACACGTTTATATATATATATATATATATATATATATATATATTTGAGTTACTTATTTTGAAATCAGTCAAACCCCCTTATCTCTACAATCTCCCCCTTTTGATGATTTTCAAAATAACTTGTGTACATGATTTAAATGCTATCTCTCCCCCTTGAATTTTGCGCAAATTTGAATTTCGAATTTCAAATCCGGCTCCCCCTTGATTTGTGCAATTAAGAGCAATCAGTGTCTCTCTCCCCCTTAAATCATGCTTTTCTTCTTTCTCCTCTTAAATCATGCTTTTCTCTCCCCCTTTATTTTGAAAATTAAATCAAAATATTCCTGTCAAAAAGGAAAGTAAATCAAATAATGTCAAATCAAATCATATCAACGGGAATCATGCCTAATTTAGAGCGAAGAGATTCATATGTGGCTTGATTTAAGGCCTTTGTAAATATATCCGCTACTTGTGATTCTGTGCGTACGTGATCTATGACAATATTATCATTGTTAACGTGATCTCGAAGAAAGTGATAGCGTACTTCTATATGCTTAGCCTTAGAATGTAACACGGGGTTCTTAGACAAATTTATTGCACTCATACTATCACAATATATATGAATTTTATTTACGGTAATTCCAAAGTCTGAGAGTTGTTGTTTTATCCACAACAACTGTGTGCAACAAAGGCTAAGAGCCATGTACTCAGCCTCAGTAGTGGACAAAGCAACACTTGCTTGCTTTTTGGAAAACCATGAAATAAGGGAATTTCCTATAAATTGGCAGGTTCCGCTCGTGCTTTTTCTATCTATTTTGCAGCCACCATAATCTGCATCAGTGTAAGAATGTAATTCAAATGTAGAATCCTTATCGTACCAAATACCTAAGGTGGGCGTGTGCTTAATATAACGAAATATTCTTTTTACCGCATTTAAGTGTGACACCTTAGGTTGACTTTGAAAACGAGCACACATGCATACACTAAACATGATGTCAGGCCTACTAGCAGTTAAATATAGCAAAGAACCTATCATAGATCTATATAATCCATTATCAACGTCTTTACCATGTTCGTCTTTGTCTAATTTAGTAGTGACACTCATAGGGGTGGGGGATGGTTTCAAATTTTCAAAATTAAACTTTTTGATCATGTCATTAACATATTTTGCTTGGCTTATATGAATTCCTTTACTCGTTTGCTTAATCTGCAAGCCAAGAAAATAATTAAGTTCACCAACCATAGACATTTCAAATTCAGATTTCATGCAATTTTCAAAATCTTTAACAAGTCTATGTGAGGTAGAGCCAAAAATAATGTCATCTACGTAGATTTGAATAATAAGTAAATCTGATTTTTCTTGTTTCAAAAATAGTGTACTATCTATAGTACCACGTTTAAAATTATTTTCTAAAAGGAAAGTAACAAAACGATCATACCATGCTCTCGGTGCTTGCTTTAGGCCATATAGTGCCTTCTTTAGTTTGTACACGTGATCTGGATGTTTCAAATCTTCAAAACCGGGTGGTTGCTTCACGTATACTTCTTCTTGTATGAATCCGTTTAGGAAAGCACTTTTTACATCCATTTGATATAATTTAAAATCTTTCATGCAAGCAATAGCAAGTGATAGTCGTATAGCTTCTAGACGTGCTACGGGTGCGAATGTTTCATCATAGTCAATTCCTTCTTCTTGATTATATCCTTGTGCAACAAGTCTCTCTTTATTTCTAACAACCTTTCCTTCTTCATTCATTTTATTCCTAAATACCCACTTTGTGCCTATAATAGTCTTATCTTGTGGTCGTGCCACTAAATCTTATACACCATTTCTAACGAATTGATTAAGTTCGTCATGCATAGCATCAATCCAAGATGAATCACTCAAAGCATCATGCACATTTTTGGGCTCAATTTCAGAAATCATAACATGAAATTCATTTATTTCATCCGAAGTGATTCTTCTACGTGGTCGCACACCGTGAGTGAGGTCGCCTATGATGAGATCATATGGGTGATCTCTATGCCATCTTGGTTGATTATTTTCTAAGTTATCATGCATTTCTATGTGATCATGTACTTCTAATGTGTCATTCATATCATGCATATCAAAAGAATCATCATCTTCATTCAAAACGGGTTTCAATTCAAAATCATCGTCATATTCCTTATCTTTATCAATCTCACCAAATTCATTGAATTTAACATGAATAGATTCTATAATTTGTCTAGTGAGAGGATCATAACATCTATATGCCTTTGAATTTATAGAATATCCAACAAAAATGCACTCAATTGATTTGGATTCAAATTTATCTAAATTATCTTTTGTATTCAAGACAAAACATTTGCATCCAAACACACGAAAATAGTCAATCTTAGGCATGCGATCATTCAAAATCTCATAAGGCGTCTTGTTTATTTTCTTTCTTATAGATAGGCGATTTACAATATAGCATGCACAATTTACGGCTTCCGCCCACAGAAATCTAGGCAATTTATTTTCGCAAAGCATAGATCTAGCGATTTCTTGTAATGTACGATTCTTTCTTTCTACTACTCCATTTAGTTGTGGAGTTCTAGGTGGCGAAAACTCATGTTTAATTCCTTTTTCTTCACAAAACAAAATCATCTCTTTGTTTTTAAACTCACCGCCTCTATCGCTTCTTATCCTTTTCACATTTACACCGTATTGATTTTCAAGTTGTTTAATTAATTTAGCAATCTCAACGGCGCTATCATCCTTATGTGCAAGAAATAAAGTCCAAGTGAAACGAGAAAAGTCATCAACAATTACGCATGCATAGTGATGCCCACCAAGGCTTGTAGTGCGACTAGGACCAAACAAATCGATATGCAATAGTTCTAATATTCTAGTCGTGCTTATTTCATTTTTCGGCTTAAGTAACTCACGTGTTTGTTTGCCTTTTATGCAAGATTCACACAACTGAAAGTTGTCTAAATCAAGCGTAGGCAATCCCCGTACTAGGTTCTTTCGTTGAAGTTTTTCTAATGTGGAAATGCCAATGTGTCCTAAACGTCTATGCCATAAATTCACATTCGGTTCATTTGACATAAAACACTTAACTTTAGCGTCTACTACATCATCCATAGATAGCGTAAAAATATTGCCTTCTCGTTTTCCTTTTAAAACGGTTTCTCCATTTTTATTTATTATGTTGCAATAAGGGTGAGTAAAACACACATTAAAACCATTGTCAACAAATTGAGAAATGCTAAGAAGATTGTAGGATAAGTTGCTTACCAAAAATACGTTGGAGATTTGGAGTGTGTTCGGATTACCAATCGTACCTTTTCCAATGATCTTGCCTTCATTGTTGTCTCCAAAGGTCACGGATCCGCCTTTTGTGACCTTCTTTAATTTGGAGAACAAGCTCGGGTCACCCGTCATGTGCCTCGAGCAACCACTGTCAAGAAACCACTTTATTGATGTGTCTTTCGAAGTGTGGTCTCCCTGCAATGTGAAAAGGTGATTTAGGTACCCTTTTAATTTTGGGTCCTTTCGAGTTAGTTAATCACCTTTTGTTAAAGGTACCTTTTGGTACCCATACTTGGGTGATCCTTCTCGGTATATCAAATGGCAAGAATGTAGATGAAGGTGCAATATAATAGACATGTGGTGCATGCACTTTGGGCCTTTGCCCAAGGACTCCACTATACTTATTGAATGAAGGACGCTTTTGATATGTCCTTGTGTGTGTGTGCGTAGTGCGTGGATGATATGTATTTCGTGTATGCATTGTTCTTCTCTTTTCATATCTATATGGTACAACGTTATATTTCACATGATATGAAGAAGTGGGGCGTGAGGAAGGGGGCGCTTTTTGCGTCATCTTAGACGCCACTTGCGGCTTAGGGGTGTCTACTTTCTTAGACACAACAAACTTGGTTAGTTTGATTGATACTTCGTTAGTATCAACGTATCCCAGTCCAGTTTTGTCGCTGTCATGCTTTTGTGATAATATGATACGATGAAGCATGTTGGACCCTGTGTCAAACTGTTTCATCATTTTCTCTAAA
Source organism: Eustoma russellianum (assembly GCA_036186865.1). Taxonomy (NCBI): domain Eukaryota; kingdom Viridiplantae; phylum Streptophyta; class Magnoliopsida; order Gentianales; family Gentianaceae; genus Eustoma; species Eustoma russellianum. The sequence goes on from AP025052.1 coordinate 16,784,817, forward strand.
TCGGTATTCCTTGATTTCAAATTTGAAATCTCGGATTTCATTTCATTATTTTGTGTGGTTAATGATGAAATATCTGCTTTTAATGTAGTAACGACACATGATGACTCTTTCTTTGAATCGCTTAATTGAGCGACAAGATTCTCGTTAGAAGATTCTAACAGTTTCTTGTATTCAATTAATCGTTTCTTTTCTTTAGCGAGAGTCTTAGTGAATTTATGCAATTCTAGATACTGACTAAAAAGATCATCATAGGAAGGTTCAGAGTCAGAGTCAGAATCAGATGATACCTCATTAGATGCTTTGGAGGCAAAGCATACTTGTGCGGTCTCCTCTTCGGTCTCAGTTTCAGAATCTGATGAATCACTCCAGGTGGCGGCCTTTAGAGCACGCTTCCTTTGTTTGGGTTCTGAGACGAGTCTATTTTTGGTCCGCTCCTTGTCAGGGTATTTAGTATTTTGCTTTTCTTTATTGGGGCAGTCATATGATAAGTGTCCGAGTTTGCCACATTCATAACATTTAACGTCTTTATCATTTGACTTGTTTTTATTTCTCTTAGTTGTAGTGCCCTTGTTTTTGTTTCTAAATGACCTTCTCATAAATTTTCTTAGTCCTTTAGCCAATAGAATTAGGTCATCATTTTCCGATTCGGAATCACTATCATCTACGTGATCGGGGGGAGGGGAGACGTATTCATTTGATTTAAAAGCAATAGCTTTACCTTGTTTAGATGATTCCGATTTCCGTATGATGAGTTTATTTTCATAAACTTTAAGTGATCCGATTAGTTCTTCCATCTTTATGATTTAGTTTCCTTGCTCTCTTCTATTGCGGTCACTTTTGGGTCCCATTCAGAAGGAAGGCTTCGTAGGACTTTCTGTACCTTTTCCTGCGTAGTAAAAGCCTTACCAAGAGACTCAAGAGAGTTGTAGATGTTAGTCAAACGAAGATCCATATCTACAATAGACTCATTGGGCAATAATTTAAAAGACTCAAGTGTAGACATGAGCATGTTAATTTTTGACTCTTTTACTTGACTCGTGCCTTCGTGTTTCATTTCTAGAATCCTCCACATTTCTTGTGCACTCGAACAGTTTGACACATAACTAGACTCACTCTTACTTAATCCGTTTAAAAGCAATTGCATAGCCCTAGCATTCATACTAAGTTTCTTTTTATCATCACTCGTATATTCTTGTCTAGTTTTAATAACCTCTAAAGTGACTCCGTCTACGGTGGATACATTAGATGGGACATAAGGACCATCTTCAATGATTGACCAAAGATCTATATCTATAGCCATAAGAAAAAGCTTCATCCTAAGTTTCCACTGAATAAACGACTCACCGTCAAAAAGTGGAGGCATTTGGCTCGACATACCTTCTTGCTCGGTTTTGAGATTTGTGGATGCCATCTCACTGAATCGTTGGATTCCTTGAAGTGAGTGTTCCTGCGCTCTGATACCACTTTTAGGATCTGCAAGGCACCACTAGAAGGGGGGAGGTTGAATAGATGGTGCGGAAAGCGTGGTTTTTAAAATTTCTTTAAACTTGAACAATTCAAATTTTGAGAGAACTTAGCCTCAGATGTTATGAGGGTCCCCTAAAAATTTCAAATTAAAATTCAACCTTTAACCCCTTCAAAAACCGTTGGTAATCAGATTGTGCAAATCTGCCAAAAACGGTAAATGGTTTTGAAAAATTAATTCCTATTTGTGTGAACGTCCAAATGCTCTGAAAATTTAACCATTAACTCCTTTTATTCTATATTTAAATAGGTTGAAACAGTTTTGGAAAATTCTTTTGGGAAGTAGGCCAACTACAACCAAAGTCTCAACCTTTGCAAGTCTGAAAATCAGACTGCACTAGTCTCAGAACTTTTGATGTTTGATTGACTTATACTTATCCAAAAGGGTTGAAACTTGTGCCAAATTAACCCTAGAACGTGTGGGTATATTTTTGGAAATTTTCGTAATTTTTCAAAATCGTTTACTATTTTTACGGATGCGAACAAGAAGGGTAAACAGTGTAGTAACTGAAAAGTAAATGCAGAAAGTAAATTGCACCAAGAATTTTATACTGGTTCGGTTATAAACAACCTACTCCAGTCTTCAAGGAACACCTTCTTTGGTTCACACTAATCACACACACGCAGTACACCTTACCACAGGGTTGATAGAGTTACACCTAACTCCAACCCTTTACAAACCTTGTATTGCAAGTACAATTCTCATGAACACCACAACCTTGCTAGAGTGAAGATTGATCACACCTTGATCAATCTTTTACAAAGATATATGAATGGTGGTTTATCTCAAGCCTATTCAAGATTGAAAGATATGAAAACAATAGGCTTTACAAGAAGAGAGAAAGAAAGAAGATGTAGAAGAAGAAGAGCTAGGCTTTTTGATCTCTTGGAATTGCAATGCTTGTTGTTATTTTTGTTTGCTCTCTTCTCTTTTCTTTTAACCTTGCAGCCGTCCCCTTAGGTATGTTTCCTCCTCTTGAAAATTGTCTTTTAAGTCCTTGAGAGAGTGTAAGACATCATTGTGACAAGGCCTTGCTTACTTGGCATCTTCTTATTGGATGATCATTTAGTCTTCGCTTACTTGGCACCTCCTTATTGGCTCAACGTTGTCAACATGATGACATGGAAAAAATCTGAGATATACACTTTAACATATGCCAAAAATCAATCATAAAATCATTCCATAAATCAAGAGATACATCATAAATTGCAAGACAAAGAAAGTCTCCCAAATCCATGCTTAAAATTTCGGCCATAACATTCTTGCCATGCTGAATTTTTCAGCATGTGCATCATGGGGATAAAGTTCAAATCATTACCATTTTTCTTTGAATTTTCATCATAAAAATGAATCAACAATTTATGGTAAGTATTGCTATCAATTAAGAAATGAACTTGGACACAAATAAGCCTTCAAATTCGGCCATACAACTTGTACACATGCTGAAAAATTTTCAGCATGTGATATGTAGAATATCACCATTTATTTATTTTAAATAATATTCAAAACCTTACCATATCTTCTTCTAATCAATCACTTAATAAGAGATGACAAAATATGTCACATTGAATAGCAAAAATTCGGCCACCCTAAGTTTAGTATGCTGAAATTTTCAGCATGTGACATAAGAGAGGTATACCTTGAATTCTTACCATTTGTAGCTTCTCTCTTCAATTCACCAACTTTGTATGATTGATCCTTGACCAATCAAGATGCCAACAAAGCTCCACATGTGCTCCAAATCAGCTGTATGTGACGTTGGAAGGTGTATATACATGTGCTGAAATTTATTTTTGCTAACTTTATAAAATAGTGCACATTTAATAACACACACATGTAATATTCCAATTAGCCCTTAATTTAATTTTCTAGAACACTTCAAGATGTATATCATATGTAAAAAGTGTCTAGATACGTGTCACGTGTTGTACAAGAAAAACGTTCCATGTTATGTGCGTAGAAAACCGAATTTTCGATATTTATCGATTACCCGATTTTTCTCTAATTCTAACTTTTGCACATGTTATATATATTATGTTATGCATAATATATATAATATATTCTTTAAATCTCCGCACTTGGCTGGTTTAAAGAGGTACCATTAGCATGTGACAAAATTAAACTTGGAATCTTCACATTTTGGCCTTAATGTGGAGTAATTTGTGTGTGCCAACATGTAAAGTATTTTTGACTGAACATATGGTCATGTGCACGAAATTATTTATGATTTTTGAAGTATAGGGGCTGGCCATTTATTTATGGCAAGTACGTGACACGTTGGCAAAGTTTCGGTATTCGCCCGATACGACAAATTTCGATTTAGAACCTTTTATCGTGTCGTATTTAATTTGTCATCACCATATCTTATATCATATGATATAAGACCTGAATATACTCATAAATATGAGTTAAGTATAGTGGTGTGACGTTAACGTACGTACGTAAAATACATAACGTGTCGGTAGTACGTTGGAATATATGTGTATGTGCCTTTATTTAAAAATTCTGAAAATATATGCGATATATATGTGTATATGCGTGTGCATTAAAGGATGGGGGAGGAGGAGAAGACTTTCCTTCCTTAGCCTTGTTGCCTTTGTGCCTTTTCCAAATGTAGCTTCCTTTAATGAACTACTTAGTTTATTAAACTAAGTACTTCACTTAATGAACTAGTTTAGTTCATTAATGGTGGCACCTGAAAATAGTATAAACACAACAAATGTTTGCCATATGATGTAAGCTTTAATGCTTCATGGCTCGTTAGTACGGCAACATAATATATAAGCTAAATAAGGTAAGTAATGGCAAGATATCATGCATTCATGTACACGTTTATATATATATATTTGTACACGTTTATATATATATATATATATATATATATATATATATATATATATATATATATTACGAAGACATGGTTGTATAATGGTTTCCCTCCGCCTTAAGTGAGGAACAATCTTATAATAAATATCCTTTTCTGCCAAAAAATATATATATATATATATTTGAGTTACTTATTTTGAAATCACTCAAACCCCCTTATCTCTACATCAGTCTCATCCTCAATAAACATATATACTCTTAATTCTGCTCACATGTGGAGGGAGGTGGGGTAGGTTACTCGTCTCTCCCGAAAAGGGACTGTCACATACTGAGTCGGGTAAACACATAAAGCACGTAAAGCATAAACAGATAAATAAATAAAGCAGATATAGCATAAATAAAGAAATAGCACATACCCGACACGATCCGTATCCCAAAACGTAGCATTGAAACAACTTAACAACAAGGTCATTGATAATAACAATAATAACAAATGCAACAAGCAACTTCATGATGCATGCATTTCTATCTCCGTGTTCACATGTAGTCAGTTAATACCACACGTTATGCTCTATCTTTTCTATGATATGCTATGCATATCCTGGGTCGTATTAGGTGAAGGTAACCATTATTACCAACACCCATCACACGCCTCGTCAGGCCACACGTCCCGTAGGACCACACGGCTCATAGGCCAAATACAATGCTCGTGCCATGAATGCTCACACTTTCACACTTCCGGTTCTCCTATGTTGCATGCTCCATTCTATGTTGCGTATTACCTATATTGTGTAGTTACCCTATGTTGCGTGGGGTTCATTACTGTATTTTATCTTCTACCGTTATTTTATCTTTCTAGACTTTATTTTAGGTTTTTACACTTTATTTTATTTTTCTAGGCTTTCAAGCACTTAAATATTTTTATTTAATCATTTTTATCTTTCCCTACCATTTTTATTTCTTTTATTTAATTTATTTAATAGGTTTCTAAAATTTTTCTTATTATTAAAGCATTTTAATATTAACTATATTAATTATATACATTTTTTCCACCATCGGTTCAACAGGCTTCGCTAACCCCCTTTTTTCGGCACTCAGGAGGTGCTGTTGAAAGCTATTTTCTATTATTATTATTTTAATTACTTTATTTAACTGTAGTTACTAATTACATTAACCTTTTTATTTACACAATTACCATTTTAATTAACCCACATCTCAAGCCTTGTAATTATTTTGGCCCTTCAGCACAAGCAGGCCCTGGCAGCCGCGACCCACTGGCCTGCTGGCCTGCTGGCCTGCCAGGCGCTTAAGCTTATTTTTTTTAATTTCCGTTCATTTGGGCCAGCTGCTGCACTGGCCCGCTGGCCCTTTGAGGCTGGCAGGCTAGTCCGCTGTAGTCTGGCCCGCCAGTCCTTTAATCCTTTTTTTTGGATTCTTGCTATTGGGCCGCCATTTGCTGGTCTGCTAGAAATAAGGCCCGCCTTCCATGGCAGGCCTGTTGGCCGAAAATCAGGCATGTGGCCTGTAACGCCCCTTTTCCTTTTTTTAATTCTTTTATTATTTTCTTTAAATTCTAATTTTCTTCAAAAATCCATAACTTTTTGGTTTTAACTCCGATTTACCCCAAACCAATTCCATTGGACTCCATGTAACGCCCTCTTCGTAACGCAACTGATAACGTCAGTGCATGTACTGCACGCGCCGCTCAGGGGAGCGCATGGGCCGCCACGCGTGCGCTACACGCGCCGTCTTCGGGCGCGTTTTTCAACGAATTGAACCTATTTCAACCTATCTCCGTGCTATGTGATCTATATCTAAGGCCAATCATGCAATTTCCATACCAAAACATAAAGAATTCATAATAAACATGTAAAAGATAAACATACAGTGATAATCAAATATTTCCAATACAGAATGCGAGGGAATCCAAAGCAATCCGACAGAAGGGAGGGTAACCTACCTCTTGAATACGACCTCACGGATCAAAAACAAGATGGAATTTGATGTGGGTGGCCAATACCCCTTCCTTTCTTCTCTCTTTTTCTTCTCTTTTCTCTTTTCCCCTTTCCCTCTTTCCTTCTCCTCCCTGCCGATCTCTCCATCTCTCAGGCGCTATTTTTTTCCTTGCAACTGACGTGTGTGTGTGTGTGTGAGTGAGTGAGTGAGTTGGGGGATTTAATTAATTAGGGGGAGGGGCGGTTATGAGGGATTTGGGGAAGTGGGGGCGGAAATCATGGGGGAGGGGGTTATGGGTAGTTAATTAGGATTAATTTAATTAATTTTTTTATTCTCTTTTTTAATTTAGATTTGTTTTAATTAATTAATAATTAATTTTTTCCTTCTAAGATTTACAGTTACGACAATCTACCCCCTTATAAAAAGTTTCGTCCTCGAAACTTGCATATTACATAATCAACACTTAGTTTAGTTCTACTTGATCCTTTCACCTAGATAATGATCAAGCTAAATATCCCTTCCGTTTTCTAACATGCTAAATACTTCACTTCTTTATCACATGCTAAGGCCTCAAAATCATTTCTTGTACATCAATAGGGTAATTTTTGATCCATTGTCCTTTTTCTTATTAAAGTCATTATATAATCTATGATTATCGAATCCACCTTAAAGATATTGTCATCATACTAGGGGTTCTACAACCCAATCATCGGTCTATAACTTACTTATCCATATGGTCATTAGCAACCCTTGTACATAAGACCTTGAGTGTACTACCGTCTTTGACTTAATGCCTTATTCACAAGACTCATCTCTTGAATCATATGTATTTTCAGAATATGTTTTACTCCACTATGATTCAATTTAGTCATTGCTAGTATCCCACAAGGTGATCTAGTCCTAATAGAGGTCAATCCTTAAAGTAATTCTCTATAATTAATATATACACTTCTACTTATACAACTTGATGTGTATCATTCAACTTATCGCAGTCTACAGTTTTGGATTCTTAAACTCATTATATATGATTCATCCCCCTAGATAATTAACCAAACTATTATCCTTGATATACGCAAATATGGTACCTGTTACACAAAACAATGTCCTCAAAATCAATTCTTATATACTTACGAGCTAGTTCTATTGTCGTGTCCTTACTTTTCCTAGGTATATCATCAACAACCTAGTATACGAAGTATGTGCATTGAGATATTTCCTTCAATTTAAAGTAGTTTACGCAACTATAGATCTAACTGTTTGAAATAACATACATTCTAATTTTTTTGTCAACACAAGACCCACGGTATCATATTTTTGGTTTAGCAAAGCGGTGTTTCAAATAACTAAATTACGATATAACTTGTTCGCAGAGCATTTTGGTAAAATTATGTTAACACGGTTGGAAACTTACTAAGATAAGGTTTTATAAAATGGTTTCAGTACGGTACATTTCATTTCTAAAACAGGTGTATATTTTGAAAGCTACTTCTGACTTAGCAAAATTTAAGTAAGATCATCGCAAGCGCTTAAATAACTTCGAAACCACTTTAATGGATAAAATACTTGCGATATAGATAGTCATCAGGTAAAATTAATTTTGACTAAATAGATGTAATGAAACGAAAGTTTGAAATTTTGTGTAAGGAATATAAACATATCGGTTTTTTTGAAGAACCTCAGTAGTTTAAAAGTCTTCCCCCTTTTTTTAATGTCGTCAAAAGATTTGAATTTTTTTTCCTGTTAATATACGGATACAGAAAAGAATGTAGCGTGGTAAAGTTTAGTAGACTACAAAAAAAATGAGGCTCAATAAGGTATTTCCGAAGACAAAAATTTTTAAGTACTTGTTAAAATATAATTATACATTGGTGTACGTGCTCATAAAATATTTATCTAATTGAAATATATATGTGCAATATTTCGTAAAATTCTCAGGTCATCCTCTTTTCCGGATAAGGTCTTCTATGTACAATTTTTCTTTTATAAGTCTAACGTTTGTCTACTCATGATAAAATCTTTAACTTAAATTGGTCCAACCTTTATCGACTTATGGTATTCTAATTCATCATGCTTCCGCGCGCCACACTAATCCACTGTACCTCGTTACTTGGTTTTTTGAACCACTAATTTCATCCTACTTCACATGAAAAGCAGTCACTAGTTGTTCACGCCCGCTCTATTTTGATTCAAGCCAACCAGATTCAAGCCAAGTAATTCGATGTTTCTATAATTCAACACTTAACTACCAAAGTTTGTACGAGTTCATCGTTTCCATGCACTTGTTATAGCCGATTACGCTCTTTGCTACCGATCAATATCTCTAACGAGACTAATATCGTTGTCCTACTTAATAACTCTAATTTTCACCATCTTAACCCTAGAATATAAATTCCTTCGTATGATTCTCTTACTAACGTAACTGATTATAATGCTTATAAATCGTCACTTAGTTTATATCTCCATAAATCATCTCTTAGTATATATCATACGATAATAATTCATATCTTAGTAGCTATTGTCTCAACTTAGACCTAAGCCTGCCCTGATGCTACCGTCCAAGTAGGAATATGGGCCTGTTTCACTTTACTCTAACAGCACTGGGTCTCATGCTGCTGTTATGATGAAGCAGCCTAAAATCGCCTAACCTATTCAAACTAACGTGCCCATCAGCGCTTGCTGTAGAGCATCCTGAACAATATTACTATTTATATACTTTACCTATGTACTTATTCGCTTAGGGTTATTACAGTCACAACTAATTGAATGTGCAAATGGTCATGGTCAAACTTAGATTAAGTAAAATTGTATGGTATACCTTAGATATATGTGTTCCTTAACTGACCGACCTCTCAAGTTTAAGATCATAACTTATTTCTAGGGTCATTCTTAGTATCATCATTTATTTATCCTAAGATCATGCCTTATTTCCAAAATCATGTTTAGCTTATAATCAACGCTTATGACTGCGTTCAGTACTTATGTCTAAGGTCAAATTTTAATTGGAATCGTTACTTATGTTTAAGGTTGTAACTTATGTTCAGGATCATCACTTATAACTGAGATCAGTACCTATGTTCATGATCATCGCTTACGTTCAAATCATGACTTATGTCTAAGATTGTGACTTAGGGACAAAATCGTGACTTGATTTCTAATATTATAGTCCAAATCTACATTTCTGTCGTGGATCTAGAACCATGCTTTGAATATCATACTTTCAGCATGTAGTACCTCTCGAACTCGTTCCGAAATTAGGTCCAAATAATTGGCGGTGTTAGTCGTGCTGCGACACCACTCCTCTGCATCTCCGTATAGAAGAACCTCAGGTCCGAGTGCGGTGATGGTGGAGATAGTGCCTACTACTTCAGTAGCTGATGCTAGTATGCTAAGGTGTTGGTCATGGTGACTATGTCATCTTCAAGTGCTTGAGGATGATCCCCTGATTCTGGTGGTTCTCACCACCATTTCCTTTATTACTGGTTTGTTCATGTCTTGTCAGCATTTTTCTGGAATTTAGAACGGTTGAGAATATATTTATTTAAGTACAAGATAAGTTAGGGGAGTATTTTCAAAATTTCTAACAACTTAGGGGGTTACATGCAAATGTTCAGGGGTAATTTGGCAATTTCTGTCGTGTACATAATCCATGCTAAAAGTTAGAGGCAAAATGGTAATTATGTAAGGAAATGGTCGCTCACCCTCGTACCCCTTAACCCGATCATAACTTAAGTCTAAGATCATCACTTAGTCCTGTTTTGCTTCTCAAGGGTAAAATCGTCATTTTAAGAAAAAGATCGTAGCTTATGTCTAAATGATCTAGTTAATCCTGCATTTCTGAGGCGGATCTGGAACCTCGGCTCTGATACCACTTGTAGCGCCCTGCTCCCGAGCCCTAGCATCGAACACTGTGCACCCGCCATAGCCTACTACGAGGACTACAAAGCGTCGTTCAAACTTCTGTACACGTCAGACCGACGTGGAAATTTTGTGCAGAAACGATAATTAAAGAAATAAACGTCTTGATTAAATTAAATCCATCATAATAAAATCAAGTACAAGGGTTGACGAAACCTGCTAAGTCAAGTATGAAATACCAAAATCAACCAATAAACCTAGTTGGAGGTCTATCTGACTATCCCAAGAACAAGCTCCTGGTCAACAAGATCCCTTCTCGAGCCCAGCTCACTCTTCCCAGCTCGCGCGATCAGTCTCATCCTTGATAAACATATATACTCTTAATCCTGCTCACCTGTGGAGGGGAGGTGAGGGTGAGTGATGGGAGTCACTCGTAGGTTACCCGTCTCTTCTGAAAAGGGACTGTCACATACTGAGTCGGGTAAACACATAAAGCATGTAAACAGATAAATAAATAAAGCAGATAGAGCATAAATAAAGAAATAGCATTTACCCGACCCGATCCATATCCCAAAAGGTAGCATTGAAACAACTTAACAACAAGGTCATCGATAATAACAACAATAACAAATGCATTGCGCAACTTCATAATATATGCACTTCTATCTCCGTGTCACACGCAGTCAGTTAATACCACACATTATGCTCTTTCTTTTCTATGATATGTTATGCATGTCCCGGGTTCTATTAGGTGAAGGTAACCATTATTACCAACACTCATCACACGTCTCGTCAGGCCACACGTCCCGTAGGACCACACAGCTCATAGGCCAAATGCAATGCTCGTGCCATGAATGCTTCACACTTTCACACTTCCGGTTCTCCTATGTTGCATGCTCCGTTCTATGTTGCGTATTACCTATATTGCGTAGTTGTCCTATATTGCGTAAGGTTCATTACTGTATTTTATCTTCTACCGTTATTTTATCTTTCTAGAATTTATTTTAGGTTTCTACACTTTATTTTATTTTCCTAAGCTTTCAAGCACTTAAATATTTTATTTAATCATTTTTATCTTTCCCTACCATTTTTATTTATTTTATTTTAATTTATTTAATAGGTTTCTAAAATTTTTCTTATTTTTAAAGCATTTTAATATTAACTAAATTAATTATATACAATTGTTTTCACCATCGGTTCAATAGGCTTCGCTAACCCCCTTTTTCCGGCACTCAGTAGGTGCTGTTGAAAGCTATTTTTTATTATTATTTTAATTACTTTATTTAACTGTAGTTACTGAATTTTCTATTTAATTAAATACTAATTGCATTAACCTTTTTATTTACACAATTACCATTTTAATTAACACATATATCAGGCCTTGTAATTATTTTGGCCCTTCAGCACAAGCAGACCCTGGCAGCCGCGGCCCACTGGCCTGCTGGCCTGCCAGGCGCTTAAGCTTATTTTTTTAATTTCCGTTCATTTGGGCCAGCTGTTGCGGGCCCGCTGGCCCTTTGAGGCTGGCAGGATGGTCCACTGCAGTCTGGCCCGCCAGTCATTTAATCCTTTTTTTTTGAATTTCTTGCTATTGGGCCGCCATTTGCTGGTCTGCTAGAAATAAGGCATGCCTGCCATGGCAGGCCTGCTGGTCGAAAATCAGGCATGTGGCCTGTAATACCGCTTTCCTTTTTTTTTAATTCTTTTATTATTTTCTTTAAATTATAATTTCCTTCAAAAATTTATAACTTTTTGGTTTTAACTGTGATTTATCCTAAACAATTTCCATTGGACTCCATGTAACGCCCTCTTTGTAACGCAACTGACGATGTCAGCATGTGTACTTCACGTGCTGCTTAGGGGAGCGCGTTGGTTGCCGCGCGTCTGCTACACGCGCCGCCTTCAGGCGTGTTTTTCGACAAACTGAACCCATTTCGGCCTATTTCCATGCTATGTGATCTATATCAAAGGCCAATCACGCAATTTTCATACCAAAACATAAAAAATTCATAATAAACATGTAAAAGATAAACATACAGTGACAGTCAAATATTCCCAATACAGAATGCGAGGGAATCCAAAGCAATCCGACATTGGAGAGGGTAACCTACCTCTTGAATACGACTTCACGGATCAAAAACAAGATGGAATTTGATGTGGGTGGCCAATACCCCTCATTTTCTTCTCTCTTTTTCTTCTCTTTTCTCTTTTCCCCTTTCCTTCTTTCCTTCTCCTCCTTGCCGATCTCTCCATCTCTCAGGCGCTATTTTTTTCCTTGCAACTGACGTGTGTGTGTGTGAGAGAGAGAGAGAGAGTTGGGGGATTTAATTAATTAGGGAGAGGGGCGGTTATGAGGGATTTGGGGAAGTGGGGGTAGAAATCATGGGGGAGGGGGTTATGGGTAGTTAATTAGGATTAATTTAATTAATTTTTTATTCTCTTTTTTGTTTAATTCAGATTTTAATTCAGATTTTTTTAAATTAATTAATAGTTATTATTTTTTCTTCTAAGACGAAAAGATAATGATTTGTTAATAGTTCAAATCTATGTAGATGATATAATCTTTGGTACAACAAACCCTACCTTAGTAAAAGACTTCGAAGAATGTATGAAGTCAGAATTTGAAATGTCAATGGTAGGAGAGTTGAATTATTTCTTAGGACTTCAAATCAAACAAACCCCTCAAGGAATTCACATTAGCCAACTTAAGTATGTGAATGATATGATTAAGAAGTTTGGCTTTGAAGAATTAAAACCAACACCTACCCCCATGAGTGTTAGCACCAAACTAGACAAGGATGAAAATGGTAAAACTTTTGATGACACACTCTATAGGTCTATGATTGGATCACTATTATACTTAACTGCATCAAGACCTGATATCATGTTTAGTGTGTGTATGTGTGCTAGGTTTCAATCTTGTCCTAAGGTATCACATTACAATGCAGTTAAAAAGATCTTTAGATATCTTAAGCATACACCTCACTTAGGACTGTGGTATGATAGAAACGCTAAGTTGGAATTACACGCATATAGTGATGCTGATTATGGTGGTTGCAAATTAGATAGAAAATCCACTAGCGGCACTTGTCAATTCATAGGAACCAACTTGATTTCTTGGTTTTCTAAAAAGCAAGCTAGTGTAGCTCTTTCTACCACTGAAGCCGAGTATATCGCTTTGAGTTTATGTACTACCCAAATACTTTGGCTTAAACAGCAACTTAGTGATTTTAGCATTAAAATGAATAAGATTCCAATTTTCTGCGATAGCACAAGTGCAATCAATCTTTCACGGAATCCGGTGCTTCATTCTAAGGCCAAACACATTGAGGTGCGATATCACTTTCTTCGTAATCATGTTCAAAATGAGGATATAGTGATAAACCACATAAGAACTGATCATCAAATCGCTGACATCTTCACCAAACCCCTTAATCAAGCCACTTTTGAAAACTTATGAGCCAAATTAGGAATGATGACTTACAATACCATTGTATAGTTCTATCTTTTGCATGATTTGCAAAACAAAGGGGGAGATAGAATAAGAACATGATGTTAGTTGGTAAGTCATGTTTTAGTTGGTAAGTCATGATGAATCATATGCTAAGTTTTTATTGGTATAAATTTTGGAGCATAGGTTAAGGGGGAGAGAATGAGTTGCGGGGGAGCAGCATACTATTTAAAAGTTGAAAACGTAGTTGAAAATATTTGGTTAAACTTTTGGTTATAAGTTGTGACATTAAAATCATGTTAGGTTATTTTGAAAATCATCCAAAAGGGGGAGAATGTTGAGAAATATGTTTGGATAATTTTCAAAGTCATGATTTTAAGTGATGAATACTTAAAAATGTCACATATGGTGTTATAAATGAAAGAGTTGAATAAGTGAAGAAAAATGACATGATGTCTAGGGTTGTTAGAAATATTTTTCTAAAATGTGATAAAATAGTTGTTTTTATTTTTACATGATTTATATATGTTTATCATGTTGTGATTATGTGATTTTTATGATGATAATATCTTGTGACTAATATGCCCTCGAAGTTTCTACAACTTACCAAAAAGGGCAAAAGTGGTATTTTGAGTTTTGTAGGTACTCGACATGGTGAATATGATTCAAGAAGATATTATCATCTTATTTATTATCAAGAAGGTGTTATTATATTTAATTCTGACCATCGGGTCATTTCTGGAGTTTTATCTCACTAGGGGGCATTTTGGTCATTTTACCCCCGAAGACAGTTTTGGTATTTTTACTCAAGGAATCTCTTGAGTATCTTATTATATTCATTCTGGAGTTCATTTAGTATATTCTTGAAGATTATTTGGTGGTTTTCTATTTTATTCTCTCATTTGATGATTTTATCGACGGTAGCGGGATATGTGACGGTATTCGATGTCACGTTCTATTTTCTCTGGAAGACTCTTATATATATGTTATTGGAGGTTCTTAATCATCATATTTCAGAGATTACAAGGTGTCCTTGGTGCAAGATTCATCACAATATGTCAAGGAGAAATAGGAATTTTGATATTATATGTTGACATAACATTGTCAACTATTATTTGTTGATTTCTCCTCAAAAATCTGAGTTGGTATACATATACACAGCCTCCAAAACGTGATTATACAGGTGGAGATGATGTTTTTCTCATTTTATGAGTTGGAGACAAGAAGACAAACCAAAAGCAAGCTAGTTGGCAAAAGTTGCCAACTTGAAATTTCAAATTTGAATGTAATGGAGACAAGATTGTTGGAGATGATTATGGAGGTGCTTTAATTCAAAATTCTCAGCCATCACATGGCCTAAAAGTTGGAGAGAATATGTCATCTATTCACACTATAAATAGGAGGCAAGGTGAAGAAGAGAAGACACACACTTGAAAGCAAAATTGAAGATTGTTGTCTTGCTATTCTCTTCTCATATTTTCGTTCATACTTTGTGTAGCTAAGGTGTTCCAATTTTCTTTATTGTCCAGCTACACTATACACACCTTCTTGAGTTGGATTTGTATGATTGATTAGCCAAATTTATAAGGCTACATCAATAGGTGGTAGAGGTGTTGTAACCAAGAGTTGCATAGAGGTGATTATCCAAGTCTTGAATAGGGTTGATGTATAACCCGAAAATCAAGCTTGGCTCTTGTTGTAAGGTGTTCATTTGATAGTGAAATCCAAGGAAAGGTGTTCCTTGGGACTGGAGTAGGTAACATTGACCCGAACCAGGATAAATTCTCGGTGTTCTTCTCTTGTTTCTTTATTTCTATTTTCTGCCCGTTTTTGACTGCAGTTTTCACACAACTTCTCACAATTTGAAAAAATAGCTAAACATTTTCAAAATTTGTGATTTGTGGTGGAGTTATACTTCAGACTGTTAGCTTTCATTTTCAACAAGAATCACTTGATTTGAGCAAGGGAAAGTTAGTCTTTCAGTCTTTGCAAGATAACTGCTCCAATCTGGATGCAATCTGACCAGTTTTGAGAAAACTTAAATTCTGTATTTTTCAAGAGTTGGTTAAGGTCAGGGCCTTTTGGAAACTTCATCTACACATCCTAAGGAGTGTTTTGATATAAAGATCAACCTTTTTGGTTGAGTATTCAAAGAGAAACATGTTTTGCAAAATCAGCAACATTCTGTCCAATTCTGTCCAGATTGACCATCTGAATTTTTTTATTTATTTGAAGAGTCAAACAATCTTATTTTTATCTGATTTTTGGATAGAGTCTTGTTAACTCATTGAATTTAAATTCTGGAAAGTTTCATAATTTTTGGAGTTGTGTACAATTATTTGTGAATTTTTGAAAAACGGGTTCTGAATCTGAGGTGGTTTCAGATTCTGTTTTCAAAGGGGATTTTAACAAAGGGTTGTAATGTAATTTCCGCTAACCACTATTCACCCCTCCCCCTCTAGTGGTGTTTATTGCAGGTACACGGTCCAACATTTGGTATCAGAGCCAGACCAAAACCACTAAAAAGAAGCAAGATTCAACACCATACGAACAATACAAGGCCAAGAAACAACGATTCATTATATACTGCTTGTCTCAAATCCAAGGTACATACTATGGCTATTGTTTCTCACAAAGGTGAGTTGGAAGGTATGTCTACACAACGCCCTCCTCTTTTTGATGGCAATAATTTTGTTCATTGGAAACTAAGAATGAGGCTATTCTTAATGGCTATAGACATTGATTTATGGTCTATAGTTGAAGATGGGCCGTACATTCCAACGAAAGTTACACAAGTTAGTGAAGTAACTCAAGAGGTTGAAAAATGTAAAAGTGAATAGTCATCAGATGATAAAAAGAAAATGTCCA
>AP025052.1:16801307-16814040 GCA_036186865.1 Eustoma russellianum
AAAGAGAAACATGTTTTGCAAAATCAGCAACATTCTGTCCAATTCTGTCCAGATTGACCATCTGAATTTTTTTATTTATTTGAAGAGTCAAACAATCTTATTTTTATCTGATTTTTGGATAGAGTCTTGTTAACTCATTGAATTTAAATTCTGGAAAGTTTCATAATTTTTGGAGTTGTGTACAATTATTTGTGAATTTTTGAAAAACGGGTTCTGAATCTGAGGTGGTTTCAGATTCTGTTTTCAAAGGGGATTTTAACAAAGGGTTGTAATGTAATTTCCGCTAACCACTATTCACCCCTCCCCCTCTAGTGGTGTTTATTGCAGGTACACGGTCCAACATTTGGTATCAGAGCCAGACCAAAACCACTAAAAAGAAGCAAGATTCAACACCATACGAACAATACAAGGCCAAGAAACAACGATTCATTATATACTGCTTGTCTCAAATCCAAGGTACATACTATGGCTATTGTTTCTCACAAAGGTGAGTTGGAAGGTATGTCTACACAACGCCCTCCTCTTTTTGATGGCAATAATTTTGTTCATTGGAAACTAAGAATGAGGCTATTCTTAATGGCTATAGACATTGATTTATGGTCTATAGTTGAAGATGGGCCGTACATTCCAACGAAAGTTACACAAGTTAGTGAAGTAACTCAAGAGGTTGAAAAATGTAAAAGTGAATAGTCATCAGATGATAAAAAGAAAATGTCCATGAATGCTAAAGCTATGCAATTACTTTTGAATGGACTTACAACTTCTGAGGATATGTGTCAAATTGCACAAGCACACACGACATGTGGAAACACTTGTATTAAAGCATGAAGGTACTAGTGGTGTTAAAGAGTCAAAAATAAACATGCTTATGACTGAATTAGAGACTTTCAAAATGTTGCCAAACGAATCCATAACATCTATGGATTTGAGAATTACTAACATCTTCAATGCACTTGAAGCTTTAGGTAAATCCTTTACAAACAATGAGAAGGTTCAAAAGATGTTGCGAAGTCTTCCTGCTGAATGGGATCCAAAGGTGACGGCAATCGAAGAAACAAAGTCAATTACTAAGATGGATGAATTAATAGGATCACTCAAAATATACGAGGTAAAATTGAATCAACGAAAATCTGAATTATCAAAGATGTCAAGTAAGTCTGTTGCTTTCAAATCATCTGAGTCATCTCATAAAAACAATGATGGAAGTAATAGTGATAGTGAATTAGATAATGATTTAATATTAATAGCTAGAAAACTTAGAAAGTTTTTCAAACAGCCTAATCGAAATAGACTACAGTCTTCTTCATCCTCTTCTCAACCAAGAAAAATAATTTTAATAATAACAAGTGGAATAATAGAGAATTAAAATGCTATGAATGTGGTCAAAAAGGACACATTTCTTACGATTGTCCGGAAAAGAAAAATAATAATAACAATAATAAGCAAGTCAAAGACAAGGAGCCTCGATGGTCCAAAACAAAGGAGCCAAATGTAAGAAAAGGCAAACGAGCAATGAAGGCGAGCACATGGAGCGACTCATCTGACTCAGAATCAGAAAATGAAGAAGCTCAAGTCTGCTTCGTATCCAGCGAGGTAATATCTTCTTCTGATATAGATTCTGATAACGAAATGTCATTTGATGAAATGTATGAAGAATTCTTAAAGATGCATGCTCACTGTAAAAGGCTATCTAAAGAGAAAAGAAACTAACTGAAGAAAATGATAAGTTGAAGACGTCCAACTTGGAATTTTTTGATCAGTTAGAATCTTTTAAAAAAGAGTCTACTAATACTCTTGATTCTCTTAAGATTAAAATTGAGTCATATAGGAAAAATGAAAATACATTGAAAACTGAAAATAATATATTAAAAACTAAGTTAGTTAATTGTGAAAAAGAAATAGCACAACTTACTACATCTAAAATAGATTTAGAAAAAAATGTTGGAACAGTTTAAGTCTGGAACCAATATGTTAGATACTTTAATTTCGTCACAAAAATATGGAAATGATAAAAGGGGTTAGGCTATATAGAAGAAAATGACAAGTTAGACAAAAAGACTAATTTTATATCATCTAAGTCTAAATTGCCATATAGTACAACTAAGTCAAATGTACATATTTTGCCTACTCCTTCCTCTACTCATTCTAAGGTAAAAATACAACATGCACCTCCAAAAGCATCAAGGCAAAACTTTTCATCTAGATCACATAAAAATTATGCATATATATATAAAAATGTATCTAAGCAAAATCAAATGTATCCAACTTATTATAATACATATAAACCTAAATATAGGCAACATACATATCCTCCTTATAAGACTTATAGGAATTCACATACATCATATGATTATACATACATGGCGCCATTCAAGAAACAAAATCATATGCCTCATACTCATTATCATAGTTGGCCAAAATATGATGCACATAAACCAAGATATAACATGTACGACAATTGTAACGTCTTTTAAATGGAATCGTCAAATACATGTTAATCCTCTTTATTCAACTTATGAAAAAGCCGAATATGTACCCAAAAGGTACATCCAAGTTTGGATACCCAAAGGGTATATAAACAAGGATGGAACCTCTAACATTCAAGGATCCAAGTAAAGGGTACCTAAAACTTTGTCTCCATTGTAGGAAAATTGTAAAGAATACAAGAAGGAGGCAAAGTCAAAGAATCTAAAAACCAAGTGGTTTTTAGATAGCGGGGTGTTCAAGGCACATGACGGGCAACCCCAAACTATTCATCGAACTGGAACAAATCGATAATGGAGGAAATGTGACATTCGGTGACAACAACCAAGGCAAGGTTATTGGAAAAGGAACAATTGGGGACCCTAACACATTTCAAATACGAAATGTGTTGTTAGTAAGCAATCTTTCTTACAATTTATTAAGTATTTCGCAACTTATAGATTCTGGTTATCATGTCTCTTTTCTTCCTAATTGTTGTGATATAATAAATGAAAAAGAAGAAATTGTACTAAAAGGAAATAGGGATGGTAACATTTACACACTATCACTAAATAACATATTAAATGCTAGAATTAAGTGTTTAGTATCACATGACTTAGATGTGAACTTATGGCATAGACGACTAGGCCATATAGGAGTTTCAACCATAGAAAGATTATCTAAGAATAATCTAATTAGAGGAATGCCTAAGTTAGACTTACATAATTTTCAATTATGTGAAACATGTATTAAAGGAAAACATATAAAAGAGACAATGAAATCAAAACATGAAGTGAGTACTAGTCATGTACTAGAACTGCTTCACTTAGACTTATTTGGTCCAAGGAGGACAAGAAGTCTAGGTGGACACTACTATGTGTGTGTCATAGTAGATGATTACTCACGATACACATGGACATTGTTCTTAACACACAAAGACGATGCTCCATTGGTAATCGAAAATCTTATTAAGCAACTTGAAAATCTTTATGAAGAAAATGTTAAAAGAATTAGAAGTGATAGAGGTGGAGAATTTAAAAACAAAGATATAATTAAGTTTTGTGAATTACATGGAATAAAACATGAATTCTCACCACCAAGAACACCACAACTCAATGGAGTTGTTGAACGTAAAAATAGAACACTACAAGAAATAGCTAGAACTATGTTGTGTGAAAACAAAGTACCTAGATATTTGTGGGCTGAAGCTGTTAGTTGTGCATGTTATATAATAAATAGGCTTTCTATTAGAAGAAATTAAATAAAACACCATATGAGTTATTGAATAATAGACAACCTAAGGTAGATTATCTTAGATTATTTGGGTGTAAATGTTTTGTACTTAATACCAAAGATAATCTAGATAAATTTGAACAAAAGTCTATTGAATGCATATATGTTGGATATTCAACTAACTCAAAGGCATATAGGTGTTATAATCATGCATCTAGAAAAATAATTGAATCTATACATGTGAAATTCAATGAGAATGCATATTTTGATGTAAGTGATAAAAAGAAACAAGAGAATAATGTTGAAAATATGTTTGATGATGATGATATATTACTTGAGCCTGTTCATGATCATCTAGAACCAACTTCTCCTGAACAAGATGTGCATGAACCTTTAGGTGAAATAAATCAAGAAATTTTTACAATTGGAAGATAATCTATCTAACTTACAGGATGTTCCAATTGTATATGAAAATGTTCACACGAATGAAACATTTGAACTAGAAGAAGGTGAACCTAGTCAACTTAGGAATTGGTGGCTTATAGAAGATAAACATAAACACCCTAAAGAGCTAATCATTGGTGATCCAAGTGTTGGGGTTAGAACACGTAGAAACATAAGTCAAGCTGAAGGGCATATCTTAATATCACACTTAGAACCTAAAAATATTAAGGAAGCCTTAGGCGATTTATCATGGATAGATGCCATGCATGAGGAGTTAAACCAATTTATCCGAAATAATGTATGGGACTTAGTGCCTAAACCTGAAAATAAATCTATAATAGGAACAAAATGGATATTTAGAAACAAAATGGATGAACAAGGAAACATCACAAGAAATAAAGCTAGACTAGTCGCACAAGGTTATAATCAACAAGAAGGTATAGATTATGAAGAAACCTTTGCACCCGTTGCACGACTAGAAGCAATTAGATTGTTACTTGCGATTGCAAGTCTAAGCAATATTAAGCTCTTCCAAATGGATGTCAAGAGTGCATTCTTGAATGGATACATTCAAGAAGAGGTGTTTGTCAAACAACCTCCTGGATTCGAAGATCCAAAGAATCCTAACCATGTTTACAAGCTTAAGAAAGCTCTATATGGTTTGAAACAAGCTCCAAGAGCTTGGTATGATAGATTTGCGAACTTTCTTATTGCAAATAATTATCAAAGGGGAACAATAGACAACACATTATTTCTAAGACGAAAAGATAATGATTTGTTAATAGTTCAAATATATGTAGATGATATAATCTTTGGTTCAACAAACCCTACCTTAGTAAAAGACTTCGAAGAATGTATGAAGTCAGAATTTGAAATGTCAATGGTAGGAGAGTTGAATTATTTCTTAGGACTTCAAATCAAACAAACTCCTCAAGGAATTCACATTAGCCAACTTAAGTATGTGAATGATATGATTAAGAAGTTTGGCTTTGAAGAATTAAAACCAACACCTACCCCCATGAGTGTTAGCACCAAACTAGACAAGGATGAAAATGGTAAAACTTTTGATGACACACTCTATAGGTCTATGATTGGATCACTATTATACTTAACTGCATCAAGACCTGATATCATGTTTAGTGTGTGTATGTGTGCTAGGTTTCAATCTTGTCCTAAGGTATCACATTACAATGCAGTTAAAAAGATCTTTAGATATGTTAAGCATACACCTCACTTAGGACTGTGGTATGATAGAAACGCTAAGTTGGAATTACACGCATATAGTGATGCTGATTATGGTGGTTGCAAATTAGATAGAAAATCCACTAGCGACACTTGTCAATTCATAGGAACCAACTTGATTTCTTGGTTTTCTAAAAAGCAAGCTAGTGTAGCTCTTTCTACCACTGAAGCCGAGTATATCGCTTTGAGTTTATGTACTACCCAAATACTTTGGCTTAAACAACAACTTAGCGATTTTGACATTAAAATGAATAAGATTCCAATTTTCTGCGATAGCACAAGTGCAATCAATCTTTCACGGAATCCGGTGCTTCATTCTAAGGCCAAACACATTGAGGTGCGATATCACTTTCTTCGTGATCATGTTCAAAATGAGGATATAGTGATAAACCACATAAGAACTGATCATCAAGTCGCTGACATCTTCACTAAACTCCTTAATCAAGCCACTTTTGAAAACTTACGAGCCAAATTAGGAATGATGAGTTACGATACTATTGTATAGTTCTATCTTTTGCATGATTTGCAAAATAAAGGGGGAGATAGAATAAGAACATGATTTTAGTTGGTAAGTCATGTTTTAGTTGGTAAGTCATGATGAATCATATGCTAAGTTTTTATTGGTATAAATTTTGGAGCATAGGTTAAGGGGGAGAGTATGAGTTGCGGGAGAGCGGCATACTATTTAAAAGTTGAAAACGTAGTTGAAAATATTTGGTTAAACTTTTGGTTATAAGTTGTGACATTAAAATCATGTTAGGTTATTTTGAAAATCATCCAAAAGGGGGAGAATGTTGAGAAATATGTTTGGATAATTTTCAAAGTCATGATTTTAAGTGATGAATACTTAAAAATGTCACATATGGTGTTATAAATGAAAGAGTTGAATAAGTGAAGAAAAATGACACGATGTCTAGGGTTGTTAGAAATATTTTTCTAAAATGTGATAAAATAGTTGTTTTTATTTTTACATGATTTATATATGTTTATCATGTTGTGATTATGTGATTTTTATGATGATAATATCTTGTGACTAATATGCCCTCGAAGTTTCTACAACTTACCAAAAAGGGCAAAAGTGGTATTTTGAGTTTTGTAGGTACTCGACATGGTGAATATGATTCAAGAAGATAATATCATCTTATTTATTATCAAGAAGGTGTTATTATATTTAATTCTGACCATCGGGTCATTTCTGGAGTTTTATCTCACTAGGGGCATTTTGGTCATTTTACCCCCGAAGACAGTTTCGGTATTTTTACTCAAGGAATCTCTTGAGAATCTTATTATATTCATTCTGGAGTTCATTTAGTATATTCTTGAAGATTATTTAGTGGTTTTCTATTTTATTCTCTCATTTGATGATTTTATCGACGGTAGCGGGATATGTGACGGTATTCGATGTCACGTTCTATTTTCTCTGGAAGACTCTTATATATATGTTATTGGAGGTTCTTAATCATCATCTTTCAGAGATTACAAGGTGTTCTTGGTGCAAGATTCATCACAATATGTCAAGGAGAAATGGGAATTTTGATATTATATGTTGACATAACCTTGTCAACTATTATTTGTTGATTTCTCCTAAAAAATCTGAGTTGGTATACATATACACAGCCTCCAAAACATGATTATACAGGTGGAGATGATGTTTTCTCATTTTATGAGTTGGAGGCAAGAAGACAAACCAAAAGCAAGCTAGTTGGCAAAAGTTGCCAACTTGAAATTTCAAATTTGAATGCAATGGAGACAAGATTGTTGGAGATGATTATGGAGGTGCTTTAATTCAAAATTCTCAGCCATCACATGGTCTAGAAGTTGGAGAGAATATTCCATCTATTCACACTATAAATAGGAGGCAAGGTGAAGAAGAGAAGACACACACTTGAAAGCAAAATTGAAGATTGTTGTCTTGCTATTCTCTTCTCATATTTTCGTTCATACTTTGTGTAGCTAAGGTGTTCCAATTTTCTTTATTGTCCAGCTACACTATACACACCTTCTTGAGTTGGATTTGTATGATTGATTAGCCAAATTTATAAGGCTACATCAATAGGTGGTAGAGGTGTTGTAACCAAGAGTTGCATAGAGGTGATTATCCAAGTCTTGAATAGGGTTGGTGTATAACCCGAAAATCAAGCTTGGCTCTTGTTGTAAGGTGTTCATTTGATAGTGAAATCCAAGGAAAGGTGTTCCTTGGGACTGGAGTAGGTCACATTGACCGAACCAGGATAAATTCTCGGTGTTCTTCTCTTGTTTCTTTATTTCTATTTTCTGCCCGTTTTTGACTGCAGTTTTCACACAACTTCTCACAATTTGAAAAAATAGCTAAACATTTTAAAAATTCGTGATTTTTGGTGGAGTTATACTTCAGACTGTTATCTTTCATTTGCAACAAGAATCACTTGATTTGAGTAAGGGAAAGTTAGTCTTTCAGTCTTTGCAAGATAACTGCTCCAATCTGGATGCAATCTGACCAGTTTTGAGAAAACTTAAATTCTGTATTTTTCAAGAGTTGGTTAAGGTCAGGGCCTTTTGGAAACTTCATCTACACATCCTAAGGAGTGTTTTGATATAAAGATCAACCTTTTTGGTTGAGTATTCAAAGAGAAACACGTTTTGCAAAATCAGCAACATTCTGTCCAATTCTGTCCAGATTGACCATCTGAATCTGTTTATTTATTTGAAGGGTCAAACGATCTTATTTTTGTCTGATTTTTGGATAGAGTCTTGTTAACTCATTGAATTTAAATTCTGGAAAGTTTCATAATTTTTGGAGTTGTGTACAATTATTTGTGAATTTTTGAAAAACGGGTTCTGAATCTGAGGTGGTTTCAAATTCTGTTTTCAAAGGGGATTTTAACAAAGGATTGTAGTGTAATTTCTGCTAACCACTATTCACCCCCCCTCTAGTGGTGTTTATTGCAGGTGCACGGTCCAACATATCATTCAAATTAAATGATTAATGGGAGTGATTCCAAAACAACAACACAATTCATGGCACTGAAGTCTGGCAAGCCAGCAAGACAGCAATCATGATATATGCCTCCAGTACGTAGTTTAATTGTTATTCGGTATTCAATTGCATTTAGTGTTGATGGTTTGAATATTGACGCCCACAGTATGGGAGTTTGGATCTTACTATCAACTCCTTATATGAGAGTCGGTTTGGGCTTAGACACCTTGTAGCACTAAGTCTTGGGCTTCTCAATTAGGAGGCTATGAGTGGCCTAATTTATATCTTCCATGAAACGCTTTGGAGCTAAGAAGGTAGGGCCATCGGA
The DNA here is from genome assembly GCA_036186865.1 of Eustoma russellianum. NCBI lineage: Eukaryota > Viridiplantae > Streptophyta > Magnoliopsida > Gentianales > Gentianaceae > Eustoma > Eustoma russellianum. The sequence goes on from AP025052.1 coordinate 16,809,974, forward strand.
GTCAATGTATGATCTTTTGCATCCAAGCAATCATAATATATGCTTCTTATATTGCATGAGAAAAGGTTTGCTGATTTACACGACGTTGTCGTTGTCAAGTTGTGTGATAGGTGTGCACCACGATGTTGTCAAAACCGTAGTGCGTCCACAGTCAAAGTGGACGTGGACACCCCATGGTTATGTCAAAACCGTGGTGTAGTATCTACCACGGTTTTGACAAAAAGTGTATGGCATGTCATACCCCGTATCTTCTGAGTCCAACGTTAAATAATAAAGAGCAACTTAAAATACAATTTTATTAATTGTATATGTCAATAAGGCTTAGCTAAATGAATCGTAGATGAGAAAATAATCAAAAAGCTGAAATTAAGAAAATTAGGATAAAATACCGAAAATGCCCTCCCCACTTAAATGATGGGGGAGTTACACAATTGTGTATAACTCCCCAAGAGAGAGGGGATGCCAGTTACAAGGAAAAAGGAAGAGAAGGAAACGGCTGGAGAAAAGGGAGAGAGAAAAGAAGGCGAGGAAAAGAGAGAGAGAAAGAAGAAGAAGAAAGGAAGAAGAAGAAGAAGAAAGCGATGTCAACCTAGGTCGAATCCTTCCTGAAATTCTGCCATACACTCGCAAGGCTATCTAGAAACAAAGGCAAGTAATCTTTCTATACGCTTTACGCAAATTTTGATTTAACAGGCCCTATGTTCTTATAAAGAGAAAATTGGATCACACATTTGTATTTCTTGTCCTGGTTACGTTAGTTGCTCTATTATGTACTTCTATTGTGGTTGACTGAGTAAAACTATGATCTTTTGGGCCTATTTCTGAAAATAGCTATGTTTTGTTTGATCGTTGTTAAAAATGCCCTTAAAGTGTCATCTTTGGTGAATTCATTGCATTATAATCGTTTCTTATGTTTAGTAATGGTGCTTTAGATGATTTGGAATGATGTGATGAAGTTGGAAGGGTTGAATGATGAAACTACTGCAATATTTGATTTGGGTTAGAAGGTTGATGACATATTCAGAAGTGCAAATATTAGAAGGCTTAAGGTTGATGCAAACTAATAGATGTAAGGATCAAACTGTGTTTTTGTGTGTTGTGCATGATGGATTCAGGTGGTAAGGTTGAATTTGAGGTGTTAAGATGAAAGGGATGAAGGGAGAAGATGAAGAGAGGAAGTTACTACAGAATTACAGGTTTTGGGAACCTTCAGGACACTTCGAACACCCACTTTAGGTGCTCAATGTCACATTAGGCACCTAAAGTAGGCGTTCGATGTGTCCCAGTACATTCTAAAACACTTCGAACACCTCATAAGGCGCTTCATGTCACATAAGGCGCCTTATGTAGGCGTTCAATGTGTCACAGCATATTCCAGAACACTTCGAACACCTCATAAGGTGCTTCATATCATATAAGGCGCCTTATGTAGGCGTTCGATGTGTCATGTCATATAAGGCGCCTTATGTAGGCGTTCGATGTGTCATGTCATATAAGGCGCCTTATGTAGGCGTTCGATGTGTCACAGCCCATTCCAGAATACTTTGAACACCTTTATTCTCTTCCTTTACTCATAAAACACAATGGTATTTGAGGTGTGCTTGAGTTGTAAATATTAAGTGTGAATGAGTAAGGTTAAGTATGAATCCGAAGTGAACTTGTAATACGAAAGGGCCTAAAATGGCACGAGCGTGGTGTGTTTAAGGTTCTGGACTTTGTACGTGATATGTAAAGTGTGTGTGTGTATGTTTACACGTTTGATATGATGTAACATGAGCATTCTGCATCACGAAATGAGCACATTGCATTTCAGCATGAGATTTATTTTGCGAAGGAACACGTGTTTATAAAAGAAGATTAAAGTTTTCGAAAGACAAGCTATGGCTGCTGGTTGATCGCAGGGTATAAAAGTCACGCATGCAGTAGCATGATATAAAAGCGTGATATGTGAATCAACATCAGGGTATAAAGTTATGTTATGGAGCTGTGGTGTAGCGCCCCGCCCGAAACCAGGGTTCTGGCTCAGTGCACCCGCCGTACTCTACTCCATAGAGTACAAAGTGTCGATATTATACATGTACATGTCGACATGAATAATGAATCGATGAGCGGAAGCAACATAACATAAACAAATCTTCATCGACATGCACTGTACTACATCATAATCTGTACAATCATCATATACAGAATACTGAAATAATATATCATACATCATAATCCGAAACTTAATGCCTTCGAAATAATCTCTCAGTATGCTCTTCGTTATCAATGGTCTATCTAGCATGTCTTCAACGAGCCTGTATATTGATACCTGTTATCTGGAAAATTATAAATGAGGCAAGTATGAGCGATAGCCACCGACTTTTAATAGCTCAGCAAGTAGTCTTACCAGATACGGCATGTGGATCATACATGGGGAGACGGGGTAACAAATCATAATACCATACATTTTGAGTATAATAAGCACGTCTCCTTTTTTAACAAGTACAGTATCATATCATATCAATAAACTGCTGTAAACTGGAAGCAGGTAAATAAAGAAGATTTCAAAGCATACATAGCATAACAGCATCTCATTCTGCTTAATCCGTAACATCATACTACATCTATACTTAACCCCTAATCCATACTTATACCATCTTTGCCTACCTTACATGTACTACAATTTCACACTTAACACTACATTGTTCACTGTAGTGCTCATATACTTAAAGAATTCTTAATCATAACTCTAAGGTAACATGGTCATGACGTGATGCATAAAACATGGCTTTGCATAACATGGTTGTTCATAAACATGACTTTTTCGTAATCATGACTTTTCATAAACGTGACATTTCATAACTTGACATGATTTTCATAACTTGCGTAAAATGACATATTCATAACTTGCATGACATGACATTTTCATAACATGAAGACATAACATTTTCATCATTGGCTATAGCACTTTTCATAAGAATAATAACACACGACATACCGATTGATTCCCCATATAATACATGTACGACATAAACATCATAACATATGTACATGTACCAATGGTGACGCGCTATGACAGAGATCCCGTGTCCCAGACCCGGTGTTACACTCAGCCACATACGTAATCATATGCCCCTGACATCTACCACACCGGTACCAATGTCACACTGGCGAACATAATATGATCGTAATCATGAACATAACATAACATAACATATCGTGTGTCGATGGAATCAATCGTCTTGCGTTTATTATTCACATGCATATGATTTTTCAAAACATGAGATGTGACAACATAACTTTGCAAATCTTGTTTTCATGCAACGTGAGACTCGGTCAAATAAGGGTATCTTGTCATACTACCACTAGTAACATCACTTACATACTTATAGTCTAATTATCATAACTTAAAGAAATATCATAACCCTCCTTCTCTTAATATCAAGTCCACACATAGACTTCATAAATCATAACTTAAGTACATAGGGCATAAACTTCCTATTTCCGTCAACATATCATCTAGGGATTTCATACTTTTCATAACTTAATACATAATTTCCATACTTAACTTACTTTCATAACTTAACATATTCCTTATATATACATATGTATTTGTGTAAAAAATATAATGAAATCATTATATTTGTCACTAAGGCCTAATGACAGAATATATATACACATAGTATATATATATAAATCATTTTATGATATATTGTATAATATTCAAAACTTATTCACTTTCATATCTTAACATATTCATCATATATATATATATATATATATACTTGTATACAAATATAATGAAATCATTTTTGTCATTTAGGCCTATTGGCCGAATATATATATATATATATAATATATACATTTATAAAATCCTTTTACTAGATAATGTAATACATAAATATTTATTCATTTTCTCTCTTTAAAATATATATTACACATATATACACATAAAACATACAAAATCATACTTTAACCTTGAGATGGCTTTAAGGCCGAATTGCATGTGTTGCATACACATATATATAACTGACATATATACGTATATATCTATATATATACATAAAACAGTGAGATATATATAT
>AP025052.1:16814050-16838433 GCA_036186865.1 Eustoma russellianum
CATTTTTAAGTCTTGAACATATATTACACATATACATATATACATATAGATCCGTATATGTACATATATAGATCTATACATCTATACGTACATATATATATAAAAACCGAATGTATATATATACATTTATACATCAAAAACCGATTGTATACATATATACATTTATACTCAAAACCGCATGTATAAATATATACATTTATACATCTATACATACATATATATAAAAGCGCATATATATACATATATGCTTTTATACAAACCCATGTATTTATATATATATATATATATATATATATATATATGCATCTACTCATCTATACATACATATATGTAGATCTATACACTTATACATATATAAATATATATCAACATACATACTTTATACTATGTATATGTACATATGTACATGCGTGTTTATATATAGTGTATATATATGTATATAGTGTGCGTGTGTATATAGTGTATATATGTATATACTTATTATTCAAATATAGATCTATACTTTCTTGAGAAGAGAATCTTGAACATACTACATGATGATCCAACTTTGATATGAACATAAATACTTAGTATTTGTAAAACCATGTAGGATCTAGGAAGAATACTTGCCTTGATTTACTTTCTTACTCTTAGATGGTGATTCCTTCACTTGGATTTGAAGAACACATTTCTCCTCCTTCTCCTTGGTGTATACGGTTATGATGCCCAAAAAGGAGAGTTAGTGTACAACTTATGAAGATAAAGAAAATAGAAGAATTTAGCCTAAGTTCATGGAGTTTCTTACCTTGATTTCCTTCTATTCCTAACATTACACCTCTTGGATCCTTTCTTGAATGATGGGAATTTGTCTAACCTTAGTGTAGGAATGGTTATTGGTGTAGATATGAAGAAAACCATTCTTCTTGCTCCACTTGAATGTATTGGCCGAAAGTTCTAGGAAGGAAATGGGTTTGAGTGTTTTTCTTGTAGCAAGGAGATGAATAATTGGTGTATAAAATAAAAAAGTATCAAATGTGCTTTCTTGCACATCCATGACCGAAAAGTAGAAACAAAATAAGGTGGAAGAATTCATTTGTGAAGTGGTTTGCTTTGTTTAATAAAAGTAGAAGAATATTGTAAAGTAAAGGAATGATGGGGTGTAATAAATTAAAGAAAAGTAAAATTGTCTCCTTTCTTGAGGTGCTTAACCAAAAATTCAAAGGGGGAAGGGGAAAAGAATTATTTGTTTTGTGGGCATGTTGGAATAGTGGAAGAAAAGTGAAAGGAAGTGGGGTGTGTAGTAAAGGTTGACATGGTTTGCCATGTGAAGAAAGTAAAGATTCTTCCCACTTGTGTAGGGGGTGGGGTGGCCATGGGGGAAAGATGGGGAGAGGGTTTGTCTTTTATTGCCATGTAGGATAAAGTGAAAGAAAATATGATACTAGTGTGTATTGTAGTTATCGTATCGGGTATTTTTATTCGTTTTGATTTATCTCTATCGACTTATGTTGCTACCGACTAATTTATTTAAATACCTTGTATGTCCTATACGGTCATTGTCTAGTCCCAACCAGTCTCGTTATATCCGTTAACTTACCTTAATGTTATTTTTATGTGTGTTTCTAACCCCGATATTTAATGTCGATGTCTTTATTAATTCTAAATAGAAATTTATAATTCCACTGAAATTTCATCAATATCGCATTTGCGTTCTATTTTCATAATTTCCACTAGCCCGGGATATCGGGTCGTAACACGTGGACCTATCAGCACGGGGTAAAAAGTTTATGTTATGGGGCCGTGGACCTTTCAACACGGGGTATAAAATTCTGTTTGTTGTGGATTGATTACCCACACGGTATACAGTTCTGGTACGCAAAGAATAAGATAAGAAGAATTTTAAAAAATTTTGTGAAATGACACGCTTGACATGTTTACGAAAGAAGGCATATGCATGGGTTTTGTTTAGTTCAGTGTGTGGTTTTAAAGAAGTACATGCATCATGTGACACGAAGCATAAGATTTGACATGCAAGAAATGACATTCGCATATGATCTGTTTAGGTAGTATGTTTTGCTAGATACATGTTTGTTCCGTATTCATGTAATATTTACGTGACTTAGTAGGCTTTGATGAGTTGTTATAAAAATGCTATTTGCTAACCCGAGCACCTTATTTTGGGCATTGATTTATGTACTGGTGACTCGTCGTGTGTGGTCCCGTAAGGTGTATAGACGAGTTACTTGCTAGCGATGTTTTCGCTAAGAATAGATACTCCATCTTCTTTTCAGGTGAGCCAGAGTACGAATTGATCTTTATAGAAGACGATGGCGAGTTGGCTCATTGGGATGATGGTCACTGAAATGGATAGATTTATGTTCATTCTCTTTTTAGTTGGAATACTTACTGTTTAACATTTTGTACTGGAGGATACATTATGCATTACCTCGAAAACCTTTTAATTCCGTTGTAATTCATTTGTGTATACTGTTGTTATTGAAGTTTTAAATTTTACGACGTTTCCGATGATTCATCTTACGTGATGGATGACGTGTCCTTGATCCGCTTTGACGCTTCGTAGTTCTCGTAGCAGACTACAGTTGGTACACTGGTACCGATGACCAGATCGGACTGGGGCGCTACATGACACATGTGAAATTATTTTCAAAACTGCGATAAAAGTGGATCTTATTATTAAAACTAAAATAGTTTTGCATGTCTCTCCAACCTTTATCTCATCCTCTATCACATTAGCTGGAATCATGCTATATATACTTAAGTGATGTCAAACAAATATACTTAGTGTGATAAAAGATGAAACAAATGATAAGATAGAACGGTTAACTAGTGTCTGAAAAAATGTGACTGAGAATGGGACATTGAAATCATTTTACATATGGAAGGATCAACTCAAAGTTGTTGTTATTATATTAACACTATTTGAATAGTCTCTTGTGTTTTTTTTTTTAAACTTAGGAGATGCACCCGGCTGCTTAAGTGACGGTTAAGATCCGTTGACCGAGACGGCTATCATGATTGTTAATAAGAGACTGCCATGTGTTATGTAAGAGGTCTGCTTCCATCTAATGGACTCTCCTGTAAAGCACGTGACAGTCTTCTATTCACAGTAACCTATTGATCTGCGTTTGGGTAGTTATCAAATCTGACTCTCTTTAGTGGATGTTGTTTATACGTTATAGCCGCGGGGAATAAGATTCTCTCTACTTTTGAGTTATTAGTCTCTATTCTTAATATGTTTTTATATAATTTTACGATGTGTTATATGTGTTAGGTACATGATGTATTTAAATTTTACACATAACAAATAATAAAAATATGTAAAAATACATTAAAAACAGAATTGAAAACACAACTCGAGAGACCATTTGATCCATAGGCTTGAATTCTGACAGATAACGGAAACATGCATCTCTAGTCTCCGACGTGGCGTAGACATCCTTCAAATCTATCTTTACGGCTTCTTTTCTTCCCCTAGTCTCCAGTATGATATGAGGGAGGCTTTATATAAGGTAAAATATAAGCCATTCAATCATTCGACGATACGTGTACAAAAGGACCCGTTGTTTACTTTTTTTTTTCTAAAAAAGAGTATTTTGTACACGTAGCATCGCATGATTGAAGACTTCATATTTTACCTCATATGACACTTCTCAGATCTCATCCGCTAATCTCCTATCGTGCTTCCCCTTTCTTCTTTCCACAATTTTGTTTGATGATAATAACAGAAGTAGGAAAAGGAAAGCAATTTCTTTTTGCCTAATCCCCCCAAAAAGCTAAATATGAAATATTTATGCCCATTGATTTCGTCAATTAGGCGTCCATAATGACACTATTTAATATGATTATTTGCATATTTCCTTTTAATCTTTTTCCCCAGAAAAATTCCATTTAACTTTAGTTATGATGATTTATGACCAAAAGAATGAGTTTGGTCAAACTTTCTATCGTTACTAGACTTGTCTGTGTATGTATATATATACGTGTGTTTGTTTTTGTATATTAAATGGATTATAATAGATTAGAATAATATTGACAAATATATTGACACGTGGAAATAGTCACACCCTTATTGATATGTGTGTATTCTTTTCATAGCTTAGAAGAAATTTATAGTTTACAGCATACCACCCCATCTCATCTGTTTGCATGGATAAAATGTTCGATAATTCATTTAATCTACCGACGGCTCAAAAAAAATAACAATGCTCATAAATGTGAGCCTATATCCTTTAAGCAAACACAAAATATAAGGTATTTCATAAGTAATTTTAAATATAAACATATTGTTGATAAGAAAAAAAAATTGGAAGCAGTGATATAGTTCAAAAACTATATTTATTTTATAATTGAAAAAAAAAACTTGTCAAATGACTGCTTCTTAAGATGTTCTTTAGATGAATGTCTGCTAGTTTTCTGAACTTCTCCGTCCTAACATTCAACTGGAAATGGTGGCCTCGATCAACACACACACACATACCTATATATATATATATATATATATATATATATATATATATATATATATATATATATATATTTGTCAATACAGCACATGCACTAGAGAAAAAGTAAAAAGAAGAAATTGCATAAGCCATCTTGAGTATTACTCTTACATGTAAATAGATTTGAAAGACATTTAACTTGATCTAATAGTAAATATTACCTAACAACTTTTATAGTGATATTTATAATTACTAGACATTCACGGAATAATAAATATGTAAGTACAAAATAGTAGCGTCTTTTTTAATTAATTTATGATATGTAATCAACTATTAGGCATTACCTACTAGATTTGTATATCTCCGAGGGCATGGTCCAGGATAGGAGTTCATGGAGGCAGATGCTTAAAGTTAATGAAGTTTAGACAGGATATAGGGCACCTAAGAGTCATCTAGGGGCTTAGATACTATCTATGCTTTAGGTGTACTTTTGCACTTTTTTGTTTTTGTTTTTGTCTGTCTTGCATTATATATGCATATACACGTTTATGACCATTTTCATATCGGGAGCTTCGTATTTGTATTTATTGAATTTTCTCACTAACACACTAGCACATCATATTCCTATTATTGTGTCATTTATGCAGGTACATCTAGAGCTGGAGTCTCATCGGAAGCAAACTCTGTATCTCTTGGGATAGATGTTACGACCTGCACCCTCGGGCTAGTTGACAAGGGAGAACCGAGGGAATTACAACAGAATCGGAATACGATCGTGGCGCTGCGCGGAGCGGTATAGATTAAAATTTTACTAAACACCGAAACCGATAAGTCAAAATCCTAGATAGTACGATACCTAAACAATTAATTTAAATAGGTAAACGATTAAGACACAAAATTATGTCACAATTAAATAAGCCCAAAAAGAAAATTAGACATAAGAAAATAGTAAACGACAAAATTGCCCTTCCACCCCTCCCAAGCCCCTTAAACCGCCACCTCCCACCCCCACACGGAAGAAAGTTGTCTTCATTTGTCCCATCAAATCACAAACTATCTCCTTTTTCTTACACCATTACCTTTCAATCTTTCCCAAACCCCCATGTAACCATGTGACCTCCCCCCCCCATGTAATACAAAATGTCTTACTTTATGCTCAACCTTATTTCTTACCCAATTATACACTCTTCCTACACCATCTATTTTCATACTACATATCCTATTGTCACATCACCTTTTACCAAGACAAAGTTAAAAAAAAATCTTCCTCCTTTTTACCCATGTGAATCTCGGCCAACTACATGAAGGGAGGGAAGAGAAATCACTCAAGCTAATTATTTCCAGCCTCCATTTCTTTCGTGCACACACAATCTTTCTCCACTTGCCTTACAAGTCTCTAAATCCCACCAATGTCATACCATGCAATCCATTTACATCACATTCATTCCCCCACTCTCTCCAACCTCAACCTCGACCAAATCCAACGAGAAGGCAAGACCACTCTATTTTCTACTTCTCATTTCTTTCTTCTCCTTTCCAAGCAGCATTCTCTTCCCCTCTATTCTTTCTTCTCTCACTTAAGAAATTTTTCCCTCTTCTTCCATGGCTAAAACCAAAAACAACCACCATGGAAAATGGAGACATCATCTTTCATCCCACTTTCCTTTAACCATTCACTATAACAAGGTAACCTTACCTCTCCAATTCCAAGTCAAATTCCAAAATTTATTCCACTCTCCCTCACTCACATACTTCGACCAACATCAAAAAAGGAAGAGGATACATTTCTCTTTCTACCATATTCTTTAACTAAAGGAATTCTCCCTATTTCACAAACTATCAAGTCTCTACCTTTTCTTTTCTAACCATCTTTAGAACCTTACTTTCCTAAAAATATGCCCTCCATCCGTGACCTATCTCAAGGAGAAGAGAAAGAAAATCCTTGAATCCTAAGTTGAAGGGGACATTCAAGCCTAAGAAATTCTTATACAACATCAAGGTAAGAGGTTTCAACCAATAAGCAAACGATTTTCTTCCACTATATCTTCACCACAACTCAACATTTCTTTTACTTTGCCTCCTAGGCCGTGAGCTTCTTAGAGGGAAAGAAGGCTCTCCTAAGTGAGAAATAGGGAAATTCAAGGTGAGTTCTTCTTAAGAAATTGATTTTGGATAATATCTAAATTTCCATCCTTTGAAACTAACCATTCTTCTTCCATGCAAGGCCATTAGGCCGCGTGCCAAAGAGGAAAGAAAAGGAGAAATCTTTTCTATTTTAAGATTAAGATCAAACATCAAGGCAAATATCTCTTCCTAGATTCTTCATGAATGCTAGGAAATGGAGTCTTTTATGCTAGAAGGATGGATCATGCATGCACAAGACTAAATATGTAGATGCTAAGAACATGAAGAAAATGCACTTGCATGTTCATCATCTTATGATTTTTATGGCATTCTTGCACATATGTATGTTAATGTTGTGGTGAAAGGAAAATGTGTCTTGCATGTTACTTTTATGATGATGGTAGGCGGTTTGTGCATAGTAGCCAACATGATCATTCTTATGGTCATAGTCTCCATCTTCATCTACATGTTAATCACCAACATGCATAACATTACAAAGTGTTAAAATGGAAGGTATGTGTATGAATATATCCACCTTGCATACAAATAGAAGGGACCGAAAATCTTGTATGTGTGTGAAGGATAATTTGGCCATAAGGAGCATGATGTATGCCATTATAATGATAAAGTAACTATATGCAAATAAATATATGAGTTATATTTAGAGAATAAAATATTTGGTGGGTATAACCCACCCCACAGGCGTGTGTGTATACGGGTGCGAGGAAAAGTTTTTAGGAAGGCTAGGCAGATGCATGTGAGTAAGGCCATGTGTAGTAGTTAATATGAAAAAGATGTTGGAATTGATGTGTTCTATTTGCATAAAATGGATAATAGACAAATTACCAAAAATAAATAAATTCAAGTGGGTGTGTGCAAGTGTGTTTTTGGCCATGAGGCCTAATATGCACCATGATGATGTTTTCATAAGGTATCTTGTGCATGTGTATGTACATTTTACAAGTAATAAAGTATTTAACACCTTGCAAAGTGTATAAAAGTGTAATGTGTGTGTAAGTGTATTTTGGGCCATAGGCCATAAGTGAGGCTTGAATTGATGGAAAGTTTAATAGAATATATATATATATATATATATATATATATATATATATATATATATATAGTACCGGACATGCATGGTCAAATTACAAATGCACCAGTTAATTAAGTTGATATGGCAACAAACGAAAAATGGGACTTTTTTAGCCACTTAAAACAAGGAAATTAATAAAGACAAAATGGTAATTTTCACCTAGGAAAACGTCATGTCACAAAGAGCCAGCCATTAGTCTTAAGTTGTGGAATTATTAGAATTATGAAATCAGCCAGTACCGAACATTCTCTCATTGTATACGACAAAGACATTTTGAAAATGACATGTTTTATATCGCGATGCATTTTTAAGAAATACGCTTATCATGAATACGTTTTAAAATGGTTTTCCACGAAATGTTAGTATGCTTTATCGCACGAGATGTTTTAAAATGATATTTTTACGAACCGTACCCTGCATCGACTGAATCCATATGAGACACGTTATGCTGTTTCAACAGCTCATGTTCATGTTAGAGGCCGCCTGACATCAGGAGTAGTAGAGAAGATGTCAGGGACAACTTATGTTATGATACACCTCCTTATGGGTGTTTATGTTTATATGTCCATCCCATGACATCGTAATCTAGGTGAGAGGTTAGGTATCATAGAGACGAGTTTATGTTTACATTTGGTTGAGTGTAACACCATGTCTGGGACCCGGGATTTGTGCCAAACGTGTCCCTGTTAGTCTACATACGTATGATGTAACACCGAGGTTGGACCATCCGGATTCATAGACGGTATTATGACTACTCGGGGAGTCACTGTTAGTCTACGTGCGTATGATATAACACCGTGGTTGGACTATCGAAATTCATAGACGGCACTGGGGACTACTCGGGGAGTTCAGTCGGTAAGTCTTGTGTACGTTCATGCCAGATATGTTATGTTATGAAAGCAGCTGTGTCAGTTTGGATACGAGGATTTTTGACATGATCATGATATGACAGATTTTTCTAAAAAGGATGCATGGTTTTTCCATCACATGAGCATACTGTATGTTTACCCGTATCAGCCTACCAGACATAAGCTCTGAACCTTAGTAGACCAAGGATGACAGTATAGCGTATGGTGGACATAGCCACAAGAAAAAGAAATTGACTACTAAGTATAAGAAAGGAAAACACGACAGCTGTATAACGACTTATTCTGTGATGTACTTCCAGGGTTGCCTGTTTTTATGTATTCGTTCTGCAGTACTTTATCGGTTAGTACATGTTAAGTTACGTGATGTCATTGTCCATGTTATGATTTGCTTACAATAATTCGACTGTTATGATTCACCTTCTCTACTTTATTTGTCTGACATTGCATGACATTTCATGTCAGTACTCATGTGCATTTAATGTACACCATATTTGATCCACATGACGAATCTAGGCAGATAGACTTGCTGAGCGATTCGTTATCGCTCACCCTATTATTTACCATATCACAGGACTATAAGCTAGTTCAGGCACAGTTAAGTATGAGTCAGGGACGGAACAACAGTGATGACGTATGGATCCAGTGGATGTAGTTTCATTTAAGTTATATCGGCTATGTATCATAATTTTGTACTGGCGATGTAGCGCCCCGACCCGGACAGTGGAATCCGAACCGGTACACCCGTCGTAGCTTACTGAGAAGACTACAAGACGTCTCATCTCTCGAATACACATCATCAATGACGTAAGAGAAATAAGTGCGGAAACATATCTCGTAAATCTAAACCATCAATGCAGTACGTCAACAGACAATGTGAACATCAAAAACTGTATATGGTCGCAGCCATCTAAAACCTCAAATGAATTAAGAAACAGAAATAACAGAAACCATCTAATCAATTCTCTCCATCAGATCTAGACATCCCATTCTGCCCACTCGCCGTCGTCCTCAATGAAAATCATATCGTACTCAGGTTCCCCTGTATCACAAAGACAGTACCCTTAGCGAAAACGCTAGCAAGTAACCCGCTTATAAGACATACGGGATCAACACATGGCAAGACATGAGTAATATATAATTCAAGGGAATTGTGGGGCACATGTCTTGTAAAACTTCCAAATAGATAAACGAATCACATAATAGCAAGTACAGCTGATTGAACGCAATCAACAAATCAATAACAATCGAATACCACGCACATCCATACCACAATGACTCTCGTGATGCATGTCAAAATATGCCCTACACTACACAATCACAAATGCATGAGCCATTTCTTTTCAAAACAGTGCAATGCATGTCATAATGTCCGGTCTCGTAACTCGTAACCCTATAACGCACCCCAGCTTATATTTCCATCCCAGTTAACGTTACAGGCTCGTTATGCTCTGTGATGCACCTCGGCTTATATTTCTATCCCGATTAACATCACAGACTCGTAAAACTCTGCAATGCACCTCGGCTTATATTTCCATCCCGATTAACATTGCGGAGGACTTTATACCCTGTAACGCACCCCGGCTTATATTTCCATCCCGGTTGACGTTACAGCCTTTTGTGCCCTGCAATGCACCCCAGCTTAAATTTTCATCCCGGTTAACATTGCAGGTCACCTTCGCAAATCTGTGCCGAAGCACATCTCTTTTCAAATCAATATGCAAATGCAAGTGCCATGATGCAGGACTTCTCATTTCATTCACATTCTCGTTCATATAGATGCAATTCACATTCACATACTCAATTCACATTCAATAACGCACAACCACACAAGAATTCCCTCACTTATACATCAATGCTTATACTTCAGACTAGACCGTCAACACTTAGCCTTGATTCTAAAATTCACAAACCAATGGGAGAACCCCTACCTTCCTTCATTGAACCCTATAAAACCTCGTACGTTCATTTCTTAACCCCCCCTAAGTCATCCACGTTGAACTCCGATTCGAATACCCTTCAAATTCTCCAAACTTGATTCACCATCTTAAGTCATGTTCCCAAGACTTAGACTAGTCTTAATCAGGTCCTAAGAACTCCCTAAGGCCACCCAAAGGGTCCCCTAGCTTCCCTCTTTCTTCCCGTACTTTCCCACAAAACTGGTTGACGTCATACCATGACGTCGACCTCTCACTCAACCTACGTCATACCCTCACGTCATACCCTCACATCATACCCTCACGTCACACCCTCACTTACTACACGTCATACCCTCACGTCATACCCTCACTTGCTACACGTCATACCCTCACGTCATACCCTCACTTGCTACACGTCATACCCTCACGTCATACCCTCACTTACTACACGTCATACCCTCACCCTGAACTACAGACGTGCATCTGAGGCACGTCGATCTCACTCCTTCCATGTCGATCGATCGACGTGCATCTGAAGCACGTCGATCTCTCACCTGCTATACGTCGATCGATTGACGTCATAAATTTTCAGAATCTTCATCCTGCGATTTCTGCATCAACTGCAGACCTATTGTTATGGCCGAAAAAAAATATGTATATATATATATAGTAGATATACGTATACATTATTGTATTTATATATATATATAGTAGATATGTGTATACATAAATGTTACCAAATAAGATAATAAAAATAATAATAATGATAATAATAAAAAGGTGATGATGATAATAAAGATAACTATAAACTAATAGTATTAGAATCACATTAGGAAACCTAAACCAAAATCAAATGGGAAAACCTAAAAACCTACCCTAACTCGCCCACCATATATACGTATACACGCATAGCCACACACACACACAAAAAAAACGTACGGCAAAAAAAAAGAGAGAGAGAAGAGAGAAAAGAGAGAAGAAGGGAGGCGAGGCTCCGAACCCAAGTTTTACCCCGTCGGATTTGTTTGTGTTATCGTCAATCGAGGTAGGTGCCTCTTCCCCCCTCAAATGGATACGATCCTTGCATGCTTAGATGATATTTTATGTGATTCTTTGTTTTTTATTATTTTAATTGTATAAAATATTGATTTGTATTCGTTTATATTTGGAAAAGCATGAGGTGACTGTTTAATTGCTGCTATGTACTCGTATGAATATGAATTTGATGGTATGATTGGATTATGGCGGAAACACTTGTAAATCAACTCAAAAGATTAGGGTTTTTCACAGTTAGGTATGTTTAAAAATTTCGTTTTGGCCTTAGAATAACTTCATCTAGCCCGGAATAGGTAGGGATTGGTTGAAAATCGAAAAAAAGGGTCTGACAGACGCGTTTCAGGGGGTGGCGCGTGGGCGGCCCCTGATGGTGCGTCCGAACACGTGATGACGTGTCCACCTTCAAAAGTTGCGTCGCGTTATAACGAGTCCAACGCAACTGGTTTGAGGTCAATCGGAGTTAAAACGAAGATTTTATGGAGGTTAGAAGGAAATAGAAAAAAAATAAAAAAAAAAAGAAAATACTGTTGGACCGGCCAGGCAGCCGGACCGGACCGGATGGCCAGCGGACCGGACCAGGTAGCAGGCCGGCCCAAGCCAAAAAAAATAAAAAACAAATCTGGAAATTAATTTCTGAAATGAATAAATAATAAATAATTAATTAAAATTAGTTTAAAATTCCAGAAAAATATATTTAATTATCAGAAAATTCTAAATAAATTTCAGAAAATATAAAAGGTTAAAATTAAATTATTCCCACTTAATTTCTGAATTTTGAGAAATTTAAGTAATTAAAAATAATTAGTAATGAATGGAATTAAATAAGGGAAAATTAGTAGAAAATTCTAGAAAATTAATACAAGCTAAGTAAAAATAAAAAGAATGCTAAATAACTACTTTCCAATATTCGTAAATTTTATGAAGCCAAATATTGAGTGCCGGAGATGGTGAGGATGGGCGTACAGGCCCCAGACGATTAGTGTTGAGTGCCGGAGTTGGTGAGGATGGGCGTACGGGCCCCAGGCAATTTTGTTGTTGCATTCATGGCACGTGCATTGCATTGGGAGTGGGCTGAGATGTACGGGTCTCAGACGCTCGAGTGGAGTGGACCATGGTTTACGGGCCATGAGTATGTGATTATGATGGATCATGGTGTACGGGCCATGGATACTTGGTTATGGTGGATCGTGGTGCACGGGCCACGGGCATCGGTTGGGGTGGATCGTGGTGTACGGGCCACGGGCATCCGCAAGGGTGGATTGTAGTGCACGGGCTACAGGCATCCAGTCAATCCCGGGATCATGCATTGCATATAGGTCTAGGGCATATTGCATGACATGATTCTTGTTGCGTGTGACACGTTAATTGAGCATGCATCACGTACTTGCGCATTTTTATGTGGAGTGCTTTACTTACCGCATTTACTTTATCTTATGCAAGTTATCTTATATTTATGTGATATGTGTTATGTTATGTTTATGTGCTATGTGTTATATCATGTTATGTGCTATGTGTTATATCATGTTCATGTGCTATGTGGCTATATCATTTCGGTATGTACGTTTTGTATTTGTTTGAGGCGGGCATCTACTGGGTGATTTCTGTCACTCACCCCTACTTCCCAGGTGAGCCGGATGAGGACTACGAGCATATCTTCATTGAGGACGGGACGGACATAGCAGAGTGGGCTGATTGAGAGCTGCGGCTAGGATATGAGGGGACGCTGCAGCTGTTTTGTTCTTATTTATATTTTGAGGATTTCCACACACTACTTTACTATTATATTTCCAGAATTTTATTTAGCAATGTAATAACGGTTATTGAAGTTTAATATATGCTATGGTTTACGTTTCCGCGAAAAAATTTCTACGTCATCTTTGACAAGTAAGAGATTGATTCGACGCTTTGTATTCTCCTTAGTGAGATACGACGGGTGCACTGTTCCCGATGTTAGGGCTCGGGAGCGGGGCGCTACACCTATATCCCAATCGTTTTCCAACGTTCTTCCCACCAATCCAAGCCTAGTCTTCCCTATCAATCCCTTCTTAACCCTCTCAAACAAGATCCTTCATATTCACGTCAACGATTCAATCCTAAAACTCGAATCTTTCATCAAATCCACCCCAAAACCTAACCTTTTCACTTTTCCCTCCCTTCAACCGCCATCATCAACCAAGAGGGATTCAAGGGAGGGGAATTTACAGGATCTCACGTAAACAATGAACAACAACAAGATTTTAACATACAATGGCCAAATCATCGACACCAAATCACATAAATCATATACATGTAATCACGAAAAGAAACTACTGCATGGTGATCCATTTAATATCAAAAGTAGGCCTTTTTCTTTCAAAAAAAGTAGGAACTTATAAGATGATTACTTACCTTTGATTACTAGATGATGGATCGAAGAACGGAGAAGAACGGATTGCAATTCTTGAAGGGTTCTTGATCTAGGGTTGGAGTGGTGAGTAAAATCGCCTTAGAGAGAGAGAGGGAAAACGCCAATGGAGAGGGGTGGGGATAATGGCGTCGGTTTCTTCTGAAATAGGGAGAAACTGACGTCTTGTCAGTTTTGGTATGGAAAGGGAAAATTTGGAGTTTCTAAATTACATCCTATTTCCTTATTTATCTTAAAGGATAATCTCATAAGATTTAATTCAAAATTAAATCCTAATTAATTCTAATATTTAACCTCCAATTAATTCACATTAATCATATTACTTAATTTGTCATTTATTACTGTTGACCGTCATTAATTACATTAAATTCCTTCTTTGTCTCTTAATTATCCTATGGGGAGTGCGGGGTATAACATTCCACCCCACTTACAAAAAGTTTCGTCCTCGAAACTGGCGTACCTTATTGGAAGAGGTGTGGGTAAAGCTCCATCATTTGTTCCTCAAGCTCCCACGTGGCTTCGCGCTCCGTATGGTTACTCCACTGAACTTTGACATACGGGATAACACGTCTTCGCAGGACTTGATCTTTTCTATCCACAATCTTTATTGGATGTTCTTCATATGAGACATCTTCCTTAACATCCAATGGTTGAGCTTCCAAGATATGGTTTTGGTCCGATACGTATTTTCTTAGTTGCGATACATGAAATACGTTATGGATTTGGGATAAGCTCGGAGGCAGGGCTAATCGGTACGCTCTTTCGCCAACTTTACCAAGTATTTCGTAAGGGCCAATGTACCTAGGGCTTAACTTTCCCTTCACCCCAAACCTTGCCACTCCCTTGGTGGGTGAAACTCGTAGATAGACCTTATCGCCTTCCTCAAACTCCAAAGGTCGTCTCTTAGAATCGGCCCAACTCTTATTACGATCTTGGGCCACTTTCAGTTTCTCTCTTATCACTTTGACCTTTTCAATCGTTTGTTCCACCAACTCGGATGCGGTGATTATCCTTTCTCCAACTTCGTCCCAACAAACAGGGGACCTGCACTTACGCCCATATAACGCTTCGAATGATGCCATGCCGATTGCGTTGTGATAGCTATTATTATAGGAAAACTCCATCAACTTCAGCATGCTATCCCAGTTTCCTTTGAAATCCAAAGCTCTTCCAAGGTTTGGATGGTTCTCTCGGATTGTCCGTCCGTTTGCGGGTGGTACGCGGTACTCAATCTCAGTTCGGTACCCATTGCCTTCTGGAATGCTCTCCAAAACTTAGAGGTGAACTTGGGATCACGGTCCGACACAATGCTGACTGGGACTCCATGTAGGCTCACAATGTTATCCACATAGATATTGGATAACTTTTCATACGAACTACCATGTGGCATGGCTATGAAATGAGCCGTCTTTGTTAATCGGTCTACAATCACCCAGATCATCTCATTTCCATTTCTGGTCTTGGGTAGTCCCATCACGAAGTCCATAGTCATGTGTTCCCATTTTCATTCCGGAATCTCTAGAGGCTTCATCAAACCACCAGGTCGTTGATGTTCAGCTTTGACTTGTTGGCAAACTAAACACCTTTCCACGTATTCCGCTATGCTTCTTTTCATCCCTATCCACCAATAATTCCTTTTGAGATCCTTATACATCTTTGTGCTGCCGGGATGGATAGATAGCCTTGAATTATGAGCTTCGCTTAGTAACTCTTTCCTAAGCTCATCATTATTAGGTACACACAACCTATTTTGAAACCATAAACTTCCATCTTCTCGCAACTGGAAGTCTTTTACTGGTCCCACAGCTAGTTTATCACGGATTTCTCTTAGCGCTGCGTCTCCATACTGCGCCTCTGTGATCCTGTCCACCAAGTCTGGACTGATGGATAAAGTCGTTAAAACATTTGCCACTGAGTCAACCACTTCGAGATCAAACTCCTCAATCTCCCTTTCCAATGGAGACTGTCTTGCGTGGCTAGACTTCCTACTCAATGCGTCCGCCACTCTATTGGCCTTACCCGGATGGTAGTTGATGGTTAGGTCATAATCCTTAAGTAGTTCCAGCCATCTTCTCTATCTCATGTTCAACTCCTTCTGCGAGAATAGGTATTTCAAACTCTTATGATCCGTGAACACGGCACATTTTTCTCCATATAGATAGTGTCTCCAGATCTTAAGAGCAAATACCACAGCTGCGAGTTCCAAGTCATGCGTTGGGTAATTCTGCTCATATGGTTTCAATTGTCTGGACGCGTACGAAATAACTCGTTCATTTTGCATCAAGACACACCCTATAAACAGAAAGCTAAGTTAAGATTAGCATATGTATATACAATGCATTAATGTAATGATGTACATACCTAGTCCTTTCTTGGACGCGTCACTATAGATCATGAAACCGTCGGTGCCGGAGGGTTGTGCCAACACCGGGGCTGTGGTCAATCTTTTCTTGAGCTCGGTAAAGCTCTGCTCACATTCCGCAGTCCATTCGAACTTAGTCTTCTTCTGTGTAAGTCGACTCAATGGGACTGCTATCGTTGAGAATCCCTCAACAAACTTCCTATAGTAGCCTGCCAAGCCTAGGAAGCTTCTGACTTCGGTCACATTTGTGGGTCTTGGTCATTCAGTGATGGCTTCTATCTTCTTAGGATCCACAGAGATCCCATCTTCCGAAATCACGTGACCGAGGAAGGCTACACTTCTTAGCCAAAATTCACACTTGCTGAATTTGGCGTAAAGCTTTTGTTGTCTCAATATTTGCAACACCACTCTTAAGTGTTCGGCGTGTGCTTGCTCGTCGGGAGAGTAGACTAGGATGTCATCGATGAACACCACCACAAATTGATCCAACTGTTCCCGAAATACGGTGTTCATCAAGTCCATGAATGCCGCTGGAGCATTAGTTAATCCAAAAGGCATCACCAAGAATTTATAATGCCCATATCGAGTCCGAAAAGCGGTCTTAGGGATGTCTCCCGCTTTCACAAGCAACTGATGGTACATTTGACGAACGTCAATCTTTGAAAACCATCGAGCTCCTTTTAGTTGATCAAATAAGTCCTCTATCCTTGGCAGAGGATATTTATTCTTAATGGTGATCTTGTTCAACTCTCGGTAGTCGATGCACAACCTCATGCTGCCATCTTTCTTCTTCACAAATAGCACTGGGGCTCCCCAAGGTGATACACTGGGGCGAATTAGTTTCTTGTCTAACAACTCCTGAAGTTGCCCCTTTAGCTCCTTAAGTTCAGCTAGAGCCATTCTGTAGGGTGCCTTAGATATAGGCTCGGCTCCGGGTATCAAATTGATCTCAAACTCCACTTCCCTCGATGGCGGCACTCCTGGCAAATCATCCGGAAATACATCCTTGAATTCATTGATCACCGGTATTTGATCCATGGAGGGAACTTCTTGCTGAGCATCTACAGCATACACCATATATCCCTCTGCTCCTTTTTGCAAAGCCTTAAAGGCCTTAATCGCCGTCATGTATATCTTCTTCGGAGCTTTAGTTATCTTGACATTTCCTTGTATTGTGATGTCATTCATCTCAGGGTCCTTGAGAGTCACTTGTTTAAGTTTACAATCAATATTGGCATGGTTCTTGGTCAGCCAATCCATGCTCAATATTACATCAAAGTCCTTCATTGGGATTGGAACTAAGGTCACCGAGAATATCTTTCCATCAAATTCCAAATCACAATCTTTGTACTGATGGTGAGAAACTAGTACTTGCTCGCCTGCTGCCTGCACCCTAAATGGGTTCTCAAGCCATTCGGGTAAACAGCCGAGTCCTTTTGCGAATCGCTTAGAAATGAAGGAGTGACTAGCTCCACTATCAAACAACACATTTGCGGGTACTTTGTTAACTAGAATCACACCTAATCACAAGAGGGTAACACATGAAGGTTTTCACATAACAATATACAACCATCAACTTAAAGAACTAAAATTCAGCTTAAGCAACTACTATTTAACTTAAGTCATACCTGTCACCACATTGGCGTCCTCCTGAACTTCAGCGTCTGTCATGGCATGGACCCTTGCATTGGGCCTGCCTTTCTGCTGCTGGGCTGGCCCTGCTCCTGTTTGTGGCTTAGGGTTCCATTCCGGGCAGTCCTTGATCCTATGGCCCGCTTTTCCACATTTAAAGCACGCACCCGCTATTTTCCAACATTCGCCCACGTGTCTCCTTTGGCAGTGTGGGCATTCTGCTGGTGCTTGGCGGTTGGGTTGGTTTGGCTGTGGTGCCCTTTGAACTGGCCCCGCTTGTCCTTTTCTGGGAATCTTGACCCAACGTCCGGGTCTACCTCCACTTTGCTCTACTCTCGGCCTCTTGCTCGATTCTTCACGAGCCTCTCTTGGTTGTGATCTGTGCATGTCACTTTCCACTCGGTAACATGCGTCCAGCATCTCCTCAAACGTTTTCAGACTTGACCCCGCTATAGCCGTCCGTATGCGGGGGTTCAGACCCTCTTCAAACTTTAGCATTTTCATCCGATTGTTTTCCAATACCATGGGCGTGAATTTGCCCAAGGCATGAAACCTGTCAGCGTAATCGGAAACTGTCATCCTCCATTGCTCAAACTTATCGAACTGCCTCATCTTCTCCAAAACGGCAGTCTCAGGCACGTAGTAGTCTTAGTAGGCCTTCACAAACTGACTCCACTGGATAGGAGGGATCATCTTGGGCAGGATGCCGCTCCACCAGGCATTAGCTCTGCCAATCAGTAGGGGTGTGGCTACATCCACCTTCAGATCTTCAGGCACTTGCACAAGTCTGAAACATTTTTCTACCTCATCGAGCCAAAACCCAGCAACTTCTGGGTCAGTGGTCCATTCGAAATTAGGGGCATGCATCTTCCGCATCTCCCCCAATGTAATACCTGATGCCGTGCTGAGGCGGTGGAGGCGGTGGTTGTTGCTGTTGTTGTGCGACTCCTTGTGCTATCACTGTGATAGCGTCTATCAATGCTTGCGGGACTAGGACTGGTGGTGGTGATGGAGGGTTATTATCTTCATTGCCACCATTTCCTTGATGGTCACGTCTAGGAGGCATTTTCTGCAAGATCACACTTATTAGTATCTAGCAGTTTAGAAATAAATCAGTGCTTGGGATCCATAATGTGTACAAGGCGGAGTTTACGAACTAAAATAATTAACATTTATTGCTTACACTTAATCGCGCTCGTACACACACCCATCCCAATCAAACTTAAATCTAAGATTACATACTTAGACTTAAAGATCAACTTAAGGTGAAAATCATAACTTAAGACTCTATATGTCATAACCTAGGTCTCCGAGGTAGATCTGAAGCCTAGGCTCTGATACCACCTGTAGCGCCCCGACCCGGACAGTAGAATCCGAACCGGTACACCCGTCGTAGCTTACTGAGAAGACTACAAGACGTCTCATCTCTCGAATACACATCATCAATGACGTAAGAGAAATAAGTGCGGAAACATATCTTGTAAATCTAAACCATCAATGCAGTACGTCAACAGACAATGTGAACATCAAAAACTGTATATGGTCGCAGCCATCTAAAACCTCAAATGAATTAAGAAACATAAATAACAGAAACCATCTAATCAATTCTCTCCATCAGATCTAGACATCCCATTCACCCCACTCGCCGTCGTCCTCAATGAAAATAATATCGTACTCAGGTTCCCCTGTATCACAAAGGCAGTACCCTTAGCGAAAACGCTAGCAAGTAACCCGCTTATAAGACATACGGGATCAACACATGGCAAGACATGAGTAATATATAATTCAAGGGAATTGTGGGGCACATGTCTTGTAAAACTTCCAAATAGATAAACGAATCACATAATAGCAAGTACAACAGATTGAACGCAATCAACAAATCAATAACAATCGAATACCACGCACATCCATACCACAATGACTCTCGTGATGCATGTCAAAATATGCCCTACACTACACAATCACAAATGCATGAAACATTTCTTTTCAAAACAGTGCAATGCATGTCACAATGTCCGGTCTCGTAACTCGTAACCCTGTAACGCACCCCAGCTTATATTTCCATCCCGGTTAACGTTACAGGCTCGTTATGCTCTGTGATGCACCTCGGCTTATATTTCCATCCCGATTAACATCACAGACTCGTAAAACTCTGCAATGCACCTCGGCTTATATTTCCATCCCGATTAACATTGCGGAGGACTTTATACCCTGTAACGCACCCCGGCTTATATTTCCATCCCGGTTAACGTTACAGCCTTTTGTGACCTGCAATGCACCCCGGCTTAAATTTCCATCCTGGTTAACGTTGCAGTGTTAGTGTATGTGCCCTAGGCCATGATTTGGATATTTATGTTATGCATTTATTATTAATAAAAGAGGTTTTATTATCATTATTGTTGGTTAGTATGTTACACAATTTTGATATATGTCCCTGATTCATTATTGTTATGGAGATAAAATAATTTATAATCAGTATGAGTATTGATTTGATAATCATTAGATGATTATGTGTATGGTGATACGAATCAATCTCATAGATACTTGTTAGAGAATACTGTATTGGATAGACCCATCATGAGATTGCTACATGGATTAGCGTCATAAGTAAATCTCATGATAGTCATGTTTTAATCCTTTGACTTGAGATTGTCATAGTTTCCAACATAAGGACTATTATATTTTGACATGATCAAACGTTATCCGTAACTGGATAATAATAAAGGTCATGATTGAATGTGATAGAAATTATGTAGAGGATATTGAACAATCAAGATAGAATTTGTCCCTCTCTTTTGAGAGAGATATCTTTGGGCCCCTCGATTAGTGAGACTGTGAAATGCATGGCCGTGCTCAAATGAATTGATAGTGTGATCAATATCATTTGTTTTATCAGTCTACTTAGAGATCGAGTAATCATATGTTTGAACTATATAAGTATGACGCTGACCATGACTTATGTTCAAACTAGATATCGTGTGACAAAGGGATTAATGCATGCACTATTATTAAGCTAGTTGGACTTTACTCGTATTAATTGAGTAGTTGTAATGCCTTGCTAGAGGCCAATTACGACTTGTTGGTCTAATAGAGATTTAATCAACTGCCAATTAATATGGGCCTATCGGGTCACACACAAGAATGCGTAAGGCTGAGATTAATAATATTAATAATATTAATATTGGATATTAATTATTATTATTATTATCGTTTTTAATATTAATAATATTAATATTGGATATTAATTATTATTATTATTATTATTTTCGTTTTTTTGGTGATTATATATACATGTGTGTTATCAGATAATAACGAGAGAATCCATATCTGATATGGATTTTGAATATCCTAATAGAATCCGTATCTGATATGGATTTTGATTGGCATCAACTAATCCGATTAGGACTCGGATTTTGATGTCTACGTATGTGTATATATACTTGTGTATCTCGTAT
Source organism: Eustoma russellianum (assembly GCA_036186865.1). Classification (NCBI taxonomy): domain Eukaryota; kingdom Viridiplantae; phylum Streptophyta; class Magnoliopsida; order Gentianales; family Gentianaceae; genus Eustoma; species Eustoma russellianum. Next base: position 16,835,404 of record AP025052.1, read on the forward strand.
ACATTAGACACACGAAAAATACACAGAGTCATCAAAGAAGCCCTAGAGCCGTTTTTGTGAAAAACCGAGTTCTTCAGCCGCGCCGTTTGAAGAGCTAGCACTCCGGACAGAAGCGTTCGTGTGGATACCGACAGAGGGTGATCGTATTTTCGCACCTACTTCATCTGCGTAATTCGGATCTACAAAGGTAGTTTTTGAGTTTCTTTTATCGAATTAAACGAACAACATGGATCCTTGGTAGGAAATCGGAGATCAAGTTTTTGTTTTCCGCTGCGCGTTTTGCAGTGATCTCGGTTGGTTTCCTAACAGTGGTATCAGAGCCACTTGTTGATTTCGTTTAAATCGATTATATCATGCTTATGTGATTATATGTTTACTGTTTTTCGTATGGCATGATATGTACAAAAACCCCAACTCGGATTTCATATGATGAGAGAAGAATGGTGTTTTTCAATTCGTTTTCATGAGACGTTATGATTCGAGATTGTTATACGTGATATAAAATTTTCGTTTTTCATGTGATGATCAAAAACGATTATGTTTATATCGATATGAACAACCGATAATGATTCTGTAAGAGTTATGCATATTCAAAACAGACAGATTATCAATTCGATTGATGATTCTGTTTTCGGATTTCGAATGGCAGATTGATTCTGTTTCGGATTTCGAACAGCAGATTATCAATTCGATTGATGATTCTGTTTTGGGTTTTGAATGATAACTCTCGGTTCGATCGGTGCTTCTATAAGGGCTTACACGTATTCAAAACAGTAAGATCGTTAATATGATTGATGCGTCTGTGTTAGGGTTTCGAAAAGAAAAATATCAATGCGGGACCGCCGTATACGTACGCCCTATAGTTCGTTACCGTGACATTAAGAATGTCAATATATATTTATTTGTTATAATATGTTTGTGTAAAATATATTATAATTGTTGATGTCTTTGCATGGTGCATAGCATGGCCTCAGGACCTATGTGATTGACTTAGTCATATTTTTGTTTTGGGTTATTATGGCCTACGTGCCGCTGTAGTTTTTGTTGTATTTAATTATACAAGTAGTTAGGTTTTTCTTTATTATTGTAATAAATGAAGAATCAAGCTACAAAAGTGGTGATGGCGACACATACCAAGGACGGGTGGATTCCATGGAGATGGAGGCACGAGCTCAAGACAAGAAGATATGTATCATTGCAAATGCTGTAATAGGAAGTCTTTCACATAGGGTTTCCTTTATGATCTTCATTTGGTCTCATGAAGATCATATTTAGTTTGGCCATGCTATGTCACGTTTACATATTTATCATTTTGTATGAGATGCGTGGATGATAGATTATATATGCATATAGGATGCTACGATATGATGATATGCAATGCAAGACATAAACTAAGTTGAACCCTCATCAATAATTTAAGTCTTTATGCCATCCATGTCTTAAACACCTATTAAAACTAGGATTGTATTAAAGTAGGTATTGCCAAAGCAATATGCTTTAAACATTCCTAGCTACGTAGGATGAGTAATAGTGCTACTCATATGTTTAAAATTGGTTAGACTTAATTGGGCTATCAAAACGGTTTTGGGCCCAAGGCATTAGATGGAATCTAACATACAATGATATATGATGTCATTATTCCATAAATTCTAAGAGTTACATGAGATGTAATTGGTAAATATGTTACCTACCTAAATAACTTAATTTTAAGCGTCATGCCAAAGCTGGGTTTACAATTAAGTCAAATATGGATCTTAGCTCACTAAAATATTTCTTTCGAGGGTTATGTTTTAGTGAGAGTTTTATAAATTTTAAACCTCATTATTAATAAAGTGTTACTTTGCATGTTTTGTAGATCATAAATGGCTGCTAATAACAATTCCACCTTATCGCTGCGATCAATCCTTGAGAAGGAAAAATTAAAAGAATGTGGGACTAATTTTGTTGATTGGTTTCGAAACTTGAGAATCGTTCTCAAGCAAGAAAAGAAGTCCTACGTGCTCGATGACCCTGTCCCTGAACCCCCTCCTGCTGATGCTTCTGTTGCTGTTAAGAACAAATATAAGAAGCATGTGGAAGATTCCAATGACATAGGATGTCTAATGTTGGCAACTATGTGTTCAGGACTTCAGAAAGACCTAGAACACTTAGAAGCTTATGAGATGAGTGTGCATCTCAAACAAGCTTTCCAACAACAGGCTAGGCAGGATAGGTTCGACACCGCTGTTGCACTTTTTGACTGTAAGATGTCTGAAGGTGAATCTGTTAGCGCTCATGTTTTAAAGATGAAAGGCTATATAGATCACCTTGCAAGACTTGGATATCCCCTGAGTTTGGAACTCGCCACGGATTTGATCATACACTCTTTGCCTAGCAGTTTTTCTCAGTTCGTCATGAACTACAATATGAATAATATGGAAAAAGTCCATTCCTGAGCTACATGGTATGCTCAAAACTGCTGAGGGGAATATCAAGAAGCCTACCCATGTATTGAGTGTCAATACCAAGCTAATGAAAAGGAAAGCTAAAGGCAAGGGTAAGGCTAAAAGTGCAAAGGGTGCAAAAGGGGCAAAGGGTCAAGCTAAACCGAAACCTGGTCCTAAGGCAAAGGTTCCTAAGGAAGGAACTTGTTTCCATTGCAACAAGCCTGCCTTGGAAAAGAAATTGTGATGTTTATTTGGAGGAGTTGAAGAAGCTGAAGGGTAGTGTGACTACATCTTCAGGTATTTATGTTATAGAAATTAATTTATCTACTTCTTCTTCCTGGGTATTAGATACTGGATGTGGATCCCATATTTGTACAAATATGCAGGGGCTCAAAAGGAGTAGGATGCTGAAGAAGGGCGAGGTGGACCTACGTGTTGGCAATAGAGCAAGAGTTGCTGCTATAGCTGTAGGGACCTATGAGCTTGTCTTGCCCAATGGGCTTTTGTTAGTTTTAAACAATTGCTTTTATGTTCCTACTATGAGTAGGAATCTTATTTCAGTGTCTGTTTTGGATGATGAAGGTTATTCATTTTTAATTAAAAA
>AP025052.1:16847821-16892076 GCA_036186865.1 Eustoma russellianum
TAGCCAAACCATGGGGGAGGTAAGGGTAATTATCTCGAATTATTAACTTTTAAAACTACTGCTCACTAGCTCCTCCACTTTAGAGGGTACTTTTCATCAACTTCTGTTTTGTTCTCAACCCAGCTACCCTCCATTGGTTAAACCTGCGCTTGTGACATTGAGGTCACTGATTCGAGCCACGGAGATAGCCTCTTGCATAAAGTATAGAGTAAGACTGCATACATCAGATCGCGAAGTGATCCGGCCCTTCTCCAGACCCTGTGCAAATGCGAAAGACTGGTGCAGCGAGAACGGCGTTTTATAGACCAATTATCACCCGCTTTTTAGGAGAATGCCCAGTCAATGTCCCCTTATCCTTATTCACTTTCATGTCTGATAAACTATTGACAGCGTATCTATTATTCTGTTCACTTTAACTTTTTTGTTATATATGTGATCTCTACATGTTAAATTAGTAACATTTGTATATTGGTATTATAATGCATGTATTATTATTTTTATTTTATTTTATAAAATAATATAATACGATATATTGAAAAATCAACTGTGGCAATATTTTTAAGGGATAATTACCTTTACCTCCCCTGTGGTTTGGCTAAATAGACTTTTACCTCCCCTCTAGTTTGAGTTAAAGTGGTTTCCGGCCAACACCACCCCCTATGGTTTGGACGGAGTTCGCCGGAAACCACTTTAACCCAAACTAGAGGGGAGGTAAATGTCTATTTTAAAAACACAGGGAAATTTTTGGCGAATTAGCCAAACCACAGGGGAGGTAAAGTTAATTTTCCCTTAAAATTTTACTAAGCACCGAAACCGATACGTCACAACCCTAGATAGTACGATACATAACAATTAATTTAAATAGGTAAACGATTAAGACACAAAGTTATGTCACAATTAAATAAGCCCAAAAAGAAAATTAGACATAAGAAAATAGTAAAGGACAAAATTGCCCTTCCACCCCTCCCAAGCCCCTTAAACTGCCACCTCCCACCCTCACATAGAAGACAAGTTGTCTTCATTTGTCCCATCAAATCACAAACTATCTCCTTTTTTTTACATCATTGCCTTTCACTCTTTTCCAAACCCCCCTCTAACCATGTGACTGCCCCCTCTCTTCCATGTAAGACAAAATGTCTTACTTTATGCTCAACCTTATTTATTACCCACTTACACACTCCTCCTACACCATCTATTTTCATACTATCTATCCTACTATCACATCACCTTTTACCAAGATAAAGTTAAAAAAATATTCCTCCATTTTACCCATGTGAATCTCGGCCAACTATATGAAGGGAAGGAAGAGAAATCACTCAAACTAATTATTCCCAGCCTCCATTTCCTTCTCACACACACAATCTTTCTCCACTTGCTTTACAAATCTCCAAATCCCACCAATGTCATGCCATGCAATCCTTTTACATTACATTCATTCCCCCACTCCCTCCAACCTCAGCCACAACCAAATCCAACAAGAATGCAAGACCACTCTATTTCCACTTCTCATTTCTTTCTTCTCCTTTCCAATCAACATTCTCTGCCCCTCTATTCCTTTTTATCTCACTCAAGAAATTTTTTCCTCTTTTTCCATGGCTAAAACCAAAAACAACCACCATGGAAAAGGGAGACATCATCCTTTAATCCCACTTTCCTTCAACCATTCACTATAACAAGGTAACCTTACCTCTCCTCTTCCAAGTCAAATTCCAAAATTTATTCCACTCTCCCTCACTCACATACTTCAGCCAACATCAAAAAAGGAAGAGGATACATTTCTCTTTCTACCATATTCTTCAACTAAAGGAATTCTCCCCATTTCACAAACTATCAAGTCTCCCACCTTTTCTTTTCTGACCATCTTTAGAACCTTACTTCCCCAAAAATATGCGCTCCAACCATGAGAGGGACATGCAAGCCTAGAAAATTCTTATACAACATCAAGGTAAGAGGTTCCAACCAACATGCAAATGATTTTCTTCCACTATATCTTCACCACAACTGGACATTTCTTTTACTTTTCCTCCTAGTCCGTGAGCTTCTTAGAGGGAAAGAAGGGCTCTCCTAAGTGGAAAATAAGGAGGTTCAAGGTGAATTCTTCTTAAGAAATTGATTCTGGATAATATCTAAATGTCCATTCTTTGAAACTAACCATTCTTCTTCCATGCAAGGCCATTAGGCCGTGTGTGCCAAAGAGGAAAGAAAAGGATAAATCTTTTCTATTTTAAGATCAAGATTCAAATATCAAGGCAAGTATCTCTTCCTAGTTTCTTCATGAATGCTAGGAAATAGAGTCTTTTATGCTAGAAATTAAGGGTGGATCATGCATGCACAAGACTAAATATGTAGATGCTAAGAACATGAAGAAAATGCACTTGCATGTTCATCATCTTATGATTTTGATGACATTCTTGCACATATGTATGTTAGTGTTGTGGTGAAAGGAAAATATGTCTTGCATGTTACTTTTATGACAATGGTAGGCGTTTTGTGCACAGTAGCCAATGATCATTCTCATGGTCATAGTCTCCATCTTCATCTACATGTTAATCACCAACATGCATGACATTACAAAGTGTTAAAATGGAAGGTATGTATATGAATACATCCACCTTGCATACACATAGAAGGGACCGAAAATCTTGTATGTGTGTGAAGGATAATTTGGCCATAAGGAGCATAAGTCGACTGTTATGATTTACTTGCTCTACTTTATTTATCTGACATTACATGGCATTTCATGTCACTATTCGTGTTGCATTTAATGTACACCATACATGATTCACATGACGAAACCTAGGCGGATAGACTTGATGAGCGATTCGTTATCGCTCACCCTATTATTTACCATATCACAGGACTGGAAGCTAGTTCAGACACAGTTAAGGATGAGTCAGGGACGGAACAACAATGATGACATATGGATCCAATGGATGTATTTTCGTTTAAGTTATATCAGCTTTGTATCATAATTTTGTATTGGCGACACTTCTGATGTATTCAGATTTAATTAGTTTTATGCATGTCAAGTATGCTTTGTACATTTTATATTGCTTCCGTGATTTCAATACATGTTATGGCGACATGCACATGGATGTCATCGACTCCTTGTACTTCTCGTAGCAGAGTATGGCGGGTGCACCATGCCGAGACTCTAGTCCCGGAGAGGGCGTTACAATAGAGGTATTATTTGCATGTCGCTCACCCTTTACAGATTCTAACGATAACTTTTGATGTCGTTGAGATATACTGTGTATGATTGATTGATTGATATTAGGGTTCTTTTGATTAAGCATAGTTTAATAATTCATAGCTAAGTGTCATCCAACATATCAGTACAATAAAATAGGAGAACACACCAGAAGACATAAATAAATTATACATGCTCTATCAGATCAATCAAGATCTGAATCAGATCTGATAGATTTAGACCTATAAATCAAGTGTTGATAAAAGTTTGAGCTGATACTATTAAGATTTGCTTATTTAACCATGGAATTTCTCATACTGTATTCTTTTCTATGGATCAATGTTCTGATATCAGCCTTTCTACCTAAGCACGTGGATTTCAAAAAGGAAGGAAACAACTGGGTCTGTTATTGGTTCGTACTTTCCATATTTAGGAGGTGACAATATTATTTTTTGATATGCTTTAAATAAATATACAGGACTATTTCCTTTGTGTGACGTGGGATTTTCTTTTGGGGTACTCGAGAACAATCTTTACTGCCTTTATAATTTGTTTAAAATTTTACACAAAAACAAAAGATATCTACTTTATGCAATTATCCTTATCTGTAATTATCGTTAGAGGATTGGAAGCCGATTAAGCTGGTTCTGACATTTTGCTGATAAATGACGATGAGCTAGATATAGTTTATGTATGAAAACGGATGAGAGGAAAAGTCTTTTCTTTTTTTTTTTTCCTACAAATGAAATCATAGTACGTTGCGACTTATTTGGTAACACAACATCTAACTATGGCTACGAAATTACGGTGTCTTCTTTAGTCTTATATATATATATATATATATATATATATATATATATATATATATATATATATATATAATCCATCCAAAATTTGTTAAACTATTTTATGATAATATTTAAAACAGCTTTACGAGATAATGCCACATTTAATGGTTTGCAATTTAGAAATACTTGTGACAAAGTATTATAACAAAAGTTAACATGAGTTGGAAGACATAATATAAGATCCATTGACATACATTCTTATAACGGTGAGTTTAAGGAAAAGAATAAAATACTCTACAAATAAGTTAAAGCAATAAGCTAAAGATACGTCATATATTCACAAGATCTTTAAAAAAATTTACAAGATCTTTCCAATTGAACAAATGTAATAAATTCTCCAATGATTTAAATTAAGCTATTTGGTAAAAAAAAAAACTTAATCTATCAGGTTTAATACACCATGTGTCAATTTTGTTAAATGAAATACATATATATAGACGCTTACACACACATATATAAATACATACACATAATTATTCAGAGTCTAATATTTTGATATGTGAACTACACAAAATCGACTTACATATATTTGCAATTAGTTAATCAACACGTACATGTGTTCCCCGTCATTAAGCTTTAATAAAGAAATAATGTTCAGTTGTTGCTTAACGAGGACACATAGAATTATGTCAATGTAAAAAACATTAATATAGGATTAGGATGAACCAAATATTCTTTTTTATCAAAAATGTTATCACAATTTCACTTAAATATAACTTATTTTAAATTATAAGTAATTTATTCAAACTATGACATTTTTTTTAAAAAAGGTATCATTTTCTTTCACTTACCAACATATTTTTGATATCACGTCGTGACATATCCCAATGGTTACAGGTAAGGGTTTCGAAAGCAACGTGAGGTTCGAACCTTGCAGAAGGCAAGAATGTTTGAACCCTCTCCAGGCTAGGTGTATAGTGTGAGATCATTATTGGCCCGTGGAATGACCTGATAGGCTGCAATGCCAGCCCGTCGGTTGTTCCTTCGGTGACAATGGGCTCCTTGTGCTGTTCTTGTGCAATGACAAACTTCTACTAGTAGGCCTTGAGAAACTGATTTACATCCCTATACTTCTATGTGGGAACGGAGATGACAAAGAGCTTACTAGTTGGGATACAACTTTTTATTTTTGATATTACAAAAATCAAAACGTGACCGTTGGGTTTACACTTATGTCAATTGTTCCCATAAGAGAATAAGTGGGAGGTGGATAAAGATCCATCACCATATCCCTTGGCGATCATTTCTCGCCCTCCCATCATTATAGTCGGATAAATTAATTTACCATTTTTTCTTAACATTCACACACGCAGAAAAGGATAAGGATTTGACTTTCATTGACATGGAACAATGACCTTACTAATTTCTTTAAATCAGCATTTGTCATGTATCTACTCATCATGTACTAGGTTATTTACTTATAAGTAACGAAAAAAGTTTATTGACTAATAACACTATAACAAGTATGGTAAATACTGTACTATATTATTCCCTTAGTTGTATAAGTTCTATGAAATAAAGACTTACACTATTTACTTTAACTTTAAACTCTTGTTTATGATTGTATCGATTTAGGTAATAATACTCCTAATTTAACTTATTTATTTCCCGTGCTTTTTACTACGAAAGAAATAACATTCTCATACCAAGTAAAAATATTTGTGAAAAAGAATATGTTATGTTAAAAAGTTTTCAGGATTAAATTGGGTACCTATTGAATATTTTACTCTATCATATATAATTAAATTACATGAATCTTATTAGATAAATGTTTTTACGAGACATATCCAAACATGATTTCACACGGAAAATAATTGGAGAAGGGAGGGTGTATATACACTTGATACATTTGGTTTTGGAACATCAATAGTCATCTGCCCATATAGGAATATTACTTATTATTTACTTTATTTAAATGCGGTTTTGGAACATCAAACATTTTCTGTCGATTTTAGGAAATTATTATGATATGGATTTTTCTTTTAAGGGACAAAATTATATATATATATATATATATACCTCATTCTTCTTTCTCCAATTATTTTCTGTGTTTACACTTGACAAAGCTGACAGCTTTGAAAGTGAGAGGCAGACATCAAAATCACCACGGTACAATTTCCTCTTCCTCTAATCTTCATGTCTCTCCCTTTCTTCTTTTCCTTTTTATTCTTTCTCTTTCCTAATTTTTTTCTTTTTCTCTTTGGTTTCTTATTTGTTTTTTTCGATAAAAATATTTTTATAGTTGATATATATTTCATTTCATGTGCAACCACGTTCTGCTGTTTCTTCAACATTGGTTTATGTCTGTCTTCTATTCATTGCCAACCTTTTTTTCACTATATATTTTTGTCTAAAAAATCCCATCTTTTCTTAAATAACAAAAAAATATTGTTCCCACATATTTGAAGAAACTTGTTGTATATATTTTTTCTATTCAGCTAGCGGAAATAGTTTTAGGATAGTTATTTTTTAAATGGTGTCAAAAATTAATAAATCAGAGGAAGAAAGACAATTGTTTATGCAATTTAATGGTCTGTTTTATGCACTGAATGAATCATATAATCAGTGGAAGAAAGAAAATAATTTGTTTCCCCTCCTTCTGAAATGATATAGGCATAAACAGGTTCTTTTTTATGTTTTCTGGACTGACAAGGATATTCTATTAGAGTATCATCTTAATTTTGTCTGAAATCTCATACTTTTCAAATTAGCATACTGGAATACTCATACGTTCTAATTTGATCGATTATGTTTTTGACATGTATTTTATTTAGGATTAATTTTGTCCTTAATATTATTCCCCCAACCCCGATATACCCGAAGATAGTGGAAACTTCTTATGGACCCAATTCAAACCTTTAGTCAATTATGGCATTATCTCACCTTTATATGTACTTCCACTCATAGCTTTGTTTTGTGGATCTTTATTCTTCTGGTTATGACAATATTTCGACTCTCTTTGTAAAATACTTTATTGAGACCTGTGCAAAGTTTGAGGAGAATAATGATGGAGGGGATGAGAATGAGTGGCAAGAATATGGCAGCAGCAATTGTGTTGCTGCTACCCTTTCTACTGCTTTCAACGGATGCATCCGCCACAACATCCCCAGTGGAGAATCAAATCCACGATGTAAATATGGATCTTAGAGAACATACTCGCCAGCTCCTCGCCAATGGCCTTGGTCTTACTCCTCCCATGGGGTATGTATGTATCATATGATTTTGTTTTCCACTTGAAATTTTACCCCATCAGTAATTTTGTGATGGTCCACCATAGTGTTCGTTTTCGTATTGGAATTCTGCCGTATCGCTAATTTTATGATGATCTACGATGATACTGTTTGTTTCTCGTAAAAAATTTCTAACGTGTCACTGATTTCTTGATGGTCCATGATCATATATAGTGGTATTTTAAATATGTCTATACATGCATGCCTTCCTTCACAATTGTGGTCTGTTCATGGCAATGGTGGTCCTTTGTATCTCTATCTGTATGTCTCCTCCCACATAAGTGATCTTAAATCGAAAAGAGGAAAGGAGTTAGACAAAAAGAAAAAGAAGTGACTTAGACAAAAAGAAACGAAGTAGCTTAAACAAGTCTCAATGAGACGGATGAGACGCAAAAACCTCGAAGGCACACTAAGTGAAGGTATTCCCGCAGTGGAATACCGTAACAGGAGTGTAACGAAAAGCTCTATCGTATCATAGTGTGGAGATTTTCGTAACGGAACTACCGTAACAGGAGTGTAACGAAAAGCTCTATGATACCGTAGTATAGAACTTTTCGTAATGGAACTAGGAGTGTTGAAGTTTATATGTGCATGCATGTCTCCCTCCACAACTGCGATTTTGTGACGATGGTCCATGACCATGGTAGTCACCCATGTCTCCTTCTAGAAGAGTGATGTTATGGTATTTTACAATCATGGTGGTCCGTAAAACAGTAATTTTGTGATGCTGGGTCCATGATATTCGCGTAAGACTCCGGCTAGAGCGGTGATTTTGTAGTGGTTCACGACCACTGTGCTCCTTGAAACTATATGCGTACATGCCTTTCCTCGTTGCTATATTCATGTCTTTCTCTCCTTGTTTAATTCATTAAACTCACAGTGTTAGTGATGCCTGGACTATTTTAAAATTTGTACTGCCGTAAATATATATATTTTTTTAAATAAAATTCCTTATAATGTCCTTCCTGTCTGAGTGAGTGGTTATTACAACGTTCTAATTCCGCTTAGATTGCAATAATGACTTTTGCAGGTGGAATAGTTGGAATCATTTCAACTGCAATATCGACGAGAACATCATTAGACAAACAGGTACTATACTAATAGATCACTTTGTTGAAATTTTGTGGCAAGCTCGTTAGACTCGTATCTTTGTCTGTCGTACTTGGTGATTCGTTTTTTTCTAGAGTTGCCATTGTATTTTATTTTCACTTTCATGCTCTGTAGTCTAGTCAATGCTATCAAATTTGTACTTGAAGATTTGGTCAAATACATTGAAATCTGATAGGCGGTTTAGCGTTTTCCTTGCAATGTCTATTGATTACTTTTCTGGATTACTACACAGCTGCTCATTGTTATCAATTGGTATAGCCAACTTCATCGTGTCATTAAATACATTGGACTTGGCTAATTGGCCCTCATTCTTGTTTTAGTCTTTCGTTACAAATTTCCTACTTACTATTTGGTGTATTGCACAGCTGATGCAATGGTGTCAACTGGTCTGTCCAAGCTTGGATATCAATATGTAAATATAGGTACTTGTCTCATACGCGCTTGTGCCTACTTTTCCTTAAATAACTCGCGTACAATGATTTAAGCTATTATTGGCTCTCTAATGATATAACGGATGAGTTAATACAAAGGAATTCATTCATTACAGATGATTGCTGGGCTGAAATTGCACGCGATGTCCAGGTTACTTGCCCCTTTACGATCTAAACTTTTAGATATTTCCTTTTTTGCTAGCTATCTTGGTGACGAGCAATGAAAGCTCTTGCTGAATTCTTGTAAATTCAGGGAAATCTTGTGCCAAAGAAAAGCACTTTCCCATCGGGCATGAAAGCTCTTGCTGATTATGTCCACAGCAAAGGCCTCAAGTTGGGAATTTACACGGATGCAGGGTATGATCAATGACCAGTTACTCATTTTCTTATTTGTTATTTGTTGCAGCATGCGACATTGTGAGTCATTTGGGCTTCTTTTGGCCAATGCATCTATATTTTCAACTTTTGCAGGTATTTTACTTGCGCAAAAACCATGCCTGGTGCCCTTGGTCACGAGGAACAAGACGCGAAAACCTTTGCTGCCTGGGTAAGAAAATATTTTGAATAGTGGTATCCAGATTCTAGGCTGTAGCCCCTTTTTTTTATAGCTCTGATACTTTTTTTCTAAGATAACCACATTATTAAAAAAAAATACTTTGTTAAGTGATGCAATTGATGTATGTTTGAACATGTTTATCTCTACTTGTGCAGGGAATTGATTATTTGAAATACGATAACTGTAACAATGATGGCACAAAGCCGACAGTACGGTAATGTATCTTTTGGCATTGAACTTCTGTAAACAGCAGCTTCTATTTAGTGCTTAATAAATATTTTTATGTTTTTGCATAGATACCCTGTTATGACGCGAGCCTTAATGAACTCTGGCCGTCAAATCTTTTTCTCTCTTTGTGAATGGTATTCCATATTTTCTTTTTCGCTTCTTTTTTTGTTCTTCTTACATTTGTCGATTTGTGTTCTGGCTACAAAGGTAAGGAGCTATAATTTGTATCATAGTTGTGAAGATTCTTTCTTACATTGTTTGTTGCACTTATGGGTGAATTTACTAGGGGAGATTTGCATCCAGCTCTATGGGGTGTAACGGTAGGTAACAGCTGGAGGACAACCAATGATATCGCAGATAACTGGGCAAGGTAAGGGAGATTCTTGCTTCTATCATTTCGAAGTGTTTGCTACCATTTTCGCGTAATGACGCCTTCAACTCGTTCTTTATCAGCATGGTTTCGCGAGCAGATGAGAACGAAGTGTACGCAGACTACGCCAAGCCAGGTGGCTGGAATGGTTAGTCTAAATGGAATTTTTGCCTGTTTGTTTGAATCCTTGAGTATTCTGTAGTGACATTTTACTCACCAAATCGATATAAATTTTGTTCTACAAACAGATCCTGACATGCTTGAAATAGGAAATGGAGGAATGAATAAAGATGAATATATTGTCCATTTCAGCTTATGGGCAATGTCCAAGGTACTAATATAAATATATATCTGTGTGCTTGCGCATGAACATCTATGTGTGACTGGCCTTTTGAAACACGCATATCATATGAGTTTTGACTGGTAACTAATTTTTGTTATATGTGATCGCCCAAGGCTCCTCTTCTGCTCGGATGTGATCTAAGAAACGTTTCCAAAGATACTATGGACATCATTAGCAACCCAGAAGTGATTGCAGTCAATCAAGGTTGTGTCTGGCATAGCTAAAGCAAGCAATAATGTTTTATGTATATGTATATATATAATTCCTTAATTGTTTAGGTGGTTAAACTCACTGTTTTCCAACTTAATTTGTTCTGTTAAACAGATTCGTTAGGCAAACAGGCTAAAAAGGTCCGTATGATGGGTGACTATGAGGTAATAAACAATTTTCTTTACTTATGAATATTGTAGCACTTGATAAAATAATCGTTTGACATGGCAATTTTTGACCTCTTGGTTTGTACATTTAAGGTATGGGCAGGGCCTCTATCAGGTAATAGAGTGGTGTTGCTACTGCTCAACCGTGGTCCTCGACGTGACTCCATAACTGCTCACTGGGATGACATTGGCATCTCCTCAAATACTCCTGTAACTGCGAGAGACTTATGGCAGGTACATTAGTATTTTTCAGCACTGATAGATGTTTAATCAGGAGGAGCACAAATGAATTTGTAGATAAAACACCCATAAAATATAAGAATAGAATACTCTACAACAACAGCCATACCCAGTATATTTTAACGATATCGAAAGCTATCGCTGGGTCTAGGAAATGTAAGAAACATACAAATAATACGTTCATCTTAAGGAATAAAAAGTCTGATTCGAGTGAAACTCCGGAGATAGAAATATGTATCATCAACATATGTCTTTAGGTGTTCTTGATCGACAACCTATCTGTAAACGAAAATTTGCATATTGACTTTTTTTTTGTTCTGTCTTGTTTTGTAGCTAACTTTTCTTATTATGATCATGCAGCATGAGACTTTGAAGACACATTTTGTAGAAAACATAACAGCAACAGTGGATTCTCATGGGTGCAAGATGTATATCTTGAATCCAATAGCTTGAGGGCTTTGTGAATATTCAGCATTTATTTGGTCTTTCTAAATAAAGATTGTTTGGTGGATTTGATGATGTCATCGTATATTCTTGATATTTAAACATTTATGATCTGACAAATTATTGACTTAGTTTCTATTACTTTTCGTTTATCTTATTTTTCCTTTTATTGTTCAAAAAGAAATAGTTATAAAGATTGTCTATGTATGCATATAAGATAAGCATGCCGTCACTAGGACGTTATTGTTAATAATTTATTCTAGAAGTCAACAGTGACAAGACAATATTTTTGGGATAGGAGTGATAAATTTGACCTCTCAGAGTTATCAGGTGGATTCTAGACTTCACTCAACACTTGGTGTTTGATAGTACTGCTACGTCACCATCTAACGCTCGCCTCTGTATTCTCTTCTAAAATAACTCTTATTAAATTTTTCTGAACTGGAAAATTATGTCACACATTACAGGTGTGGAGTATTCTTCTTTGGAAAAAACGATTTCGTCATATTTTGCATTTTCATAAGAGATTGAGAAAAACGTTAAAGCACAAGGCAGAAGTATACTGTTGGAAATGGGTAACCTGTTATGATATGCCACTGGAAACCTCAAAACTTTTATGATCATTTTCCATCGATTTTTTTATATTAAAATACGGAGACACTGCGAGTAACTAATAGTAGTTGGTTGAAGGATATTTCGGTCTAAAATACGCCAATTTTGTTTTTGTAGGAAATAATGTATACAATTAGATTAGTTTAGTGTAGTAGCTGCAACAAGACAAAATAAAATATAACCGTTAGGATTCCAACGTTAGTTTCTCTTTCTTGTAAGTATAAATACTCATGCTCATTGTAAAGTTCTGTAATGAAGAATTGGTTATTCTACAGAGTTCAACTATTCCAATACTATGGTTCTTTCATGTTTCTCTTGATGGTATCAGAGCACACTTAAACTTGAGCAAAGCTCGAGAGAACTCAAGAAAAAAAACTCTCAAACGAATCTGCATCAGCAATCTGTATCACAAATTCTTCATACGATTCTTTCTACCAAAAGAAACTTTGCAACATAAAGCATACTGCAAAGCTCACTGAAGCAAAGCTGTGAATCAAATTCACTAGTATCCCCTGCAAATTTGAACTGAGAGTATTCGAAGAAGAATATTCGAAGAAGAATCTCTTCCACACTATCTTCAGAAGAAGTACCTTGAAAAATTTTCTTCAATTCCGCATACGGCAGGACTGAAGACGAAGACGACGAAAGAGAAGCAGTTTCACGTGATAGCGAAGAAGCCAAATTTTTCGCAAGTTTTTCAAGATGGTAATGGCTGCTGACGGAGTTAAATCAAAACTGTTTTAAGACTGCTTTATGTCCCTTACGGCGTCAAGTATTCCGTCATTGCCCCCTTTTTCCAAATTGCGGGACACGTTGCCATCTTGCATGTCCAGCTGTCCACCATATTACTTTAAAAAAAAAAAAACAAACAACGAAAAAATTTTCACCGCCCATTATTTTTTCCCGAAATTTTTTACCTGAGTTTCGTACATATCTGCTTTTGAGGACATTAATTCCTCTGGAACAATATCTTTGAACGAAAATCTCATCTTTCCTTTAGAAGCTCAAACACTCTGCACAATACATCTTTCTTCTCTGCAACCCACGATTTTTCATCATTCTCCTTCCTACTTGCTTTCTCTACTGTCTCTATCTCACCTACTCTTCTTCTCTTCAAATCTGGTTGAGCTCCCATTGCATCTGTATCTCATCTACCCTATCTCTGCGTTTCTGATACTATGGCGGAGCAAAGCAGCAAAGTCACCTCTGCTGCCGCCGGAGAAAAATCATCTATCCCTACTTCTTCTTCCCTTCTTGACTCTACACCCTTAACTATCACAAATCAGAAGTTGCATGGCAACAACTATCTCCCTTGGAGCCGTGCTGTGGAACTATTCATCACTGGGAAGGGGAAGAAGGAGTATCTGTCTGAATTTATGGTTTGTCCTCCAGAAACAGACGCAAAATTTTCTGTTTGGGAGGCAGAAAATTCCATGATCATGGCTTGGCTTCTGGGATCTATGACTCCCGAGGTAGGTAATACCTTTATGCTCTATCCTACTGCAGCGGCTATTTGGAAGGCTGCAAAAGAAATGTACTCCAAGACGGATAACATTTCTGAATTATATGAGTTAGAAAGCCAATTGAAGGACATCAAACAGGGGGATCAAACTGTAAGCAGATTCTTTAGCAGTGTATCCCAGATTTGGCAACAGATTGATGCACTTGAAGCCTATTCCTGGACATGCAGTGCTGATGACCATTTGTATAAGAAAATCAAGGAAACCAGACGGTTGTTTGGTTTCCTGTCAGGCTTACACAAGGACTTTGACGCAGTTAGGAGCAGAATCATTGGCACTAAGCCACTTCCCACGATAAACGCAGCCTTCTCTGAGATACGGCAAGAGGAAAGCCGTCTCAAAGTAATGATGGGACCAGCTGTTGTTCCATCTGAGTCTTCTGCTCTCTTGACTCAGGAGAGTGACAACAAAAAGGAGACAGGTTTTGTGGTAAAAAAGGCTGCTAGTTCAAAGTCTCATTCTAATGATCCTAAAAGTTTTGTTAAGAAGTATTGCAGGTACTGCTATAGAGATGGCCATACCATTGAGGAATGTTACAGGAGGCCAGGATCTACTGTAAAGCCTCCACCTTTTTTCAGGAAAAATACCCAGAGACAAAATCAAGGAAGGTCAGAATCTGGCTCATCTTGGAGGTCTGACGCTGACTCATGGAAACACCCCAAGGCAGCTGTTGCAGACTCAGAACCTGATTCTGCACCTATATTCACTCAAGCACACCTTGACGCAGTACTTAGAGTTCTTGACAGTCAGAGGTCCCAAACCCACAAGGAACAGATAAGGGCCACAATGGCCAGTTCAGGTAAAGGTGGTAAGTCTAGAATGTGGATAATTGATTCCGGGGCCACTAACCATATGACTTATGATAAAACTATGTTCAACCTGTTTTTTGCCACCACTACACAAGAGAAAGTCAAAATTGCTAATGGTGTGAGTATAGACATCAGGGGTTTTGGAACTGTTCCACTATCAAATCACTTAATACTCAAGCATGTCTTGTATGTCCCAGAACTTGAATGTAACCTGCTCTCTGTTAGAAAATTAATGTTGGACAATTCTTGCTTGACTGTGTTCACATCCTCTAAATGCTACTTTATATCCTCTTCTCCTTGCTTCCAGGAAGGAGCAATGAAGGAGGAGGGAACAACAGGGAGGAGGACTGGCATGATTGGCAGTGCTGATCATAGGAATGGTCTTTATTTTTTGGACAGTGCCAAGTCTAGGTGTGGTGTGAGCTGTTCTAGTGCATATTCTTGTAACACAAATGCTATTGTTCCTAGAATAGGTAACTCTAGAATAGCTTCTATTTTGCTTTGGCACAACAGGTTAGGCCATCCCAATTTCTTGTATCTTAAGAGGCTTAAACCTGATTTATTTCATGATGTTTCTGTTAGTCAGTTGAAATGTGAAACTTGCTTGTTTGGTAAACAATCTAAAGCTCACTATCCAGTAAAGATATACTCAGAAAGTAAGCCCTTCAATCTGGTTCATTCTGATATATGGGGCCCGTCTAGAGTATTGAATGTAAATGGATGTAGATGGTTTGTGATTTTTGTGGATGACCACACAAGGGTCACTTGGACCTATCTCATGAAACATAAATCTGAGTTGTTTCAGGTCTTTAAAGCGTTTATCTTGTTGGTGCAAAATCAGTTCAATACTAACGTGAAGACTTTCAGGTCAGATAATGGGAGTGAGTTTCTGGACAAGGACGTAAGGATCTTTCTTACTAACCATGGCATACATCACCAGACATCAAATGTCTATACCCCTCAGCAGAATGGGGTTGCTGAGCGAAAGCACAGACATGTTCTTGGGGTTGCCAGGTCAATTATGTTCTCTAAGAATGTTCCCAGATATCTCTGGGGTGAGGCAGTCCTTACTGCTACCTACTTGATAAATAGAATGCCCTCTAGAATACTTGGATTCTCTAGTCCAAGAGATAAACTTCTTGATGCATATCCTCACTGTCTCTTATTGTCTGAGTTGCCACTTAGAGTTTTTGGATGTGTTGCGTATGTTTATATTCAGTCACATCTAAGAGGTAAGTTGGACAGGAGGTCCATCAAGTGTGTTTTTCTGGGCTACTCTAGCTCACAAAAGGGGTATAAGTGCTTCTGTCCTAACACTAGGAAGTTTTATACTACTTTGGATGTCTCTTTTGATGAAGACTCTGCATTCTTCTCACCTTCTATATCAAGTTCCTCTAATGATAATCAGGGTGATTACTGGAGCATCCTGGATGTAGTAGCAGCCAGTAGACCTACTGTTGCTACTGAAGAAAGACAATCTGCAGAACCAAGGAGTGATGTTGTCCCACATGACCATGATGATACGCCTCAAGCTGTTGGCCAAAGGGAATTACAAAGTAGAATGTCTCAACCTATTACTCACTTCTACTCAAGGAGGAGACAACAAGACACCCAGTCCCAACACAAATTCACTCAGTGAATCTGAAATGGATGTGAACATCCCACAGGATCTGGACCTTCCCATTGCTATACGGAAAGGGACAAGGGAATGCTTGAAGTACCACAGGTTCTTAGGTAATAAGGGCTACTCTGTTGTTCATCCATTAAACAAGGTAATCTCTTATGATAAACTTTGTTCTGCCTTTAAAGTGTTTACTGAAAATTTGGATAATCATCACATTCCATCATCTATAGAAGAAGCTTTACAGAATAAACAATGGAGGATGGCAGTCAATGATGAGATGTCAGCTCTCATAAAAAATCAGACTTGGGAACTTGTCCCTAAACCTGCAAATGCATCTCCTGTTGGATGTAAGTGGGTATTCTCACTAAAGTATAATTCTGATGGCTCTCTAAATAAACATAAAGCTAGACTAGTTGCTAGGGAATTCACTCAATCTTATGGCATTGACTATGGTGAAACTTTTGCTCCAGTGGCAAAGTTAAATACTATTAGAATTATCTTTTCTCTTGCGGTTAATTTGGACTGGGAACTAGCTCAACTTGATATTAAAAATGCATTCCTCAATGGTGAACTCAAAGAGTTAGTGTTCATGAGTATACCCCCAGGTTTTGAATCTGCCAGAACAACGGGAAAGGTATGTAAGCTAAAAAGATCCATCTATGGGTTGAAACAGTCACCAAGGGCATGGTTTAGTAAGTTCACTGAAGTACTCCTAGTCTATGGTTTTAAACAAGCACAAAGTGATCACACACTATTTGTACACAAGTCAGGATGCAATATCACTATACTTATTGTTTACGTGGATGACATTATTCTGACTGGAAATTGCAGTCTGAGTATAGCTCAAGTAAAAAAGTTATCTGGCCACTGAATTTGAAGTTAAAGATCTAGGTCCTCTAAGGTATTTTCTAGGTATGGAGGTGGGAAGAACCAAACAAGGTCTAATGGTTTCACAACGCAAATATGTCCTAGATCTTCTTCAAGAGACGGGCATGACTGGTTGCAAGCCAGTGTCTACCCCACTGGAAGCATGTACGAAATCATCCTCAAAAAGAGATAATTGTGAGAAGGTAACGGATATTCTCTCATACCAAAAACTTGTAGGTAAATTGATTTACTTATCTCATACTAGACCAGACATATGCTATGCCGTAAGTTATGCAAGTCAATTCATGCATTCTCCTACTAATGTCCATTTACAAGCTGTCATGAGGATTCTTAGGTACTTAAAAGGAGCACCAGGTCAAGGGCTGTTTTTTGGAAAACATAAGAGCCGAGAAATTCAGGTATATACGGATGCAGACTGGGGGGGTCCAAAAGGCAGCAACATGAGGTCCACCTCAGGCTATAGCACTTTTGTATGGGGCAACTTGGTAACATGGAGGAGCAAGAAACAATCTGTTGTTGCACGGAGCAGTGCTGAGGCAGAACTAAGGGCACTTGCCACTGGTTTGTGCGAAGGCTAATGGATAAAAAGAGTACTCAAATACTTACACCAGCTGGACACTATCTCTAACATAAAGGCATACTGTGATAATATATCCGCTATTCATATGGCAGAGAATCCAATTCATCATGACAAGACCAAGCACGTTGAAATCGACAGACACTTCATTAGAGAAAAATTGGAGGATGGCACACTTACTATTCAACACATTTCTTCAACTGAGCAAATTGCGGATATCCTAACTAAATCTGTACATCCTAGTTTGTTTTACAAATTATTGTCCAAGCTTGGCTGTGTAAATATATATACCAAGCTTGAGGGGGAGTGTAGGAAATAATGTATACAATTAGATTAGTTTAGTGTAGTAGCTGCAACAAGACAAAATAAAATATAACCGTTAGGATTCCAACGTTAGTTTCTCTTTCTTGTAAGTATAAATACTCATGCTCATTGTAAAGTTCTGTAATGAAGAATTGGTTATTCTACAGAGTTCAACTATTCCAATACTATGGTTCTTTCATGTTTCTCTTGAGTTTTCATATATATATATATATATATATATATATATATATATATATATATATATATATATATATATATATATATATATATATATATATGAGACAAATTGGATATTGTCACGACTTACAAACTCTAAAGTCAAAAAATAAAAAATAAAGAAAGGAAGTAGTATACGTTATCTAGGAGTTTTTCGTTGTTGGGTATAAATCTAAGGACGAAAAAGGATGACAGAATCTTCTAAATAAAAACGCTGTGGATATTATTTCACTAAACAGTTAAACTTTTGATGGTTTTCCATGCTTCATCTGACTCTATATATGTGTGCACTTCCACTCATGGCTTTGTTTTGTGGATATTTATTCTTCTGGTTATGACAATATCTCGACTCTCTATGTAAAATACTTCCATTGAGATCTGTGCAAAGTTTGAGGAAAATAATGATGGAGGGGATGAGAATGAGTGGCAAGAATATGGCAGCAACAATTGTGTTGCTGCTACCCTTTCTACTGCTTTCAACGGATGCATCCGCCACTGCATCCCCAGTGGAGAATCAAATCCATGATGTAAATATGGATCTTAGAGAACATACTCGCCAGCTTCTCGCCAATGGCCTTGGTCTTACTCCTCCCATGGGGTATGTATCATATTATTTTGTTTTCCACTTGAAATTTTACCGCATCAGTATTTTTGTGATGGTCCACCATCATAGTGTTTGTTTTTCTGTTGAAATTCTACTGTAAGCAATTTTGAGATGGTCCATGATCATTATTTTGTTTGTTACTCACTTGAAATTCTACCGTATTAGTAAATTTATGATGGTCCGCGATCATATCCGTATTCGATATCTGTATATACGTGCATGCCTCCTTTCGCAATGATGGTTGATCCGCGACAAAAATGGTTCAGGAAATCTATATGTGTGTATGTCTCCTTCCACAACAGTGGTTTTATAGTGGTCCACAACCATAGTGGTTCTTGAATTGTATGTATGCATGCATGTCTCCCTCCGCGACAGTAATTTTATGATGGTTGGTCCACGACCATGGTAATCGTCTATGCCTCTTTTAAGAACAGTGAATTTTATGGCGTTATACGACCATAGTGGTCCTTGAATCTTATGTATGCATACATGTGTTTTCTTTCTACAAGAGTAATTTTATGATGGTCGGTCCACAACCATGGCATTCGTATATGCCTCGTCCAAGAACACTGATTTTACAGTGGTAAACACGGCCATAGTGGTCCTTGAAACCTATAAGCATACATGTTTTTCTCTTATTGTTTAGTTCATCATATCAATACTTGTAGTTATTTCTAGACTATTTCAAAGTTTGTACTACAGCAAATATATGTTTCTTTAGTCCCTTCTTGTGTCCTACCTGTCCCAATGAGTGGTTACCGCAACCTTGTATTTCGACCTAGATTGTAAATTGCTTGTATTACTTCCTTCGTGTTTACAATGGACTTGTTTTTGCAGGTGGAATAGTTGGAATCATTTCAACTGCACCATCAACGAGAACATCGTTAGACAAACAGGTACTGCACTCATTGTTCACTTTCTTGATATTTTTGTAGCAATCCCGTTAGGCTTGTATGTTTGTCTGTCATATTTAGTGATTTCGATTTTGGTTTCGTGCTCTGCACTCCAGTCAGTGTTACCATATTCTCCTTTAGGATTTGTTAAAACAAAATGAAATTTGCTAGATAGTGTAAAGTTTTTCTTTACAATGTCTATTGATTATTTTTCTGGATATATTACACAACTGATTTATTGTTATCGATTGGTACAGCCATATCTTGATGTCATTATATCAATCAAGCCCTTTGATCTTTCTTTAGAATCATCATACTTTTTGTTTGGTGTATTGCAGCTGATGCAATGGTGTCAACTGGTCTATCCAAGCTTGGATATCAGTATGTAAATATAGGTACTTGTCTTATACACGCTTGTGCCTCTTGTCTCTTTCATAACTCAGACGTAACGATTTGCATTATTACCGGCTCTCTAATGATATATGGATGAGTAATACGAACAAATTCATTCATTACAGACGATTGCTGGGCTGAACTTGCGCGCGATCCCCAGGTTAGTTACCCCTCTTACAATCTCGAGTCACTTTTAGTTGTTTGCCCCTTCTTGGCCACGAGCTTTAATCAGTCAATGCCGCTTTCTTGTAATTTCAGGGTTGTTTGGTCCCAAAGAAAAGCACATTTCCATCAGGCATGAAAGCTCTTGCTGATTATGTCCACAGCAAGGGCCTCAAGTTGGGAATTTACACAAGTGCAGGGTATTATCAATGACCAATTACTCCTTTTTTTCTAATTTATTGTTTATTCCAGCTTGCAACATTGTGAGTCATTTGGACCTTTTTTTTGGCCAACGTGTTTCTTTCATTTTTTTTTGCAGGTATTTTACTTGTGAGAAATCCATGCCCGGTGCCCTTGGTCACGAGGAACAAGACGCCAAAACCTTTGCTGCATGGGTAAGAGATTATCCTGAATAGTGGCATCTAGGTTCCACGTGCTAGCATGTTTTTTGATCTGATATGTTTATCTTTTTGTGACATCCAGATTATTTAACAAAAACTTTTGTTAAGTGCTGTTGTTGGATGTATGTGTGACCATGTGTATCTCAACTTATACAGGGAATTGATTATTTGAAGTATGATAACTGCAATGATGATGGCACAAAGC
Organism: Eustoma russellianum; assembly: GCA_036186865.1. Classification (NCBI taxonomy): domain Eukaryota; kingdom Viridiplantae; phylum Streptophyta; class Magnoliopsida; order Gentianales; family Gentianaceae; genus Eustoma; species Eustoma russellianum. The sequence goes on from AP025052.1 coordinate 16,868,417, forward strand.
CGACAGTACGGTAATGTATCTTATTCTTTGGCATTGGACTTCAATAATCAGCAGCTTTTTATCTGGTGCTTCATAAATCTTTATGTTTTTGCATAGGTACCCTGTAATGACGCGAGCCTTAATGAACACTGGCCGTCCAATCTTTTTCTCTCTTTGTGAATGGTAATGCCCTATTCCCTTTTCGCTTCCTTTCGTTTTATTCTGTTTGTGATCTAGCTACAAAGGTTGGGAAGTATAATTTGTATTTACATTATTTGTTGCCCTTGTGGGTGATTGATTAGGGGAGATTTGCATCCAGCTCTATGGGGTGTAACGGTAGGTAACAGTTGGAGGACAACCAATGATATAAAGGATAACTGGCCAAGGTATGGAATTGCCTCTATCATTTCAATGTGTTTGCTTCCATTTATGCGTAAACTTGGTCTATGACGCCTTTAACTCTGTTCTTTGACAGTATGATTTCGCGAGCAGATGAGAACGAAGTATATGCAGACTATGCCAAGCCAGGTGGATGGAATGGTTAGTCTTAATCGAACATTTACATGTTTGTTTGAATCCTTGAGCATTTCTGTATTGCATTATTTGCATGAATTCGTGTGACTTTTTTTACTCTACCAACAGATCCTGACATGCTCGAAATAGGAAATGGAGGAATGACTAAGGATGAATATATTGTCCATTTCAGCTTATGGGCTATGTCCAAGGTACTCATATACATATGGACATATCTGTGTGTGACTGGCCTTTCGAAACGCGTATATATCATTTGAGTTTTGCCTGACACCTATGTTGTCGTTGTATGTTATCGCGCAAGGCTCCTCTTCTGCTCGGATGTGATATGAGAAATATTTCTAACGATACTATGGACATCATTAGCAACCAAGAAGTGATTGCAGTCAATCAAGGTTGTGCTTTGCCATGTTTAAATCAAAAAAAAATAAAATCCATGTTCGAGTTTTACTTAAGTGTCTTTAAGTGGTAAAACTCATTGTTTTTCAACTTTTTATTTGATCTGTTAAACAGATCCGCTAGGCAAACAGGCTAAGAAGGTTCGTATGATGGGAGACCGCGAGGTAATCAAGCTTTTCTTTATCTTTGAACTCTTGTTGCACGTAAAAAATCACCATTCTTATCGCGAATTTTCAACCATTGTCTTGGTTTGTACTTTGCAGGTGTGGGCAGGGCCTCTTTCAGGTGATAGAGTAGTTGTGCTACTGCTCAATCGTGGTCCTGCGGGTACACAATACAACATAACTGCTCAATGGGATGACATTGGCCTGGCTCCAAATACTGCTGTAACTGCAAGAGACTTGTGGAAGGTACATCAGTATTTTTCAACACTGATAGATGTTTAATCAGGAGGAGAACAAGTGACTTTGTAAATAAAAACTGCCATAAAATTAATAATGTGACTAATCAAAGATGAAAAGAATGTGTTCTTGACAACCTTTTTCCCAAAGGAAAATTGGATACCGACTTTTTGTGTTCTATCTTGCTTTTGAGAGTGTTTTCTGATGAATTACTCTTTGATTATGCAGCATGAGACGTTGAAGACACATTTTGTAAACAACATAACCGCAACATTGGATTCTCATACCTGCAAGATGTACATCTTGAAGCCAGTAGCTTGAGGACTTTGTGAATATTCAGCATTTATTTTTCAAATAAAGATTGTTTGGTGGGCTTGATGATGCCATAGTAAATTCCTGACATTTAAACAGTTATGATCTGACAAATAATTGATCCCAGTTGTTTGTATTTTTTATTTTTTATTTTTGTTATGTTATCCCCCCCCCCCCCCCTCTCTCTTTTCTTGTCAGAAGGGGTTATAAAGTCTGTATATGTATATATGATACAATTACGGCTTCATTACGACATTAATACTGAATAATGGTTTAGAAATAAAGCTGACCTCTTATAGTTCATCAAATGAGTGTTTATAGGTTTGATTCAAAACTTTATCTTACATTCTTGAACTTGATAATCATGGTAGAGATGAGATCTTTGGCAGACTTACTAGACTTTGACACACACTAGGTGTAGTATGTGTGGAGTGTACCACTAGGTGTATAGGGTTCATCATGCACCATGTGTCTTATGCAAAGAATAATTTTGTTTAGAAAATAGGTTGAAAAAAGACAATGCTACCAGACTCCTCCCTATAACGAATTGCTAACTATGACTTGTCCGTCCTGAGCCTCAAAATTTTTATATCAACCATCATAAACTAGATCCGATCCCATCTTTTCTTATAATCATTCTAATTATTTGTCCTAATTTATAACACTATGAAACTATGTAAGTATATCCCAAATATAGAATAACGAGATATTCTACAGTTTCATAAAGAGACATTCCATATACTTTAGATTGTCTAAAACCTTATATATAAACTATAAAACAATAGAAAAACTTGCAACATTTCCGCATTATTTACCGAGGCAAATTTTATAACATTTATAAATGGGATGTCTCTCTATATAATATTTATTTTTCTTGTGTGTTGTCCAAAGAAGATCTTGTAGACAACCTACAAAAGAATGAAAAATTCTACAAGATTTTTACACAAGTTACATATGTTATAATAGTTTGTAAAGACAACGGGATGAAGAATGAAGGTGGATTGGTGTTTAAATAAGCAAGAATAGCTTGACTCATGACATGGATCGATCTATGTCTCAGTTGGATCGATCCATGTGGCTTGAAAATGAAGTTGAGTATTCTGTCAGACATAGATCGATCACATCGATCGATCGATGTCACATAGATCGATCACATCGATCGATCGATGTATCTTGAGTGCAAAGTTAAAACTTGCTATCCAACATAGATCGATCGATGTGATTTGGATGGAAAGTTGGAAGCTACTGTAACACATCGATCGATCGATCGATGTGCCAGCAGGTGTGACTTTTCATCTAAAGTTGTAACTTTTGCACCAAGGAACCTCTTCCAACCACCCCAAGGATGGTTTGAACGTCTGAAATGAAGGTAAACGCCTATATAAAGGCATGTTTAACAAATTTCAAGATATTCTGATTCCTTGTTCAAGATCAAGTATTCTAAATTCTTCTCCCAACTTTAAAAGCATTCTCAAGTGAAAGTTCATTGAATTTTTATCCTATTTTCTGAGGATAAGAGACTGTTTGACTAAACGAAAGAATAGAAATTTAGTTGACATGCTAAATGCAATGTTAATAAACTCCAGTTTGCCAAAGAATTTGTGAGAAGAAGCCTTGTTAACGGCTTGTCACATTCATAATAGAATTCCTTCTAAGAAGTTTAAGGTTTCTTCATATGAAATATGGAAGAAACGACCAAATCTAAGTTATCTTAGAGTTTGGAGTTGTCTAGCCTATTATAGAGTTCCGGATCCGAATAGGACTAAGTTGGGGCCAAGAACTCTTAAAGGTGTCGTTATTGGATAAGCTGAAACCTCTAAAGCATATAGAATTCTAGACATAGAATCCAATATGGTTGTTGAATCTAGAGATGTTGAATTTCTTGAGAATAAATTCTTAAGAACAGATTCAAATCAAGGTTCAACAAGTGAAAATTCAAACGAACCAATTGTTGAAGATTTCTCCAATGATCCTTCTGGTATTGATCAAAATATAAATTCTCCAACTGAGGTTAGGAGAAGTCAACGTGCTAGAAAGGAGAAATATTTACATCCAGATTTTATTTCTTCACAATCCACTACCTTCTTAGTTGAAGGTAATAGGACAAAGGTGTTTAATCAAATACCTATTGTACTAAGTGTAAAAGATGATCCTAAGTCCTATAAGGAGGCGATGCAATCGAGAGATGCATCATTTTGGAAGGAAGCAATTGACGATGAGATGAACTCGTTATTGTCTAACAATACGTGGATTCTCACTGATTTGCCTCCAAGTTCCAAAGCGATTGGATGTAAATAGGTATTTAGAAGAAAATACAACACTGACAATTCAAACTTTCAAGGCTAGATTAGTAGCCAAAGCTTTAGACAAAGAGAAGGGATAGACTATTTTGATACATATGCTCCAGTTGCGAGAATAACATCCATTAGAGTGTTGATAGCATCAGAATCCATAAATAATCTGTTTATTCATCAAATAGATGTTAAGACTGCATTTCTCAATGGTGATTTAGACGAAGAGGTCTATATGAAACAATCGGAAGGTTTTGTTCTTCTGGGTAATTAGCACAAAGTGTACAAATTGATAAGGTCATTGTATGGATTGAAATAAGCACCGAAACAATGGCATGAAAAGTTTGACACTACCATTTTAAAGAATGGTTTCTGGCATAATAGTGCTGATAAGTGTGTATATTTCAAGTTTACGGACAAATATGGTGTCATTATTTGTTTGTACGTGGATGACATGCTAATTATTGGCACTAATATGGAAGGAGTAAATGAAACTAAGAAGAATTTAACTTCACAATTCCAAATGAAAGATTTGGGTGAGGTAGATACTATCTTAGGGATAAAGGTGTTCAAACATAGTGGGGGTTTCGCTATTTGTCAATCTCATTACATAAACAAAGTGTTGAATAAATTCAATCACTTGGAGATCAAAGAAGCAAACACACCATTTGATGCCTCATACAAATTGACTGAACATACCGGTAGAGCGGTAGCACAATTAAAATATGCTAGTGCAATTGGTAGTTTAATGTATGCTACATATTGCACTAGACTGGATATTGCCTTTGCGGTGTGTAAATTATCAAGGTATACTAGTAATCCTAGTATGGAACATTGGAAGGCAATCGGACGAGTACTTGAGTACTTGAAGAGGACTATGAATTACGGATTGTACTATAATAGTTTTCCAACCGTGTTGGAAGGTTATACTGATGCTAGTTGGATAATTAGTGTTGGTGATAACAAATCTACTACGGGTTGGGTATTTACAATAGGTGGTGGTGCTATTTCTTGGGCTTCAAAGAAACAGACATGCATAACTCATTCGACAATGGAATCCAAATTCATAGCATTGAGATCAGTAGGTAAGGAAGCGGAATGGCTGAGAAATTTATTACTGGATATAGAGTTGTGGCCACAACCGATGCCAGTCATTTCCTTACTCTGTGATAGCCAAGTAACGATGTCTGGAGCTTATAGTAAAATCTATAACAGAAAATCTAGACATGTCAGCCTTAGACACGATTATGTAAGGCAATTAATTACGGATGGTATAATAGCCATTGCATACGTCAGATCCTGCAATAACCTAGCAGATCCGTTGACAAAGAGCCTTTCAAAAGATTTGGTACAAAGTACATCTTTAGGGATGAGATTGAGACGTATGTGATAAGTTCACTGGTGATGGAAACCCAACTTTTCCTAGCATACCACTAGTCAAAGATTAAATAGATAACAACAAGTCACAAAGTGAGGTATTAAAACACTAAGATTGATCTTTAAAGAATCAAACCGCACTACATTGATCTTTAAAGAATTGAAATGTTAATGTTAAAGGAGGGTTAGTGTTAAGACACTCTTAATGAAGGATTAAGAGCAATATCTTAATCTTCACCTATATGAACATAGGAAGTGGTACAGCTTCGACAAGAAATGATCTTGAAATGTTCATGAATACTAGGGGAAGCACAAGGCCATAAAGTGCCGTTTAAGATGAACTTTTAGGGAGAGCGTAGTTTCGTGTGTATAATATTTCCGGTTCTAGTATGAAGGAATTTGATTCAAGGCTTTTTAGCTATCAAGATTTCGTTAGAACTTTGAAGTATTATACTAATAAGAGGTTCAAATCGAAAGATACTTCTTACATGGATGAAATGTCATAAATTTCTTTACAAACTAAGTGGGGGACTATTATAATAGTTTATAAAGGCAATAGGATGAAGAGTGAAGGTGGATTGGTGTTTAAATAAGCAAGAATAACTTGACTCATGACATGGTTCGATTTATGTCTCAGTTGGATCGATCCATGTGGCTTGAAAATGAAGTTGAGTATTCTGTCAGACATAGATCGATCATATCGATCGATCGGTGTCACATAGATCGATCACATCGATCGATCGATGTACCTTGAGTGCAAAGTTAAAACTTTCGTCCAACATAGATCGATCGATGTGACTTCGATCGAAATATAGATCGATTGAAGTGGTTTGGATGGAAAGTTAGAAGCTACTGTGAGACATCGATCAATGACATCGATCGATCGATTTCACATCGACCGATCGATGTGCCAGCAGGTGTGACTTTTCATCTTAAGTTGTAACTTTTGCACCAAGAAACCTCTTTCAACCACCCAAGGACGGTTTGAACTTCTGAAATGAAGGTAAAATGCCTATATAAAGGCATGTTTAACACATTTCAAGATATTCTAATTCCTTGTTCAAGATCAAGTATTCTAAATTCTTCTCCCAACTTTAAAAGCATTCTCAAGTAAAAGTTAATTAAATTTCTATCATATTTATTGAGGATAAGATATTGTTTGGCTGTTGTATCCTAGGAAGAAATTTGCTTATAACCCTGCAGCATCTAGTGGGCGCAAATATTCCTTACGGATAGTATTGATATATGTCTCAAGCCAACTTCTAATCACTTCTTCTGCTCTCTTCTTGTCGTTCTTGTATCCATTTTCTTAACAACACATAAGGGGATATGCTCCACAAAACATCAGATTTTCCGTAAGACAACATATGACTACATGCGTTAGAAAACGATATAATCAATCATGATATTTGTTCATCTCGCAGTTATTGATGTTCAAACACATGGGAGAAGAACAGGCATTTTCATTTATATGTATTATCATACAGACTATCCTCTAATTATACATCTCAATTCTGTACAGCTATGGTAATACAATCAATGCTAAAAATCAATCAATCACTAAAATCACTCCTAGTTGATTTTGTGGAATTCCTAACTAACCGAGATTATGCAATCTACATTAATTACACAGTATCCTTATCTAAGGTAAGTATGTATTCTAACACTCTCCCTCAAGTTGAATAGTGGGGTCACCAATATTCAACTTGTGTAGTATGGATTCAAAAATTCGCCCATTAACAGCCTTGGTCAGAATATCTGCAAGCTGATCTTCCGATCACACATATGGAAGCGTAATAACTCCAGTATCCAGTTTTTCTTTTATAAAATCAATCTCCACATGCTTCATTCTGTCATTTTGAACAAGGTTTTCAGAGATACTTATAGATGCTTTGTTATCGCACATCAGGTGAGTAGGACTAGTGGCAGGAAACCCAAGCTCTTGTAGTAGCTTTGGGATCCATAGAACTTCACTGACGCCTTTTACAATACCACGAAACTCTGCTTCTATGCTCGATAAGGCCACCACCTTCTGCTTTTTACTTCGCCAGATGACAACATTACCACCAACCAATGTGAAGTACCCAGAAGTAGAACGGCGATCAACCTGGTTACCCGCCCAATCAGCATCAGTATAGGCTTCAACATTTAGATGACCATTATTTCTGAACACTAGTCCATGCCCTGGAGTTCCCTTCAAGTATCTCATAATCCTTAATACTGCCTCCAAATGATGTTTCTGTGGATTGTGCATAAACTGGCTGACGACTCTAACAGCATACGCAATATCAGGCCTTGTGTGGGATAGATAGATAAGTTTCCCAACGAGGAGCTGGTACTGCTCCCGATTAGCTGACAGTGAACCTTGGACAAAGTCGAATTTGTGATTCTGAACCATCGGGATATCAACAGGTGTAGCATCCAACAGACTCACTTCAGCTAGTAAATCAAGAATATACTTTTGCTGAGATATATAAATCCCTGCTGTCGACTGCATAACCTCGATGCCCAAAAAATACTTGAGTCCGCCAAGATCCTTCATCTCGAACTGTGTGAATAAGTAGTCCCTGAGACATGAGATTTCATTAGTGTCGTTACCAGTAATAATCATATCATCAACATAAATAATAAGACAAGTAACAAGACTCCCCTGACGTTTGATGAACAGAGTGTGATCCGCATTACTCTGCTTATACCCATCCTTTTTCATAGGAAGTGTAAACCTGCCAAACTAAGCACGCGGTGATTGTTTAAGACCATAGAGAGCGCGAGTGAGTTTGCAGACCTGTCCAGGTAAAAATTCTTCTGAGAAACCTGGTAGTGGATCCATATAAACTTCCTCTTTTAACGATCCATGAAGAAATGTATTTTTTACATCAAACTGATGTAGAGGCCAACCTTTCGTGGCAGCTATAGCAAAGAGAACCCTAAAAGTATCAACCCGAGCAACTGGAGAGAAGGTCTCGGAGTAATCTACTTCATATGTTTGAGTGTATCCTTTTGCTACTAGCCTTGCTTTATACCTTTCAATAGTCCCATCTGCTTTGTATTTGATCGTGAATACCCACCGACATCCGACTGTTTGTTTACCTGGAGGTAGCTGGCATCCCTACCAAGTCTCATTCTTTTTTAGTGCATTCATTTCTACTCTCATCGCCTCCTTCCATTCTGGTTGACTGCAGGCTTCTTCAACGGTTCTGGGAATTCCTTCAGAGCAAATCTTGGTAAAAAAATGTCCTCACAATGTTACTTACGTTCTTTGTCAATATGGATATAGGATATATGGTGGCTTGGGCTATCTTTGTAGGTGAATATCTGTTGGGTGGTATTCCTCTGTTTTTCCTTGGCAGAAGTACCCGTCCCTGTTCCTTTGCACACAAGTTGATTTGGTCCAGTTCCAGACTAGCATTAGGACTAGAAATATCACAAGGGGTAGAAGTAGCAGGAATAAAATGGGGAGTCGAAGAACCTGGATTAGGGGAAAGTACTTGACTACATGTGTCCTCATGTATACTCTCTTTTGCTTGTTGAGGAACATTCACCTGAGAAGTATTACTGGCCGGTACCAGAGTAGTGGCCATATCATCGTAGGGTGATGTAGTACATTCGGTGCCAACTACTTGCCGTGTTGGATCAGCGACAGACCAGGGTAGGTTACGCAACCAATCTAGGGATCCATCGTCATTAGCTATCTCCCCCTGAGACCGAGGTTGGGTGGCAAAGAAAAACTCGGTTTCAAGGAAGGCGCAGTTTAAGGTAACATGAATTCATTGAGTACGAGGGTTATAACAGCGATACCCCTTTTGAGAAGAGGCATAGCCAACGAAGACGCATTTTTCGGCAGAGGGGTCAAGTTTGTCCCTTTTTTTGGGACATGTATAAAGACAGTGCACCCAAACACTTTGGGTGGTAAGGTAAGGAAAGACGAAATAGGAGTTTGTGAGGCTAAGGTGTCAAGCGGGGTTTTGTGATGAAGAATGGATGTGGGTAGACAGTTACTGAGGTAGGTGGCTATGGACACTATCTCCGGCCAAAGATAGCGTGGGACAGATGACTCTAACATCATGACACGAGTCATTTCAAATAGAGTGCGATTTTTACGTTCAACAACTCCATTTTGTTCCAGGGTATCGGGACAAGAAGTGTGGTGTATAATACCATGATCACGAAAAAACTGTTTGAGTGGCCCGTCAAAGTATTCACCCCCAATATCGGATCGTAAAGTTTGGATCGTTGAGTTTTATTGAGTGCGAACCATGTGATAAAACTCAATAAATTTAGTGGTGATATCAGATTTGTGTTTGATAATGTACAACCAGGACATGCGAGAGTAGTCATCGACAAATGTAACAAAATATTTAAAACCCAAGGGTGTAGAATGTGGGGATGGTCCCCAAACATCTGAATGGATTAAAGAGAAAATGTTTTCAACACGCGTATTATTCAAACGGTAAGTCGTCCGAGGCTGTTTGGCCCAGAGGCAAATGTCACAAGTGAACTTTTGGTAAAGGACTAGAAAATAAAGTAGGAAAAAGTTTCTGCAAATAACTAAAAGACAGTTGTCCTAACCGACGGTGTCTGACGAGTTACCGATCCGGTGGCAAGATTTGACCTTCCATACTGTACCACAACATCTACGTAATAAAGTCCCCCCTCCCCCCTCTCAGTACCACGTCCAATGATCTCCTGAGTATGAATGTCCTGCAATATGCAACAGGAAGGATACATGAGTACAACACAGTCAAGTTCTTTAGTCAGTTGGCTAATGGAGAGTAGTTTTGTAGAGAGAGAATGAACAAGTAAGCAGTTTTGAAGAGTAACATTGGGTGTGATGGAAATAGGGCCACTGCTTTTAACAGGAATGATATCACCACTAGCGGTCTCAACGTGGGTTTTTAATGGTGTGGAACAATGTACTAAGTCAGTGGGGTCAAAGGTCATGGTGTCAGTGGCACCACAGTCAAAAATCCATTGAGGGTTGTTTTGGGTCAAAAGATGTTTTTGAGGACTAAAATGCTCCTGTTTAAACTGAGGGGTCGAATCTGGGCCTGTGGTGAAATCCAATACCAGATTAACCTGCGGAGGGGAAATTACGGACTAGGACGAACCACTAACAGAAATAGAGAGGGCAGGGAGAAAATTAATAGGGGTTGGGGGGTTAACTTTATTTTTCGAAAAACAGGGGGGCATGGGAGGTAAAAATTGAGGGGCTGAAGGATTAATTTTTGATTTAAAAAGGGTGTTGGGGCTAGGTTTAATTCCTAGCCCCATACCTGCGGCGGCGTGGCTCTTTACCTCTCTCTGCTCTCCGTCTGCTTCATCCTGCTCCTCCCTTGTTCGGCTTCTACTTCCTTCATCTACTTCGCTATTGCTGACTCCTTCTCCAGGGTCCTGGCGGAGGCTGATTTTCCCTGGCTTGTGGTGGTGCATTTCCCTTCCCACGATTCCGGGTAACCGTATATTTGGAAGCACTTCTCCTTGCTATGTCCCTTTTTGCCACAGTGGCCACAGATCATTGTGGTTTTGTCTACTCGTGATGAGGGAGGTCCTGAACGAATAGATCCTTGTTCCTGTTGGGTTTGATGGCTTCGGTCAGAAGGTGGTCCTTGACCATGTCCACGTCCCATGCTTGGTTTTACCACCAAGCCTTGTCCTAGTCCCAGTGATGAGCCTGTCTCTGAGGGACCGTGTTTTACTAACCCCGCCTGAGATTCAGCATGTTTGAATTCAAAGAATGCGGTTTCAACATTTGGCAGTGGTGTCCTTTTGAGCAGATCCTTTTTTTCAGTTTCAAACTTGTCACTTACAGCAGTCAAGAACTGAAAGAGTCTAAATTCTTGCATCTTTTGATTATACAGAGATATATCCTCAGGGTATTTCATTGGGTTTGTATCCAGTGTATCTATTGCTACCCAAATGTCTTGAAGACTGTTCCAACAAGCTTCAAGTGTGCCCTCCCCCTGCCGGATACTGTTGGCCTTCCGGTGTAAATCAAATACTTGTAATGAGTCTCCCCATGAGCCGTACGTGAGGGTCAACCCATCCCAGAGGGCTTTGGCAGTAGGGTATTATGATACATTGTTTATCATACTGTCATCTACATTCTGCAAAATCCAGGTAAAAACGGAATTATCATCTTGCTCCCATCGAGAGAACTTTGGATCAGTGGGTGGTGGTGGTGAGGGTACCCCCGTGAGGTGGTACTGCATACCCTGTCCAAGAATAGCCCTGTAAATTATTTGGGACCATAATGAGTAGTTATTGCCCGTAAGTTTAACGGTAATATGAAGGTTTTCAGGTAAGGGTATGGGTGGTTGGGGTTGTGGGCTGATGCTATCTTTGAGAATTTGTGCCACTTGAATGGCCAAAACTCCAGGATTTGAACTGGCTGATGATTCAAGTTTGAGTTCTTGTGGATTTTATGGTTTTCTGACATAGTTGGATTTTGCAGGTGCGTTTTATGATGATGACAAACTCAGAATGTCTGAGCAAGGATCAAGCCAAATGGCCGGAGAAATATAAGGTATATATGGGCAGTGATGAGACTTTCTCTGAGCCTTCACTCAAAGATCTCACACTCAGTTGTGAAGATCGTACCGCTCTGATACCATGTTCAAACAATAGACATGGGAGAAGAACCGGTATATTCATTCATATGTATTATCATACAGACTATCCTCTACTTATACATCTCAATTCTGTACAGCTATGGTAATACAATCAATACTAAAAATCAATCAATCACTAAAATCACTTCTAGTTGATTTTGTGGAATTCCTAACTAACCGAGATTATGCAATCTACATTAATTACACAATATCCTCATGTAAGGTAAGTATATATTCTAACAATTGATAGAGCATAGAGGAGAGAAAACATTTGGATGAATAAAATAAAGAGCATGAAGAAAGGCACCAAGAGAGCAAAATGATCCCTTGTCATCTTCGTCATCAACCAAAATGCGAAAATAATCGATATCAAGAACCCATATCTAGACCATCTAAGCCCCACCCCAGATGAATGCCGGGCAGTAAGAGACAGCCTTTTGGCCCACTTTGGTTTTCCTAAACAGTTCATCATATCGCCAACAAAAGCTCCTGCTTTATATAAAAATGAACCATCTGGAAGTGAAAGCAATTCTGGGCTTTTGCTGGATGCTGAGATCCATAGGTGGATTTGGGTTTGACAGAGAGTGTGCTTGATGGGTTAGTCAGAACAAATTTGTCGCAGATACAAACGATGTTAATTCTCAACAGGCCTTTGCTTCTTTCAAGTCTGCTTTTTTCACCTGGAAAGATGTAAGCTTAACTATACAAGTTCTGCAATGTGCATTTGGGTTATGTGTATATGTGTGTTTTATTTTGCTGTCGTTGAGATATGATGGGTATATGTTGTTGTTGTATATGTGTGTTTTAATTCTCAGAAGGCCTTTGCTTCTCTGAATTTCCCACCTGGGATGATGTAAGCTTCTCTATACAATTTCTAATAATACGCGTGTGGTGTTATGTGTGTGTATTTGTATGCGTGTTTAAGTATGTATGGTGGCTACTGATATCACTGAGTGGATTCTTTATGCACATTACTGAATTAGTTACTAGGAGGAGCTTGTTCTTGAGGTTAATCCCCCCCTCCTCTCCATAATTAGTTTATCACAAAGGGACAAGGTTTCTCTGATTGGTATGTTATCGATATCTTTTATCAGCTGGTGCATTGTTTGTCCTTTGGTTTTAGTTCATGTCTCAAGATGAAAGAAAAAGTGTCCCCAATGCAAGAAAGGGATGCATTTCTTTGTTGCAACATGATTAAAGTTGGAGAAGTTTTATTTGTTGGAAAGTACGTTAAAAGTACTTTCAAATGTGCTCCAAACTTAGATATAAACATGTAAGATGTTTGGGAGATTAAAAGATGATTTGAATACTTTGAACTTGGAAGAGATCACTTGGATCAATCCTTGTGTAAGTTGGATCGAACCAAGTGAAAGCTGAAATCAAGTTGAGTGTTCTGTTGGACATAGATCGATCACATCGATCGATCGATGTATACATCAATCGATCGATGTGGTGTAGATGCAAAGGTGGAAACTCTCTGTCCAACATAGATCGATCACAGGATGCAAAGTTGGAAGTCTCTGTCCAACATCGATCGATCGAGGTGACATCGATTGATCACATTGACCGATCGATGTGTCAAAAGACAGAACTCTTCACTTTGAATTGCATCTTTTGATCCAAGAATCATCTCCCTTCATACATGAACGGTATTCAACTGGCATGGAGGTTAATTAAACTGATGAAATAGGTTTTCAAAGTGGGATTTTACACAACCTAAGGCCTATAAGTATAAGGCCTTGCTATCTTAAATGGGATATACAACATTTGCAAAATTATGAAAATTTCAGCATTATTTCTCCTCCAATTCTCTCTTCTTTTTCCTCTACTATCAAACACTTCTCTTGTGCAAGTTCATCTTCTTTTCGTAGAGCGAACGAAAGAAAGAAGCCGTTATATTCTGGGAGGCTTGTACAACGTAGTTCACCTCCCTCGTGGTGGAGGCATTTTAGCTTTAAGGACATCAACTTTTGTTGTGTCTCGGCTTTCTACTCTTCTTGTTATTACCCTTTTTGGTACCATATCATACAGTTTTACTTACAATCTTAAAGCTAAAAACTCCTTTGATATGGCTACCAAACATCATGCAGCTTCTGATATATCCAAGGTAGAACCTTTTGATGGTAATTTCTTCAAGAGGTGGTCTGTTAAAGTTCTATTTTTCCTTAAGATGTTGTATGTCTCCTACGTTCTCACCAAGGAGAAACCAATTGATGAAGGAGAAGCACTCAAATATGAAGCCGAAAATACGACATGTAGGGGTCATATCCTGCATTTCTTATCAAGCTCCCTATTTGACATTTATGTCAAATTTTTGTCTGCTAGGGGGATTTGAAAAGCACTTCAGAACAAGTATGGTTCTGAAGATGTTGGAAAGAGGAAGTATATGGTTAGTGAGTTCCTTAAATGTTCTGAAGATGTTGGAAAGAGGAAGTATATGGTTAGTGAGTTCCTTAAATTTCAAATGGTTGACCACATACCTATCAATCCATAAATTCCAACAATTGGTGGACAATCTAGAACAAGAAGGCGTCAAGATAGATGAGACATTTTTGGCTGCCTCCTTGTTAGATAAATTTCCTTCTTCTTGGAATAAATACAAAAAGAGAGGTAAATATGATGACTCCAAACTCACTATGGATTGTGTCATCAAACACATCCAGATTGAAGAAAACAACCGGCTGGAGGATGCAGAGGGTGTTGAGAATGAAGGCCAACATTCTGGAGTACAACCCAAAGACAAAGAGACAGAAAGTCCAGAATGTCAAAGCTCACAACAACAAAGGTAAAAATTTTGTGCATGAAGAAAAGAAATCCAAAGGAGTTTGGTGGGTTTACGGAAAGGCTGGACACAAAGCCTTCTTCTGCAACAAAAGGAAGGGACAAACAAGTGGTCATACAAATCTATAGAACATGATGATAAAGACAAAGTCAAAGACGACGAGATCATCGCTTGCAGTCGTCGTGGACTAGGTAAACCTTGTTGGAGGTGCTACAGAATGGGTGGTTGATACCAGAGCCACTAGACACATTACTACCAGTAAAGATCTATTTCTTAATTTTCAAGAAACAGATAGTGTGGACCAGGTTTTTCTTGGGGATGCACAAGGAACCCGTGTTCTTGGAAAAGAAAAAGTGGTCCTCAAGTTAACTTCGGGAAAAAGGCTGGAATTGAGTAATGTGCTCTATGTTTCTACTATACGTAGGAATTTAATTTCTGGAGCACTTATAAGCAAGGCCAATCTTAAGCTTGTTTTTGATTCAGATAAGCTAGTGCTTACTAGAAATGGGGAATTCATTGGGAAGGGGTTTTGTAATACCGGTTTGTTTGTACTTGATGATGCTTGTATTACTAATAAGAGTGCCTCTTATTCTGTGTAATTGATTGATTCTTATTATCTTTGGCATGCTAGATTAGGTCATGTTAATTTTGATGCTTTAAAAAGATTAAAAAGCATGAATGCCATATCTATAGCAAATGAAGATAAGTTTGATAGATGTGAATATTATATCGAAGCCAAGCATCATAAGAAACCATTTAAAAGTGTTGAAAGAGTCTTAGATAAACTTGACCTCATTTATAGTGACGTAGGTGATTTCAAGAATCATGCAAGTGAAGGAGGTAAAAGATATTATATTACCTTTATTGATGATTATTCAAGGTTCACTAGAGTATATTTATAAGTCTTAAAATTGAGGCTGAAGAAATGTTCAAGAAATTTAAGAATGAAGTAGAAAATCAATTAGAAAAGAAAATCAAACGATTAAGATCGGATAGAGGAGGTGAATACATGGCTATTTCATTATAAAAGTTTTGTGAAGAACATGACATAATTCATGAAGTAACACCATCTTATACTCCACAATCTAATGGTGTAGCTGAGAGAAAGAATAGAAAACTTAAGAACATGATAAATGCTATGCTTATTAGTTCTGGTCTACCGGATAATTTGTGAGGTGAAGCTATTCTTTGTGCTTGTCATATATTGAATATAATACCACATAAAAAGACCAATAAAACCCCTTATGAACTTTGAGAAGGTTATCCTCCAAATTTAGGATACTTGAAAGTGTGGGGGTGTTTAGCAAAAGTTGGTATTCCTGAATTTCAAAGGAACAAGATATGACCAAAAACCAAAGATTGTGTGTTTATAGGATATGCCCAAAAACAGCTCGGCATATAGGTTTATGCTTGTTGAGAATTCTGCAATTATAGAGTCTAAAGGTGCTAAATTTTTTGAGACTATTTTTCCTATGAAACAACAAAAGGTTTCGGGTCATTCTACTTATGAAAAAGATGAATCTAGTAAAACTATAGTTAATATAGAACCAGATTCACTAAGAAGAAGCAAAAGAAAAAGGATTGAGAAAGCCTTTGGTAATGATTTTACTAAAGTGTTTATCCTTGAAGAAGATCCGAAAACTTATTAAGAAGCTATGAAATCCATAGATGCGACATTATGGAAAGAAGCCATAAACAGTGAGTTAGATTCAATTATGAGTAACCACACTTGAGAAGTGGTAGATTTACCTAGAGGTTATAAGACTATAGGTTGTAAATGGGTATTTAGAAAGAAATTAAAAAAGGATGGCACTATAGATAAATTTAAAGCTAGATTAGTAGCTAAAGGGTTTACCCAACAAGAAGGAGTAGACTTCTTTGACACCTATGCACCGGTTGCTAGAATAACAACCATTAGAGTGCTAGTTGCTTTAGCTTCTATCTATAAACTTGTAATACATCAAATGGATGTTAAAACAGCGTTTTTAAACAGAGACTTAGATGAGGAAATCTGTATGAAACAACTTGAGGGAATGATTGTGAAAGGGCAAGAACATAAAGTATGTAGATTAAAGAAATCTTTGTATGGTTTAAAACAGGACCTAAGAAATGGCATGAGAAATTTGATAATGTCTTGCTAGCAAATGGTTATATAGTAAATGAAAGTGATACATGTGTTTATAGCAAATTTGAGAATCTTGACGGTGTGATTATTTGCTTGTATGTTGATGACATGTTGATATTTGGTACGAATTAGATGTTGTTAATAAAACCAAATCATTTTTGTCATCATTTTTTGATATGCAAGATGTGGATAATGCTGATTTTATTCTTGGCCTTAAGTTAGTTGAGAAATGTCGGGGTTATATGCTTTGTCAAAGTCATTATGTTGAAAAAGTGTTAAAGAAGTTTAATCACTTTGATTGCAAAGCTGTAAGTACACCATTTGATGCTAACGAAAGATTAGAAAAGAATAAAGATGATAATGTTTCTCAATATGAATATACAAGAACCATTGGTAGTGTAATGTATTTAATGAATCGCACTAGGCCGGATATTGCATATGTTGCAAAGAGACTTGCTAGATATACTCAAAACCCAAGTAATGGTTTGCTCTAAGAAGACTTTTGAAATATCTTAGAGGAACCATGGATCTTGGTTTGTTCTTTAGTGAAACTCCTTGTGTGTTAGAAGGATTTTGTGATGCTAATTAGGTAACGGATAATGTGAAGTTAACTCAGCTTATGGATATGTCTTTACTTTGGGTGATAGTGTCATTTCATAGAAATCATCTAAGCAAGCATGTAAAGAAAAGTCAACAATGGAATCTGAATTTGTTGCCTTAGAACTTGCATGTACAGAAGCCGAATGGTTAAGGAATTTGCTTGTAGATATTCTTTTGTGGACTAAGCCTATGCCTTTTGTGTCTATACATTGTGATTTGCAGACTGCGGTTACTCGAGCAAAGAATAGAGTTTATAATGGAAAAATACGGCATATTCGATTGAGACAAAACAGTGTGCGAGATTTGATGAGTTCCGAGGTGGTTAACTTGGAATTCGTAAGATCCAAGTTTAACTTGGCTGACCCTTTAACGAAAGGACTATGCAAAAAGTTGGTCCGCAAAATATCGAGGGGGATGAGACTTATTCCATTTGAAGTGGATTCTATGTGAAGGCAACCCAACCTACTATTAGCAGAGATCTTGCGAACGGGGTTCAATGTGGTAATAACAAGTCACAGAAGAATCCTACTTAGCACTATCAATGTGTCCTTCCCTATGATGTTGTTGAAGATAGTGCTCGCTGCAAGTAAATGTGGGTGAGATTTTTTTAGAATCTCTTAATGGAATTCATAGTCATATTGTATGGTGGTGTGAACAGCGCACACTTGATGAATTCTACCTATATAAGCGTGGAAGTGGTGTCGCTTCCTATGAGAGTTTGGAACAACTCATGTGAACACTTATGAAAACCTGGGACAGGGTGCATGGCCGATATCGCACCACATCATGAACTTGCCTAAAGCTAGTCAATGACATGTTGGTTGTAAATTTATATAAAAAATAGAGAGATAAGATTTAAGACGTCAATGTCATCTTATTTTCGTGTATATACTTCTTCTTGTGCTAAGTGGCAATTCAAGACGCGAGTCATTGTCCATTATGTGTCATTGTCTTCATTTGATAGTGGAAAGGTCGGTTTAATAACATTCGGAAATGTTTGTATATAAGTTTGGATGATGTGGGGAATTGTTGAAAAGTACGTTAAAAGTACTTTAAAATGTGCTCCAAACTTATATATAAACATGTAAGATGTTGTTTGAGAGATTGAAAGATGGTTTGAACACTTTGAACTTGAAAGAGATCGCTTGGATCAATGCATGTGTAAGTTGGATCGAACCAAGGGAAAGCTGAAATGAAGTTGAGTGTTTTGTTGGACATAGATCGATCACATCGATTGATGTGGTGTGGATGCAAAGCTGGAAACTCTCTGACCAACATAGATCGATCACATCGAGCGATCGATATGACATCGATCGATCTATGTTGGCAGGATGCAAAGTTGGAAGTCTCTGTCCAACATCAATCGATGACATGGATCGATCGAAGTGATATCAATCGATGTGCCAAAAGACAGAACTCTTCACTTTGAGTTGCATCTTTTGATTCAAGAATCATCTCCCTTCATAAATGAAATGTGTTCAACTGACATAGAGATTAATTAAACTGCTGAAGTAGGTTTCAAAGTGAGATTTTAATCCAAGGCCTATAAGTATAAGGCCTTGCTATCTTAAATGAGATATAAAACTTTTGCCAAATTCTGAAAATTTCAGCATTATTTCTCTTCCTATACTATCAAACACGTCTCTTGTGGAAGTTCATCTTCCTCTCATAGAGCAAACGAAAGGAAGAAGCCGTCATATCCTGGGAGGCTTGTGCCGCGTAGTTTACCTTGCTCGTGGTGGAGACATTTTAGCTTTAATAACAACAACTTTTGTTTTGTCTTGGCTTTCTACTCTTCTTGTTAACACGGTTTTTGGTACCATATCATACATGTTTTTCTTACATTATTTGCATTGTAATATAGTTGTATTTTGATCACAAACTGTAGCAATATTGAGTGCAATAGCCTGATTTGCTTGGGTATTTCTGTTTGTCTTGTCGAGGCAAATGGAGTTGGTGGCTTTAATTCCTGCTACACTGATGAAGTTAATATGAACCGTGATCCTGCAATACATAAGGATATATGTGTGAAATATGGCTCGAGGGGGTAATACTTGTGAACAATCCGTGGAAATGGCCTTTCAAGGTTTGACTGATCCCTGAGGATTATATTGATGCTTTTAACCTGATTCAAATTGTATGTTTGAGATACCAAACAGTATATTGACTTTTGACAATTGTTCTTTGGGTGGATTGTTTTACTGGTTAAGGTCCTTGCTGCTGAGTCGAAGCAGGTTGAGGATGTTATAAGATGTGGAGATCTGGCGCCATCTAAAACTGCATGTATAAAATATTTATTGGACAGCTTGTTCTGAAAAAGAGGAAAATTGTGTTTGAAGTACCTCTTGGACTTGTTATTTAAGGAAATCAAAGCAGAGCCCTCCCATTTTAAAGGAATTAGTCCCAAGACGGTAATGTGCCTTTATTATTACACCTTGGAATTTTTGAATTGACGCGTAAATTGGAAACTAACGTAGCCGTTGGGTGTAACGACCTTCTGAAATTAAATTTAATGTAGCGTATCGTTTGTGTTAAGTGATTTCATAACTCTATATTTGGAATATTGTTATATATATATATAAAGTAGAAATAAAAGATATGTAAATAAAAGGAAAATAATATAAAACAAAAAAATAATAAAATAGATAAATAGGAAGTGGGTGCCGTAGGATGCGAAAAAAAAGAAAAAGAAAAGAAATATAAGAATTAATAAAATAATAGAAGATAAGGATAATTGTTTTAAAAAAAGAAGATAAGAACGTGATATTACTGGGGGAGTTAATGCCCCCAGATTTTACGCTCAACTGAACGACAAAGGGGCTGGGTGCTGGGGGTTTCGGTGAAGCAAAGAAGAAAAAACTCACGCAGAGGGATACTGCACAGCGGTGGCAGAAGAGAAAGTGAGGAAAGGAAGGAAAGAGAAGGAGAAGAAGAGAAGGAAAGGGGGTTATCACGACGTTCAAATCCTATTGGAAATCGTAAAAAAATTGTGAAATCGTCTGCAACCAGGTAGGTTCCCTTTTCCCTCTTCAATTGGTACAAATTCAAGCATGCTCTGGTGATATATTACGTATTTTGTTGTTTTTAATTGTTGAAATCTATACTATGTTGCTTAATCTGTGAAAAGCATGAGTTTAGATTACTGTGGAATGTGTTTGATTTCTGTCGAATGCGTTTGATGACTGTGGTTTTGCGTGGATTAGATTTTTGATTTTAGAGAAAAATTTGATAATCAAAATAGTAAAACATTTTTGATTTTAGAGAAAAATTTGATAATCAAAAAATGGTAAACTGCAGCATGAATAGAGGTTTTCATTTTTGTTTTGACCTTAGATTAGGTCACCATAGGCTGGAAATAGGTGAAAATATAGATCAGGGTCGAAAAACAGACGTCGGAGGCAGCCGAAGCGACTCACGCGTCGCTGGAGTGGCCGTCCGTGGCCTTCACGCGTGCGCGTGAGGTCGCACGCGCCTCCTGAGGCTGATAGCGCATATTATATTAAAAAAATATTAAACAGAAAATGGGTCGAAGCCCGGACCATCGAGCAGGCCGGACTATAACAGGCCGGCTACGTCCAGGGCCTGACCCAAACCGCACATAAATAAAAAAAGAATTAAGGGCCAGCCGACACAGACCGGGCTGAATGGCCAACAGACCAAGCCGGCTGGCGCGATTTAAATTAAAAAAAGGGGAACTGCAGGCCGGACCCTGGCAGGCCGGACCAAAAGGTGATGCGAATCAAGGGCTGGCGGTAAGGGCCAGCCCAAATTGTAATTTGTGAAATATTGTTATTTCTAAATTTAATAATTGTTCTTTAATGAATTTAAAATAGTAAAAATTATAGGAAAAATATAAATAAATATCAGAAAATTATAAATAAATTTCTGAAATTATAAAATGCTGAAATTAACTTATTTTCACTAAATTTTAGTATTTGTGATAATTTATTTAATTAAGATAATTAGTTAATAAATAGAAATAAATTAGGAAAAATGAGAAAAAATATAGAAAATATACAATAAATATATACAAGTCATGGAAAAATAAGTTTAATGTCAAACAACATTAAATCATTACTCGGATAACAAATGAACCTAGAATTGAGTGCCGGAGGATGGTGAGGATGGGCTAGGGGCCTTAGGTGATCATTAATTGAACCTAGAATTGAGTGCCGGAGGATAGTGAGGATGGGCCAGGGGCTTCAGGCAATTGTGTTGTTTGCATTCATGGCACGTGCATTGCATGATGGTGGGTCATGATGTACGGGTCACGGGCGCTCATGATGGTGTACGGTGGCGAGGCCAAGTACACTCAGGATGGTGACTGTGGGTGGGTACGACCCACAACCACTCAGTAGGTCCCGGGATCATGCATTGCATGGCGGAGATATTGGCATTTTGTGTGACATGACTTTGTTGCGCGTGACATGCATAGTAGGTCATGCATCACGATGTTGCGCATTCTTTACCTGGAGTGATTTACTTTTCCGTATTCTTTCATATGCTTATGTGATATCATGTTTTACGTGCTATGTGTTATATCATTTTTGGATGCTCGTCTTGTACTACTTGGAGGCAGGTGCCTACTGAGTGATTTCCCAGTCACTCACCCCTACTTCCCCCCCCCCACCAGGTGAGCAGGAAGAGACTTATGACTACATCTTTGTTGAGGACGGGGCTGATATGGTGGAGTGGGCAGACTGATGGTCGCGCCTAGGATACTAGAAGACCCTGCGACTGTTCGTCTTTATTTTATTGGGATCTCATCGGACATTACCTTGTTTAGTACGATAGACTCTAGATGCTAGCGTGTTGACTTATTGTCGTGACATATTTATTGTTTTTATGGAGGATTGTTTTTTATTCATATGAATTAATGTTATGGTATTACGTTTTCGCGAGAAAAATTTCTACGTCTTTTCGGACATGTTGAAAATTGATTCGACGCTTTGTATTCTCCTTAGTGAGATACGGCAGGCGCACTGTTCCCGTTGCTAGGGTTCGGGAGCGGGACGCTAAAGGTGGTATCAGAGCCCAGGCTTCAGATCCGTCTCAGGAATGCAGGATTAACTAGATCACCTAGACATAAGTTATGATCTCCTCCTAGAAATACCGATTATACCATAAATAAATGATGTAGACTTAAGTTATGATCGGGTTATGGGAGGTGTGTGCCGTTGGTGAGCTTTCTCTATTTAATTATCGTTGAACCCCCAAACCCTCGCATGAGCCTCATAAAGACTCAAATCCATCGATCACTCCCGTCTGAATTCTCATCAAGATTCATACGAGACCCAGAAAAATACCGATGTGTCATGAATAATCTGGCAAAGGAGGCAACGGTGGTTGTGGTAACGACCACCAGAATCAGGAGGCCATTCTCCAGGCCTTGGTCGACACCATGGCTACCATTTTGGCACAATAGCGGCAGTAGCAGTTGAACCAGCGGCTTCCGCCACTGCCACCACCATATCTGAGGTTCTACTACATGGAAATGCAGGACGTCTGGAATTCGATGTTCAGAAGGACCCTTCATCGGGGAGGCTGGCGACGCCGTAGTAGAGTTCAACCGCCGGCGACCAGGCCTCAATGACTCATCGTCAGTACAGATGATGTTAGTCAGAGATAAAGAATCAGAGTTGCGCACGGAAGCGTGGTTTTCTTAAGTCACGTAAGTTCAGAAGAGTGAACCTCAGTGGATCTGACGAAGATTAAGTATATCGCTGAGTAGCCCTGAGCGACCAAGGTGACTGAAGTAGGAGTTTTCTTGGTTTGACCGGCGACTATGGGAAATTTGTTGAATGATTTTCGATGATACCGGTGTCTTGAGCAGGCGAAATCAGAAGAAGGCGAAATTCGAGTGTATCTTTGATATCAGCAAAGTGTTGCTGAAAAAAAAGAAAAAAAACCAACACAAAAAAATCCAACACAACTCCATAAAGAAATATAACACAGTACAAAAAAAATATCGCATAACATAAGGAACTATGAATATACAGAAAAAAATCAGTTGCACAAACACAACATAGTGCACACCATACTCATGCACAATGCAAACAAATACATATCATATCATAACATGTAAACAAATTAACTTAAATCGTTAGTAGTAAAATCGCAGTCACATCTGCAAAATCAATATTTTCCCCACCATCATATACTACCACGCCATGGTCTAATAAAATTTACTAATTCAAGTACAACAGGAACAATAGACACCACAAAAGTGCAAAATAAAATGTAAAAAAAAATCTT